>JALAZF010000030.1:13380000-14045000 GCA_022829125.1 Lathyrus tuberosus | reverse complement strand
TTTCTCTCTGCTTCCACTGGAAATATCTTATTCACTTTGCAACTGCAAAAACTGTGAATTCAAGTTCTTACAAAATAGGGGTTACTCCCTCTATTTATAGTTGAAGAAAGCTCAAAATTACAAAATCCCAAAAATTATAATTTTTGGTCTAAGTCGAGATTCTGTGTCAAGCAACCTGCTTCGACACTTCGACATCTAAGCAACTCGACACACACACACACACACATTAGACTAATTCGACTAATCCTTGTTTCTGTCGAGCTACACTGCTTCGACACAAGGAATTACAATTTCAACAAAAATGAATCATTCTGACTCGTTAAATATGTCTTTTTTAGCATTAATTTATTTGTAGTAAACCAAGGGTTTAAGTTCATACCCTCTAATGTGTCTGTTTTCCTCGCCTTATTTTTTTTATTTTTGCAGACAAGAATTTTAACAATTTTATTTTTATTTTTATGCTTAAAATGTGTCGCGCCTTAAAGTTCGTCTGATAACACCCCAATTGAAATAATCTTTTATTTATTTAGTTATTTAATTTAATTGATTAAATTATTTAAATAATTATTTTATATGAATTATGATGTGCTTGACCGGTGTTAGCATTTGTGGTAATGCGGATTTAATTAGTTTGGCGGGAATTAATTAATTAATTAATAGAAAAGTGGAAGATTAGTAAAGTTTGGGGTAGAAGGTTAGAATAATGGAAAATAGATGGTTAGTAATGAAGAGCTTTTGATTTGTTGAGTCAAGATTTAATTAAAAACAAATTTAACTGAATTATTATATATTTAAAAAATTAGAAGAAATAGGTATTGTTAGAGCATTTTTTACCGTACGTGAAAAAGAGAAGAAGAGGAGAGCTAGGGCTTCGGATAGGAAACTCCATAGAAGGTTATTAGATTGGTTTTGTTGAATTTTCAAGGTAGGTGGATTATTTATCTAAGGGTGCCTAAATCATGAAAGGGTAAAAAGGTTTTCCTTAACCTCCAATAGGATTTTCTTCCTTTTCTCTTGATTGTGTTTTTGTTGAATTATATGCAATGAATCAAATGAAATTTGTACTTTGTAATTAAGGTGATTGTTGTGTGTGCTGAACGGTTCATAAACATGTGGGTTAGTGTGAAATTGAGGGTTTCAAAGCATGAATGAAATTCTGAATTGGTTGAAATAATTGATGGATAACATGTAAGATTGATAGGAAATAACATGTTAATATGTATTAATCATGTATGTATCGATTCTGGACTGTTTGGGGGATGTTTTAGGATTAATTTGGGGTGTTTTGAAGGCAGAACGCGTTTTTGCTTCTGTTAACAGGGTAACGGGCGTCACCTGCATGACACCCTGGTCGTCAGGTGCTTTGGGACGGTGATGTAACACCCTTCTAAAAAACCCCACGAAATTAACGACTAATTTAATCATGTAAACACAACCACAAGGGTTTCACACTTCATAAAACATCACAATCATCCTGCTCCGTAACACGGGTTACACAAAAACATACATTAAATCGAACATACTCATTTATGAGGCTTTTACGAAATCAAGTTCTTTTAAAAACAATGCAGCGGATTCATAATAAATTATTTCAATTATAATTCTACAACTAAAATCGAGTCTTAAACTCCAACCTCTATAACATCAACAAAGGATAAGTTTCGTCAACACTTAATTCAACATCTTAGAATATCACCATGAAATTATTAGCAAATACTTCGAAATAAACAACATAAGAAATTAATAAGACAAACGTCAACCCCAGCCCAGTGTTACATGAATCAGAGCAGAATCCCTCCTACTTAAAACGAAAAACGGAACAAACTCCAATAGCTAGCTTCCACTTACTTCCTTGGAGTCTACGCCTGAGTATCTGTGTGTTACCCACGTGGAGGCAACATTAAAACAGAAGGGGTGAGTAATCATAATCAATTATAATAGACATAAGAAAGAATAGTTTGCAACAATTATTTGCAACAAGTCAACAACATCAACATATCATAAACTCACACCTTAAACATCATAAGTAACTCATATACAACTTTCATCACAAGGCTCACATATAATCTCATAACATTCACAAGTATCACCGCATCATATAACACCAACAAAATTATGCAATGCCACATAGAATGCTAATGCAACATCATTGACTCAATGCATGTGGTACCAAATTATAAACACTTGGGTTCATTTCACTCCATGATCCCCACCATAGGATTGATTCCCTCTTGGAACCGGAGCACACCAAAATCGCTACCATCACCATAGGTAATTCTTCACTAATTCCCTATAATAGGAATTAGCTACTCGCACATGATCCATCACAATGGGATCGAGGCTCACCAAAACTCGTTATCATAACCATAGGTAACGCTTCACTAATTCCCCACCATAGGAATTAGCTACTCGCACCCGATCCCCACCATAGGATCGAGGCCACAATATAAATAGAATCGAGGTTCCGACACCATATCTTTCTTTGTGTAGCTTCTGATCTACTGATGAGATTGTTCACGAGGAACTACTTTGTGTTAGAACAAGGTTTGGTTCTGCATCTGGCCTTTAGCTTTGATGATAACAATGCACTGTTTCTTGGAGAACAATTTTGTACTATAATGATTTTTTTCTAGTGTTTAGATTTTGCTAAAAATATTTTGACTCTGAAGCTTTGGTGTGTGAAGTCATCAGACTCTAGAATCAATACACTCTAACTCTAAAGAGATACAAGTGCTTTACAGAATGCTGTCAAGTTCTAGAAAGCTCTTAGACAACAATTATGAAGAACGTTTATGCTAAAGCTTCCAACTATGACTTTGATTGAAGAACCTCTGAAGGATTGTCCTCCTTCAAGATTCTGCGCTTAAGTTCTAAAGATTCTAAAGAACGAGATCTGAAGATTCTGAAGACCAGGTTTTGAGGAACTATGTCAAGACTTTGAAGACCGAGGTTTTGAAGATTCTCTATGCTAGTCTCTTGATCCTTTGAAGCATGCTTCAAATTTCTCCTTACTGAAAGTAGACTTGTTTTCATTTCTTATGTGTGAATTCAGTTCAACATCAAGAATGAAGAGAGCTATCTTAAAATGCAACTACCTAAAATTGAAAAATAAGTTTCTATTGCTTAGTAATATTTGCTCTACTATCTAGATATGAGACTTTTGACTAGTGAAGTCATCATATTTCATAAATAACCAAGTTAAAACGTATGCCTACTGGTCAATGATTTAAACCCTTGGAAACTAATAAGTATAATGCATTTATTAGCCATAATGATATATAGAGTTAGTACATCAATAAAACATTTGTCTTATATGTGCCATACCTCGTATCCGATGGGACACCTCGAGTTTATGCGAAATATTTGATACAGGTATTGAAATCGTTTCACTTTACCACTTGTCAGACTTTTTGTATTCATTCACCCTTTCGTATCTATTTTTTTGGATAATATCTGCATAACTTTTCTATTCCAATCTTTCATTTGGCGTGTCTACTCTATTTTCTTTTGTAAGAGTAAAAGTCATTTTCTTTAATAGGTTGTGTGTATCGAAACTGATTATCATTATTGTCTTTACTCTTCTTTCATAATTAATATCTACATCTTCTCCTATTTATATCATTTTTTTAACCTTTCTTCATCTCTTACCCTTCTTCATCCTATCATTCTTACACTAGTTGTGTCACCAAGTCTTTCAAAACTTTTTGTGGTAATGACGATATTTTAGAGGTTATCTGAGGAAAACGTCCAAATCTTCCAGTTCTCAGAGAAGTTGTTCTTAACCTGACCATGAGTATGCGCATTCAAGGATGGCCTAAATATTATGCCATTCTACATGGACCCATCTATCCAAACCTTGTGAAGGATTTTTGGAAGTTTGCACGGGTTAGTGAAGATGGAAACTCTAATTTGTCCTCTGTTTTTGGGGTTCCCTTCATTGTAACTCCTACCTCCATTGCTGAAGCTATAGGTTGTTTTCAAATGGGTGCCACTATGGAAGAATTTCATCTTAACTACAACTTCGTTGAACAACTCTCTGGATCCATGACAGCTCCCTTCCAAATTACGAACCAAATGATCCTGAAGGACTCCTGACCATAGCTAAAGCCTGGTTTCAACTCCTGCTATCCAACTTCCGACCCAGGGTAGTAGACAAAAATGTTCTGTCATATGATGACAGACTCTTTATCTACTTTATGATGAACAATGTTCGGATTAACCTGCCTCAAACCATTTTCAATCATTTGAAGAACACAGTTGATATCTCCAGAAGTCAGTATAAATCCTATATTCCATATGGAAGGATTATGTCTGAACTGTTCTTTAAAGCTGAGATTGTTGGGTTAGCGAAGAGGCTTGTGTAGCGAGCGATTTTTGTCGGTGATGCGACCACCTTATTGCTGAAGTTTGGGTTTCCTCCTCGAGGAGAAAGGGGTGTTACTTTCTGATTTCTTATTTATCCCATGAAGCTGGAAGGGAAAGAGAAGCTATCTAAAACTAACCTTGCACGCAATTGTTTAACTGAACATAAGCTTAAAAGAGATTGGGGGGTCCGGGGTCAGGTTATACAATGGGGAGTTATCAATTACCCATCCTATATGTGGTTATCCACAAGATATTAGCTTTAGGTTTCACTTTGTAATTGATGGTGTTTATCTGTTAATGGGTTGGGAAAGTTTCTTGGGAAGTATGAGTGAGTGAGTGAGTTTTTGTTGATGTTCGGGGTGTTTTTAGTAAGGTACTAGACCTAAGTTTTGATTGAAGTAAAGGTACTGGACCTAGAGTTTTTGATTAGTATGCTCGCTAAGATTTCGCAATCTTATGCCTACGTATTCCCGTTTAAATGAAACGGGGAAATCAGAGCAATCGTAGTTCCTCCTATTCTAAGGGAGGAAAAAGATGTTTTTGGTGTCTTGTTCAAAGCCCAAGATTGAAGCTAAAAGGTTTATTTGTGTCTTGTTCAAAGCCCAAGTTTGAAGCTAAAAGGTTTGTCTGAGAGAGAATTTGCCATCTCTAAAGAGGGATTGTTGATTTTTGTGTGCCTTGATCAAAGCCCAAGGATGAAGCTAAGAGGTTGATTGACTCCACTGGGGAAGTCCTTATACAAAGCCTAAGAGGTGGCTGGAAAAGACTGACTCAACAAGAGAGTGTTAATACATGTCTTATACAAAGCCCATGATTGAGGCAAAAAAGAGTCTGACTCTTTGGGGATATCATTATACAAAGCCTAAGAGGAGGCTAAAAGCTTGACTTTTCCGGGGAAAATTTTTTATCTGTCTTGTACAAAGCCCAAGATTGAGGCTAAAAGGGGGTTTGACTCCGCCGGGGAGATTTCTAAGTGTCTTGTACAAAGCCCAAGATTGAGGCTGAAACGAGTTTGACTCTTGCTGGAGAGTATTATCTGTCTTGTACAAAGCTCAAGATTGAGGCTAAAATGAGTTTGACTCTGCCTGGGAAAAATGTTGGTCCTAAGCTTAAGAGAAGGTTATACAGATTTATGTCTTGTACAAAGCCCAAGATTGAGGCTAAAAGGGCTTGACTCAACAAGAGAGTGCTTTTATCTGTCCTGTACAAAGCCTAGGATTGTGGCTGAAAAGGTTGACTCAACAAGAGAGTCTGAAATGTGATTGACTCAACAAGAGAGTCTGAAAAAGTGACTGACTCAACAAGAGAGTCTGAAAGGTAATTGACTCAACAAGAGAGCCTGAAAAGTAATTGACTCAACAAGAGAGTCTAAAAAGGTTAGCTCGGTTGGGGAGAATCATTATACAAAGCCCAAGAGGAGGCTAGTTATGCTGAGGAGAGATCATTATACAAAGCCTAAGAGGAGGCTAGCTTTTGCTGGGGATAATTGAGATCCTGAGGCAGGTTCAAATGGGGAATCAACTCTTGCAGGGGCTTGCAGGAGAGTTGAGGTATCAGATACCTTGAGGTTCTAATTTGGGATAGTGTTATACTGATGATAAACTGATCCTGGCTTGGGGATTTTTAGGAGAGAGACGGGGTTTTAGAGCCCACGGGTTTTAACTCAGCTGGAGATTTATCCCGAATAACTGGGGTTTCTCCTATGTTTGTAGGTAACTTGAGAATGTATTTGAGACTCAAGGGGATTAGACTGTCTAAGTCTATTGGCGTGGAAGAGTTTTATCTTTTGTATGATGCCTCTAGAGGAGGCGGATGTTTTAAGGGATGAGGATCAACCCTTAAATTGGTCTGAGGTTTGACACTGGAAAGACTGCTCTAGCAAAGGATGACTAAGTTCTATCTTATACCTTTAAGCGGTCGTCAGGGTCCTTGTATTAAGCCCAAGAGAAGGCATGAGAACTTCTAAGAAGCCGGAGGGTCCTTGTACAAAGCCCAAGAGGAGGCGGGGATGCTTTTAGGAAGCCCGCGGGTCTCAAACCAAGAAAAGTTCAAGAAATGCTATTCACCGAGAATATATCATTTAGTGAAAGTTTGAAAGGTTGAAGAAACTCAAGAGATGTTATTCACCGAGAATAGATCAACTCCGGGGAGTAGAATTCCTTTGACAATTTCTAAAGTGACAGCCTGAGAAAAGGTTCACGAAGAATACTGCCTTTTTCTTTGTTCCATATTGTTTAAGCCCAAGAAAAGGCAAGACTGTATCTGGAAATCCTATGGGGATCTAGTTTTGTTTGTATTTAAGAGTGACCAACATGGCTTTACTTAGTTCTAGACCTAGTTGTCGGGGAAAACTCTAAATAACTATACTAGTATAAATACAATTGATATATGACAAGTATTTAAAAGGGTATGAAAGAAGACTAACCGTGCGCAGCTTCCCACAATACAGTCATATATATATAAAAGCGAGTAAATGAAAGCAGATAAAAACTTACAGAAGAGCAAGCTTCCATGTTGTATGGTTAGTTGTGTCATACCCCAAATTTTGACCACTAAGATTTCCCATCATTGTTCAAATCATCATCACAATATGGATGTACCTTTATGCCTCATCAATCTCCTCAAGAATTGCTGAGCATTCACTACAATCAAGGACTAGGGTTGTAAGCCCTCTCAGAGCCTTAGACAAAGGATCAATCAAGAAATGACATGATCTTCAACTTGTTTAACCTCTCAAACACCTATAAATGATCAAGAGGACTCTCACATCAAGAATCAGGCACAAGGTTGCAGCATTCCAAGTGGATCAAGCCTCAAGATCGCCAGTGTCACCAAATTAAGGTTTTGGTCGACTGAGGCCTCCAGATGGAAATTTTCCTCTGGGCATGAGCCAATGCTTCAAAGCACAACCTAAGATACTCCAAGGGACCTCATAAACCCAATCATCAAGTCAATTTAGCCTCAGGGGATGCATTCACCAAAAATCAGGAATTAGGGTTTCTTGACCTAATTCACCCCTATGGAACATATCCATCAAGTTTGATTTAGGTCAAGGACTTGATTTCACAAAGGATTGCACAGTTTGGAATTCATCTAATAAAAAGTCAACTGTGCACAAAAGTCAAGTTTGCTTTTTGAGATTTTTCACAATCATGGTTCCTTAACCCTAAAACAATGTTAATAGATGATTTGAATCATCATTCATCAAGAAAAATCAAAGAAAGTGGGATAACTTGTAAAAGGGGTAACCATAAAAACTTAGAATTTTTCTAAGTTATGGAACAAAGTGGCTAGGGTACCAACTTCCAAGGATCATAACTTGAGATCCAAGCAACCATTTTGGATGGTACAAAGATGGATTTGTAGCTCTCATGGCATACTTTAAAAGGTCAACTACACCTCATTCCAATTCCTCATGGATTTCAAGTTATGGAGTGATTAAAATGGTTGAAAACATGAAATGTCACTTTTTCCAACACTTAATGAAATTTTCACTAAGTCAGAATCTGTCTTGATTTTTTTCAATATGTAGGGGCATTTTTCACTTGGATCCAAAAAGTTTCAAGACAAACTATGATCACACAAGTGTTGTGTCACATAAGGGTTTCCTAAAATGTCCAAGAACTCCATCAAACTCCACCTGAGCTAGGATTCATACCTCAAGGGGGAACAACCAAGGGATAAACACTGATCTATCAGCCTCCCAAGTCCATGGATCTATGTTTAGGCATGACACTCCTAAATTCAAAGATGCTTCAAATATTCAATTTTGTTTCAAAGCATTTAACTGATGCATAGAGGTGGCATTCATCAAGACAATGTTATCCAAGTTCTGCCAAGACTTATCCCTGAACCAAAGACACATAGGCCTGTGCTCTAACCTCTAGTCAATGGCTCGAGGAGACTTGAGATTCCAAAGTGATCCAATTGGCCACAGACCTGTACCAGTTGCCATACCCTATTCCTTGCAAAACAAACTTGCTCTACTATAAATAGAGCTCATTTGTGATCAGTTTGAGTACACCAAAGCATCCAAACTGATGCTTTCCTCAAAATCACCTTCTCACTTCCAAAATTGCCTTCTAAAGCAAGTCACTATCAGGTTTTGAGTTTGAGAATAATTCCGACCAAACCAATCACGCACACACCTCATAAACATCATATAGAAGTAATCCAAACACTTAAACAACATCTGGAACACCAATTCCACAAAATCACCAGGCAATTGCTCAAGCTTTCAACCAAGTTGCAGTTGAGGTGCCATAACCAGTTCCAGTCCATTTCCAATCACTCCAAGCATTCAAACACATTCCATATGGTGTAGGGAAGCTGTTCAGATCATCACAACTCATCTGTAACACCTCCAACTTAAAAATCAAATTACTCTTGCTGCCACGACCTTCAAGTAAGCCTAAACTTGGTCATTTCATGATTCATGCATATTTCCTCGCACAATAATTTTGCCATATGTTCATAATCATGTATGGAGGGTTTCCCCTCAATTAATTGCTTTGTATGAATCATGTATCAAAATTCCCAGCCTTCATGCAGAATTTAGGGTTTTTGAGGTTTTGTCTTGATTTCTTATTCCATGCTTAAAATAAATGAAATAAAAGACCATAGACATGATCGTGAGGTGAAAACGAGTAGATTGATATGTGGAATGTGTGATTTCATCAAGTATTCAGTGAGATTGAGGGGAAAACACAAATCTGAAGAAACAGAGGGCGCGGGCAAGAACTTGGTGTTCTTGGCGCCCTTTTTTGAATTTTAAAATATTTGAATTTTTGTGATTTATTTAATTGATTCAAAAATTAATTTCTCTCTGGTTTTTAATGATTTTGAGTTGATTCTTTTTTTAATAATTCATAAAAATGTTAAAATATTTTATTTTACAATAATTTCCCAAAAATATTATTTATTTCATATACTTGATATTTTTGCAAAGAATTAATTTCAATTTGTTTTTTGACATTTAAAGTATTTTTCTTTCTTAATTTTCCAAACTTAAATGGTTTTCAATCATTTTGTGGATAAAAATATGATTTTTCAAACATTAATCTAAGATCACAACTTGTGTTTTCACACATGTTTGATAATTTTGATCATTTTAATTAAATTTTTATTTAATTAAAATACAATTTGAAATTAATTTAGGGTTTTGATCTTAATCACCCTAAACAAATCTTTTTAAAACACTTTTGGGCCTCTAATAGAGGCTAAGACCCAACCCTTTGAAAATACAAAACCATTTGTGCCTCAGATATTGTATAAGTCCATATGCGTTAAAAAAATCTCGGTGCGATCGCCAGTTCTAATCAAATCCTTTAGGCCTCTCCTCGAGCTATAAGTCTCATTATTTTTCTTAAAAAGACATTTTTGGGCCTCTAATAGAGTGTAAGACCCAACCCCTTTTGTAAATAAACAATTTTGGGCCTCACATATCGTATAAGTCCCTCTGTATATTTTCAAAACAACGGCGCGATCGTCGCCTCTTCAAAATCATCCGGGGATCTCCCTGAGTTGTAAGCCCCATCTCTTATACAAAAACACTTTTGGGCCTCTAATAAAGTGTAAGACCCAACCCCTTTTTGAACACCAAAATAATTTGGGCCTCAGTCGTTGTATAAATCCCACTGTGTTTTCAAACCTCGGTGCGATCGCCATTTTTCAAACAAATGATCATCTGGGCCTACCCTCGTGTTGTAAGTCCCATTTCTTTTCTTTTAAAAATCTTGTGGGCCTCTTAAGAGAGTGTAAGACCCACCCCTTTGTACAGGAAACCTTTCTTTGGGCCTCAGTCACTTGTATAAGTCCCTGTACAAAGTCAAAACAACAGTGCAATCACTGTTAAAAGTTGGGCCGATCTCTGTTCAAAATACTTTCTCCTTTGATTTTGAATCCAAATGTATAGTTGCTATCAAAACTTTCTTTAGTTTCTTTGTTGAACAACTAACAAAACAACATGGAAGCTCTACAACGGGTAAGTGTTTATCCGCTTTCTTTTATATGATTTCATATACATAACTGTATTGTGGGAAGCTGCGCATGGTTAGTCTTCTTTCATACCTTTTAATACTCGTCATATATCAACTGTATATATACTAGTATAGTTATTTAGAGTTTTCCGCGACAACTACGTCTAGAACTAGGTAAAGCCCTGTTGTTCACTCTTTAAATACAAACAAAACTAGATCCCCAAAGGATTTCAAGATACAGTCTTCCCTTCTCTTAGGGTTAAACAATATGGAACAAAGATAAAGGAAGTATTCTCGGTGAACCTTTTCTCAGACTGTCACCCCTAGAAATTGTCAAAGAAGTTTTACTCCCCAGAGTTGATCTATTCTCTGTGAATAGCATCTCTTGAGTTTCTTCCAAACCCTCAAACTTTCTTGGAATGATATCTTCTCTGTGAATTGCATTTCTTAAACTTCTCTTGGTTTGGGGACCCACATGCTTCCTAAAAGCATCCGCGCCTCCTCTTGGGCTTTGTACAAGGACCCTCCGGCTTCTTAGAAGTTCTCATGCCTTCTCTTGGGCTTAATACAAGGACCCTCACGACCTCTTAAAGGTATAAGACAGAACTTAGTCATCCTTTGCTAGAGCAGTCTTTCCAATGTCAAACCTCAAGCCACTTTAGGGTGGATTCTCATCCCTTAAGGCCCTTGCCCTCTTTTGGGCATCCTACAAAAGATAAAACTCTTCAGCACCAGTAGACTTGGATAATCTACACCCCCTTTGAGTCTCAAAGACATTCTCAAGTTCCTTTCAAACATAGGAAAAAAACACCGATCACTCTGGATAAATCTCCAGCAGAAACCCGGTCTCTCTCATGGGAATTCCCCACGCTTGGGCCAGCCTATGGATCTAATCCTCAGCAGTAAGATAACCTCCTCTTAGGCTTTGTATAATGATCTTTCCTCAACACAGTCATCCTCCTCTTAGGCTTTGTGCAATAATCTCCTCCCCCTAGCGGAGCTAACCTTTTCAGACTCTCTTGTTGAGTCCATCACTTTTCAAGGCTCTCTTGTTGAGTCAGTACCCTTTTAGCCTCAATCTCGGGCTTCGTACGAGACATCAAATCACTCTCTTGTTGAGTATAAAATACTCTCTTGTTGAGTCAATCAACTTTCAGACTCTCTTGTTGGGTCAATCACCTTTGCAAGACTCTCTTGTTGAGTCAACTCTTTTAGCCTCCGTCTTGGGCTTTGTACAAGACATATAAAAACACTCTCTTGTTGAGACAAACTCATTTCAGCCTCCATCTTGGGCTTTGTACAAGACACATATAAACCTCCCCAACGAAGTCAAAAATCCCTTTTAGCCTCAATCTTGGGCTTTGTACAAGACAGAAAGAACATTTTCCCTGAAAAAGTCAAACTGTTAGCCTCCTCTTAGGCTTTATATAATGATATCCCTAAAGAGCCAGTCTCTTTTTTGCCTCAATCTTGGACCTTGTACAAGACATATACACTCTCTTGTTGAGTCGGTCTTATCTAGCCTCCTCTTAGGCTTCGTATAAAGAAATCCCTAGCTGAGTTAATCAACCTTTTAGCATCAAACTTGTGCTTTGATCAAAGCACGCAAACATCAACAGTTCCTCTTTAGAGATGACAAATTCTCTCTCAGCCAAAACCCTTTAGCTTCATATCTTGGGCTTTGAACAAGATACAAATCCTTTAGCTTCATGTCTTGGGCTTTGAACAAGACACCAAAACATCTTTTTCCTCCCTTAGAATAGGAGGAACTACTATTGCTCTGATTTCCCTGTTTCGTTAAACGGGAATATGTAGGCATAAGATTGCGAGATCTTAGCGAGCATACAAATCAAAAACTCTAGGTTCAGTACCTTCATACACCAGTCAAAAAAATTTTAGATACAATATCTTCCCAAAAGCCTCATGAACACTCTATTCTTAAGCCAAATAACCTAAGAGAGACTGATAACACGTAAATGTATCAGTTATTTGATTTGACTTACATGAATTTTAGTTATGTTTTCCCTTAATTTATTTGATTTATGCTGCAATTTATGTCTCGATTATTATGTTTTCAGGTGACTTGGATTTAATCGTAAAATAATGAAAAGAAGAAGAAATGATGGAAAGAAAATAGAAGGAAAGAAATGGAAGAAGGAAAGAAAAAGAATGGAAAGAAATTAAAGAAAAGAAAAAAAAGAAAAAAAAATATAAGGGTGGGCCCACCACCACTCACACATGTGGCGCAAGCCACGTTGTGGGGTGGCGCCCACCACCAAGCAGAAAGTGGCGCAAGCCACATGAGGAAAATGGGGGAGGTGGTGCAAGCCACCTATGAGTGAGGAGAAAAATTCTCCGACTCTCCCCTTTTATTTCTCCACTCTCCCTTTTATTTCTCCACTTCTTTTTTATTTCTCCACGGCCCTTTTATTTCTCCACGCTTTAGAGCCAAGGCCAGCACTCAGTATAAAAGAGAAATCAAACCTCCATTTTGGGGGTCGACTCTTCTCTTCGCCAGATTTTATTCCTTTAGATTTTAAGCATTTTTTATTCACTTTGTAAAAGTAATAGTTCTCCACATCGGAGGGCTATTAGAAATATAGTTTTAGTATTTATTTTTAAGATTTATTTCTGTAGTTTAATCTATGTATTTGATTCAAAGCATGCCGGCGTATTAAGAATTCAGTTCGAGCATTGTTTCCCGTTCCCATTTAATTACAGGTTCTATTTTTATTGTTTACTTTGCTGTTTATGTTTTCAATTAATTTCTTAGTTATGCCTTGCCTTATATTTAATTTTCGTAATAGCATGCTTATTTTCCTATCTATGTCTTTCTAAATATTCTTGAGTCCGGCGTATGAGGACCGTCGTTACCGACGGGACTCGGTAGAAAATAATAGGTGCGATTTTATGATTAAAATTCTGTTTTGGTTTTAATTTCCAAGTCTAATTTAAATAGCTTTGTCACGAGAGTGAGAGGTTATTTAACACGATTTTATCATGAGAGTGAGAAATTAATTAAGGTTAGAGCCGGCACTGCGAGAGCGTGGGGGTCGAACCAGATAGTGGAATTAGACAACATATCTAAATACAGCGAGAGCGCTTTAGATACGTTTATGATGTTATTGGCTTTCAAAATATATTTCCTAGTTACCGGGCGAGCGAGAGCAAAATCTTAGGATTAGGAAGTATGGCTTTAGCTAATACCGCGAGAGCGTGAGGCGGAGTTTTTAAGTCGGTATATTCCTCGGAACTAAGTTATAGTTGTGATTAGTACCGAATTCTACAAAGTCTTTTAGGAACGCGGAATCCATATTCCGGCCTCTCTTTATTATCATATTTTCTAAGTTCTATTTTAGTTCTAGTCTTAGTTTCCCTTTAATTAAATACTCATCAGCCTTAGCTTTATAAAGCAACGATAGATTACAGTAGGTTGACATTGGTCTCTGTGGGTTCGACAATCTTTTATATTACTTCGATAAATCCGTGCACTTGCAGAGCATCAAGTTTTTGGCGCCGTTGTCGGGGATCAACAGTCAATATTGTTATTCTGTTGTTGCACCGTATAGACTAAGACACTCCCATAAAAAAAAAAATAATAAAAAAATTAAAAACTATGTATCACCCAAATTTTCTCTATGATAGCCACTCACAATATCTTGAGGAGCCGCACCCAAATTTTCTCTACAATTACCAACCGCAATACTCCCAATATTTTGAGGAACCTCACCCAAATTTTCTCTATGAATACCACTCCCAATATTTTGAGGGACCACAAGAATCCGTCAATTCCAACCTTGAAGCGTTAATGGAGGATTTCATTGAAACAACAACTAATTTTAGGTTAGAATCTATGATGGAGCACTTTGTGGAGACACAAACTCTCCAGAATGAAGAGCTTAGAAGACACAACTCGATACTTATGAAACCCTTAGGCAGATAAACACTATGGTTGAGTCCCTCACGACTCACACTGAGGCATTGGAGACTCAAATCTCCCTGCTTGCACAAACACCTATAGGGCCTTCCCCTGAGGAGAATGCGTATGTTGTAACAACCAGTAGTGAAAAACAAATCGAAAACCCTGAGGAGAGTGATAATGAGGTTGAGGAGAGTGATATTGAGGTTGAGGAGAGTGCTGGTGAGGAAGAAGTAGAGATTGAGAAAAATTCATTGGGACCACCTGAAAGGGAGGTCGTCAAAAAGGCAGAGAAAGAAGCATCTAATGTCGTTCCTCATCCCTATACCCCACCGATTCCTTTCCCGCATAGGTTTGTAGACTCCCAATCCGAAACACATGTGGAGGTATTGGAAAACATCCACACCGATGCATCTTTGCCTGAGGTCCCTCGTAAAAAGAGAAAATTCGAGGACCATGAAACTAGGGATATCATTACTGTTAAGAGGGTAAGGTTAAACTTTGGGGTGATGGATGAAATAACTAAGCCCTAACTTGAAAAGGTAATACTTAGGATAGATCCTAAACCACCACCACAAGTTCAAAAGAATGAACCACCCCACAGAAGGAAGAAAAGAAAAGGTGAGGGATATGTGAGATGGCTTGATAAATGGCCTTGGAAACCGAAAATTAACACTCCTATCCGTCGAGCTATTGACGTTAAACAAAGCTCTGCGTGGGAGGAAACCCACGAGCTTTTAATTTAATGTTTTCCTTTTACTGTTGGTGTTTGCAGAAAATAAAGAATTGTATCGCTTGTCACGTCTCAACTGCATTTAGGCGAAAAATCTCTAGATGACAATCCCTTAAAATAACCTGGTGCCCACGGACATTCCTATGAATGTCACTGCTGGTGGGGACACCGATGATGAGTATGATATGAGAGAGCACGTCTCTCTAGTTTGTAACTCACCTTCTCCTTGTTCTTTGCATGGTCAGGTTCCACCTGCACACACCGCACCGTATTTTTCTAACAAATTTTTGCAGGTACTTCCTTCAGAAACAGGTAGTATGATGAGCGACTTCAGCAAAGTGAAGTTTCAGCAAATTCAGATAACTCGTAGTACAAGACGCCGGAGTAGAAGTGGCCAACGAAGACAGAGACAACATGGGAAGAATCAGAGCAAATTTGGTCGTGGCATTCATACAGGTTCTATCTTTCCTTTTTCACCTTTTATCAGAACATTGAGGACAATGTTTGGTTTAAGTGTGGGGGAGGAACATCCACCGCTTTCATTTTACCGTTTTCTGGTTAAATTTACTGTTTTCCAGCATGATTTTAAAATTTTTTCTGTTTTAAATGTTTCGTCCGTCTGTGCATGTGCTGCCGAGTCTTTATGCTGATTTTATGTTGTTTATCGATTTTCCCATTCCCTTGAGCCACACCAAATATTCTGAATTTTTTTTTGTCAAAAACAGTGTTTCTTTTGAAAATCGTAGGTTATAGACGAAATTGAGGTTAGATTGTGAGACTTGGGAAAATTCCGCAAGATCGGTATCGTTCTAACACTGTGAGCCTCCCAATTATGGAAATCAATTTGAGTACTTGTTATGCCGTAGCCTTAAGTTCTCACCCCTTTAGTAGTCCCTAAGTAGTTTATTTAGCAGTCAGCACCATCCTAAGCACGCACTAAGTAGGAAGCCGATGCAAATAAGTGTATGATCTCAGGCTTAAAAAGGTAAACTAAGAAAAAAAATGAATGAATGATGATGAATGCTCCTTCTAAGTTTGGTGATCCTCACCCGATCATTTAGCCCAACGGTGCAAACTTCTTTATTCTATTGATTTTTAAGCCAATGTGGCAAAAGAAAAAAAATGATAATAATGAGATCTTAGTCACTAACAGGCTATGCTACCATGAGTGTAAAAGGATAACAGGCTTAATGTGATTGTGCCAGAATGAAAGGGGACGAAAGAAGGATGAGTGAGTTAGGCTTAGGTATAATGACATAATTCATATTGGTTTGTATAGGAGGAAGGTTGATGACCGCAAAAGCGGAATTGTGTTTTTACGATATCCTTAGTGTGTGAGCAAGTACCTATCGATACAAACTTAACCGAAGTAGAGTTGGTAGCCTAGGATGAGTATCCGCATGCACTATTTTTCTTACGAGTCATGGTTTGCTTGAGGACAAGCAAAGGTTTAAGTGTGGGGGTGTTGATAACACGTAAATGTATCAGTTATTTGATTTGACTTACATGAATTTTAGTTATGTTTTCCCTTAATTTATTTGATTTATGTTGCAATTTATGTCTCGATTATTATGTTTTCAGGTGACTTGAATTTAATCTTAAAATAATGAAAAGAAGAAGAAATGATGGAAAGAAAATAGAAGGAAAGAAATGGAAGATGGAAAGAAAAAGAATGGAAAGAAATTAAAGAAAAGAAAAAAAAGGAAAAAAAATATAAGGGTGGGCCCACCACCACTCACACATATGGCGCAAGCCACATTGTGGGGTGGTGCCCACCACCAAGCAGAAAGTGGCGCAAGCCACATGAGGAAAATGGGGGAGGTGGCGCAAGCCACCTATGAGTGAGGAGAAAAATTCTCCCACTCTCCCCTTTTATTTCTCCACGGCCCTTTTATTTCTCCACGCTTCAGAGCCAAGGCCAGCACTCAGTATAAAAGAGAAATCAAACCTCCATTTTGGGGGTCGACTCTTCTCTTCGCCAGATTTTATTCCTTTAGATTTTAAGCATTTTTTATTCACTTTGTAAAAGTAATTATTCTCCACATCGGAGGGCTATTACAAATATAGTGTTAGGATTAATTTTTAGGATTTATTTCTATAGTTTAATCTATGTATTTGATTCAAAGCATGCCGGCGTATTAAGAATTCAGTTCGAGCATTGTTTCCCGTTCCCATTTAATTACAGGTTCTATTTTTATTGTTTACTTTGCTGTTTATGTTTTCAATTAATTTCTTAGTTATGCCTTGCCTTATATTTAATTCTTGTAATAGCATGCTTATTTTCCTATCTATGTCTTTCTAAATATTCTTGAGTCCGGCGTATGAGGACCGTCGTTACCGACGGGATTCGGTAGAAAATAATAGGTGCGATTTTATGATTAAAATTCTGTTTTGGTTTTAATTTCCAAGTCTAATTTAAATAGCTTTGTCACGAGAGTGAGAGGTTATTTAACACGATTTTGTCACGAGAGTGAGAAATTAATTAAGGTTAGAGCCGGCACTGCGAGAGCGTGGGGGTCGAACCAGATAGTGGAAATTAGACAACATATCTAAATACAGCGAGAACACTTTAGATACGTTTAGGATATTATTGGCTTTCAAAATATATTTCCTAGTTACCGGGCGAGCGAGAGCAAAATCTTGGGATTAGGAAGTATGGCTTTAGCTAATACCGCGAGAGCGTGAGGCGGAGTTTTTAAGTCGGTATATTCTACGGAACTAAGTTATAGTTGTGATTAGTACCGAATTCTACAAAGTCTTTTAGAAACGCGGAATCCATATTCCGGCCTCTCTTTATTATCATATTTTCTATGTTCTATTTTAGTTCTAGTCTTAGTTTCCCTTTAATTAAATACTCATCAGCCTTAGCTTTATAAAGCAACGATAGATTACAGTAGGTTGACATTGGTCTCTGTGGGTTCGACAATCTTTTATATTACTTCGATAAATCCGTGCACTTGCGGAGCATCAGAGACCCACGATTTTGATAGCATTTGTAAACCAACAGTCATCTGTTTAAACTCAGTATGCAAGCAGGGTTAATTGGAGACATCTATTTCCCTTCCTTAATCAGCTTCACAGGATAAAAAATGAATCGAACTGTAGCACCCCAAAGCGATAGTGATTCGAAACCACAAAAACTGCGCTACAGAAGAATGGCGACCACAGTGGGAGAAGTCCCATCCTCCCATCTCTTAGGTAGAATCCCTTAAGTTTAGAAGGTACCACAGTGAATGGTGACTCTGCTGGGGAGTCACTGACTGTTAGGATCATAGGAGTAGAGGTCTAGGATGTTAGGACAAATATATATACTGCTTTTCCTAATTGATATCCGTGTTTATTTTTCTACTAATGGGAATGCGTGTGATGCCGCATCTGGAAAGATTGAGTATACACCTAAGATAATTGATGGCACTAGACGGGTAATCTTACAGGGAGTGACTCCCAAATAAGAGGTCTCGGTCGACCATAGAATTAGTGGAGATACTCTTTGCGGATTCAATGCCTATACGACTTTGGTTGTTGAAAGCAGATTGTTCGATTGGGTTATCTGAGAAGCTGAGGATTTTAGTAGTCTGAAACCATGTTACTAATTTTTAGTGCGGAAGCTATCAGAAATAGTTGTCACGTGATACTACCCTCATTTGAGATTACTTTAAGATACTACAGATCGCTCGGGTGATTCCAGCCTGCTGTTGTTATCCTAAGAGGGGTCAGTGATTTTGAGGACAGGTACAAAAAACCATCAGTATAAACCTTTGGGGATGGGTAGAGCCATGACTTCATGACACCGAACCTTTGACCCCATGTTTTTTCTATGTTTTTGTGTGCTGCATTCATGCATTCATTTCGTTAAAAAACATTAAACAAAAACTTCTCTTCTAGTCTCTCTTTTTCAAATTAAACTAAGACAATGATTGCAAATATCAGATAAAGAGATTGCGTTATGGATTTCGGTAGAAGGAGGACTCACAAGCACACCTTCAAGGTTCCAAAACTAGAGGATTTGAGAGGTTTGGCGAGGATGATCACCAACCCTGATGCTTTAGAGCCAAGTACGGAGGACTGCTGTCTCTGTTAAGGGTCCATGTAATTGAAGGAATACTGGCTACGCTCATTCGGTTTTACGATCCGGTCTATCACTATTTCACATTCCCGGATTATAAACTAGTACCAACACTGGAGGAATATTCTCATCTGACTGATTTGCACATCACTTACCAAGCTCCCTTTTCTGGACTGGAAGAAATTCCAAAAGATCAAACCATTGCAAGAGCAATCTATTTGGACGAGTCAGAAGTCAGGACTCACATGACCACTAAGGGTGGAATCCAAGGTTTTCCAGCCCAGTTTTTGATAAATAAAGCCCTGTAATTTGCTAGTATAGGGAACGTGACTACTTTCGAAAGCATCTTTGTTTTGCTTATCTACGGGTTATTTTTGTTTCCCAACATCGATAACTTCGTAGATATCAATGCCATTAAGATATTTTTGATTGGAAACCCTGTACCGACCTTGCTCGCAGATGCTTATCATTCTGTACATTTAAGAAATTTGTATAGCGGAGGAATAATCACCTGCTCTGTACCCCTGCTGTACAAATGGTTCATTTCCCACTTGCCCAAGTCTGCTGCATTTTGGGATCCTAAGAATACTTTACATTGGTCGCAGAGAATCATGTCTCTTACCAACTCTGACATCGACTGGTGCAATCGAATCTATGACGGGATCAGAATCATTGACCATTGTGGAAACTTCCCTAATGTACCCCTCATAGGAACTAAAGGAGGAATCAATTATCATCCAGTTTTAGTTCGTCGTCAATTCGGATACCCGATGAGGCATGTTCCGCGTAATGCTCATTTGGAAGGTCTTTTCGTCAAGGAAGGAGAAAATGACAGATCACTAAAGACAGAAATAGTGCATGCCTGGAAACGTGTTCATAGGAAAGGAAAAGAGTCTCTAGGAAAACCATATTGTGTCTCTGTGGAACCCTATCTCCACTGGGTACAAACTAGAGCTCTCAAACTGAGAATGCCTTACCCTCGTCAGGAAGTTCTTCCATTAAGGGACCCTGTCCTTTATTTTATGTCTGACACGGAAAAACTTTAGGTTACTCTCAATAGAGTTCAACAGGAGAAGAAGTCTTGGAAGAACAAGTATCGTATTCTCAGTGTGGAGTGCAAGAAAATACAGCAACTGTTAAAAGAAAAAGATGCTCTGATCGAGATTTTAGAGCAACATGCTATAGAAAACCAAGATGACCAAAGGAATTTGCTCGCTCCTTTCACTTGGCAAAGGAATGACAGCCCGAGAGCCCTGGTCAAAGAAAAGGAAAGTACCAGAACCAGCACATGAGCTCTCCTCAGAGAGGACTCATGATCCATTAGCTTATACATTTCCTTTTACAACACTATGTAAATTATTGTATTTCCATTCTGCAATCTTTGAATTCAATAAAACGGGGATTCCCCACTGTTTGATATTTGCAATCCAATTGTCGAAGTTTATTTTGATTAAACAAAAAAATTTAATTAATATAATCATTGCATATCATTCATCATTCTCACGTAGCGCGTTCTTCTTACCTACGAATCTCACATTTGTGTCTCGATTCTAGAGTCAAACTGTCTCATTCGTACAACACTCGGGCCAGGCAACAAAAGAAAATGGATAATCTCGAGGAAGAGAACAGAGAGTTGAGAGAAGAACTCGATGCTCTGAAAGAAGATCTGAGAAAGCTTCACAATGATATGCAAGCTCTGGCATCAGCCCAGATGCAACAACAACAACTGTGATCTCAGAGATCACATCAACGCCCATAGTGGAGAAGTATGATCCTAGGTATAACATGCCGAAAGATCGTCCCTGGGTATGCCACTCAACTATATCTCGGAAGAATATATTCTGCCGATCACAGAAGATCCAGAAACTGCAGCAGGAACCGCTGGGCCTGAAGGTTACAAACTTCGGGAAAGCGAAGATGCCAGGGGCATGACAGCAACTCCTGAAGGTTAAAAACTTCGAGAGAGGGAAGCACCAAGAGTCACAGCCGTAATGACTATACCACCACCCGTGGTACACACTGTCCCGGAAAGATAGATTCCACAGATACCGTCTGGTGGAAACGAAAGTATGTACGACAGAATGAATGAGTTCCAGGAACAATTCCTGGAGATGCTGAAAGAACTGCAAGCCATTCGTGGTCAGGATCTATTTGGAAAGGACGCCGCAGACCTTTATTTGGTCCCCAATGTGAAAGTTCCGCACAAATTCAAGGTGCTCGAATTTGAAAAGTACAAGGGTAACTTTTGCCCTCAAAGTCACTTGGTGATGTACGCTTGGAGGATGTCAACTCAGACAGAGAACCAATAGCTACTGATCCATTATTTCCAAGATAGTTTAACCGGTGCCGCACTCAAATGGTACATGGGTTTAAACCGCACTAAAATCGCCACTTTCAGAGATCTTGGCACTGCCTTCATTCAACAATATAAGTATAACCTGGACATGGCACCCGATTGAGATCAACTCAGAGCCATGTCATAGAAGGATAAGGAAACCTTTAAGGAATATGCTCAGAGATGGCGTGAAATTGCCGCCTAGATTTGTCCACCTCTTGAGGAAAAAGAGATGACAAAAATCTTCTTGAAAACTTTGAGCTCATTTTACTACGACAGAATGGTAGCCAGTGCACCCAGTGACTTTACTGAAATGGTAGGCATGAGAGTTCGTCTTGAAGAAGCAGTCCGAGAAGGACGTTTAGTAAAAGACGCTGGATCATAAAGCAGTACCAAAAAATACAGTAGCGCTTTCCCTAAGAAAAAAAGCAAGATATTGGTAATATCTCTCTCTGAAAGCAAAAGGCGACATTACCAACCAGTAGCAGCTGTAACTCCTGCTATCAACCCTACGCCTGTTCCCACGTGTCAACCTCAGGTTGCTCAGAGCCAACCTAGTCAACAACAATATCAGTAAAGGACACAACAGCCTCTTCAGCAGGCTCGTCCTCCGTACAACAACAACCGTACAACGCGACCACCATGGTTCGACCCTATACCCATGTTGTATGCATAACTGTTTCCACTATTACTGGTCAAGGGGCATGTCCAAACTAGGTCTCCTCTTACAGTACCAGAAAATTCGCCTTTTTGGTTCAAAGCGGATCGGAGTTGCCATTACCATCAAGGAAGACCAGGGCATAACATAGAAAACTGTCTCAGCTTCAAATCTGATGTACAAAAACTTGTTAGGAGCAGGGTCTTATCCTTTAAGGATACGAATCCAAATGTTCAGACAAACCCGCTACCTCAACATGAGAAAGCTGCAGTAAATTTGATAGAGGGAGAGTCTAACCACATCTATCAAATTCATGATGTACTCTTATTGAGGGCCAACCTGGTCAAAATGCATCGCAGACAGAGCGGATATGGGCATGTACCATCTCATAACTATCACCAGTGTGATATCTGCTCTAAAAACAATCAAGGATGTTCTGTGGTGAAATCAGCTCTACAGGAACAGTTGGATCTCGGATGGATCTAGGATCACCGAATTCGTGAAGTCAACATGACTTATACGAATTCCAATGTCATTCAGAACCACAACATTCTGACCATGAATGTCAACTTGGTGGCAATGCACTCAAGGCAAAGCCAACATCATAATCTGCCACGACACGACTACGATTCCTGTCTGGTCTGCTCGGTAAACAATCAGGGATGCTCTTTTGTACAAGAGACCCTCCAGCATCAGATGGATCTTGGATGGATTCAGGATTACCACGATAGAAATCAGTATCAAGTGAATATGATTCAGATCTTCGATATTCGCTTGATGAATACCAGCTTGGTGGAGTTACATGCAAAGCAAGTCCAGCTCAGTTTTCTGACTTTGCATAATTATCAGAACTGTAAGGGATGTCGTGAGAGTGACCAAGGATGCGCTCTCATTCAAAGAACTTTGCAACACTTGTTAAACCACTGGTGGCTTCCAATCTATTTAGACAAAGACACACAACAAGTCAGTATGATTAAAGGGAACCCTACTAGGCACCAAAGTCCAGATGTTTGATCAATGGGAACAGATCTAGTGAGGTTACACTGCATACAAAGAGGACGTGGCCGGGTGCCACCACACAACTATAAACGCTGTAGAGTTTGCTCTGAAGATAATCAAGGATGTTACCTCGTGTGAGCAGCCCTTCAGAGTCAATTGGACCACAAAGAGATTCGACCGTGTCCAAATTCTGGTTCAATCAACTTGATACCAGACTATTTTGCTGATCAAATCAAAGACGTCATCATAATCTCTGATCATAAGAGGACCAAAGATGTTTGTGCCATCATTCCTCTACTTGACGAATCAAAAGTTCCCAACCAGGAACTAATTGAAATTACTTACAATGGTCAGAAGAATCAGAAGGCTCCTGTAGTTATCTATCTACCAGGACCATTACCGTATGAATCAACTAAGGCTATCCCTTACAAATACGGTGCAATAGCAATTGAGAATGGAAAGGAAATTCCATTACCCTCCGTCGTGAATATTGCAGACATCAGTCGGGTAGCACGGAGCGGTCGAATCTTCAACCGAGGAGTTGGAGAACCTACCAGAGAAAAGGAACCTCAAACGGAAATTCATGATCAACCAGTCGGTCAATCCAGTGATCCCGACCTTTCAAAGAACAAGAATGAGATGCTGAAGCTCATCCAGAAGAGTGAATACAACATTGTTGATCAGTTGTTGCAAACTCCTTCAAAAATCTCAGTACTATCACTTTTACTCAGTTCTGAAGCTCACAATGAGTCTCTACATAAAGTCTTAGAGCAGGCCTTTGTGGAACAGGATGTAACAATACGACATTTTGACAACATTATTTCCAACATCGCTTCCTGCAACAACTTGGGGTTTAGTGATGAGGAACTGCCTGAAGAGGGCCCAAATCATAACATGGCACTCAATATTATAGTCAATTGCCTGAAAGATGCTTTAGCCAGCATACTGGTAGATACCGGATCGGCTCTAAATGTTATGACGAAGTCCACTTTAATGTGACTATCATTCAAAGGATCTCCGATGAAAGGCAATGAGGTCACCGTCAAAGCATTTGACAGATCCTGGAAAACAGTTATCGGCAAAGTCGAACTTCCCATAACTATCGGTCCCCATACTTTCCTAGTCACTTTCCAGGTCATGGACATCAGAGCAACATACAGTTATTTGTTGAGAAGACCTTAGATACACAAGGCTGGGGTAGTCACTTCGACGCTTCACCAAAAGTTGAAGTTTGTCAAGAATGACCAACTCGTCACAGTCTGTGGAGAGCAAGCCTTGATCGTGAGTAACTTATCGTCGTCCACGTGTGTAGAACCAGAGGAGGTTGTTGGAACTCAGTTCCAAGCACTTTTGGTGAGCAACGACAACTAATCAAAAAGAGGAACGTCGATTTCCTCGTACAGAGATGCTCTCGAAGTGATAAAAAATAACAATACAAAAGGATGGGGACATCTTGTCATTCCTACTGATAACAAAGCGAAGAAGGGTCTTGGTTTTCCTTCAACCTGTGCCCGGACAGCTACTAACGATGAAAGTCTTCATCCCATTCAGAACTTCTTCCATAGTGGAGGCTTCCACCACCCAGTGTCTCAAGAAGTACATACCATCAACGAGGGTGATTCCTCCGATACAGATGAAGAATGGAAGTCCTATCTTAACGAGGACAGTTATATATCTCAGGAAGAGGTGCCTATGCCATTTTGCTTCCGGCGCAGAGTCCGAGATTTATACCGAGGTCTGTAACACCCCCAATCTATACCCCTAATTAAATAAAGCAATAAAAATTTCATCAGAGTATAATTAAATATTCATGGCATAGAAGAAGGCGTCACATCAATTGAGACAAAACACAATAAACCTGCTCATAAAGATAAGCAACAATCAGGTAGCAATTAACAGAGGAACTTAGTACCTACTACCCACAAATCAGATACAGAATAAAAGCGGAAAATCTGCAACTGAATCTCATATATATATATATATATATATATATATATATATATATATATATGTATATCACATAAAGAGTTTGTATGTCATACACAGATCTATACATATATAATCCATAAGGCATATACACATAAACACATAAATCACAACGATCTCCCCGACTACCCGGTGCTACATATCAGAGCCGACAGACAAAAGAATGAAGACCTAAGCTTCACAAAAAGACCTCCATCAATCTAATCTGCAATGCCTCATAGAGCATTAAAACAGCAGAAGGGTGAGAAACATAATCATAATATAATTGCATAAAATTATATAATAACACAAAATTATTCATGTAAAATATTCTCACCACAACTTACACCAGAATTCAAATACAAAACATCACAATACATATTTCATATATCCATCACCAATGCATATCAATCATGCACAATACAATTATCACCAACACAAATATATATATATATATATATATATATATATATATATATATATATATATATATATATATATATATCTCAACTCATCAATTCCAGTCACAATTCCACACAAAATCAATCCATTCATGATTTATGCAAATGCACAGAGACTGACACAACGACTCTATGCAATGCAATGCGGTACCACCCATCCATTATCTCAACACTAGTTCACTCAGGAACTATTCGAATCATCGCTTGTTACTTAGTGTAACTCCCCGTCGGGCAAACGATGTGCCCCGTCGCTTTAGGTCCTCTTGGTATAAGGCGCACGACGTTTATGGATTGCTTTAGGTCCTCTTTGTATAAGGCGCACAATCCGATCGCTTTAGGTCCTCTTTGTATAAGGCGCACGATCGTCTAGAATCATCGCTTTAGGTCCTCTTTGTATAAGGCGCACAATGTTATAGCGGATTCCCTCTGGAATCATTTCGTCGCTCACACCCACTAGGGCACACGACATCACAAGAATGCATATCATGATGCTTGGCATACAATGACTCATGACATTCAAATGCACACATATATGCAATCATCTCACTCAACAATAATCATGCTTTGCACTCTAGCCCAAAACAATGCATTTAACTTCCATAAGGCCACAAATCCTCATCACAACATTTAAACACATGCATTCACCTCATATAATGAGCACACAAGTCATACAACAGATATCACCAGCACATTGCATGACAACACATCAATTACGCACAATTAAACCGGTAAAAGTCGACAACACGACACATTTCCAAATTCTCGACTTAATTAAA
The DNA here is from genome assembly GCA_022829125.1 of Lathyrus tuberosus. Lineage (NCBI taxonomy): Eukaryota > Viridiplantae > Streptophyta > Magnoliopsida > Fabales > Fabaceae > Lathyrus > Lathyrus tuberosus. Next base: position 14,018,745 of record JALAZF010000030.1, on the reverse strand, counting down.
TCGGTCAACAATCTCAAAACCATCATCATAAGAAAGTGCAGTTCAATAGCTATTCAACGATACCAAGAATGTTAAAAACGGATAATCGGAGCACAAGTTACGGACTGAACAAGAAAAGTAATCGCGAAAAACACAATTCTGCAATCTTCCTGGCCATACGCGTATTACCCTGACCCATACGCGTATTGCCCAGCTCCCTCGCCCATTCGATACGCGTATTGCCAAACTTGATACGCGTATGGGCAGAGACCAATTCTTCCTAAAAATCCCTCTAAAAACTCCAATACGCGTATTGCCTCACTTCATGCGCGTATTGCCCTCAACCTTACGCGTACCATTACGCAAATGGGCAGATGACCGAGAAAAATGGAACTCCATACGCGTATTGCCCTCACTCTAATGCCATACGCGTATTGCCTTAACCAATACGCGTATTGCCTTGAGTGATACGCGTATGGGCAGTGGAAAAACCAGAAATTTCCTGCATAATTTTTCTGCAAAATTTACCCAAAAATCACTCCCAATCTCACCTAAACACCAGAAAATTACCAATTGCATGCCTAACAACATGTATCTATCATGTATCAACAATAAGGGACACTAAAACATGATTTCAGACATAAATTATATCAATTTCTAACAATTTCAACATATTATGGGTTTTACTCTATATTTCAATTTCAATCCAATATCAACAAAAAACATACATACATAATCATACACCAGTATAAGATAATCAAGTTTCGCACCCTTACCCGATTTAATCGTGTTTTTGAAAGTCGGTTGATCGATTTCTTAATCCACAAGTTTTCTCTCTTTTTCTTCTCTTCTTTTCCTTCTTTCTCTTTTTCTTCTTCTCTTTTTCTTTCCTTACTATTTTCCTCTCTTTTCTTTCTATTTTCCAACTTAAGGAAAATAAAGCAAAATGACCAAATTACCCCTACACTCAAATATCTTGCAAACGCTCCCAAAACGCGATAAAACATAACAACAATGAAAAATAATATATTTCCAAATAAATGTAAAAAATAAAATAATATAATAATAAAATAATCAAAACGACTCGATTAAATAAAACTAACCAAAACTGGGGCGTTACAACTCTCCCCCACTTAGGAATTTTCGTCCTCGAAAATATTACATGAGACGAACAACTCTGGATACGACTCCCGCATTCGACTCTCCAACTCCCAAGTCAAATTGCCCTCAGCAGCGCCTCCCCATGCTACTTTCACAAGTGCAATATCCTTGCCCCTTAACCGCTTCGACTCACGATCCAAAATTCTCACTGGTAATGCCTCCACCGTAAGGTTCTCCCTTACCTAAACTTCATCCATCGGAATCACATGCGACGGATCCAGAACATACTTCCGAAGCTGTGAAAAATGGAACACATCATGCAAATTCGACAGACTCGGCGGCAACGCCACCCGATATGCCATAGTACCCACTCTCGCGGATATCTGGTAAGGACCAATAAACCGAGAAGTAAGCTTCTTCGACTTCAATGCACGACCAACACCCGTTACCGGCGTAACTCTTAAAAATACATGATCGCCCTCTTGAAACTCAAGATCTTTCCTTCTTCGATCATGATAACTCTTTTGCCTACTCTGAGAAGCCTTCTTTTTCTCACGAATAAGTTTCACCTTGTCTGTAGTCTGTTGAATCAATTCGGGTCCAACCACCGTACTTTCACCAAATTCATGCCAACACAATGTTGTTCGACATCTTCTTCCATATAACGCTTCAAAAGGTGCCATTCCAATACTTGAATGGAAACTATTATTATACGTGAATTCCACCAACGTAAGATAACTATCCCACGCACTACCTTGTTCAAGAACATAAGCCCGCAACAAATCTTCCAACGACTGAATCGTTCTCTCCGTCTGTCCATCCGTCTGTGGATGATAAGCAGAACTCAATCTCAATTTAGAACCCAACGCCTTTTGCAAACTTTCCCAAAATCTCGAGGTAAACCTCGGATCTCGATCCGAAATAATACTTAACAGAACACCATGCAGCTTCACAATCACACTGATATAAATCTTAGCTAACCTCTCCAAAGAAAAACTAATGTCAATGGTAATGAAATACGCCGATTTATGATAACACGAAAATGTATCGTATTTTGGCCTTAATTTACATTCAATTATTATATCGTTTTCGTCTAATATCCAATTTTCTCAAGAATATTTAAATGTTTTTGCAGGTATTTCTATTTCCAAGTTAAAAGTATGCAAAGTGGAGAAAAGAAGCAAAACAAGGAAGAAAAGATGCAGAAAAGAGCAGAAAATAGCAGAATCCAAATTCTGCTGGTGTGACGACCGTCACAGGTCCCTCACGACCGTGATAGACTCAAAATGTATCACGAGCGTCACAGAAACATCACGATCGTCATGGATCCATAACAGATTTATTACGTTGAGCAGAGACGTGGTCACGAAGCCTTAGAAATTCAGTTTTCACACGTTCAACATTTTCTCCTACATTCTCTCCACTACTTCTCCAACTTCCCACTACTCCTACTCTCTCCATGAGGCCACTGCTCCTAAATTCTCTCCAACGGAAGTTGCAAGGGACTCTATAAAAGGGAAGCAGTCGTCACAGAAATCTCTCTCCCTTCTCTCGGCCATTTTTCCTTGTTTAGTATTTAGGCAGAAATTTTACCATGTAAAAGTGGTAGTTTCTCACATCGAGGAACTACCACACCATTAGTCTTAGGATTTGTTTCATTTGTTTCAACTTCAGTTCCAGTTATTGTACGCCAAGATTATTCTGCATTATTTCAGAAGTAATACCAGTTTTCCTTTTTGCATTATTAACAGGTTTCATTTTATTGCTTTATTATTATTTTCATTTATCGTTGTTAATTTAATTACCATGTTATCTTTAATTGCAACCGTTATGTTTAATTCGTTTTTACCTAATTCCATGATCGGCTAAATAGTTTAGAGTCCAGTGTATGAGGGCCGTCGTTACCGACGGGACTCGGTAGAAAATAATAGGTGCGAACTTATGATTAAAAATCCTGTTTTGGTTTTAATTTCCAAGTCTAATTTAAATAACTTTGTCACGAGAGTGAGAAATTAATTAAGGTTAGAGCCGGCAATGCGAGAGCGTGGGGATCGAACCGGATAGTGGAAATTAGGCCACAAGTCTAAATACAGCGAGAGCGCTTTAGATGCGTTTAGGATATTATTGGCTTTCAAAATATATTTCCTAGTTACCGGGCGAGCGAGAGCAAAATCTTGGGATTAGGGAACATGACTTTAGTTAATACCGCGAGAGCGTGAGGCGAAGTCTTTAAGTTGATATATTCTACGGAACTAAGTTATAGGCGTAATTAGTACCCGAATTCTACAAAGTCCTTTAGGAACGCGGAATCCATATTCTGGCCTCTCTTTATTATCATATTCTCTTAGTTTTATTTTAGTTCTAGTCTTAGTTTCCCTTTTATCAATTATCATTAGCCTTAGCTTTACAAAGTAACGATAGATTACGGTAGGTTGACATTGGTCTCTGTGGGTTCGACAATCTTTTATATTACTTCGATAAATCCGTACACTTGCGGACGCATCAAGTTTTTGGCGCCGTTGCCGGGGACCAACAATCAATATTGTTATTCCGTTGTTGCACCGTATAGACTAAGGCACTCCTATAAAAAAAAATTATAATAATAAAAAAATTAAAAAAATTAAAAATAAAAAAATAAAATAAAATGTATCACCCAAATTTTCTCTATGATAACCACTCATAATATCTTGAGGAGCCGCACCCAAATTTTCTCTACAATTATCAACCGCAATACTCCCAATATTTTGAGGAACCGCAACCGAATTTTTCCTATGATTACCATTCCCAAAATTTTGAGGAACCGCAAGAATCACATAATTCCAATCTCGAAATACTAATGGAGGATTTCAACGCGACACTAACTCATTTCCACCCAAATTACCACTCCCAATATTTTGAGGAACCACAAGAATCCGTCAATTCCAACCTTGAAGCATTAATGGAGGATTTCATTGAAACAAAAACTAATTTGAGGTTAGAATCTATGATGGAGTACTTTGTGGAGACACAAACTCTCCAGAATGAAGAACTTAGAAAACAAAATCTCGATACTCGTGAAACCCTTAGGCAGATGAACACTATGGTCGAGTCCCTCGTGACTCACACCGAGGCATTGGAGACCCAAATCTTACTACTTGCACTGACACCTATAGGACCCTCCCCTGAGGAGCATGTGGATGTTGTAATAATAATAATTAATGAAGAACAAATCGAGAATCCCGAGGAGAGTGATAATGAGGTCGAGGAGAGTGATATTGAGGTTGAGAAGAGTTATGGTGAGGAAGAAGTAGAGATTGAGAAAAATTCACTAGGACCACCTGAAAGGGAGGTCGTCAAAGAGGTAGAGAAAGTATCCCCTAAGACTGTTCCTCATCCGTATACCCCACCAATTCTTTTCCCGCAAAGGTTTGTAGAGACTAAGGTAGACTCCCAATCCAAAACGTATGTGGAGATATTGGAAAATATCCACCATAACACACCTTTGTCTGAGGTCCTGTATAAAAAAGGAAACGTCGAGGACCATGAAACTAGGGATATCATTACTGTTAAGAGGGTAAGGTTAAACTTTGAGGTGGTGGATGACATAACTAAGCCAAAACTTGAAAAACTGATACTTAGCATAGATCCAGAACCACCACCACAAGTTCAAAAGAATGAACCACCCCACAGAAGGAAGAAAAGAAAAGGTGAGGGATATGTGAGATGGCTTGATAAATGGCCATGGAAACCAAAAATTAACACTTCCATCCATCAAGCTATCAACGTTAAACAAAGCTCTGCGTGGGAGGAAACCCACAAGTTTTTAATTTAAATGTTTTCCTTTCATTGTTTGTGTTTGCAGAAAATGAAGAATTGTATCGCTTGTCACATCTCAGCTACATTTAGGTGAACGATCTCTTGATGACAATCCCTTAAGATGAGTTGGTGCCCACGCACATTCCTACGAATGTCGCTGCTGGTGGTGACACCGATGATGAGTATGATAGGAGAAGGTACTTCCTTCAGAAATAAGCCATATAATGAGTGGCTTCAAGAAAATGAAGTTTCAGCAAATTCAGATATCTCGTAGTACAAGACGCCGGAGTAGAAGTGGCCAACGAAGACATGGACAACAAGGGAAGAATCAGAGTGAATTTGATCGTGGTGGTACGCAATGGTAGTCATACAGGTTCTATCTTTCCTTTACCACCTTTTATCAAAACATTGAGGACAATGTTTGGTTTAAGTGTGGGGGAGGAACTCTACCGCTTTCATTTTAACGCATTTTTGTTAGATTTATTGCTTTCTAGCATGATTTTAATTTTTTTTTTCTATTTTCATTGCGTCTTGGCATGTGCTGTCAAGTCTTTATATGCGATTTTGTGTTTATCGATTTCCCACTCCCTTGATCCACACCAAATATTTTGAAATTTTTTGCGTTAAAAATAGTGTTTCTTTTGAAAATCTTAGATTACAGACGAAATTAAGGTTAGATTGTGAGTCGTGGGAAAAATTCCGCAAAATCGATATCGTCTTAACACCGTGAGCCTCCCTATTATGGAAATCGATTTGAGTACTTGTTATGCCATAGCCTTAAGTTCTCACCCCTTTAGTAGTCCCTGATTAGTTTATTTAGCAGTCAGCACCATCCTAAGCACGCACTAAGTAGGAAGCCGATGCAAATAAGTGTATGATCTCATGTTTAAATGGTAAATTGAAAAGAAAAAAAAATGAATGAAAAGAAATGCTCCTTCTAAGTCAGGTGATCCTCACCCGATCATTTAGCCCAACAGTGCAAACTTCTTTATTTTATTGATATTTAAGCCAATGTGCAAAAGATTTTTTTTTTTTGAGATCATAGTCACTAACAGGTTATCCTACCATGAGTGTGAAAGGATAACGAGCTTAATGTGATTGCGCCAGAATGAAAAGGGATGAAAGAAGGATGAGTTAGTTAGGTTTAGGTATAATGACATGATTCAGATTGGTTTGTATAGGAGGGAGGTTGATGACCGTAAAAGCGGAATTGTGTTGTTACGATATCCTTAGTGTGTAAGCTAGTACCTATGACAAAAACTCAACCGAAGTAGAGTTGGTAGCCTAGGATGAGTATCCGTATGCACTATTTTTCTTACGAGTCATGGTTTGCTTGAGGACAAGCAAAGGTTTAAGTGTGGGGGTGTTTGATAACACGAAAATGTATCGTATTTTGGCCTTGATTTACATTCAATTATTATATCGTTTTCGTCTAATATCCGATTTTCTCAAGAATATTTAAGTGTTTTTGCAGGTATTTCTATTTCCAAGTTAAAAGTATGCAAAGTGGAGAAAAGAAGCAAAACAAGGAAGAAAAGATGCAGAAAAGAGCAGAAAACAGCAGAATCCAAATTCTGCTGGTGTGACAACCGTCACAGGTCCCTCACGACTGTGACAGACTCAAAATACATCACGAGCATCACAGAAACATCACGATCGTCATGGATCCATAACAGATTTATTATGTTGAGCAGAGACGTGGTCACGAAGCCTTAGATGTTCAGTTTTCACACGTTCAACATTTTCTCCTACATTTTCTCCACTATTTCTCCAAATTCCCACTACTCCCACTCTCTCCATAAGGCCATTGCTCCTAAATTCTCTCCAACGGAAGTTACAAGGGACTCTATAAAAGGGAAGCAGTCGTCACAGAAATCTCTCTCCCTTCTCTCGGCCATTTTTCCTTGTTTAGTATTTAGGCAGAAATTTTACCATGTAAAAGTGGTAGTTTCTCACATCGAGGAACTACCACACCATTAGTCTTAGGATTTGTTTCATTTGTTTCAAATTCAGTTCCAGTTATTGTACGCCAAGATTATTATGCATTATTTCAGAAGTAATACCAGTTTTCCTTTTTGCATTATTAACAGGTTTCATTTTATTGCTTTATTATTATTTTCATTTATCGTTGTTAATTTAATTACCATGTTATCTTTAATTGCAATCGTTATGTTTAAGTCATTTTTACCTAATTCCATGATCGGCTAAATAGTTTAGAGTCCGGTGTATGAGGACCGTCGTTACCGACGGGACTCGGTAGAAAATAATAGGTGCGAACTTATGATTAAAAATCCTATTTTGGTTTTAATTTCCAAGTCTAATTTAAATAACTTTGTCACGAGAGTGAGAGGTTATTTAACACGATTTTGTCACGAGAGTGAGAAATTAATTAAGGTTAGAGGCGGCACTGCGAGAGCGTGGGGATCGAACCGGATAGTGGAAATTAGGCAACAAGTCTAAATACAGCGAGAGCGCTTTAGATGCGCTTTCAAAATATATTTCCTAGTTACCGGGCGAGTGAGAGCAAAATCTTGGGATTAGGGAACATGACTTTAGTTAATACCGCGAGAGCATGAGGCGAAGTCTTTAAGTTGATATATTCTACGGAACTAAGTTATAGTCGTAATTAGTACCCAAATTCTACAAAGTCCTTTAGGAACGTGGAATCCATATGCCGGCCTCTCTTTATTATCATATTCTCTTAGTTTTATTTTAGTTCTAGTCTTAGTTTCCCTTTTATCAATTATCAGTAGCCTTAGCTTTACAAAGTAACGATAGATTACGGTAGGTTGACATTGGTCTCTGTGGGTTCGACAATCTTTTATATTACTTCGATAAATCCGTGCGCTTGCGAACACATCAATTTAGTCAGTCTGTCCACAACCACCCAAATAGCATTATGCCCCCTCAGTGTATTCGGCAACCCTGTTACAAAATCCATTGAAATACTATCCCATTTCCACTCAGGAATATCCAACGGTTGCAACAAACCACTAGGCTTTTGATGTTCCACTTTCGACTTTTGGCACGTCAAACACGCATACACAAACTGAGCCACATCTCTTTTTAATCCAGACCACCAAAAGATCTTCTTCAAATCTTGATACATCTTATTAGCTTCCGGATGTATACTCAAATTACTCCAGTGTCCTTCCTCCAAAATCATCCTTTTCAAGTCCGAATCATCAGGGATACAAATTCTACCACGGAATCTCAAAACACCATTATCATCCACTCTAAAATCACCATTCGCATCTTTTTCTCCAACTAACATCAAATCCACAAATTTCACATCCAACTTCTGTTTTTCGCTTACGGTCAACAGAAACTCATTAGTAACCTTTAGCATACCCAGCCTCACGCTGTCGGATGTCACTTCACACACCAAACTCAAGTCTCTAAAAGCTTCCAAAAGTTCCTACTCTTTAACCATTAAAGCGGACATATGCAACGATTTCTGACTCAACGCATCGGCTACCACATTAGCTTTACCAGGATGGTAATTCAAGCCAAAATCGTAGTCTTTCAAAAATTCCAACCATCTCCGTTGCCTCATATTCAACTCTTTCTGATCAAACAAATATTTCAAACTTTTATGATCACTAAAGACTTCGAATCTTGCACCAAAGAGATAATGCCTCCAAATTTTCAACACAAAAACCACAGCCGCTAATTCCAAATCATGAGTAGGATAATTTTTCTCATGCACCCTCAACTGCCTCGAAGCATAAGCCACAACCTTACCTCCTTGCATCAGCACTCCACCTAGCCCAATCAAAGACGTATCACAATACACCACAAATGGTTTAGTAGGATTCGACAAAATCAAAATCGGAGCTGTCGTCAATCTTCTCTTCAGCTCACTAAAACTTTCCTCTCACCGAATATCCCAAATGAACGCTTGCCCTTTACAGGTTAACTGGGTCAAAGAAAGTGCTAATTTGGAAAAACCTTCAATAAACCTTCGATAATATCCAGCCAAACCCAAAAAGCTTCTAATTTTAGTAATAGATCTAGGAGCCTCCCATTGTAGAATGGCTTATACTTTAGATGGATCCACAGCGATACCGTTACCTGAAATCACATGACCATGAAAACTCACTTCTGACAAACAGAACTCACACTTGGACAATTTGGTAAAAAGTCTCTTTTCCTTCAAAATTTGCAACACAATGCGCAAATGCTCCGCATGTTCCTCCCGAGACTTAGAATAAATTAAGATATCATCAATAAACACAACAACAAATCGATCCAAATGCTCGTGGAAAATACGATTCATATACTCCATAAACCCACCTGGCGCATTAGTAACCCCGAACGGCATCACAAAATATTCATAATGACCGTATCGTGTCCTAAAAGCCGTCTTCTGAATATCTTCTTCTTTCACCCTAATCTGATGATAACCTGATCTCAAATCAATCTTACTAAACACACACGCACCTACCAACAAGTCCATCAAATCATCAATTCTTGGAAGAGGATACTTATTCTTAATCGTCACTTTATTCAGCTGGCGATAATCAATACACAGTCGCATACTTCTATCTTTCTTTTTCACCAATAAAACTGGAGCACCCCAAGGCGACACACTTGGCCTCACAAACCACTTTTCTAACAATTCACTCAACTGCTTCTTTAACTCAACTAACTCAGATGCCGACATACGATATGGTGCCATAGATACAGGTCTAGTACCAGGAATTAGATCTATAGAAAACTCCACCTCTCTCTCTGGCGGCACATCTGAAATATCCTCAGGAAACACCTCAGGAAATTCACACACAACTGGAAACACATCAAGTGAAACTTGACTATCCACAGTCAACGATGCAAACAACCCAAACAACTGAGCTTCATCCGCCACAAGTTTCTTCAACTCTTTGGTAGATAAGAAACTCGAGTCCTCGTCTTCCTCAAGAGAAGGAAATCTTACCAGCTTATGATAACAATCAATATGAACCCGATTAAACTGTAACCAATTTATTCCCAGAACCACATCTAAACCCTCCAACGGCAAACACACCAAATCCATCTCAAAATCTTTACCATAAATATTCAAAGGACAACTTAAACAAACCAAAGAAGTAGTTACTGAACCCATTGCTGAAGTATCAATAACCATCTCTCCATCCATCGAAGACAACACAAGATTCAAACGCTTCGCGCACTCAGACGAAATAAACGAATGAGTCGCTCCAGTATCAATAATAGCAACTAAAGGCGTACTATTAATAAAACAAGTACCTCTGATCAGACGATCTGCACTAGAAGTCTGAGTTCCTACCAATGCAAAAACTTTCCCACCAGCTGGAGCTTGCTTCGGTTTCGGACACTTTGTACTAATATGACTAGGTTCACCACAGTTGAAACACTTCGCCACATTCTTCCTCTTGCACTCAGCCGCTACATGTCCTAAACCTCCACAATTGGAACACTTCCTCATATCTTTTCTACATTCAAACTGACGATGTCCTAATTCACCACACCTAAAACATCTCGGAGAATTAGACATACCTCCTCCACTTGACCTTTGCTCAAAATTCCCCCTTTGCTTACCCTTATCAGCTGGTGTCACATACGGACCACTACGAAACGGTTGTTTCCCTTTCCTTTTGTTCACGCTCTTATAGTGAGTAGAACGAGCTTTGTTATCTTCTTCATAAATCCTACAACAATCCACCAAATCAGAAAACCTTCGAATTCTCTGATAACCAATTGCCTGCTTAATCTCAGGACGCAATCCGCTCTCAAACTTCACACACTTAGAAAACTCCGCAGTTGCTTCAGCATAATGTGGATAAAACTGCACAAGCTCCACAAACTTAGCAGTATAATCAACAACAGACATATTACCTTGTTTCAATTCCAATAACTCTATCTCCTTCTTTCCTCTAACATCTTCGGGAAAATACTTTCTCAGAAACTCAACACTAAACAAAGGCCAAGTGACTTCTTCCCCTGCAGCTTCCAACACCTGACGAGTACTAACCCACCAGTCATCTGCTTCCTCCTGCAACATGTGAGTACCCAGTCTCACCTTCTGATCCTCAGCACAATCCATCACTCGGAAAATCCTTTCAATCTCCTTCAGCCAAATCTGAGTACCATCAGGATCATGTCTCCCTTTGAAGACAGGCGGTTTGTTCTTCCTGAACTCATCATTCCCAGCAGCATTAGGTGCACCCTGCACAGCCCGAGCCATAGCTTGCATAGCAGCAGCCAAAGCAACATCATTCCTACCAGCCATATTCTGTTCATATCCAATAACAACTACTATGGTTAAACAAACAGCCCACCCAAAGACAACGACCAACAAGGACTGACACAAACTGACACGGACTGGCTCTGATACCACTTAATGTAACACCGCCAATCTATACCCCCAATTAAATAAAGCAATAAAAATTTCATCAGAGTATAATTAAATATTCATGGCATAGACGAAGGCGTCACATCAATTGAGACAAAACACAATAAACCTGCTCATAAAGATATGCAATAATCAGGTAACAATTAACAGAGGAACATAGTTCCTACTACCCACAAATCAGATACAGAATAAAAGCAGAAAATCTGCAACTGAATCTCATATATATATATATCACATAAAGAGTTTGTCTGTCATACACAGATCCATACATATACAATCCATAAGGCATATACACATAAACACATAAATCACAACGATCTCCCCGACTACCCGGCGCTACATATCAGAGCCGACCGACAAAAGAATGAAGACCTAAGCTTCATAAAAAGACCTCCAACAATCTTGTTAATTCTTGTAGTTGGCTAGAATTTTGGTAAAACAATGTTGATGTCATGGTTGATGTTTCAACATGAGTTTTTAACAGCCTTGTTATGTTTAGTTAACATTCTAGTTATGTTAAGTTTTTAAGGGTTGCAGTTTTGTGCTGATGTCAAACCCGATGTCATAACATCAGATGATAGAACATCAGTTTGGTAAGTTTTAGGGCTGCGCATGTGCAAGTCTATTAAGGATAAGATCTGATTGAGAGATTGCAGGAGAATATCATGGAATAGATATATTCTGTTACAATCAAATGTGGAGCAGATCTTGTTGCTATTTTTGTGCAAATAAACATGGAGAATTGTTCCTATTCGTGTGGAGAAGATCTTGCAGTGTGGAGAAGATCTTGCCTATTTGCGTGGAGAAGATCTTGCAGCTGAATTAGAAAGATATGAAGATCAGTTTGTTGCTAATTTAATGCAGAAAGATATGGAGAACAATTAAGAGTTAATTAAGAAGATTTGATTGAAGATTTCATTGAAGATCTATTGAAGAGCAGAATCTGGTTCAGATTTGATATAGAAGATTTGATATGTTTGAAGGCCCAAATCCAGTTGGAATTATATTATAAATAGAATGCTTGTAACCTAGAATAGGTACGAGTCCAAGATGTAGAACTTTAGGGCTTTGTCTAAGTGAACCACTCGGGTTGTGAGATGGTCACTATGTTTAACTCAGAAACCTGTAGGTAATGAGTTTAGTTTTGTTCTTGGAGGAAGCTTTGAAGCAACTCCAAAGGGGTGTCATGGAACTGTGTCTTCCAAAGTCTATGTGATAGAAAATATTAGGAAATCAAGCTGTTGATGCAGTGACAGTGTAGTTGACTGCTAGACATCATTGAGATGATTGGAAGTGAGATGAAGTCTCTTACCTAGGGAGAACTTAGGTAGAAGGGTCATTGGGTAGGGATTAAATTAGGTAGATTGTCAACTGGTCTGTTGAGTCTGTAATTTGATACTACTAATAGTGGACTTCCTTCCTGGCTTGGTATGCCCCCAGATGTAGGTTGGTTGAACCGAACTGGGTGAACAATTCAGTGTGTTATTTATTGTTTCTGTTATTGCCTTGTTCAGCAGATTGCGATGTTGTGACATTGCACTATGACATCACACATCTGTACCAGAATTTCAATTGGTATCAAAGCAGGCATCCTGTCTGTTTCTGGATGAGATCTAGGGAAGATACTTTCTGGTTCATGAGCAAGGAAGATAGTCAGTTCATAGAGTATTTTGTATTAGCCCTTGGAGTGAAGAATGAAGTTATCAGGCCTGTTGCTGTATGGTTTGACCTATGATGACCTAGTGCACTTGGAGTGTCGTGTTTATGCAAGGGTTATTATGTTTTGCCTGAAGGTTGTAGAGGAGTTTTCTGGTGTATGTTCCGCTGCATATATATATCTGATGGAAAATTCCTGGTGGTTTTGTGTTAAGGCTGCAACATTCTGTTCTCATCTGAAGATGTATCACATGGTGTGGTGATACGTGAGGACAACTTCAACTAGCTTGTTAGAGTTGCCAAAGATACCTGTGGAACTCTTATATGAGCTTGTTGAAAAGAGGTCTGAAGAAAGGTAGAAGTAATTTATTCTTGCATCCAACCTTACAAGGTCAATCTCTGGGTTGTGTTAGAGGATCTTTTGGTGTGAAGAGAACTTATGTCCTACCAGCAGAGTGTGACATAACAGATGCTTGGGGGCTAAACAAATGTGTTGATCACATCTGTTTGGAACCTACTCCTGACTTGGAAGAGGAGGCATCTAGGCTGTGTGAGGATTCATCAAGAAAGAAGCTGAGCTTAATATGTCAATCAGCCTTTGGTCAATTGGAATTGGTGTCTGCGTTAGCCTTGTGACTGGAAGGATCAGAAGAAGAAGACCAATTTGTCAGAACTGTGACTCCTTCATCCTTTTGATGGTGGAAGAAGAAGGTAGAGCCAAAGCTAAAGAGGATCACGGTCAAAGTTTTCATGCGGGAGTGAAGATCTTGATAAGTTATCTCTTAAGCTTAGCTGTGGTAACTGATTGAGGATGACATCAAAAGTTTGAAGATTCTTGAAATATTAGAGTACGCTGATTCATGTTTAGTGTGATTGGTGATGTTGAAACATTATTTCAGTCTTTGCCTTCTCAGCCACAGGAAGTTTGTTATGCTCACGGTGAAGTATCAGGTCAAGCCACTTACCCAATCTAAAGTGATCAGTGGGGTGGATTAGTAAAAGAAGGATCAATCAGTGCCTCAAGTCTGCAGAAAAAGGATGTCAGACCAGATAAAATGTTGTATCTTGTATGACAATAGTTGAATATTTGTCTGCTTTGGATAATGTTGTGCATTCAACTAATGACAGTATACATTGACGGGAGACTATGTATATGTCTGAGGTTAAAGTGCAGGACTGCAGAAGGTTTGAGAAGTTACCTTATGTAGCTATATTCAAGGGTTAAGCATCTTGGAGTTGAATCAACTGGTAGAGTTGATTGGTGACTATGGAGTATTATCCAAATTGTCTGGAGAGAGAGCAGATAGATTATGGAATGAAGATGAAGATGGAAGACTATGAAGACATCATAATCTTGATGGTTACAGCTTGGATTAGTTTATTTCTTATCTAAGTGGTTTGGAGCATGGTGTTTGCTCTGGTTGTGAAGGTCGAGGATAAGTGGCAGTTATCTCTGGTTTTCTACTGACAGCTCTACTAAGGGAAGTGACTTTCTTAGTATTGCTATGGGGTAGTCTTGGACTACTTATTTTCTGAAGATTCAGATGTGGTAGGTTTGAAGTCATTGGAGTTTCTGAGCAGGATGGAGGTTGTTTACTCAAACTTGATTGGTGAATCAAGTCTATGAGAGCATGGAAATCTGGTTCTGCAAAGGGAGGAAGTTCTTCTAAGTGGCAGAAGGAAGAGCTGAATTCAACAGCTGGATATCATAATGTCTTGACATCTAGCTTTACATCAGGAGTCTTAGCTGGTAATGTGGAACATCAGCTTAAGATAGAGGTGATCTACAGTAATGGAAGTTATGGATGCTTCAAAAAGATCGTTCTCATTGCAGTTTGGGGGAGCTGTAGGAAGGAGAAGATGTTACATGACCATAGCTTAGGGAGTCTAAGTGTGTTTGCTTTTGAGCAAGTGGAACATGTGCCTTGAAGATCAAGTTTCCTTGGTGGATCAGGATATCTTTGTGAGAGTTCTGACAAACGTGAAAAAGGTCAAAATGTGGCATTTGGATGTTTTCATATGAGGATTCATGCTTGAGGTGATCAAACTGTGACATTTGGTTGATCTCAGAAGTAAATTCGAAGAATCAAGATAATCAGAACAAGTTACTCTTGGGAAGAAGGGTGATGAGTTGAAGACTCAAGGAGATTATTCTTCTTGAAGGTGGAGGAGAGGTTATTCTTTGGATTACTATGCAATAGTAAGTCCAGTTGGTGGAACATATCAAGAATCATGGTGATAATGTCTTGGTATGTGGCAGATGCTCTAACTTGTGTTGGGACATTATCTGGTTGGATATCTTTGGTAAAGGATGATTATGCCTTGGTTCAAGAACTTGGTACCTACATTATGCCTAAGGAGTGTCTACATAGTCACACGGGAGAATGATGAAGTAGAAGGTCTGCCTTGGATGGAGAATGTAGAGAAGACTGAAGTAGATCAGGTATTGATTGCTTGAAAGTCTGAGGGTGGATATTTATCAATTGATCCAAATGTCAGAGAATAGTTGATCAGCCTGGCAAGATGTGGTGTGTTGGAGCATGTAAAGATAACAAACCAAGAGGGTGTGCTAGTCTGTGGTGTTCAAGTTTTTTTTTTGGAGCTTCTTCTATGTGCAGTGAGTCCTTTGAATGGTGATGGGTAACCTCATGATGGTTGATTGAGATGGTTGTCAGATCTGATGTTGGATCAACACTTCGAAGGTGTTGAGTTTTCAGCCAAGAAAGTTAGTTGTGCTCATGGTGGAGTATCAGGAGTGATCAGTGGTGTGAATTTATAAAAGAGGGATCAGCCAGTGCCACGAGTGTGCAGAAAAGAATGCCTTGTGTGAGAAGGTAATCTTTTTCTGTTTAATAGTAGATACTTTGATGGGAGACTTAGTATCTGTCTATTAGTGATGATGTGCATGAGGGTAAATACTTTGACGGGAGACTTAGTATTTGTCTAGAGAATTATGCAAATCTGCAGTCTGGATATTTTTGTGTGGCCATGATGGAGCGGCTTGATATTTAAAGATGACAACCTGAGGCAGCCTTATCAGCTGACTGTATCAGAAGATGTGAGCTGTTGTTTATTGCTGATGTCCTACATGATGCTACAACATCTTTGTCTGGTGTGAAGGTCTGAGACTGTGTGTATGAAGTTGGAAGAAGCAGAATTAGTGTTTGAAGTGGTATGATCTGATCAGAATGGCTGAAGAGGGAATTATGTGATTAAGCACTAAGTGAATGTGTTCAGCAGGTGAGTTGAACAGAGAGTGCGCTCTTGAAGACATGAAGATGAGTCTTATGTTTTCCATTCATTTAAGGTGTTCTTTCTGCAAAGGTGCACTGGTTATCTTAGATAGGGGGAGTTGATCTTTTCTCTGCTGATCATTGAAAGTAGTAGATGCTGAGTCTGGGTTTTGTTCTGAGTATATTGGTTGGATGATTCAGAGTTTGCCTTTGGAATTTTTTTTTGTGCTTGCTGCTATGTTCAGAGTTTGTCCGATTATGGCTAAAAAGGGGGAGAGTTAGCCTAGTGGTTGCCAAGGTGTGGTTGTGAAGTCTTTTCTGATATGGTGCAGCAGTTGAGGGGGAGAGTGTTTGAACAGCTGTGAGCTGGTTCTTGGTTTGAGGGGGAGTTTGCCCTATGCTGATGTGAAAGTGTTCGTTTCTGCTGCAAGTTGTTCTGATGTAGGCTGAAATTGTTTTAGCCAAAATTAGCCAAAGGGGGAGATTGTTAATTCTTGTAGTGGGCTAGAATTTTGGTAAAACAATGTTGATGTCATGGTTGATGTTTCAACATGAGTTTTTAACAGCCTTGTTATGTTTAGTTAACATTCTGGTTATGTTAAGTTTTTAAGGGTTGCAGTTTTGTGCTGATGTCAAACCTGATGTCATAACATCAGATGATAGAACATCAGTTTGGTAAGTTTTAGGGCTGCGCATGTGCAAGTCTGTTAAGGATAAGATCTGATTGAGAGATTGTAGGAGAATATCATGGAATAGATATATTCTGTTACAATCAAATGTGGAGCAGATCTTGTTGCTATTTTTGTGAAAATAAACATGGAGAGTTGTTCCTATTCGTGTGGAGAAGATCTTGCAGTGTGGAGAAGATCTTGCCTATTTGCGTGGAGAAGATCTTGCAGTTGAATTAGAAAGATATAAAGATCAGTTTGTTGCTAATTTAATGCAGAAAGATATGGAGAACAATTAAGAGTTAATTAAGAAGATTTAATTGAAGATTTCATTGAAGATCTATTGAAGAGCAGAATCTGGTTCAGATTTGATATAGAAGATTTGATATGTTTGAAGGCCCAAATCCAGTTGGGATTATATTATAAATAGAATGCTTGTAACCTAGAATAGGTACGAGTCCAAGATGTAGAACTTTAGGGCTTTGTCTAAGTGAACCACTCGGGTTGTGAGATGGTCACTATGTTTAACTCAGAAACCTGTAGGTAATGAGTTTAGTTTTGTTCTTGGAGGAAGCTTTGAAGCAACTCCAAAGGGGTGTCATGGAACTGTGTCTTCCAAAGTCTATGTGATAGAAAAGATTAGGAAATCAAGCTGTTGATGTAGTGACGGTGTAGTTGACTGCTAGACATCATTGAGATGATTGGAAGTGAGATGGAGTCTTATACCTAGGGAGAACTTAGGTAGAAGGGTCATTGGGTAGGGATTAAATTAGGTAGATTGTCAACTGGTCTGTTGAGTCTGTAATTTGATACTACTAATAGTGGACTTCCTTCCTGGCTTGGTATGCCCCCAGATGTAGGTTGGTTGAACCGAACTGGGTGAACAATTGGTTGTGTTCATATTCTGTTTTTATTGTCTTGTTCATGCAACAGAGTTTGATGTTGTGACATTGCACCTGACATCACATGTCTGTACCAGAATTTCAAATCTAATCTGCAATGCCTCATAGAGCATTAAAACAACAGAAGGGTGAGAAACACAATCATAATATAATTGCATAAAATTATATAATAACACAAAATTATTCATGTAAAATATTCTCACCACAACTTACACCAGAATTCAAATACAAAACATCACAATACATATTTCATATATCCATCACCAATGCATATCAATCATGCACAATACATTTATCACCAACACAAAAAAAAAAAAAAAAAAAATATATATATATATATATATATATATATATATATATATATATATATATATATCTCAACTCATCAGTTCCAGTCACAATTCCACACAAAATCAATCCATTCACGATTTATGCAAATGCACAGAGACCGACACAACGACTCTATGCAATGCAATGCGGTACCACCCATCCATTATCTCAACACTAGTTCACTCAGGAACTATTGGAATTATCGCTTGTTACTTAATGTAACTCCCCATCGGGCAAACGATGTTCCCCGTCGCTTTCGGTCCTCTTGGTATAAGGCGCACGACGTTTATGGATTGCTTTAGGTCCTCTTTGTATAAGGCGCACAATCCGATCGATTTAGGTCCTCTTTGTATAAGGCGCACGATCATCTATAATCATCACTTTAGGTCCTCTTTGTATAAGGCGCACGATGTTATAGCGGATTCCCTCTGGAATCGTTTCGTCGCTCACACCCACTAGGGCACACGACATCACAAGAATGTATATCATGATGCTTGACATACAATGACTCATGACATTCAAATGCACACATATATGCAATCATCTCACTGAAAAATAATCATGCTTTGCACTCAAGCCCAAAACAATGCATTTAATTGCCATAAGGCCACAAACCCTCATCACAACATTTAAACACATGCATTCACCTCATATAATGAGCACACAAGTCATACAACAGATATCACCAGCACATTGCATGACAACACATCAATTACGCACAATTAAACCGGTAAAAGTCGACAACACGACCCATTTCCAAATTCCCGACTTAATTAAATCGGTCAACAATCTCAAAACCATCATCATAAGAAAGTACAGTTCAATAGCTATTCAACGATTCCAAGAATGTTAAAAACGGATAATCGGAGCACAAGTTACGAACTGAACAAGAAAAGTAATCGCGAAAAACACAATTCTGCAATCTTCCTGGCCATACGCGTATTGCCCTAAGCCATACGCGTATTGCCCAGCTCCCTCTCCCATTCCATACGCGTATTGCCCAACTTGATACGCGTATGGGCAGAGACCAATTCTTCCTAAAAATCCCTCTAAAAACTCCAATACGCGTATTGCCTCACTTCATACGCGTATTGCCCTCAACCTTACGCATACCATTACGCAAATGGGCAGATGGCCGAGAAAAATGGAACTTCATACGCGCATTTCCCTCACTCCTTCAATGACATACGCGTATTTCCTTAACCAATACGCGTATTGCCTTGAGCGATACGCGTATGGGCAGTGGAAAAACCAGAAATTTCCTGCATAATTTTTCTGCGAAATTTACCCAAAAATCACTCCCAATCTCACCTAAACACCAGAAAATTACCAATTGAATGCCTAACAACATGTATCTATCATGTATCAACAATAAGGGACACTAAAACATGATTTCAGACATAAATTATATCAATTTCTAACAATTCCAACATATTATGGGTTTTACTCTATATTTCAATTTCAATCCAATATCAACCAAAAACATACATACATAATCATACACCAGTATAAGATAATCGAGTTTCGCACCCTTACCTGATTTAATCGTGTTTTTGAAAGTCGGTTGATCGATTTCTTAATCCACAAGTTTTCTCTCTTTTTCTTCTCTTCTTTTCCTTCTTTCTCTCTTTCTTCTTCTCTTTTTCTTTCCTTACTATTTTCCTCTCTTTTCTTTCTATTTTCTAACTTAAGGAAAATAAAGCAAAATGACTAAATTACCCCTACACTCAAATATCTCGCAAACGCTCCCAAAACGCGATAAAACATAACAACAATGAAAAATAATATATTACCAAATAAAAGTCAAAAATAAAATAAAATAATAATAAAATAATCAAAACGACTCGATTAAATAAAACTAACCAAAATAGGGGCTTTACAAGGTCAGATGTCAAAATGATATACGGAGATTGTGATCCGGAAGGATGCCGTGCTCCACCAAACTCATTAGAAGAAGACACTCTGATGAAAGACAGCTTTGACCATGACTATTATGGACCAATGGATGGCTTGCCTATTTGGCAGCCTTACCCAGGAGACTCAGGACAAAAGAGTCAGCCGAACGATGCATATCAGCTGAGCATCATTGAAAAGAATACCTGCGTCCCCGCCATGTCATGGGATCAACACTCAGGGCATTCTGAAAATATACAGCACAACGATGAATTTGCAAAGATTGC
Source organism: Lathyrus tuberosus (assembly GCA_022829125.1). Taxonomy (NCBI): domain Eukaryota; kingdom Viridiplantae; phylum Streptophyta; class Magnoliopsida; order Fabales; family Fabaceae; genus Lathyrus; species Lathyrus tuberosus. The sequence continues at coordinate 13,998,528 of JALAZF010000030.1, read as the reverse complement.
AAGACAAGAGTTCCTTAACTATGCTTTTCCTGAGGTCAACGTCATCAAAAGGGACGACTCCTCCAATTCCAAAGAAGTATGGGACACCCTAGGACAACCGAGTGACAAATACGACTTCATGGTCAAGTACACCACTCCTGAATGCTCTCGTATCAGGCCCAAAGACATCCAACCAACTTAATGGGGAGATCTACCTGAGAGTACAAACACTATGCAAAATACAGCTGATGAACTCTCCTATGACAACTCTGCCTGGGAGACAGATTCCAACGATCCTGCTCCACCAGAAATCAGCATTATTTCTGAAGACAAATCAAGAAGGAAAGTACCAAACTTTGTGATTCACCGAGGAGTTCGCTGCCAATGGGTTGCTGTCGATGTCCCGAAAGTTGTTCATAAGTCAAAGTAATTATCATCTTTATCTTAACCTTTCACCCTGCCCAGGTGAAACAGATGTTTTGATAGGGCTCACTTTCTGTAAATATCCCTCTTCGCTTCGCCCAAAGTGACTGAGTTTTGTTTTATAGGGCTGTAGTTTCAAGAATCGACAAGATCATAAATAAAATAAACGTCATTTTGTAATTTTCACATTTATTGTTGTTTTCTCTTTTCGCTTTTTCAGAAAATGGTAATCCTAAAAAAGATCTCAAATAATAAAAACAAGCAGTTATCAGAAAATACACTGCACACACTCTTGCATTCTCTCCATCTCTTCTAAAAACCAATCATCACGTCATGCAGATTGCTTATTTTAAACCCCATTGAAACATACGATCCAATGCCTTCTCCCAACTTTGAATTCTCGGTATTTGAGGCTGAAGAAGAAGATGACGAAGAAATTCCAGACAAGATCTCCCGATTACTCAGACAAGAGGAAAGGTCCATTGAACCTCACAAAGAGCCGTTGGAAATGGTCAACTTGGGCTCAGAGGAAGAGAGAAAAGAGGTCAGGATTGGGGCACTGCTCAGTTCAACTGTCAAGGAAAGTTTGATAAAGCTTCTCAAAGAGTTTCCCGATGTATTCGCCTGGTCCTATCAGGACATGCCAGGGTTGGATACCAGCATCGTGGAACATCATCTACCATTAAGATCAGAATGTCCGCCAGTGAAACAAAGACTAAGACGGACTCATCCAGACATGGCCATCAAAATCAAAGAGGAAGTACAGAAACAGATTGACACGGGTTTCCTGGCCACATCAGAATATCCTCAATGGCTAGGCAATATAGTGCCAGTTCCGAAAAAGGACGGAAAGGTCAGAATGTGTGTAGACTACATGGATCTGAACAAAGCCAGTCCAAAGGATGAATTTCCCTTATCGCACATTGACATGTTGGTAGACAGTACATCGAAATTCAAAGTCTTCTCCTTTATGGATGGATTCTAGGGCTATAATCAGATAAAAATGGCGCCAGAAGACATGGAGAAAACTTCATTCATTACCCCATGGGGCACTTTTTGTTACAAGGTAATGTCGTTCGGTTTAAAGAACGCCGGGGTAACCTATCAACGGGCCATGACTACTCTATTTCATGACATGATACACAAAGAGATTGAGGTATATGTCGATGATATGATTGCCAAATCTAAAACAAAAGAGGAGCATGTGACCCATCTGTCAAAGTTATTCGAGCGTCTGAGAAAGTACAAACTCTGCTTGAATCCCAACAAGTGCACGTTCGGTGTCCGTTCAGGAAAACTTTTAGGGTTCATCGTTAGCCAGAAAGGAATTGAGGTTGATCCTGACAAGGTAAAGGCCATTCAAGAAATGCCTTCTCCAAAGACTGAAAAACAAGTCAGGGGATTCTTGGGACGTTTGAATTACATTTCCAGATTTATATTCCTTATGACCGCGACATGTGCGCCGATTTTCAAATTACTCAAAAAGAATCAGGATTGCATTTGGACAGAAGATTGCCAAACCGCCTTCGACAGTATCAAGGAATACCTGTTGAACCCACCGATTCTATCACCTCCAGTGGAAGGAAGACCACTGATCATTTACTTAACAGTCTTGGAAGACTCTATGGTTTGTGTACTTGGCCAACAGGACGAAACGAAAAGGAAAGAGTCTGCCATTTACTATTTGAGTAAGAAATTCACCAACTGTGAGACTCGGTACACTATGCTTGAGAAAACTTGTTGTGCTTTGGCTTAGGCAGCTAAACGTCTTCGCCAATATATGATTCGTCACACTACTTGGTTAATCTCCGAAATGGATCCAATCAAGTACGTCTTTGAAAAGCCTGCTCTCAAGGGAAGGATTGCCCGTTGGAAGATGTTGTTATCAGAATATGACATCGAGTACCACGCTCAAAAAGCCATTAAGGGAAGTGTTTTAGCCGATCATTTGGCTTATCAACCGATTGACGATCAAGAACCGGTCAGGTTTGACTTCCCAGACGAAGATGTCATGTACTTAAAAATGAAAGATTACGATGAACCGCTACCCAGTGAAGGGCCAGAACCAGGTTCCCAATGGGGACTTATCTTTGACGGAGCTGTCAATCATTACAGAAATGGAATTAGGGCAATCATCATAACAACTCAGGGTAACCATATTCCTTTCACTGCCTGACTGACATTCAAGTGTACAAACAATGAGGCTGAATACGAAGCTTGTATCATGGGTCTCGAAGAAGCGATCGACGTAAGGATCAAGAACTTGGATGTATATGGCGACTTAGCCCTGGTTATCAATTAGATAAAAGGAGATTGGAACACATACCAATCAGGATTGATTCCTTACAAAAATTACACAAGAAGGCTATTATCGTTCTTCAACAGAATCGAGTTTCATCACATCCCTCGTGAAGAGAATCACATGGCAGATGCATTAGTCACTCTCTCTTCCATGATTAGTGTAGGTCAATGGAACGACATACCTAAGATTTACGTAATGCGCCTCAAATGGCCCGCTTACATCTTCACGATTGAAGCAGTCATAGATGATAAACCTTGGTATCACGATATCAAATGCTTCCTTCAGAAACAAGAGTACCCACCTGGGGCATCCAAAACATACAGAAAGACCCTCAGAAGATTGGAAGGAAGTTTCTTTCTGGGCGGCGATACACTCTATAAGAGAAACTTTGACACAGTCTTGCTCCGATGCGTAGACAGACCAGAAGCAAACATGCTGATCAAAGAGATTCACCAAGGCTCATTTGGCACTTATGCCAACGGACAGACAATGGTGAGTAAATTTTTGAGAGCTGGGTACTATTGGTTGACCATGGAATCCAATTGCTACAAGTACATGAGGAAGTGTCACAAGTGTCAGATATATTCAGACAAGGTCCATGTACCGCCAATGCATCTCAAAGTTCTCTCTTCCCCATGGCCATTTTCTATATGGGGAATCGACATGATTGGCATGATCAAACCCAAGGCTTTAAACGAACATCGGTTCATCCTGGTAGCCATCGATTACTTCACCATGTGGGTCGAAGCAGCGTCATACACCAATGTGACCCGACAAGTGGTGGTCCGATTTATTAAAAACAATATCATCTGCCGTTATGGTGTTCCAAACCATATCATTACCGATAATGGATCCAACTTGAACAATAGAATGATGAAAGAGTTGTGCGTTGAGTTCAAGATCGAACACCATAACTCATCTCCCTACCGACCCAAGATGAACGGAACGGTAGAAGCGGCTAACAAGAACATCAAGAAGATTTTTCTCAAGATGGTTGTAACCTACCGAGACTGGCACGAGATGCTACCCTTTGCCCTTCACGGTTATCGAACATCTATCCGCACTTCAATAGGGGCAACCCCTTCCTCTCTAGTATATGGCATGGAAGCAGTGCTTCCCATAGAAGTAGAAATCCCATTAATCAGGGTATTGATGGAAGCTAAGCTAACAGAAGCTGAATGGTGTCAAAGTTGGCATGACGAAATGAACCTAATTGAAGATAAGCGAATAACGACACTATGCCATGGTCAGTTGTATCAACAAAGAATGAAGAAAGCGTTTGACAAAAAGGTCCGACCTCGCACCTTCAGGAAAGGAGACCTTGTGCTCAAGAAGATACAATCATTTCTCACTGATTCCCAAGGCAAATGGACTCTGAATTATGACGGCCCCTATGTGGTCAAGAAAGCTTTCTCAGGCGGTGCCTTGAGACTCGCAACCATGGATGGAGATGAATTTTCCTACCCCACAAATGTTGATGTAGTCAAGAAATACTTCGCCTAAATAAAAAATAATAAAAAAAAATGTCTCGGTGGATTGAAAACCCGAAAGGGCAGTCCAGGCAAAAATTAGAGACATAATCAAAAATCATCCCGGTGGATTGGAAATATCAAAGTACAATCCAGGCAAAAGTTAGGGATAATGGCAAGTAACTACGTCTGACAAGGGTCAACTCCTCACCAGTGATGCCATCCATCAGAGAAAACTCCAGTCAAGGTCATCTTCGACAGAAGCTCAGGGTGTCCCGAATTCAAAGTTGGTAGAAGGATAGCGGTCATTGTGTTTTAATGTAGCCCTTTTCCCTTAAATTACCATTTTCTAAACTTTGTAAATACTCGATGGAATCACGCGCTTGGCTGATCTCCATCCTATCAATAAAATTTGAGCCCTAGTGCTTTTGTTTACAATTCTTATTTGTTTTAGCTTTACAGAATGATACATTTTAACATGATCAACGATTCTTGAAATAAAACAAAAATGAATTTACTTGTCAAACTTTTTCTGCTTTTAAATAAAGATGGTAATTTCTTTTGACTGTTGAACATCAAAAGAACATCGATCGCTACTCCAGAAGTAATCAAGCTTCAAAGTGCAGAATCAAAGTACTCCTTCTAAACCAGTGCACCTGAATGAAGGATCAGTTGTGTCAGATGCGAATATTCCTTCTGACATCCCCGACAAAGTTCTTATCTCCTAAGCCCAACCAACGGTTGTTCCCCACGGGGACTATCTCTCCTAAGCAAGGCAGAATTGCTATCTTGAACAAATGGTGCTTCTTCATCTCCTGCAGTGGCCGAGTATCCAGTCGTGTTCATCTATTAGCCTGTATGTTGCGTCAGTTTTGTCAGCATACACGTTCATACATCATGCATTATTTATTTGCATTCATATTCATATTGCATCACTATCACTCTGGTCGGTCTTATCCCCAAGTGATAAAAAGTCCTCTCAATAGAGTTGTCAGTTCTTTCCTCGTCAGGAGGTAGATCATCTAAGCAATGTCTCTCCCAGTTTATTTCTGGAGTGGAGACGATCCTCGACCACTTTGATAACTTGAACCTCTGAAAAATAAGAAAACCTTCAACAAATATCACTCTTCACCATTTAAGATGATATCTTCGCTTTCCCAGATTAAGGAAAATCCCCAGAGAAAGCCTCTTAATCAGAAGATTCGGCAATACAACAGTTCTTCTTCGGAAGGTTCGCTGACGAAAAGGTCATCAGCACTCCCAAATTGGATTACATCACATAGCATTTCCTCCGAGAAGATCTCGAGGAAAAGTATGATGTAATATCCCCAAGCAAAAGCAGTATCTCAAGAGACTCGTTTTCCCCAGTAGAGTCAACAAATGGCATCTCCAATAGAGAAGTTTGTACACCTCTGCAGCTCAGGCGAATGGGTTCCCCAACAAGTTTGACATCAAATTTTTTTCCATCAAATGGCATCTCCCCTAAAAATTTGGCGAGAAGTTTGAGGAAAACCGCTACGAATAGCGTCCCTTGTCAAGAAAGCTTATTGACAAAAGAAACTGAGACCAGTTCCTTGGTAGGAAACTAGAATCGATGGAAAGTTTACATAAGAAACTAAGACCAGTTCCTTGGTAGGAAACTAGGATCGAGGGGAAGTTTACATCAGAAACTAAGACCAGTTCCTTGGTAGGAAACCAGGATCGAGGGGAAGTTTATTTCAGAAAACTGAGACCAGTTCCTTGGTAGAAAACCAGGATCGAGGGGAAGTTTTTACCTTTTCTAAGCATCAATGCTTAGCAAAATAAGATGGATGACCAAACTACCATTCATAACCACCATCAAAATTTTGGGCATTCCGATATTTAATCATCTTGCACCCCGAATGCCCGAATACCTTTGCCATTCACACCTTCGGGTCCAAGAAGATTAAATAGGGGCATCTGTCATACCCCAAATTTTGACCACTAAGATTTCCCATCATTGTGCAAATCATCATCACAATATGGATGTACCTTTATGCCTCATCAATCTCCTCAAGAATTGCTGAGCATTCACTACAATCAAGGACTATGGTTGTAAGCCCTCTCAGAGCCTTAGACAAAGGATCAATCAAGAAATGACATACTCTTCAACTTGTATAACCTATCAAACACCTATAAATGATCAAGAGGACTCTCACATCAAGAATCAGGCAAAAGGTTGCAGCATTCCAAGTGGATTAAGCCTCAAGATCGCCAGTGTCACCAAATTAGGGTTTTGGTCGACTGAGGCCTCCAGATGGAAATTTTCCTCTGGGCATGAGCCAATGCTTCAAATAACAACCTAAGATACTCCAAGGTACCTCATAAACCCAATCATCAAGTCAATTTAGCCTCAAGGGATGCATTCACCAAAAATAAGGAATTAGGGTTTCTTGACCTAATTCACCCCTAAGTTGACTTTTGGGACAATACATGAGCCAATACCTCAAGACATGATTTAAGGGTCTCTAATAAACCACATTTATCCATTTGCAACAATGGATTGATCCAAGAAGCTTGATCTACAAGTTTAAATTTCATCAGGACCACAGTTAGGGTTTCGAGGGAAAAGTCAACTGTACCTTTGACTTTTGACTTAGACATACTCCCAAACCTTGGGACATGATTCAATACACCCTATAACACCTATGGAACATATCCATCAAGTTTTATTTAGGTCAAGGACTTGATTTCACAAAGGATTGCACAGTTTGGAATTCATCTAATAAAAAGTCAACTGTGCACAAAAGTAAAGTTTGACTTTTTGAGATTTTTCACAATTATGGTTCCTTAACCCTAAAACAATGTTAATAGATGATTTGAATCATCATTCATCAAGAAAAATCCAAGAAAGTGGGATAACTTGTAAAAGGGGTAACCATAAAAACTTAGAATTTTTCTAAGTTTTGGAACATAGTGGCTAGGGTACCAACTTCCAAGGATCATAACTTGACATCCAAGCAATCATTTTGGATGGTCCAAAGATAGATTTGTAGCTCTCATGGCATACTTTAAAAGTGTCAACTACACCTCATACCAATTCCTCATGGATTTCAAGTTATGGAGTGATCTAAATGGCTGAAAACATGAAATGTCACTTTTTCCAATACAGTGAAATTTTCACTAAGTCAGAATCTGTCTTGCTTTTTTTCAAAATGTAGGGGCATTTTTCACTTGGATCCAAAAAGTTTCAAGACAAAATATGATCACACATGTGTTGTGTCACATAAGGGCTTTCCAAAATGTCCAAGAACTCCATCAAACTCCACCGGAGCTAGGAGTTATGACAACTGCAACATGTCTTGTTGCAAAAAGGCTCGATTTGCTCAAATTGTGCAATTCCAAGCATGTTTATCCATCTGCACACCTCAAGGGGGAACAACCAAGGGACAAACACTGATCTATCAGCCTCCCAAGTCCATGGATCTATGTTTAGGCATAACACTCCTAAATTCAAAGATGCTTCAAATATTCAATTTTGTTTCAAAGCATGTAACTGATGCATAGAGGTGGCATTCATCAATACAATGTTATCCAAGTTCAATCTAGACTTATCCCTGAACCAAAGACACATAGGTCTGTGCTCTAACCTCTAGTCAATGGCTAGAGGAGACTTGAGATTCCAAAGTGATCCAATTGGCCACAGACCTGTACCAGTTGCCATACCCTATTCCTTGCAAAACAAACTTGCTCTACTATAAATAGAGCTCATTTGTGATCAGTTTGAGTACACCAAAGCACCCAAACTGATGCTTTTCTCAAAATCACCTTCTCACTTCCAAAATTGCCTTCTAAAGCAAGTCACTATCGGGTTTTGAGTTTGATAACAATTCCAACCAAACCAATCACACACACACACACACACACACACCTCATAAACATCATATAGAAGTGATCCAAACACTTAAACAACATCTGGAACACCAATTCCATAAAATCACTAGCCAATTGCTCAAGCTTTCAACCAAGTTGTAGTTGAGGTGCCATAACCTGTTCCAGTCCATTTCCAATCACTCCAAGCATTCAAACACATTCCATATGGTGTAGGGAAGCTGTTGAGATCATCACAACTCATCTGTAACACCTCCAACTCAAAAATCAAATTGCTCTTGCTGCCACGACCTTCAAGTAAGCGTAAACTTGGTCATTTCATGATTCATGCATATTTCCTCGCACAATAATTTTTCCATATGTTCATAATCATGTATGGAGGGTTTCCCCTCAATTAATTGCTTTGTATGAATTGTGTATCAAAATTCCCAGCCTTCATGCAGAATTTAGGGTTCTTGAGGTTTTGTCTCGATTACTTATTCCATGTGTTGTGGTGAGAATCAGATAACAAGCTATTAATTAACTTGCATCACACATCTTTGAATTCACCACTGACTTTGATTTATCCAAAGGAAATGTTCAAGATCGAGAAAACCTAAAGGGGTAGATCGAAGGTTCGGGGGCTGGTTATACTAAGGGAAGGTATTAGCACCCTTAATATCTGTAGTATTCTACAGGAACCTCTTGTTTAGTTTGTGCTATGTTATGTTTGCTTGCTAAAGGAATCTTCTAAAGGTAAAAGGTAAAGACCTAAGGGTATATACACTAAGTTTGCTCGCCAAGACGTTGCATATTGTGCGTACGTATCTGACTAAAGAATCAGAGCAACTGTAGTTCACCTAACTAAGGGTGAATTTGAGGAACCATTGACTATGGTTAAAGTTCCAAGGGAAAATGAGTATGAGCTCATTTAGAGTTGAAGGAAACTCTCTAAGTCTAAGTTATGGTGGGGAAAAGTGGATACTCAATGTGATGAGCCCACATAAAGTTTAGAAACTCTATCCTATTTCTAAGTTATGATTCATGGCTCTCAGGAGGCCAAGAAGAGGATGAAGGCTCTTAGGAGGCCTAGGGGGAAGATGGCCCTTAGGAGGCCAAGATGGTGTGAGTTGTCTATGACTCATGAGTCAAAAAGAAGAACTTTCCTTTGGAAGGAGGGAAAATAAAAATTTCTTATGGGCAAGAATGTTATAAAGGGAAATTAAAGTATGCAACAACGGTTGATTGGCACAACGTTTTATCAATACAACACCTAAGTGCCCTTAATCAAGATTTCAGTCGAACAAGAATAAAATTTAACAAAATATCAATGTTAATCAGAATTTTTAAACAAATACTAAGGTTAAAAATTAAGCAAAGATTTAACTAAAACTAAAGTTCAAAACTTAATTAAAACCTCAATTCAAGAAATTCTAAAATTTAAAAAATCTAAATTCATACTTTCTAAAAATTGATTAAGGTTGTGGTTTAAAAATTTCTAAACAAAAGAATTAATACAAACTAAATTTCAAAATTTCTAATCAAAAGAGTTATCAAAACTATATTTTGAAAATTTCTAATCAAAAGAAATAATAAAACTATATTTTAAAAATTTCTAACTAAACATAAACTAATCAAACAAATAAATAAATAAAAAATAAAAAATAAATAAGATAAATAAAAAAACCATAATGGCCTTCGAGGCCCATCTACCTTAATCACCCAGCATAAAAAAAATTGTCCTAACCTGAACTATAACCTCAACAGGGCAAGGAGAAGTAGACGATCAAGACTACTAGTAAAACTGCAAACCCAACAGCAGCGAGGAACGCCAATCAGATCGAAGCCATACGCATCATCCTTCAAATCTCTTCAGGTCGTCTCGAGTTATTCACTTCTTCAAACAGCTCCGTCTCCTTCCCTCATGGTTAGTTTCCGCTTCAATCGCACGGCCTCGATTAGACTTCAGTTTTTGTTTCAGGTGCGGTTCTGATTCGCTTCAACAGGTTTGTTTCGACACTTCAAAATTGATCCATTTTTCTCCTCTTCTCTGATTCGGATTTGGAAATGATGAAGATTAGGTTTTGAGCGAATGGAGATTGGGGAAGATTGAAGGTCAGAGGGTGGTGCTTTTGAAGGTTTGTGTATCAAAAGATGTTTGGCTGTTGAGATATGTTGAAGTTATTGTTCGATTTTCAGAGTTGAAGGACTTGTATGGTTTTGTTGATGATTGGAAAAAATGGGAGAAAGATTGGTTGTGTTACAGGGTCGACGAAAGACCTTGAAGGGTGTTCTTGATACGAAACAGAAATCTACTCTTGTGAGAAAAGGTGTGTTCTTTTTTATTCAGACTGTTTTCTCTCTTTATTCAATCTCTCTGTTGTTCTTTTTTTATCAACTCTCCTCTTTTCAGTTTTTCTATTTCAATTTTTCCCCCTGCTTTTTGATGGAGTCGTGTCTATTATAAGCATGAGGGTGGCAATATCTTGATGCAGCCTGAAAACCGGGATTGCCTTTGGAGTAGGTTTGTAGCAGGTCCTTGGAGAAAATTTTGGATTTTGGTTGTATTGTCTGCAGCATAGCAGGTTTACACAGAATGGTAGTAGAAGTAGCTTATATAGGGCAGGTCTGTGGCTGTCAAAACAACTGTAGGTGATATATCCTTAGTAAAGGGGCTGGGTTTATACGATTGTGGCAAAAAGTTAGCTGCACTTTAGAGGCACATTGTAGCTAATGGTGTCACACTTGAACACTAATGTATCAGGTAGTTTGTATATTATGGATGAAGTTGAATTTGGTTATGGTTTAAATTTGGAATGAATTTGGATAATTTGGGACATGAATTTGATGGAAATTGTTTATGGGCAGGTTTAGGTTTGTGAATGGTTGGCAGTGAATGGCGTGAGGCACATTGTGGAATGACATGGAAGAGTGGTGTGGGTCCATGTATGAGCAGAACTTTGTCTTCGAGGGGTGAAAGTACCAGATGTAGGGTCAAGGCATAGGCAACATTTTGTTGCTCTGCTGTAGTTTGTGAAAAGAGCTTGTGTGGTTTGCTTTTGTGCCGTATTTTGGCTTGTGGTAGCAGAGGTGATATGTGAAAATTGTACAGCAGAGGTAGCAGAGCAAAGACAAGGTGTGAGGCCTGTGGGGTCATGTTGTGTTCTATAACAAGTCCTTGTTTCAAGTGAAATTTTGGTGAATACTTGGAGTACACCTTATTAACAATTGGTCACGGTTCAAACTTATGGTTGTAAACAAATTCAAGTATTAATAGTTCAAATAGAGCATGTAAAAACAGTGCCTTCATTTTTCTTGAAAACTTGTAATGTTACTGATGAAGATCTCCTTTTTTGAATGGCCTTGAAATGTATTTGAAACTTGAACATGTAGTGTGTTTGAATTTTTACCGTGGAACTTGAACTTTGAAATTTGAAAAATGGAATTTTGAAAAGAAATTGAATTTGAATTAGAACTTGGAAAGAATTTTGAATTAGAGACTTGAATGAATTTGAAATGGGATTATGGATTTGGAAAGAATTTTGAATTGATCTTGAAAAGAAAATCATAATTTGAACCTTTCAATGGGATTTGAAGTTATGAAATTGGAACTTAAATTGAAGTTTGGGAAATTGGTTATGAATTTGGAATTCAAGTTGAATGGAGATGGAATTTGGATTTTAGAATGGAATTGAACTTGATTAAAATTTGGAATTTGAGCATTAATTTGAATTAGGAAGAAATTGACACTTGAATTTGGAAATTGAATTAAAATGGAAATTGACTTGAATTGGGAAATTTTGAAATTGGTTGAGAATTGAATGGCAAATAGAATTGAAACTTAAATTGGAAATTGAAATGAAATTGAAAATGGATTAAAATGAAGATTCCACTTAAAAATTGAACATGAATTGAAATTGGATAGAAAATGACAAATGGCCATGAGAGGAAACTTGAATTTGATCGAGACTTAGAATCTTAGATGTGGAAATTAAATCTTTATCATGAATTTAGAATTTCGAATCTTGAACTTTGAAACTTCGAATTTCAACTAGACCATGAATCAATTCAAGAAATGAACCACCAGGAATGTGTAGAAACTTTGAATCTTCTATGTTGATCTCAAACCAAAGTGATTGAACCTTGAACAAATAGTCTTTTGAACCTTGATGAACCAGAGAAATCAACATGACACGTCTTGACCATGCCTTGAAATTAATCAGAATAAATGGCCCTAATTGAATCTTTATGATCCTTGATTATGAAGCACTGATATTTTGCCACATTCTTATAATCTGATGCATACACAATTGACCTGAATGCCTTGAGGCAATCCTACAAAGCTTGAGCCTGGAAGAACTTGTGATGAAGCTAAATTACATTTAATTCTTGATGGAGAGAGGTATCTTGAGAGTATGAGAACTTGATGGGTTGGTGACCTTGATTGATCAACCCCTGAAGCCTCTTGAAATAAAACCTGATTCACAAATGGAACAAAATAACAAAACCTGGTGAATTGGGTTAGGTATGTAGTATGATTGACCTAAGATGATATGCGAAAGATCAATGGATCTAAGGATAAAATTTAGGGTACAACAGTTGCCCCTATTTAAATATCTTCTCCGGATGACATGAGAGATGAAAATCCACATGAAATCATGGTGAAAGATATTTAAATATAGATAACCAAAAATTTTGCCCTTAGATACACTGATATGCAATGTTATGGACAAAAATAACCTATAATGCTGACATGCCATGGACTCTAGTATGATGATATGATGTCATGATGGTGCAAAAATGCAGACAGACAAGACACCAAGGATGAAGAGTAAACGACCACAGGTGAGCTCACGGGGGAAGGATGAAGGTTAGCATCCACGAGGAAGACTCACTGGGGATACAGGCTGACCAATAAAAGAGACTCACTAGGGAGACTCCAAGGAAACACTGGGGATAAAAAGATAAAAGGGAACGCCCTACAGATCCTTACTGGAGATAGGAGCCAGAGAGGTGTTCTCCATTGGGGAAAGATCCAGGGAGATGGACGATAGGTTCATACGTGACCGGATGACACTGGGGTAATAAAGACACATTCTTACTGGGCATGAAACCAGAAAGAAGACATGATCTCCACTAGGGATTAGTTTGAAACAAAAGGATAAGCATCCAACAAAAGATTTTCTAGGGATTTCTTATACTGAAGAGTTCAAACGGGATCTTCAAGAAAAGCCAGAAAAGGTAGAAATGAACTCGCGCGCCAGATAATAAAATATGACGGACTTTTGGTTAGGGGTAAGGTTAAGGAACTAATATGAGTTGGATACAAATTGAGGTTCACAGTTGAACTAAAATTTTGGTTCATAGGTGACCTAGGTTTTGGTTCGTAGGTGACCAAGGTTCATAGTTGACCTGATGTTTTTGGTTCATAGGTGACTAGGGTTCATAGTTGACCTGAGATTTTGGTTCATAGGTGACCAAGGTTCATAGTTGACCTGAGATTTTGGTTCATAGGTGACCAAGGTTCATAGTTGACCTGATGTTTTTGGTTTATAGGCGACCAGGGTTCATAGTTGACTTGAGATTTTGGTTCATAGGTGACCAAGGTTCATAGTTGACCTGATGTTTTTGGTTCATAGGTGACCAAGGTTCATAGTTGGCCTGATGTTTTTGGTTCATAGGTGACCAAGGTTCATAGTTGACCTGAGATTTTGGTTCATAGGTGACCAAGGTTCATAGTTGACCTAATGTTTTTGGTTCATAGGTGACCAAGGTTCATAGTTGACATGATGTTTTTGGTTCATAGGTGACCAAGGTTCATAGGTGACCTGAAATTTTGGTTCATAGGTGACCAAGGTTCATAGTTGACCTGATGTTTTTGGTTCATAGGTGACCAAGGTTCATGGTATTTTGGTTCATAGGTGACCAAGGTTCATAGTTGACCTGAGATTTTGGTTCATAGGTGACCAAGGTTCATAGTTGACCTGAGATTTTGGTTCATAGGTGACCAAGGTTCATAATTGACCAGAGATTTTGGTTCATTGGTGACCAAGGTTCATAGTTGACCTGAGATTTTGGTTCATAGCTGACCAAGGTTCATAGTTGACCTGAGATTTTGGTTCATAGGTGACCAAGGTTCATAGTTGACCTGATGTTTTTGGTTCATAGGTGACCAAGGTTCATAGTTGACCTGAGATTTTGGTTCATAGGTGACCAAGGTTCATAGTTGACCTGATGTTTTTGATTCATAGTGTAGCGAGCGATTTTGGACGCGGTTCTTAAGCGCTGGTCGCTCTCTGTGGTTTGAGCTTTGACTACAGGTCTATTCATTTTTTATCCTATTGTGAGCTAAATAAGGAAGGGAAATAGATGTCTCCAATTAACCCTGCTTGCATACTGAGTTTAAACAGCGGTCTGTTAGGTTACGGATGCTATCAATGTGGGGGGGCCTTTGTACTGGTTATTTGTATTTTCGCCAATACAGTTTTCTTTCTTTTTACCTGGGCAAAAGGTTTCTGGCGGGGAACAAGGATTAGGATGTTAGGACTGATGCTTTTGAATTACTGCTTTTTGATTGATGGAGATATGGGATTTGGGTTTTTTGTTGATTGCGCTCGCTAAGATCTTTTCTTTCGATCTTATGCCTACGTATTCCCGTTTACCGAAACAGGGAAATCAGAGCGTTCGTAGTTCCTCCTATTCTATGGGAGGAAATGGGTGTTTTGGTGTCTTGTTCAAAGCCCAAGACGTGAAGCGAAAGGGTAGTTTGTATCTTGTTCAAAGCCCAAGATGTGAAGCTGAAGGGTCTATTTGTGTCTTGATCAAAGCCCAAGACGTGAAGCTGAAAGACCTTGACTTTAGAGAGAATTTGTCATCTCTAAAGAGGGGAGAAGGAGAATTACTTTAACTGGGATACGCGGATCCGAGCAATGCCATAATTTCCGAAGAAAGGGTTTTAACCTGGAAGACTTTAACTCAGTGTAAAGCAATGCCATCTTTCCTTAGGAATTTCTCATGCTAAAAGAGGGACAATGGCGTGGATATAGATGATCCAGAGGCTTGCCGCTTACAGCGATTAGATGAAGGGAAAGGAGTTGTTGATGTTTGTGTACTGTGAACAAGGCACATCTTTGATGCTAAAAGGTTGATTGGATCAACCAGTGGTTTTATTATACAAAGCCTAAGAGGAGGCTACTTTGTGCTAGGAAAATCATTATACAAAGCCTAAGAGGAGGCTATTTTGTGTCCCGTACAAAGCCCGAGAGAGAGGCTAAAAGATTTTGACCCGACGATGGAGTCTTTGTGTGTCTCGTACAAAGCCCAAGAGAGAGGCTAAAGGCTTGACTCAATAAGAGAGTCTTTGTATCTCGTACGAAGCCCGAGATGGAGGCTAAAATTTGTTTGGCTCGATAAGAACCCTTTTGTATCTCGTATAAGGCCCAAGATGGAGGCGAAAGGGGTAATTGACTCAACGAGGGAGTCTCTTATGTGTCTCGTACAAAGCCCGAGAGAGAGGCTAAAAGGTTATTTGACTCCGCTGGGGAGAATCATTGTACAAAGCCCAAGGGGAGGCTATTGTAACTGTTTCAGTTGAGTGACATATCCAATATACTGATTTTAAAAGAGAAAATCAGTTCTTATATGAGCAACACTGTTCTCAGGGATTCGATTTGAGGATCGGGGTTGTTTCCTTTTCTTTGAGGAAACTGGAAATCCAAAGGGTATTGAGACTATCCGAGTCTGCGGGTCTCCTTCCTATTTAACGAAGGGGTCACTTGAGAATGTCTTTAAGACTCAAGGATAGTTAGACTGTCCGTGTCTAGAGTTTTATCTTTTGTACTATGCTTTGAGAAACAGTAGTAGACTCTATGAAAGGACTATTCTATGAGGATGACTAGGTTCTGTTCCTATACCTCTAGGAGGTCGTCGGGACAATTTGTACGAAGCCCAAGAGGAGGCTGGAAACTTTTAAGAAGCCGACGGGTCCTTGTACGAAGCCCAAGAGGAGGCTATCATTCCCGGAGGAAGAGATCATTATACAAAGCCTAAGAGGAGGCTGTGAATACTTCTAAGAAGCCGTAGGGTCCTTGAATAATGCCCAAGAGGAGGCCGATGCTTTTTAGAAGCCTGTGGGTCTATCATCTCCTTTCCATTAGGAGAGATAACTCTTTTAAAGATAAAAACCACTGGTAAACGTGCGAGGTTTACTATCCAGCGACTTTTAGCTTTTAAAGAGGGTTCCTTAGTTAAGGTCCAAGATTATGACCGTAGTGGGTACCCAAACCCCGAGACATTCAAGGCAAGCTATCCACGAGGAATAGATTAAGTCAGGAAAGTTCGAGAATTTGGAAGAAACTCAAAGATTCCATTCATGGAGAATACATTTATCTTGGGGAGTAGAGCTTCTTGACGATTCCTAAGGAGGACAGCCGAAGAGAAGACTGTATCTGGTGCTCCTATTGGGGATCTAGGCGTCTATTTCTACGAATAAATGAAACGGCGTCACCTAGTTCTAGACGTAGTAGCCGGGGAAACTCGAAATATCTATACTATTATTACACAGTAGATATGAGTTTATGAAAGGAGACTTACAGTGAGCAGCCCCACAATACAGTTTATAATATGAAAGCAGTAAACGAAAGCGATAACCACTTACTCGGTTGGAGTGCTTCCATGCTGTTTGGTTAGTTGTTCAAAAAAGAAAGATTGAAAACAACAGTATATTCAAAATCAAAGGAGAAAGTGCTTTGAAAAAGAAAGATTTGGGGCTTACAGCTCAAGGAGAGGCCCAAGGTTTTATCAGTGAGCGCACTGTTTGACTTTGTACAGAGGAACTTATACAAGTGACTGAGGCCCAAAATGGTTTTCTGTACAAAGGGATGGGTCTTACACTCTCTCAAGAGGCCCAAAAAGGTTTAAAGAAAAAAAAAGAGTGGGGCTTATAACACGAGGGTAGGCCCAAATGATTTTTTCGTTTAAAAATGGCGATCGCGCCGAGGTTTTCTTTTAACGCAGAGGGACTTATACAATAAGTGAGGCCCAAGATGTCTTGGTTAAAAGGGGGATTGGGTCTTACACTCTAATAGAGGCCCGAAGTGTTTTGAATGGGTCTTATAGCTCAAGGAGAGGCCCAGATGATTCTTTTATTTTAAACGGGCGACGATCGCGCCGTTTACTTGTACAGAGGGACTTATACAATGAGTGAGGCCCAAACAGTTTTTGTACAAGGGGGGATGGGTCTTACACTCTCTCAAGAGGCCCAAAAAGTTTTGAAAATGATTTATGAGGGTTGAATTAATCCAAAACCCTAATTTGTTTTCAAAATGTATTTAATTGAATAAAAATTCAATTAAAATGATCAAAAATTGTTTAACACATGGAAAACAAATTGTGATCTAGGATTAATGCTTCAAAAATTAAGTATTGACCTACAAAATAATTAGAAAGCATTAAAAGTTGCAAAATCAATGTAGAAAAAATATTTAAAATGCCAAAAACAATTAAAACATTAATTCTTTGCAAAAAAATCAATTATATGAAATAAATAATATTTTTGGGATTTTTTGGGAAAATAAAATATTTTAACATTTTTGTGAATTATTAAAAAAAGAATCAACTCAAAATCATTAAAACTCAGAGAGAAATTAATTTTTGAATCAATTAAACAAAATCACAAAATTCAAATATTTGAATTTCTAAAAATGGCGCCAAGAACAAGCTGAAGAACACGTGCGTGTTCTTGGTTTCTCAGATTTGCATTTTCTATCCAATCTCCATGAATACGTAATCATATCATGCAATCCACATATCATTATGCTCGTCTCAACCTCACGATCATGTCTATGTCCATTAATTTCATTTAAATTAAACATACAACAAGAAATCACGAAGAGACCTAAAGAACCCTAATTTCTGCATGAAGGCTAGGATTTTTTATACACGATTCAAACAATGCAATTAATTGAGGGAAAACATTCCATGCATGATTATGAACATATGGCCAAATTATTGTGCGAGGAAATATGCATAGATTGAGAGATGACCAAGCATGTGCTTACCTCTAGGCCGTGACAACAAGTGCAAAGTGATTTTTGATTTGGAGGTGTTACAGATGGGTTGTGATGATCTGAACAGCTTCCCTACACCCTATGGATTATGTTTGGATGGTTGGACTTGATTGAAATTGGCTGGATCATTTTGTGGTACCTCAGCTGCACTTTGGTTAAAACCTTGAGCAACCAGTTGGTGATTTTGTGAAATTGATGTTTCAGAAGTAACCTAAGTGTTTGATCAGCTCATATGTGATGTATGCGAGGTGTGTGAGTGATTGGTTTGATTGGAATTGCTCTCAAACTTAAAACCCGATAGTGACTTGCCTTAGAAGGCAAAATTGGAGTGAAAGAAGAGATTTTGAGGAAAGCATCTATTAGATGGCTTTGGTGTACTCAAACTGACCACAATTGAGCTCTATTTATAGTAGAGCAAGTTTGTTTTGCAAGGAATAGTGCATGGCAGCTGGTAAGTAGGTTTGGCCAATGTTGGCAAATGAAAATCCAAGTCTCCTCTAGCCATTGACTAGAGGTTAGGGCACAGAGCTTTGGTTCCCTTGGTCTTGGATAAGTCTTGACTGATTTCAGATGAGAATGGCTCAGTCCATGCCACCTTGATGGTTCCATTGAATGCCTCATTCCAAATTTGAAGTCTTGTCCCTATTTTGGCCATTCTAGGTTCAACATGCTATTTCTTGTTCCATGGACTTTGGAGGCTTGGCTCAGTGATTGTCCCCTTTAGATTCAATCCTCTGAGGTGTCCAAGTGGATATGAGCAATTGAATTTGGCTGATTTTGGCAAATCGACCAAAGTTGCAAATTCTGCCTTGCCTTGACAGATTTTAGCAAGGCAACTTGCCAATGTCATATCTCATGGTGTAAGTTGAATTTGGCAATGTTCTTGGCCATTTTGGAAAGCTCTTACATGATACAACAACTGTTTGAACAAGTTTGGTTTTGATCTCTTTTGATTCCAAGTGAAAAATCCCCCTACATTTGGCAAAAAGTGAGGCAGAATCTGACTTAGTGAAAATTTCACTAAGTGTTGGAAAAAATGACATTTTCACTTTTCAGCCACTCTGATCACTCCATAACTCAAAATCCTTAATGAATTGGAATGACTTGTAGTTGAAGTTTTTGTAGGTGATAATGAGGGCTACAAATCCATCTTTGGATGAGAAAAAATGGCCTTGTGGTTTAGGAGTTATGGTCCTTCAAAGTTGGTACCCTTGCCACTTTATTTTTAACTTAGAAAAATTTCTAAGTTTTATGGTTACCCCTTTTACAAGTTATCTCACTTTTCTTGATTTTTCTTGATGAATGATGATTCAAATCATACATTAACATCATTTTAGGGTTAAAAATCCATTTTGGTGAAAAATCTCAAAAAGTCAAAGTTGACTTTTGTGCACAGTTGACTTTTTATCAGATGAATTCCAAACTGTGCAATTCTTCAGGAAATCATGTCCTTGACCTAAATCAAACTTGATGGACATGTTCCATGGGTGTCATAGGGTATATTCAATCATGTATTAGGGTTTGGGAGCATGTCTTGGTCAAAAGTCAAAGTTACAGTTGACTTTTCCCTTAAAACCCTAATTGTGGTGCAGATGGAATTGAGACTTGTTGCTCAAACTTCTTAGATTGATCCATTGTCCCAAATGGATCAATATGGTATATTAGAGACCCTCAAATCATCTCTTGAGGTCTTGGCTCATGATTTGTCCCCAAAGTCAACTTAGGGGTGAATTAGGTCAAGAAACCCTAATTCCTGATTTTTGATGAATGCATCCCTTGAGGCAAAAGTGACTTGATGCATGGGTTCATGAGGTTCCATGAAGTATATTAGGTCATGTTTTGGATCAATGGCTTGTGCCCAGATGAAACTTTTCATCTGGAGGCCCTGGGTGATCAAAACCCTAATTTGGTGACACTGGCGATCTTGAGGCTTGATCCACCTAGAAGGGAGCAACCTTGTGCTTAATCCTTGAAGTGGGAGTCCTTTTGATCCTTTTGAGGATGTTTGAGAGATCAGACAAGTTGAAAATCAAGTCATTTCTTGATTGAGCCTTTGTCTAAAGCTCAGAGAGGGCTTGAAACCCTAATTTTGATTGTAGTGGATGCTCACCCATCTTTGGGGAGACTAATGAGGCATGATGATTCATCCATATTGTGATGATGATTTGCACAGTGATGGGAAACTCTAGTGGTCAAAATTTGGGGTATTACACATAGTTGACCAGGGTTCATAGTTGACCTGAGATTTTGTTTCATAGGTGACCAAGGTTCATAGTTGACCTGATGTTTTTGGTTCATAGGTGACCAGGGTTCATAGTTGACCTGAGATTTTGGTTCATAGGTGACCAAGGTTCATAGTTGACCTGATGTTTTTGGCTCATAGGTGACCAAGGTTCTTAGGTGTCCTGAGGTTTAGGTTTATAGTTGACCTGGGTTCAAACAACGGGTTCATATTTGACCTAAGGTTTAGGTTCATATTTGACCCGAGGTTTAGGTTCATAGTTGACTTGGGTTCAAACAACGGGTTCATATTTGACCTGAGGTTTAGGTTCATATTTGACCTGGGTTCAAACAACGGGCTCATATTTAACCTGAGGATTAGGTTCATATTTGACCTGGGTTCAAACAACGGGTTCATATTTGACCTGAGGTTTAGGTTCATATTTAACCTTGGTTCAAACAACGGGTTCATATTTGACCTGATGTTTAGGTTCATATTTGACCTGGGTTCAAACAACGGGTTCATATTTGACTTGAGGTTTAGGTTCATATTTGACCTGGGTTCAAACAACGGGTTCATATTTGACCTGAGGTTTAGGTTCATATTTGACCTGGTTTTAAACAATGCCAGCAATTACTGGACTTTAGGTATCCATATGAGGAGATTAAGTATCAGATAGGTTAATACCGGGTTTGCATAATTGAAAATTAGACTTCCTGGGGAATACCAATTATGGTTGCAAAAAGTTGGATGATACCAGGGATAGACAAGCTTCTCAAGAGATTGCTGCTTGTTATTGGGTATAAATTCCAAAGAGATGTTGCTATCACAACACTGCTGGAGAAGGGCTTTTGTTTTCAACGAGGACCTGTAAAAGATTTTTCCTGCAAGAAAAAGTGCAAAATAAATGCACATTCAAACTAGGTTCAACAGCCTAACCTGCCAAGGACCAAAGTTCAATCTAGGAACAAGCTAGAAAGAAACGGTCAAACAAGACTCCAACCATTGAGGAATGAGCTCAACTGGGGATTTAACTTATCCAAATATGGAAAAGACAACTGAACCAACCATCATCCACGAGGATAAAACTATATGGGGAACTCAGAAAGGATGGACACTTTATGCCTAGGGCTGACAACTCTATTGGAGAGAATAGACAAACCTAGTCACTTGGGGAGATAAATGCCAAAGTGAACAACACAGGTAAACACTGGAATGAAGCAAAAAATTTTATGCATATGATGCTTATATCGTGCTTATGCTTATGCTGACAAAACAGACAAGAAGCAAAACTGGAGATGAAATAAACATCTCGACAAGGATACCCAGCCAAACTCATCAGATTGGACCATTACTGGGGATAAAACTTGCTGAATCAGTGGTTCTGCTTTAAGATTACAACTTTCTCTGGTGATAAGAGTACTCCACTTGGTATAGCATCCCGACTTCACTAGGATTGCCATCATGAGCTTGATCTCTTCACTGGAGAGAAAAGATCCATTAGGAATTGTCAAGTTTAGCTGAAGTAACAGTTTATTGGGGAGCTAGCAAAAGATGTCATAAAAGTTGAGTAGTTATGCATAACTCATCTGCCCCAGATTATATGGTCTATCAGAAGAAAGTACCAAGAGGATTTTACAGAAGAATTTGCATGCAAGGTGTTTCAAAATCTTCAAACTCTTGGAGAGATTCATGAATTTTGGCATAATTGACCCATATGAACTGTATTTACAACAAGGTCCTTGAACTTGTGCTTCAGACTAGTTGTTGACATCTGAGGAACAAATTTGCCCCTGTCAGCTTGGTCGACCTGTGAAGGAAATGTCGTTGATTTTTTAGAGATTTACTGAATCTCGACCTGACTGCTTCTGATTGACGTGTCTGTGAGAATAGGTCATCAAAAGAATTTTATAAAAGAGTTGGCATACCAGATGCCTCAATATCTTCAAACGTTTGAAAAGAAATGAGCCTCGGCATAACTGCCCCTGATTAACCGTCACAACAAGGTCCTCAGACTGTGGTAGAAACAAATAGGGAACAAATTTGCCCCTGTTGGTAGGTCACTGAAGTCCAAACTTGTCATAAGAGTTTTGTCCCTGATTCAATAGCACTTGGAACGATGGATTGGAAAATCCCTCCGCTTGGTTGCCCTTGACTGAGCTTCTTTCAACAAGTCGAAATTCCTAGCTGGCTGCATTTGTCGGGATTTCTTTGATATTGAAATGTTTTAAAAACAAGTATTGTTTATTCAAAGTTGGCAATTTCAATGAAAAACTCATACAAGCTTTTGAAATCAAGTTTTAATGGTGGAACACACACGGTGGAATGATTAAATAATCAAAGACAAAGGTGAATCTAGCCACTTATGGCCTGGTAGATGAAGTGATCAACACACATAAATCACAAAGATTATTAGGAATCAGGTTATCAACCTTGCTGTAATTTGCTTTCAAAACAACCTTACCTTAATTAGGTCTTTTAAGGGTTGTAACGTGGCCTGGTTCACGATTTTATGAAACAAAGGATAAAGGCTCAAATTTTAGTTGTACCCACCCCATCTTCGTGATAAATTCCTATCCTACACTCAGTTAACTCAAGCTATGCATTCAGATTTCCATAGGCTAGGAACCAAATTGATGATAGTTGATGACGATTCAGACACCTTTTTAGTCATTACTCCCTTGCAGAATTTGGTTATCTTTTATTGCTGAGGTTTTGAGACCTCTTCTTGTCTTCACTGAGGTTATGAGACCTCTTTTCTTTGTCTTTATTTGTCTTGATTGGGGTAATGAGACCTCTTCTTTTCTTCTGAGGTTTTGAGACCTCTTCTTTTTCTTTACTGAGGCTATGAGACCTCTTCTTTGTTTTGGATGAGGTTATGAGACCTCTTTTTGATTGTTGTACAAGCCTTCTTGTATAAGGCCAAGTTTGGGCTTCCCATCTTTCTTGGCTTTTGCCTTGGAAGGGACTCGGCTTACTCTTCGATTAAGGATTTCTCAACGATCCTTCCATATTTGTCGCTTTGGGAACAACTTGTACAACACTTATTCACTTGATTGGAGAGAGCTGACTGGTGTCTTGCATGAAGCGCTTGAATTCGAGTGCATAACCAAGTTAACCTAAGAACTACCCACCGCAAGGTTTGAGATTTAAGGTTTTTTGTGTGAGAAAAGAAAACTCCTACTTCTAGGCTCGAAGGGTTAACGAGGGATTATCTTCCTTATTTCTCCAGTGTTTAGGGATTGAAACAATGCCTTACATCATCGGCAAGGTTTAATTAAAAGCATACCACAATAGTTATGGATATGATGTTTTCATCATCCTCCCCAATCTTTGCTTAACAACAAATTGCTAAGTGGAAACAAGATAAAGATATATTTTTGTTTTCATGAACATAAAAGTAGATGAGTGAAACGAATGGACTTAATCAAAAGGTGCACAAACATTTCATTAATCTTGCCAATTTAAAAATACAACAAAGCTTATAATCAAATATAAATTCAAAGTGCAAAGAAAATACAATTGAAAAACACTTAAATGAACAAAATACAGCCAGCTCTAGGTGAATTGATTTCAGAAGATTTCAGTTTCCGAGCCCAAGCGGGGGAACACCTTCACCACTGATCATTAGTTCCTTGTGATACAGAATCTTGAGAGGCCTCACAGGTCTTTTGCCTTTTGCTTCAAGAATTATGGTATTGGCATATGACGTGCCCTCCTGAGGGTGCAGTGTCTTTAGCAGGCTTAGCAGTCTTGTTTCGAACTCTTTACATTCTTCAATGGGATGCCCCATTGTCCCAGTGTGGAACTTGCATTCAATCTATAGGCGATCTTCTTCAAGGACCAGTTCATTGTTATAGATCAGCCTTCGCACAATAGATTCTAAGGCTCGACAACCATCCAAGTCATGCCCTTCGGCTCCCTTATGGAATTCACAAGTCAGGTTTGGGTTGTGCCAAGGTCCTGGCACAGGGTTGAGAAGTCGAGGAGTTATCAACTTGTTTTGCATCAACAGTGGGAAGAGTTTGCTCACTGGCATCGGAATGGGCTGGAAGTTAACTTGGCCTCTTTCGACAGGGTACTTCTTTTTCTTTTGATTTTGGGAACTTTGAGGAGAAACAACCGTTGGAGGCTGAAATAACTTTTTGATAGACACCTGATGACGATTACATTCTGACGCAAAACCAAGACCAAAGGTTAACTGGTACGAAGTTTCCCCAAAGGCAGATCCTTGGTATGGTGATTTACAGGAGATGATGAATTGATAACTTCTCTAGGAGTAACAGGGTGAGCATACTCCTCTTTCTTCATTAGAGCTTGCAAAGTTTCTAGAACCCAATTCATCTGGCGTTTGAGGATTTTGACCTCCTCTTTCAAGTCTTCTTGGTTCTTCAGAATTTTAATCATTGTTGCCATTGTTTTGAATAGGTATACTAGGTATCCTTCAGACATAGAAAAGGAAGGGACTCAAGACTGAGAAATGCAAATGAGATGCGAATGGAATGCAAATGCAAGCCAAGTGGTTTCAAGGAACTCAAAGGCAAGTTGCAAAAAATTTTTTTGAAACATGGAAGGGGTAAAATTTAAGATCCAAGCTCTGTTGATTTTTTTGAAAAGGAAGGAATATCTGAATTCCTTGAAACCAACAATGGATGCAATGAGATGTATGCAATGCACAAAACACATAAGCACACATATACAGGTATACACAAATATGCATATACAGGCAAACAAAATGAGGGCTAGGTTTGAAGATCATAAGCATGAAGCCATGGTCTACCCATCCCAAGGGGTGTGTACTATGGGTTTGTCATCTGTAGAACAGGGTTCTAAAAAGTGCCCAGAGTCGACAACCCATCTTTCGGATTTTATCGACTTTCCAATTACTTGGGTATCAATAAAATTCTCAAGAGAATCTCGTCTGAGTGTAGTATTGCGTAGCAACCATTTAGGATTACTCCCTCATAGTCATCGCACTACATCCTAAATAGGCCAAGTGGGGTAAAAAGGTAACTAAAGGTCATCAGTATCCCTGGCACCAAGGTCGAAAGTGGCAACACATTCACGATTGCTCGTTCAACATATACCACCTCCAAGAGGGCCTCAACTGAGTGTGGAACTTCAAGTCAACTCCTTTGGGATTACTCCGTCGAAGTTTCCTTGACTATGTCCACAATCCTAATCATATGTTACTCTCAAGTTCGGGTTAGAACTTATCCTCACCACTCAATAGTAGCAACCCTGCCAAATAGAAGAACCCAAACAGATATATAGATATATATACAAATATGTACAAGTATAACAAACAAGCACAAATAACATAAGCAAAAACAAGGTGGGCTTAACCCTCAATTTTATTTTCGCCAGTGAAGTCTCCATTTTTGTTGCAACGAGAATCGGATAACAAGCTATTAATTAACTTGCATCACACATCTTTGAATTCACCATCGACTTTGATTTATCCAAAGGAAAGGTTCAAGATCAAGAAAACCTAAAGGGGGAGATCTAAGGTTCGGGGGTTGGTTATACTAAGGGAAGGTATTAACACCCTTAATATCTATAGTATTCTATAGGAACCTCTTGTTTAGTTTGTGCTATGTTATGTTTGCTTGCTAAAGGAATCTGCTAAAGGTAAAAGGTAAAGACCTAAGGGTATATACACTAAGTTTGCTCGCCAAGACGCCGCATCTTGTGCCTACGTATCTGACTAAAGAATCAGAGCAACGGTAGTTCACCTAACTAAGGGTGAATTTGAGGAACCATTGACTATGGTCAAAGTTCCAAGGGAAAATGAGTATGAGCTCATTTAGAGTTTAAGGAAACTCTCTAAGTCTATGTTATGGTGTGGAAAAGTGGATACTCAATGTGATGAGCCCATATAGAGTTTAGAAACTCTATCCTATTTCTAAGTTATGATTCATGGCTCTCAGGAGGCCAAGAAGAGGATGAAGGCTCTTAGGAGGCCTAGGGGGAAGATGGCTCTTAGGAGGCCAAGATGGTGTGAGTTGTCTATGACTCATGAGTCAAAAAGAAGAACTTTCCTTTGGAAGGAGGGAAAATAACAATTTCTTATGGGCAAGAATGTTACAAAGGGAAATTAAAGTATGCAACAACGGTTGATTGGCACAACGTTTTATCAATACAACACCTAAGTGCCCTTAATCAAGATTTCAGTCGAAGAAGAATAAAATTGAACAAAATATCAATGTTAATCAGAATTTTTAAACAAATACTAAGGTTAAAAATTAAGCAAAGATTTAATTAAAACTAAAGTTCAAAACTTAATTAAAACCTCAATTCAAGAAATTCTAAAATTTAAAAAATCTAAATTCATACTTTCTAAAAATTAATTAAAGCCGTGGTTTAAAAATTTCTAAACAAAAGAATTAATACAAACTAAATTTCAAAATTTCTAATCAAAAGAGTTATCAAAACTATATTTCCAAAATTTCTAATCAAAAGAAATAATAAAACTATATTTTAAAAATTTCTAACTAAACTTAAACTAATCAAACAAATAAATAAATAAAAAATAAAAAATAAACAAGATAAATAAAAAAACCAGAATGGGCTTCGAGGCCCATCTACCTTAATCACCCAGCATAAAAAAACATTGTCCTAACCTGAACTATAACCTCAACAGGGCAAGGAGAAGTAGACGATCAAGACTACTAGTAAAACGGCAAACCCAACAACAACGAGGAACGCCAATTAGATCGAAGCCATACGCATCATCCTTCAAATCTCTTCAGGTTGTCTCGAGTTATTCACTTCTTCAAATCGCTCCGTCTCCTTCCCTCATGGTTAGTTTCCGCTTCAATCGCACGACCTCGATTAGACTTCAGTTTTTTTTCAGGTGCGGTTCTGATTCACTTCAACAGGTTTGTTTCGACACTTCAAAATTGATCCATTTCTTCTCCTCTTCTCTGATTCGGATTTCGAAATGATGAAGATTAGGTTTTGAGCGAATGGAGAGTGGGGAAGATTGAAGGTCAGACGGTGGAGAGTTTGAAGGTTTGTGTATCAAAAGATGTTTGGCTGCTGAGATATGTTGAAGTTATTGTTCGATTTTTAGAGTTGAAGGACTTGTATGGTTTTGTTGATGATTGGAAGAAATGGGAGAAGGATTGGTTGTGTTGCAGGGTCGACGAAAGACCTTGAAGGGTGTTCTTGATGCGAAACAGAAATCTACTCTTGGGAGAAAAGGTGTGTTCGTTTTTATTCAGACTATTTTCTCTCTTTATTTAATCTCTCTATTGTTCTTTTTTTTTATCAACTCTCCTATTTTCAGTTTTTCTTTTTCAATTTTCTTCCCCTACTTTTTGATGGAGTCGTGTCTATTATAAGCATGAGGGTGGCAATATCTTGATGCAGCCTGAAAACCGGGATTGCCTTTGGAGTAGGTTTGTAGCAGGTCCTTGGAGAAAATTTTGGCTTTTGGTTGTATTGTCTGCAGCATAGCAGGTTTACACAGAATGGTAGTAGAAGTAGCTTGTATAGGGCAGGTCTATGGCTGTTAAAACAACTGTAGGTGATACAACCTTAGTAAAGAGGCTGGGTTTGTACGATTGTGGCAAAAAGTTAGCTGCACTTTAGAGGCACATTGTAGCTCATGGTGTCACACTTGAACACTAATGTATCAGGTAGTTTGTATATTATGGATGAAGTTGAATTTGGTTATGGTTTAAATTTGGAATGAATTTGGATAATTTGTGACATGAATTTGATGGAAATTGTTTATGGGCAGGTTTAGGTTTGTGAATGGTTGGTGGTGAATGGCGTGAGGCACATTGTGGCATGACATGGAAGAGTGGTGTGGGTCCATGTACGAGTAGAACTTTGTCTTGGAGGGGTGAAAGTACAAGACGCAGGGTCAAGGCATATGCTACGTTTTATTGCTCTGCTGCAGTTTGTGAAAAGAGCTTGTGTGGTTTGCTTTTGTGCCGTATTTTGGCTTGTGGCAGCAGAGGTGATATGTGAAAATTGTACAGCAGAGGTAGCAGAGCAAAGACAAGGTGTGAGGCCTGTGGGGTCATGTTGTATTCTATAATAAGTCCTTGTTTCAAGTGAAATTTTGGTGAATACTTGGAGTACACCTTATTAACAATTGGTCACGATTCAAACTTATGGTTGTAAACAAATTCAAGCATTAATAGTTCAAATAGAGCATGTAAAAACAGTGCTTTCATTTTTCTTGAAAACTTGTAATGTTACTGATGAAGATCTCCTTTTTTGAATGGCCTTGAAATGTATTTGAAACTTGAACATGTAGTGTGTTTGAATTTTGACCGTGGAACTTGAACTTTGAAATTTGAAAAATGGAATTTTGAAAAGAAATTGAATTTGAATTAGACTTGGAAAGAATTTTAAATTAGAGACTTGAATGAATTTGAAATGGGATTATGGATTTGGAAAGAATTTTGAATTGATCTTGAAAAGAAAGTCATAATTTGAACCTTTCAATGGGATTTGAAGTTATGAAATTGGAACTCAACTTGAAGTTTGGGACATTGGTTATGAATTTGGAATTCAAGTTGAATGGAGATGGAATTTGGATTTTTGAATGGAATTGAACTTGATTAAAATTTGGAATTTGAGCATTAATTTGAATTAGGAAGAAATTGACACTTGAATTTGGAAATTGAATTAAAATGGAAATTGACTTAAATTGGGAAATTTTGAAATTGGTTGAGACTTGAAATGGAATTGAAACGAAAGAACTTGAATTGAATGACCAATAGAATTGAAACTTAAATTGGAAATTGAAATGAAATTGAAAATGGATTAAAATGAAGATTCCACTTAAAAATTGAACATGAATTGAAATTGGATAGAAAATGACAAATGGCCATGAGAGGAGACTTGAATTTGATCGAGACTTAGAATCTTAGATGTGGAAATTAAAGCTTTATCATGAATTTAGAATTTCGAATCTTGAACTTTGAAACTTCTAATTTCAACTAGACCATGAATCAATTCAAGAAATGAACCACCAGGAATGTGTAGAAACTTTGAATCTTCTATGTTGATCTCAAACCAAAGTGAATGAACCTTGAACAAATAGTCTTTTGAACCTTGATGAACCAGAGCAATCAACATGACACGTCTTGACCATGCCTTGAAATTAATCAGAATAAATGGCCCTGATTGAATCTTGATGATCCTTGATCATGAAGCACTGATATTTTGCCACATTCTGATAATCTGATGCATACACAATTGACCTGAATGCCTTGAGGCAATCCTGTAAAGCTTGAGCCTGGAAGTACTTGTGATGAAGCTACATTGAATTTAATTCTTGATGGAGAGAGGTCTCTTGAGAGTATGAGAACTTGATGGGTTGATGACCTTGATTGATCAACCCCTGAAGCCTCTTGAAATAAAACCTAATTCACAAATGGAACAAAACAACAAAACCTGGTGAATTGGGTTAGGTATGCAGTATGATTGACCTAAGATGATATGCGAAAGATCAATCGATCTAAGGGTAAAATTTGGGGTACAACACCATGCTTAAAATAAATGAAATTAAAGACCATAGACATGATCGTGAGGTGAAAACGAGTATATTGATATGTGGATTGTGTGATTTCATCAAATATTCAGTGAGATTGAGGGGAAAACGTAAATCTGAAGAAACAAAGGGTGCGGGCAAGAACTAGGTGTTCTTGGCGCCCTTTTTTGAATTTTTAAATATTTGAATTTTTGTGATTTTATTTAACTGATTCAAAAATTAATTTCTCTCTGGTTTTTAATGATTTTGAGTTGATTGTTTTTTTAATAATTCACAAAAATGTTAAAATATTTTATTTTACAATAATTTCCCAAAAATATTATTTATTTCATATACTTGATATTTTTACAAAGAATTAATTTTTATTTGTTTTTTGACATTTAAAGTATTTTTTCTTTCTTGATTTTCCAAACTTAAATGGTTTCAAATCATTTTGTGGATAAAAATATGATTTTTCAAACATTAATCTAAGATCACAACTTGTTTTTCACACATGTTTGATAATTTTGATCATTTTAATTAAATTTTTATTTAATTAAAATACATTTTGAAATTAATTTAGGGTTTTGATCTTAATCACCCTAAACAAATCTTTTTAAAACACTTTTGGGCCTCTAATAGAGTGTAAGACCCAACCCTTTGAAAATACAAAACCATTTGGGTCTCAGATATTGTATAAGTCCCTCTGCGTTAAAAAAATATCAGCGCGATCGCCAGTTAAAATCAAATCCTTTGGGCCTCTCCTCGAGCTATAAGTCCCATTCTTTTTCTTAAAAAAAAACCTTTGGGCCTCTAATAGAGTGTAAGACCCAACCCCTTTTGTAAATAAATAATTTTGGGCCTCACATATCGTATAAGTCCCTCTGTATATTTTCAAAACAACGGCGCGATCGTCGCCTCTTCAAAATCATCCGGGCATCTCCCTGAGTTGTAAGCCCCATCTCTTGTACAAAAACACTTTTGGGCCTCTAATAGAGTGTAAGACCCAACCCCTTTTTGAACACCAAAATAATTTGGGCCTCAGTCGTTGTATAAGTCCCACTGTGTTTTCAAACCTCGGCGCGATCGCCATTTTTCAAACAAATGATCATCTGGGCCTACCCTCGTGTTGTAAGTCCCATTTTTTTCTTTAAAAAATCTTGTGGGCCTCTTAAGAGAGTGTAAGACCCATCCCTTTGTACAGGAAATCTTTCTTTGGGCCTTAGTCACTTGTATAAGTCCCTGTACAAAGTCAAAACAACAGTGCAATCACTGTTAAAAGTTGGGCCTCTCCCTGAGCTGTAAGCCCCGATCTCTGTTCAAAATACTTTCTCCTTTGATTTTGAATCCAAATGTATAGTTGCTATCAAAACTTTCTTTAATTTCTTTGTTGAACAACTAACAAAACAACATGGAAGTCCTACAACGAGTAAGTGTTTATCCGCTTTCTTTTATATGCTTTCATATACATAACTGTATTGTGGGAAGCTGCGCATGGATAGTCTTCTTTCATACCTTTTAATACTCGTCATATATCAACTGTATATATACTAGTATAGTTATTTAGAGTTTTCCCCGACAACTACGTCTAGAACTAGGTAAAGCCCTGTTGGTCACTCTTTAAATACAAACAAAACTAGATCCCCATAGGATTTCCAAATATAGTCTTCCCTTCTCTTGGGGTTAAATAATATGGAACAAAGAGAAAGGCAGTATTCTCGGCGAACCTTTTCTCAGATTATCACCCCTAGAAATTGTCAAAGAAATTCTACTCCCCAGAGTTGATCTATTCTATGTGAATAACATCTCTTGAGTTTCTTCCAAACCCTCGAACTTTCCTGGACTGATCTCTTCTCTGTGAATTGCATTTCTTGAACTTCTCTTGGTTTGGGGACCCACAGGCTTCCTAAAAGCATCCCCGCCTCCTCTTGGGCTTTGTACAAGGAGCCTTCGGCTTCTTAGAAGTTCTCATGCCTTCTTTTGGGCTTAATACAAGGACCCTCATGACCTCTTAAAGGTATAAGACAGAACTTAGCCATCCTTTGCTAGAGTAGTCTTTCCAGTGTCAAACCTCAGGCCACTTTAGGGTTGATTCTCATCCCTTAAGGCCCTTGTCCTCTTTTGGGCATCCTACAAAAGATAAAACTCTTCAGCACCAGTAGACTTGGACAGTCTAAACCCCCCTTTGAGTCTCAAAGACATTCTCAAGTTCCTTTCAAACATAGGAAAAAAAACACCGATCACTCTGGATAAATCTCCAGCAAAAACCCGGTCTCTCATGAGAATTCCCCACCCTTGGGCCTGCCTATGGATCTAATCCTCAGCAGTAAGATAGCCTCCTCTTAGGCTTTGTATAATGATCTTTCCTCAACACAGTCAGCATCCTCTTGGGCTTTGTACAGTATTTCTCCTCCCCCTAGCGGAGCTAACCTTTTCAGACTCTCTTGTTAAGTCCATCACTTTTCAAATGCTCTCTTGTTGAGTCAATACCCTTTTAGCCTCAATCTCGAGCTTCGTACGAGACAACAAATCACTCTCTTATTGAGTATAAAAGACTCTCTTGTTGAGTCAATCAACTTTCAGACTCTCTTGTCGGGTCAATCACCTTTGCAAGACTCTCTTGTTGAGTCAACTCTTTTAGCCTCCGTCTTGGGCTTTGTACAAAACATATAAAAACACTCTCTTGTTGAGACAAACTCATTTCAGCCTCCATCTTGGGCTTTGTACAAGACACATATAAACCTCCCCAACGGAGTCAAAAATCCCTTTTAGCCTCAATCTTGGGGTTTGTACAAGACAGAAAGAACATTTTCCCCGGTAAAGTCAAACTGTTAGCCTCCTCTTAGGCTTTATATAATGATATCCCCAAAGAGCCAGTCTCTTTTTTGCCTCAATCTTGGGCCTTGTACAAGACATATACACTCTCTTGTTGAGTCAGTCTTATCTAGCTCCTCTTAGGCTTCGTATAAAGAAATCCCTAGCTGAGTCAATAAACCTTTTAGCATCAAACTTGTGCTTTGATCAAAGCACACAAACATCAACAGTTCCTCTTTAGAGATGACAAATTCTCTCTCAGCCAAAACCCTTTAGCTTCATATCTTGGTCTTTGAACAAGATACAAATCACCTTTAGCTTTATGTCTTGGGCTTTGAACAAGACACCAAAACATCTTTTTCCTCCCTTAGAATAGGAGGAACTACGATTGCTCTGATTTCCATGTTTCGTTAAACGGGAATACGTAGGCATAAGATTGCGAGATCTTAGCGAGCATACAAATCAAAAACTCTAGGCCCAGTACCTTCATACACCAATCAGAAAATTTTTAGATACAATATCTTCCCAAAAGCCTCATGAACACTCTATTCTTAAGCTAAATAACCTAAGAGAGACCCACGATTTTGATAGCATCTGTAAACCAACAGTCATCTGTTTAAACTCAGTATGCAAGCAGGGTTAATTTGAGACATCTATTTCCCTTCCTTAATCAGCTTCACAGGATAAAAAATGAATCAAACTGTAGCACCCCAAAGCGATAGTGATTCGAAACCACAAAAATCGCGCTACAAGTTGTTCAAAGAAATTAAAGAAAGTTTTGATAACAACTGTATATTGAATCTAAATCAACAGGGGATTTGTTTTGAAAAGATTATTGGGGCTTATACTCAAAGAGAGGCCCAAGGTTTAACAATGATTGCACCGTTGTTTTGAATATCGTATCGGGACTTATACAACGACTGAGGCCCAAAGAGGTTTATTTACGAAAGGGTTGGGTCTTACACTCTGATAGAGGCCCAAAGAGTATTTAAAAAAAAGAAATGAGACTTATAAAACGAGGGTAGACCCAGATGATTTTGTTCTAAAAGGCGACGACCGAGCCGTGGTTTTGAAAATACAGTGAGACTTATACAATGTCTGAGGCCCAGAATGGTTTTGGTTAAATGGGGACTGAGTCTTACACTCTATTAGAGGCCAATAGAGTTTTGAAAAAGTTCGAGAGAGGTTTTACTATGAATAATTCCTCTCTCTCTCTCTGCATCAGTGCATTGTGTATTTATAGGAAATACTTGTTTGCAAGTTCAATTATTTTTAACATATGTGAATAAATGCATGGCATACAAGCAAAGCGTTTAAATTTGAGTTTACCGAACACCGATGAATTTTTCTACGTAAGCAGAGAAGCGTCTGACAAGGCTTTTAAGTATCCAATGGGTGTCAAGGTGTCGTATGATAATTCCTGTATCAAAAAGGAAAATCAAACAAGCAGCGAAAACCAGAGATCGCATAAAAAAATGCCTTTGATCTCATCGGGTGGTTAGAATTGAATCACAAGTGAATAAATTACGAAATCAAATAATCGAATAATTCATTTAACAATTGAGTGATCAATCAAAATAATTATTTAAAAGTATTAATTGATTAATATTTAGTTAAATTAAATAAGAAATTAAAAGAAATACTTATTAGAATAATTATCAAATATGAAATGGGTTTATATTTGTGAAAGTAAAAGGGGTGTAACTAGCATGCCCTAAGCCCAAACCCATCACACAAAAAATCAGATTTTCATTTAAAATATAAAAACAAAATTTGAGAGAAAAAAACTAAAACGTGTTTTTTCTGAAAGTATCTCAATTTTCTCCTAAACGCGTTTTGTTAAGAGACAAGGGTTTCTCATTCCCAAATGTTTGTCTCTCTCAATCATATCAAAATCACTCCGCCATGGCTTCCGGCGTAAATTCGTCGAAGGGAAATGGTGGCACGGCGTTCTCTCTTACATATTCCGTCTTCGATCGGTGGCGGTTGGCGAAGGAAAGAGCGTAGCGCGTTGGTGGCGAGCGTGAGGGCTTTCGGTGCTTCCCTTTCCGGCCGCGGAGGTTGAAGGTAAGGACTCTGTTTCCCTTTTTTTTTTTATAATTTCAAACCTGAAAAGAGAAAAAAATGAACACGTTATTCACTTTTCTTGCAATTAAATCCGGTAAATTGTTAAACTCAAATTGAAATTATGAATTGATTGCAAAAATTGTGAAGGTTCAGTGGAATTCTGAGTTCTGCAATTGTTGTTAAAGAAATTTGGTGAAATTGCTGCTTATGGATGAACTCGACGTATCGGCAACGTCGGCTTTTGCGGCGGATTTGAAGATTGGAAATGCTGTTGTAGGTAAAGTAACAGATTCTCTGTTTCTCATTTTGATTTTTGATAGACTGAAAATCCAATTTGTTAGCCGTGGTAAGCTTGCGACTCTTGTTCTGCAGGTCGTAGAAGGAGTTCCTGTAATAGAAATTGAAAATTGAAATCAGTAGAGTCTGAAAACAAAGTAGAAATTGATGACATTGAAATGAATTGATATGCTGTTATGTTCTTGCAGATTTGTTAACAGATGAATTGTTTTCTTTTCTTCAAAATTTCTGTTGAACAAATTGTGGTGGATTTCAGGTTTTATCATGATTTTTATGCTATTGTTGCAGGAGATCTCCCTTTCTCATATCAGGCTCATAAACAAAAAGTATGATGTTGCATTGAATTTTTCAGAGATTAAAAGGAGAGGTGCTGCAAGTTGCTGTTGTAAAAGCTATTGTAGGAATTGAATGCTTATTTTTCTTTCTCTTTTTGTTTTCTGTGTATGTGTAAATACCTGTTATGGATTTGTAACAGGAATAACAAAACCTGGTTTTTTCCCTAGAAAACAAATATTTTGTGTGTGGATAAGAGAAAGTGAGAGGGGCGTGAGGCCCTGTGTATGTATGTGAAATTTTTAGAGAAAAATAAAACATATTGCAATGAAATGGAGATTGAAGAGGGCGCTGGCCTATTGTTAATGTTTCACATTTTTCTTTAAATTATGCTAACAAATCAAATATATATTTCACATGAGAGAATGGTATATGAGAAGAAGAAGTGAGAAGCAAACTTAAGAGCCTTGCTTGGTGTCCATTGAAAGTGAAATTTGAATGCCTATTTATAGGCAAAGGGAAACTTGATGATGAAGATACAAAAGAGATTAAAATATGACATTCAAAGCTTGAGTTCAAAATTCAAAACTTGCTCCCTAAGTTTCAAATTTTATGATGAGCCTTGGTTAAAATTTTCCAAAGTTTGTTATGAGTTAATGTATGCAAAATAAAATGTATTTATGTTATAGAAACAAATGTTAATTTGACATATAAAACAAATTTCCATAAAAAACAAAATTGCATAAAACAAAACTTTCACTAAAAATAAAATATATAAAAGACAAAATTCATATAAGAAAAAAATCTGTATTTTACATAAAAAAAAAATATAAAATTATTTTTGTTTCTAACAAAAAATGAAAATTTTAATATAGATATATATGTATATTTATGCAAAATATATATATATATATATATATATATATATATATATATATATATATATATATATATATATATATATATATATATATATATAAAGAAATTCGAAATTAAATATATATATATAAACACATTTTTTTTGATTTTTTTTTCATTGGATTCATTTTTTTTATTTTATATGTGAAAATAAAACAAAAAATGGGATATTGATTAAATCATGTGAAAGATAGATGAATAATGGACATTTGCGAGTTTAATTGAAAAACACGTCCATTCATCGATTCTTCGCACAATTAACCAAAAAAGACTGAGATTTCAACGGGTATCTTCTGACTGAAAATTCAAACAAACTGCATGACAAAAACAGATGATAGGATATGCAGATGACACGAAGTGAAAACACAATCAGGTTTTGACAATGGGTGGTCAAAATTTGGGGTATGACAGATGCCCCTATTTAATCTCCTTGGACCCGAAGGTGTGAATGGCGAAGGTATTCGGGCATTCGGGGTGTAAGAGGATTAAATATTGGAATACCCGAAATTTTGATGGTGGTTATGAATGGCAGTTTGCCCATCCATCTTCTTTTGCTAAGCAATGATGCTTAGAAAAGGGTAAAAACTTCCCCTCGATCCTGGTTTTCAACCAAGGAACTGGTCTCAGCTTCTGATATAAACTTCCCCTCGATCCTGGTCTTCAGCCAAGGAACTGGTCTCAGTTTCTGATATAAACTTCCCCTCGATCCTAGTCTTCAGCCAAGGAACTGGTCTCAGTTTCTTTTGTCAATAAAGTTTCTTGACAAGGGACGCTATTTGTAACGGTTTTCCTCAAACTTCTCGCCGAATTTTCCTGGGGAGATGCCATTAATGGGAAAAAGTTTTGATGTCAGACTTGCCGGGGAAATCCATTCGTCTGAGCTGTAAAGGCATGCAAACTTCTCTGTTGGAGACGCAATTTGTTGACTCTACTGGGGTAAACGAGTCTCTTAAGAGAATGCTTCCTGCTTGGGGATATTACATCTTACTTTTCCTCGAGATCCTTTCGAAGAAATGTCATGTGATGTAGTCCATTTTTGAGGTGTTGATGACTTCATTATCATTGACTTTCTTGGGGAGAAAAACCAATGTGTTGCTGAGAGTCTTTGGTTGTGAGGCTTTCTCTGGGGATTTTCCTTAATCCGGGAAAGCGAAAATATCATCTTCAATGGCGAAGAGCGACGCTTGTCGAATGCCTTCTTGTATTGCAGAGGTTCAAGTTATCAAAGTGGTCAAGGACAGTCCCCATTCCAGAAATAAACTGGAGGAGAGATTGTTCAGACAAAACATTTCCTGACGAGGAAATAACTGACAACTCGATTGATAAGAGGACTTTTATCACTTGGGGATAAGACTGACCAGAGCGATAATGATGCAATCTAAATATGAATGTAAATCAATAATGCATGATGTATGTACATATATGCTGACAAATCTGACACGACATACAGACTAGTGGATGAATATGACTGGATACTCGGCCACTGCAGGGGACGAAGAAGTATCACTGGTTCAAGATAGCAATTATGTCTTGCCTAGGAGAGATAGTCCCTGTGGGGAAAACCGTTGGTCGGGTTTAGGAGGTAAGGACTCTGCCAGTGATGTCAGACAGAATATTCGCATCTGACACAGCTGATCCTTCATTCAGGCGTACTGGCTTAGAAGGAGCACTTTGATTCTGGACTTTGAACCTCAATTACCTTTGGAGTAGCGATCGATGTTCTTTCGATGTTCAACAGTCAAAAGAAATTGCCATCTTTATTTTAAAAGCAGAAAAATTTGACAAGTAAATTCATTTTTGTTTTATTTCAAGAATCGTTGATCAGGTTAAAATGTCATTCTGTAAAGCTAAAACAAATGAGAATTACAAACAAAAGCATTAAGGCTCAAATTTTATTGATAGGATAGAAATCAGCCAAACGCGTGATTCCACGAAGCATTTACAAAGCTAAAAAATGGTAATTTAAGGGAATAGGGCTACATTGAAACATAACAACCGTTATCCTTCTACCAACTTTGAATTCTGGACATCCTGAGCTTCTGTCGAAGATGACCTTGACTGGAGTTTTCCTGATGGATGGCATGACTGCTGCTGGGGAATTTGCCCCTTTGTTGGACGTAGTTACTTGCCATTAATCCCTAATTTTTGCCTAGATTGTACTTTGAGATTTCCAATCCATCGGGATGATTTTTTATCATGTCTCTAATTTTTGCCTAGATCGCCCTTTCAGGTTTTCAATCCACCGAGACGTTTTTTTTTATTTTTTATTTTTTTATTTAGGCGAAGTATTTCTTGACTACGTCAACATTTGTGGGGTAGGCAAATTCCTCTCCATCCATAGTTGTGAGTCTTAAGGCACCGCCTGAGAAGGCTTTCTTGACCACATAGGGGCCGTCATAATTCGGAGTCCATTTGTCCTGGGAATCAGTGAGAAATGATTGTATCTTCTTGAGCACGAGGTCTCATTTTCTGAAAACGCGAGGTCGAACCTTTTTGTTAAACGCCTTCTTCATTCTTTGTTGATACAACTGACCATGGCATAGAGCCATTATTCACTTTTCTTCGATCAAGTTCAGTTCGTCGTGTCGACTTTGACACCATTCGGCCTCTGTTAGCTTAGCTTCCATCAATACCCGGATTGATGGGATCTCTACTTCTATGGGAAGAACTGCCTCCATGCCATATACTAGAGAGAAAGGAGTTGCCCCTGTTGAAGTGCGGACAGACGTGCGATAACCGTGAAGAGCAAAGGGTAGCATCTCGTGCCAGTCTTTGTAGGTTACAACCATCTTTTGAACAATCTTCTTGATGTTCTTGTTAGCTGCTTCTACTGCTCCGTTCATCTTAGGTCGGTAGGGAAATGAGTTATGGTGATCGATTTTGAACTCTGCGCACAACTCTTTCATCATCTTGTTGTTCAAGTTGGATCCATTATCAGTAATAATCTGGCCAGGGACACCATAACGGCAGATGAGATTATTTTTTATAAATCGGACCACTACTTGTCTGGTTACATTGGTGTACGACGTTGCTTCGACCCACTTGGTGAAGTAGTCAATGGCTACCAGGATGAACCGATGTCCGTTTGAAGCCTTGGGTTCAATCATGCCAATCATGTCGATTCCCCATATGGAAAAAGGCCATGGGGAAGAGAGAACTTTGAGATGCGTTGGCGATACATGAATTCTGTCTGAGTATATCTGACACTTGTGACACTTCCTCATGTACTTGTAGCAATCAGATTCCAGGGTCAACTAGTAGTACCCTACTCTTAGAATTTTTCTCGCCATTGTGTGTCTGTTGGCATGAGTGCCAAAGGACCGTTCGTGAATTTCTTTTATCAGCCTGTTTGCTTCTGGTCTGTCTACGCATCGAAGCAAGACCATGTCAAAGTTTCTCTTATAGAGTGTATCACCGCTCAGGAAGAAGCTGCCTGCCAATCTTCTGAGGGTCTTTTTGTCTTTTCTTAATGCCCCAGGTGGGTACTCTTGTTTCTGAAGAAAGCATTTGATATCGTAATACCAAGGTTTGTCGTCTATAACTGCTCCGATCGTGAAGAAGTAAGCGGGCCGTTCAAGGCGCATTACGTCAATCTTAGGTATGTCATTCCATTGACCTACACTAATCATGGAAGAGAGAGTGGCTAAGGCATCAACCATGTGATTCTCTTCACGAGGGATGTGATGAAACTCAATTCTGTTGAAGAATGACAACAACCTCCTCACATAGTCTTTGTAAGGAATCAGTCTTGATTGGTATGTGTTCCAATCTCCTTTGATCTGATTGATAACCAGGGTTGAGTCACCATATCCATCCAAGTTCTTAATCCTTACGTCAATTGCATCTTTGAGACCCATAATACAAGCTTCGTATTTGGCCTCATTGTTTGTACACTTGAATGTCAGTCGGGCGGTGAAAGGAATGTGGGTACCCTGAGGTGTTATGATGATTGCCCCAATTCCGTTTCCATAATGATTGACAGCTCCGTCAAAGATTAGTCCCCATTGGGAACCTGGTTCTGGCCCTTCACTGGGTAGTGGTTCATCGCAATCTTTCATTTTTAAACACATGACATCTTTGTCTGGGAAGTCAAATCCGACTGATTCCTGATCATCAATCGGTTGATAAGCCAAATGATCAGCTAAAACACTCCCTTTGATGACTTTCTGAGCATGGTACTCGATGTCGTATTCTGATAACAACATTTGCCAACGGGAAATTCTTCCTGCGAGAGCAGGCTTTTCAAAGACATACTTGATTGGATCCATTTCGGAGATTAACCAAGTAGTGTGACGAATAATATACTGGCGAAGACGTTTGGCTGCCCAAGCCAGAGCACAACAAGTTTTCTCATAGTGTACCGAGTCTCATATTCGGTAAATTTCTTGCTTAAATAGTAGATGGCAGACTCTTTCCTTTTGGTTTCGTCTTGCTGGCCAAGTACACACCCCATCGAGTCTTCCAAGACTGTTAGGTATATGATTAGTGGTCTTCCCTCCACCGGAGGTGATAGAATTGGTGGGTTCAACAGGTATTCCTTGATACTATCGAAGGCGGTTTGGCAGTCTTCTGTCCAAACGCAGTCCTGATTTTTTTTGAGTAATTTGAAGATTGGCGCGCATGTCGCGGTCATGAGGAATATGAATCTGGAAATGTAATTCAAACGTCCCAAGAATCCTCGGACTTGTTTCTTAGTCTTTGGAGAAGGCATTTCTTGAATGGCCTTGACCTTGTCAGGAGCAACCTCAATTTCTTTTTGGCTGACGATGAATCCTAAAAGTTTCCCCGAGCGGACACCAAATGTGCACTTATTGGGAGTCAAGCGGAGTTTGTACTTTTTTAGACGCTCGAATAGTTTGGACAGGTGGGTCACATGCTCCTCTTCTGTTCTAGATTTGGTAATCATATCATCGACATATACCTCAATTTCTTTGTGTATCATGTCATGAAACAGAGTAGCCATGGCTCTTTAATAGGTTGCCCCGACGTTCTTCAAACCGAATGGCATTACCTTATATTAAAAGGTACCCCATGGGGTGATGAAAAAAGTTTTCTCCATGTCTTTCGGCACCATTTTGATTTGATTATAGCCCTAGAATCCGTCAATGAAGGAGAAAAATTTAAACTTTGCTGTACTGTCTACCAGCATGTCAATGTGCGGTAAGGGAAAGTCATCCTTTAGACTGGCTTTGTTCAGATCCCCGTAGTCTACACACATTCTGACCTTTCTGTCTTTTTTCGGAACTGACACTATGTTGGCTAACCATTGAGGATATTCTGAGGTGGTGAGGAAACCTGCGTCGATCTGTTTCTGTACTTCCTCTTTGATTTTGATGGCCATGTCTGGATGGGTCTGTCTCAACCTTTGTTTTACTAGCGGACATTCTGATTTTAACAGTAGATGATGTTCCACGATGCTGGTATCCAACCCTGACATGTCCTGATTGGACCAAGCGAATACATCGGGAAATTCTTTAAGAGGTTCTATCAAACTTTCTTTGACAATCGGACTGAGCAGTGCCCTAATCTTGACTTCTTTTCTCTCTTCTTCTGAACCCAAGTTGACCGTTTCCAACGGCTCTTTGTGAGGTTCAATGGACCTTTCCTCTTGTCTGAGTAATCGAGAGATCTCTTCTGGAATTTCTCCGTCTTCTTCTTCTTCAGCCTTAAATACCGAGAATTCAAAGTTGGGAGAGGGCATCAGATCGTATGTTTCAATGGGGTTTTAAACAAGCAATCTGCATGACGTGGTGATTGTTTTTAGAAGAGACAGAGAGAATGCAAGAGTGCGTGCAGTGTAATTTTTGAAAAATGTTTGTTTTTATTATTTGAGTTGTTTTTTAGGATTACTATTTTCTGAAAAAGCGAAAAGAGAAAACAGCAATAAGTGCGGTAATTACAGAATGACGTTATTTTATTTATGATCTTGTCGATTCTTGAAACTACAGCCCTATAAAACAAAACTCTGTCGCTTTGGGCAAAGAGAAGAGGTACATTTACAGAAAGCGAGCCCTATAAAACATCTGTTTCACCTGGGCAGGGTGAAAGGTTAAAGTATAGACGACAATTACTTTGACTTATGAACAACTTTCGGAACATTGACAGCAACCCATTGGCGGCGAACTCCTCGGTGAATCACAAAGTCTGGAACCTTCCTTCTTGATTTGTCTTCAGAAATAACGCTGATTTCTGGTGGAACAGAATCGTTGGAATCTGTCTCCCAGGAAGAGTTGTCGTAGGAGGATTCCTCTGTTGCATCTTGCACAATGTTTGTACTCTCAGGTATATCTCCCCATCCAGTGGGATGGATGTCTTCGAGCCTGATACGAGAGCTTTCATGAGCGGTGTACTTGACCATGAAGTCGTATTTGCCACTCGGTTGTCCTAAAGTGTCCC
Organism: Lathyrus tuberosus; assembly: GCA_022829125.1. Classification (NCBI taxonomy): domain Eukaryota; kingdom Viridiplantae; phylum Streptophyta; class Magnoliopsida; order Fabales; family Fabaceae; genus Lathyrus; species Lathyrus tuberosus. Next base: position 13,955,978 of record JALAZF010000030.1, on the reverse strand, counting down.
ACACTTCTTTGGAACTTGAGGAGTCATCCCTTTCAATGACGTCGACCTCAGGAAAAGCATAGTTGATGAACTGCTGTCCTACAATCTTTGCAAATTCATCGTCATGCTGGATATTTTCTGAATGCCCTGAGGAATGATCCCATGATTCTGTGGGGACGCAGGTATTCTTTTCAATGATGCTTAGCTAATATGCATCGTTCGGCTGACTCTTTTTCCTTGAGTCTCCTGGGTACGGCTGCCAGATAGGCAGACCATCCATTGGGCCATAATAGTCATGGTCAAAGTTGTCTTTCATCAGAGTGTCCTCCTCTAATGAGTTTTGGTGGAGCACGACATCCTTCTGAATCACAATTTTCGTATATCATCTTGACATCTGACCTCGGTATATATCTCGGACTCTGTGCAGGATAGAAAAATGGCGTAGGCACCTCTTCCTGAGACATATAACCGTCCTCGTTAAGATAGGACTTCCACTCTTCATTTGTATCGGAGGAGTCACCCTCGTTGATGGTATGTACTTCTTGAGATACTGGGTAAAGGAAACCTCCACTATGGAAGAACTCCTGAATGGGATGAAGGCTTTCATCGTTAGTAGCTGTCTGGGTATAGTTTAAGGAAAAACCAAGACCTCTCTTCGTCTTGTTATCCGTAGGAATGACAAGCTGTCCCCATCCTTTTACATTGTTACTTTTGAGCATTTCGAAGGCATCTTTGTACGAGGACATTGATGTTCCCTTTTCTGATTGGTTGTCATGGCTCACTGAAAGTTCTTGGAACTGGGTTCCAACAACCTCCTCTGGTTCTACACAAGTGGATGACGATAAGTCACTCACGATCAAGGCTTGCTCTCCGCAGACTTTGACCAGTTGGTTGTTCTTGACGAACTTCAGCTTCTGGTGAAGTGTCGAAGTGTTTGCCCCAACCTCGTGTATCCAAGGTCTTCCTAACAAACAACTGTATGCTGCCCGGATGTCCATGACCTGGAAAGTGACTTGGAAAGTGTGAGTACCGATAGTTATGGGAAGGTCTACTTTGCCGATAACCATTTTATGGGATCCGTCAAATGCTTTGACGATGACCTCACTATAGCGCGATTTTTTGTGGTTTTGAATCATTATCGCTTTGGAACTACAGTTCGATTCATTTTTTATCCTGTTGAGCTGATTAAGGAAGGGAAATAGATGTCTCCAATTAACCCTGCTTGAAAACTGAGATTAAACAGTCAAAACTGTTGGTTTACAGATGCTATCAAGAGGGCGTTCTTCTTTAGGGTTATTCACTTAAAAATAGTGTCTAGGCTATTGGTAAGATGTTAGGTCTGATGCTTTTCGATTGATGTCTGAAGGTACGGGATTTCGGGTTTTTGATTAGTATGTTCGCTAAAATTTTGCAATCTTATGGCTACGTATTCCCAAAACAGGGAAATCAGAGTGATCGTAGTTCCTCCTATTCTATGGGAGGAAAGAGATGTTTTGGTGTCTTGTTCAAAGCCCAAGACATGAAGCTAAAGGTGATTTGTATCTTGTTCAAAGCCCAAGATGTGAAGCTAAAAGGTTTGACTGAGAGAGAATTTGTCATCTCTAAAGAGGAAGTTGTTGATGTTTATATGTTGTGAGCAAGGCACAAATTTGATGCTAAAAGGTTGATTGACTCAACCGGGGTTTCCTTATACAAAGCCTAAGAGGAGGCTGGAAGTGTGACTTTTCCGGGGGAAAATGTTGTTTCTGTCTTGTACAAAGCCCAAGGTTGAGGCTAAAAGGGATTTTGACTCCGTTGAGGAGAATGTATCTTGTATAAAGCCCAAGATGGAGGCTGAAATGGTTTGACTCAACAAGAGAGTACTTTTATCTGCCCTGTATAAAGCCCAAGACGGAAGCTAAAAAGGGTTGACTCAATAAGAGAGTCTTGAACAGGTGATTGACTCAACAAGAGCGTCTTTTATACTCAACAAGAGAGTGATTTACTGTCTCGTACGAAGCCCGAGATGGAGGCTAAAAGGAGATTGTCTCAACAAGAGAGTCTTTTATACTCAACAAGAGAGTGTTTTATATGTCTTGTACAAAGCCCAAGATTGAGGCTAAAAGTGGTTGACTCAACAAGAGAGTCTTTTATACTCAACAAAAGAGTGTTTTTCTGTCTCGTTCGAAGCCCGAGATGGAGGCTAAAAGGAGGTTGAATCAACAAGAGAGTCTTTTATACTCAATAAGAGAGTGTTTTATTTGTCTTGTACAAAGCCCAAGACGGAGGCTAAAAGTGGTTGACTCAACAAGAGAGTCTTTTATACTTAACAAGAGAGTGGTTTTTTATATGTCTTGTACAAAGCCCAAGACGGAGGCTAAAAAATGATTGACTCAGCAAGAGAGTCTGAAAAGGTTAGCTCTGCTAGGGAGAATCATTTGTACAAAGCCCAAGAGGAGGCTGCCTTCCCGCTATGGATTCTGGAGATCCTGAAGCGGGTCCAAGTGTGGGGAACTCTCATGGGAGAGACTGGGGTTTCTTCCTATGTTGGAAAGGAACTTGAGAATGTCTTTAAGACTCAAGGGTCTTAGACTGTCCAAGTCTAGAGTTTTATCTTTTGTACAATTCCCAAGAGGAGGCACGGGCATTAAGGGATGAGTATCAACCCTACAACAGCCGGAGTTTTGACGCTGGAAAGACTGCTCTAGCAAAGGATGACTAAGTTATGTCTTATACCTTTAAGAGGTCGTCAGGGTCCTTATATTAAGCCCAAGAGAAGGCATGAGAACTTCTAAGAAGCTGAAGGGTCCTTGTATAACGCCCAAGAGGAGGCGGGGATGCTTTTGGGAAGCCCGTGGGTCCCCAAACCAAGAGAAGTTCAAGAAATGCAATTCACTGAGAAGAGATCATTCCAGGAAAGTTCGAGGATTTGGAAGAAATTCAAGAGATGCTATTCACGGAGAAAAGATCATCTCTGGGGAGTTAGAGTTTCTTTGACAATTTCTAAGGGTGACAGTCTGAGAAAAGGTTCACCGAGAATACTGCCTTTCTCTTTGTTCCATATTGTTTAACCCCAAGAGGAGGGAAGACTGTATCTGGAATCCTACAGGGGATCTAGTTTTGTTTGTATTTAAGAGTGACCAACAGACTTTACCTAGTGCTAGACGTAGTTGCCGGGGAAAACTCTAAATAACTATACTAGTATTACACAGTGGATATGTGATAAGTATATAAAAGGATGTGAAAGAAGACTTACAGTGAAATAACCCCACAATACAGTTATATACATATGAAAGCGGTAAATGAAAGCGGATAAACACTTACCCGTTATAGAGCTTCCATTTTGTTTGGTTAGTTGTCCAACAAAGAAAGTTTTGACAACAGCATATATTTGAATTCAAAATCAAAGGAGAAAGTGCTTGAAAAGATTGTTGGGGCTTACAGCTCGAGGAGAGGCCCAAGTTTTAACGATGATTGCACCGTTGTTTTAAAAACTGTACAGAGGGACTTATACAATATGTGAGGCCCAAAAATTTTTTATGTATAAGGGGATGGGTTTTACAACTCAAGGAGAGGCCCAGGGTGATTTGTTTTGCAACGACGATTGCGCCGAGGTTTTTATTTTAACGCAGAGGGGCTTATACAATGTCTGAGGCCCAAAAAGGTTTTGGTTAAAAGGGGATTGGGTCTTACACTCTATTAGAGGCCTAAAGATTTTTAAGAAAAAGAATTGGGACTTATAGCTCGAGGAGAGGCCCAGTTGATTTTGTTAAAAAGGCGACGATCGCACCATTGTTTTTGAAAATACAGTGGGACTTATATATTGACTGATACCCAAAAGGTGGTGTATTTACAAAAGGGTTGGGTCTTACACTCTATTAGAGGCCCACAGAAAATTTAAAGAAAATAAATGGGGCTTACAACACGAGGGGAGGCCCAGATGATTTTATTTTAAACTGGCGATCGCGCCGAGATTTTTGAAAGCACCGTGGGTCTTATAGAATGACTAAGGCCCAAAATATTTTGGTTTTCAAAAAGGGGGTTGGGTCTTACACTCTATTAGAGGCCCAAAGAGTTTTAAAAAGGTTTGTGAGGGTGAAAATCAAAGAAACCCTAATTTTGTTTTCCTTTAAAAGTAAATATTTAAAGAAAATCAATAAAAATGATAAAATACCAAATAAGTTTGGATAAACCACTTTTGATTTTTGTTAAAGGTTTGAAAAAGGAGGTTTTAATCACAAGATGATTTAGAACTCATTTTGTTTTGATTTTCAAAATAAATATTCACTTTTAAATGTTTAAAAACAATTAAAAATGAATTTATTCACAAAAATACCAATTATATTAAATAAATAAAATAAATTTGATTTTTTTATGGAATAAAATATTTCAACATTTTTGTGATTTTTCAGAAAAAGAACCAATAAAAAATGATAAAAATTGAGTGAGAAATTAATTTTTCAAATCATTAATAAAATAATATGAAAAAATAAAAGTAGGAAAAGTGATAAAAAAAGAGGTCTGGGGCGAGGGAGATTCGAACCCCAAACCTCTCGCTTGCCAATACTCACAAACCAGCTGATCAACCACTGGGGCGCAATGCCAATTCATTAAACATATGGCAAGGGAAAAATATATAGAGAACTTGGTTGGAAAACCTGAAGAATTGCGCCATGGCCATCTTCTTCCTCGAGCTCGTGCATGAAGCACCCTATCTTACTCATATCTCAACCATTTGACATGATTCAAACACCAAATTCGTGTATTTTTTAACAAGGAACATGATGGCAGTATTTGATTTCATTTATTTTTAGTGTGCAGCAAGTTATATCAATATGAGTGTATGAACCCTAATTTTGCAAAAGCTATCGTGCAGACATGGTTGTGAGTGCTATGATCAAATTTTTTGAGGGGAAACACTCAACATATGATGACAAGCAATTGGCAAAAGTATCATGCGAGGAAATATGCATGGATAATGAAGATGTAGTTTTGAGGCTTACCTTGATGCAAGCTGAAATGGAACTTTGCATAGATTGTGTTCCAGAAGTGGTTTGATGATCCCTACAACTTCAATGGATGTTTTTAAGTGGATTGCAAGCCTTGGAACACTTTGAAAATCTTTGGATCAAGTTGGAGGAATCCAACTGCAGAATTGAGGCATAATGGCTTGGTTGAAGAGTGATTTTTAGCTAAAGGTGTTATAGAGATGGTTTAAGTGTTTGAACACCTCATATACATCATATGTGATATGTTTGAGCAATTGGAATGTATTGCTTAAGGCTGCAACTCAAAACCTGATGGTGGTTGCTCAAAAACAAAGGAATTTGGCACTTAAGAGAGAATGAGAGAAAGCAATGCTGTAAGTTGCTTTGGGGTGATTTGAATGATCAATTGGAACCTCTATTTATAGGTGATCAACTCTTGTCTTGGAGGAATAGTGAATGGCTACTGGATCAGATCACATTCAATGGCTTTGGCTTGGTGGCATTTCTTCTCATGCAAGGCAACCTAGCCCCTCCCAAGAGCAGGGCTATGTCTTGACCAAATCCACATTCTTCAGATGTTTTTATTGTTGTTTAATCAGAGAACTTGACTGAGGAGAGTGAGAATCTTGAAAGTTCACTATTCCACATTAATGCCCTTGAATTCAAGGCATAATATGCCAAAATGCATTGATCTCAAGTTGAAAGATCCTTTGGCTTTTGGACTCAGCTTTGCAAGTTTGATCCTTTGGATTAGGATCAGATTAGATGACTGTAGCATATGGATCATTGGTCTTGAATAAAAAATCGTGTAAAGCAAGCAAAAGTGCAAACCGATATTTCCAAAACAGTTGCAGGAGCATGACTTTGGGCATGGATTTCTCTTGGCTCAAGTTGAATCAATTCATGCTAATAAGCTCTTTGAATTCTTAGCAACATATGCAACAACATTGATGTTTACCTTTGGAATTGATTCCACTTCCAACTATGTGAAGAAACCTCACAAGTTTTGGTGTTTTCAACAAAATCTGTGTTGGACAGAAAATTGTCTAAGTGTTGAAAAATATGCCATTTTCATGTTTTTGCCATTTTGGTCCAATCATAACTTGAAATCTATGAGGAATTGGAATGAGGTGTAGTTGACACTTTTAAAGTATGCCATGAGAACTACAAATCCATCTTTGGATCAACCCAAATGGTTGCTTGGATCTCAAGTTATGATCCTTGGAAGTTGGTACCCTAGCCACTTTGTTCCATAACTTAGAAAATTTCTAAGTTTTTTATGGTTACCCCTTTTACAAGTTATCCCACTTTGCTTGATTTTTCTTGATGAATGATGATCCCAATCACATATTAACATCATTTTAGGGTCAAAGAACCATAATTGTGAAAAATCTCAAAAAGTCAAAGTTGACTTTTGTGCACAGTTGACTTTTTGTCAGATGAACTCCAAACTGTGCGATCCTCTATGAAATCAAGTCCTTGACCTAAAACAAACTTGATGGATTGATTTCATAGGTGTTATAGGGTGTATTAAATCATGTCCCAAGGTTTGGGAGCATGCCTGGGTCAAAAGTCAAAGGCACAGTTGACTTTTCCCGCGAAACCCTAATTGTGGTTCTGATGAATTTGAAACTTGTTGATCAAGCTTCTTGGACCAATACATTGTTGCAAATGGATCAATGTAGTATGTTAGAGACCCTCAAATCCTCTCTTGAGGTCTTGGCTCATGTTTTGTCCCAAAAGTCAACTTAGGGATGAATTAGGTCAAGAAACCCTAATTCCTGAATTTTATGAATGCATCCCCTGAGGCAAAATTGACTTGATGATTGGGTTCATGATGTCCCTTGGAGCATCTTACGTTGTGCTTTGAAGCCTTTGGCTCATGCCCAGAGGAAAATTTCCATCTGGAGGCCCCAGTCGACCAAAACTCTAATTTGGTGACACTGGTGATCTTGAGGCTTAATCCACTTGGAATGTTGCAACTTTGTGCTTGATCCTTGATGTGAGAGTCCTCTTGATCCATTGTGGATATTTGAGAGGCTTAGACAAGTTGAGGATCATGTCATTTCTTGATTGATCCTTTGTCTAAGAGCTCTGAGAGGGCTTGAAACCCTAAATTTGATTGTAGTGGCTACTCACCCATATTTGGGGAGACTAATGAGGTATGATGGCCCATCCATATTATGATGATGATTTGCACAATGATGGGGAATCTTAGTGGTCAAAATTTGGGGTATGACAGATGCCCTTATTTAATCTCCTTGGACCCGAAGGTGTGAATGGCGAAGGCATTCAGGCATTCGGGGTGCAAGAGGATTAAATATCGGAATACCCAAAATTTTGATGGTGGTTACGCATGGCAGTTTGCTCATCCATCTTCTTTTGCTAAGCAATGATACTTAGAAAAGGTAAACTTCCCCTCGATCCTGGTATCCTACCGAGGAACTGGTCTTAGTTTATGAAATGAACTTCCCCTCGATCCTGGTTTCCTACCAAGGAACTGGTCTCAGTTTCTGAAATAAACCTCCCCTCGATCCTGGTTTCCTACCGAGGAACTGGTCTAAGTTTCTGAAATAAACTTCCCCTCGATCCTGGTCTTCTACCAAGGAACTGGTCTCAGTTTCTTTTGTCAATAAACTTTATTGACAAGGGACGCTGTTCGTAGCGATTTTCCTCAAACTTCTCGCCGAATTTTCCTGGGGAGATGCCATTTGATAGAAAAATTTTTGATGTCAGAGTTGCTGGGGAACCCGGTCGTCTGAGTTGTAGAGGTGTACAAACTTCTCTGTTGGAGATGCCATTCGTTGACTCTACTGGGGAAAGCATGTCTCTTGAGAGACTGCTGTCGCTTGGGGGTGTTACATCATACTTTTCTCGGGATATTCTCGGTGAAATGGCATATTATGTGATCAAATTTTGAGGTACTGACGACCTTTTCGTCAGCGAAATGTTTTGTAGAAAAACGGTTGCATTACCGAATCTCTGATTAAGAGGCTTTCTCTGGGGATTTTCCTTAATCCGGGAAAGCGAAGACATCATCTTCAATGGCGAAGAGTGACGTTGGCTGAAGGTTCTCTGGCCTTTCAGAGGTTCAAGTTATCAAAGTGGTCAAGGGACCCACTTCAATTCAGTAGCAAAGTGGAGGAGCGGTTGGTTAGACGCCACCTTTCCCGACGAGGAAAGAACTGATAACTCGGTTGAAAAGACGTTTATCACTAGGGAACAAGACCGACTAGAGTGATAGTGATGCAATATGAATATGAATGTAAATCAATAATGCATGATGTATGTATGTATATGTTGACAAAACTGACGCGACATACAGACTAATGGATGAGCACGACTGGATACTCAGTCACAGCGGGAGATGAAAAGTATCGCTGGTTCAGAAAATAGCAATTCTGCCTTGCTTAGGAGGGATAGTCCCTGTTGGGAGCTACGTTGGTCGGACTTAGGAGATGAGAACTCTGCCGAGGGTGTCAGACGAAACCTGGTCCCTGACACAGTTGATCTTTCATTCAGGTGTACTGGCTAAGAAGGAGTACTTTGATTCTGCACTTTGAAGCTCAATTGCTTCTGGAGAAACGATCGATGTTCTTTCGATATTCAACAGTCAAAAGAAATTGCCATCTTTATTTTAAAAGCAGAAAAAGTTTGACAAGTAAATTCATTTTTGTTTTATTTCAAGAATCGTTGATCACGTTAAAATGTCGTTCTATAAAGCTAAAACAAATGAGAATTATAAACAAAAGCACAAGGGCTCAAATTTTATTGATAGGATGGAAATCAACCAAACGCGTTATTCCATGGAGTATTTACAAAGTTTAGAAAATGGTAATTTAAGGGAAAAGGGCCACATTGAAACATAACGACAGTTATCCTTCTACCATCTTTGAATTCTGGACATCCTGAGCTTCCGTTGAAGATGACCTTGACTGGAGTTTTCCTGATGGATGGTGTCGCGGTGAGAATTGGATACCAATCTATTATATTAACTTGAATCACATTTCTTTTATTTCGCCATCGTCTTTGATTTATCAAAGGGAAGGGAGAAAGATCGAATACCCACAGTATGCAATACAAATGCAAACTAAGATTCTAAGGTCCGGGGGTTGGTTATACCTAGGGAAGGTGTTAGCATCCTAGATATCTGTAGTACTCTACAGGAACCTCTTGTGTGTATTTGATGTTGTAATAGGATATGAATGAGATCGTGACTTATGATTTATGATGATATCGTGGTTGTTGGTATGTTTCTGCAAATGGGGTATGTATGAATGTTGCTTTTGTGAACGGGATAGTGGAATTGAATCTTTGTAAATCTGTTTACTGAATTTCTGGTCTCGTATAAACTGATGTTTGGTTGTTCTTGTATGTGTAAGGATATTTTTTGATAATTTTGATCTGTCTCCCTCTGGCCTTGCAAAAGTCCTCCTTTTATAGGCTTCTTGGAATTGAATTGAAATTATGGTTGTTGAACACTATTATGGAAAGAAAACACGGTTAAAAAAACTTAATGAATCCATTGAAATGTGTCTGGACACGTCCTGTGATGATAAAGCCCTTCCAATTTCATTCTGATTTTAACATGAATGTGTAATTGATAGACTTTCTATTATCGTATAGCTCTGTTTGTGAATTTGTCTGATATGATTTGAAAAAATTTCCTTTTTTTGACAGAACTATGCACTTGATTAATTTTGATGACAGATTAATTTCATGTCTTGACACCTTTGATTTTGTGGAGATTATGATGAATGACTTTATATTTTTGATTTGGAAATTAACGATGGCTTTCTCTTTTGTAACTCATTGTTCTTCTTCTTTGACGATTTATCTTGAGCATATTTAGAATCTGTTTTGAAAGAATTTTAAAGTTGTCAGATTTGCTTTGAACCGGTTGTTGATGATGATAATTCTATATGTGCTACTTCTAGTTTGGAAATGTGTGATGCTGGACCCAATATCTCGTCTGATCTTATTTTTTCAGAGTATTCGACACAAGCGTATGTGTTGGATCCGGTTTAAAATCCAAGTCTGAGCCTGCTAAATCCATTTGCGGTCAGTCAACCTTAAGGCATTGGATATGTGAAATTTTGAGAATGTTTTTGATGCATCGTTATCCCAACAAAGGGTAACTCAATAAAAAAATTTATCAGAGGTGCAAGCAGCCTCTCTCCCGCCATATTCTCCGGCTTTGTGCAAAGTATTACCTCATCTCTCTTGTCGATGTGTTGATTTTTCTTGTTAATGTTATTCTGTATTCATTTTCAGGTAAACCACTTGCGAGTATTGATATGGTTGGGGGACTTGGTTTATGGGCTGAAGGTACAGAATTAGAGATGAGCCTTGATGGAGCAGCCAGCCTAAATTTTCAAGGTATGACCATTTTCTCCTTTTTATACGATGCTGCTTATGGTTTTTACAGCAAACATTGTTGCTCATAATATTCTCTTTTCACAGAATTCGTATTTTAATGACAGATGCCGTAGCAGTCAGAAAATCAGTGCCTTGTATGTCCATTCAGCTTGGTTTTGCTTTAGTAGTTAACATTGAAGGTTGACGTTCTCGGACGTTCCTTACAAGAAATGTCTCTAGACAATGTTGATTCCGATCAACCAAAAAATGCTGCTAAAGAGTGTAGGATTTCTACTAGAATTGAACTGCCGTGATTTGAATTCCGCAGCTACAACCATGACTTTCGGCGATAGACCCCACAAGGTATTGAGAACATTTTTTAATCATTGGAGCAGTTTGAAGGTGCTGGCGGGGACGAACTGGATGCTAAATCGGGCTTTGGACTGTAGACTTGGACGAAGATGACTTTGCGAAGGTGAAGTCCTTTGAGCTTCTTGACAGAATAAGATTTTCTCTTTGATAACGATGTCTTATCATCCAAAACCAAAAGAGAGTGTAATTGCAGCATGTTCATATAACTCTACTTTCATTTGCAATTGTAATGGATCTTTAAGCACTTAGCTCGTAACTTGAAATTTTGAGAATTTGTATCAAACACACTTTGGATTTCTCATGCAAAAACATAATGTAATTACACCGTTAATTCGCAAGCATGATTTGAATTTTTAGAAAATGGACATTGTCTTGGTTGTGGACTCTATTTTGATATGGATGGTTAAAACCTCTTGAATGGTAATGTGTTTAAACTTTGCACTAATCACTTTAATCCTTGTATCGAATGTACTGGCTTTGGCACCTTCATGTCTCTTGGTTTTTTTTTTTTTAACAATGCTTGAGTTTTCAACCATCATTGCACTTGCAACTTAGAAACTTGAATGATTTTGTGATATAATCTTCTTGTGATTACAATGGAAAGAATCCTCTTTGTAAGATCTAAGAGTTTCTTTGAAACTTGAACTTTACAATTCTCTTGACAAATGATATTTATCACATAACTTCGTAATACCGGCATGAAGGATTAGAACTTTGAATCTTGGGACGGCATTGTTGCACCCAAAAATTTTCCCTATCTTTTTCTAACTTTTTCTGGCTTTTGCTTTGCCTTCATTTTTTTATATCCATTAGGTCATACTCATCATACATTTGCATTGGCCTCCTGAGGCATGGGATCATGGTTTCTTATCTTCTGTGCAAATCGGTTAATATTGGCCAATTCAAGATCATGAAGACAGAGTATGGGTGAATTGATTTAAAGGACATTAGGTCATGGTTAATTGAGGTTACTGATTGATTATTGGAACTCAGGGAAGATAAGAGTTTGGTGCGAATCGGGTATTTGAATGAAATTACACCTGTTAAGATTGGTTATGGGGATTGCTTGGAATCCAATATACAAGTCCATCTTTTATCCCTTTTTATCCATCATCCATTTGTCAAACCAAATATCTAATCCATATTTCATATCCACTTTTCTAATCCACTTTCTAATCCATATCCATTTTAAAACCATTTTTCTTTTTAAATCCATTTATCCACTTCTCAAATCCATATCCATATTTTCCAACAACCAAATTCATTTTATCCATTACACTCCATATCCCAATTCAACATCCATTTTAAACTCTTTTTTAATTCAAACCAAATACTCATTTAAACATCCATTTGCCCATTTTTCTTTAAATCAATGTTGTAAATTCAACGCATCAATATAATAAAAAGGAAAAATACTACAATTCCATAACAGATAAATTCCAAGCTCAAAATCATTCTCCCATTCAAGATAACAGAATTTTACAAACTCCAACAAACTCTAACAGAATTTGAGTTGGAAAAACCTAATCTACCCTCACCCAATTCTTGTATATAAGAAGATCCTCACCAATCTTCATCTTTTTCAGCCATCATTCTGCATAATCGCTCCATTTTCTCTTCATCTTCATTCTTCAACCATTCCTTCATCTCCATCTTCTAAACAACCTACAGAATTCTCCACCAATTCTCCTTAAAACTTCAAATTCTCAAAATCTGCAACAACCACAGCACACACTTCACCATCTTCGATTCTCCGAAATCTCCATCACCAATCTCTAAGAAAATTTCAGCAAAATCAACGAACCAACTAAAGCAGCAAAAACGTAGAAGGAGATTGAACGGGAAGAAGCAATAGCGACGATCAACAATCAACAGCAAACCTGTAATTCACGCAAGAATCAACGAAAATTTCATCCACGGTGCCATACCATTACAAGTCACAGCGCACGAAAAAGTAGAAGAATATTCGTAGAAGCAATTCAGAATCGCAGCGAAAAAGAGAAGAATCAGAAGCAAAGTGGAATTAAAGTTACCTCTGGTTTTCTATTCGTATGCTCCGATCTGAAGACGCACCGGACGATTCTCCGGTAGGTACGTTAATCTCATACCAAACTCTGAAATGTGGCAATGTGTTTGTGTGTACTGTTTTCGATTCAGCGATTTGAAGCTCGTGTTTTCCATTGTAATTGTTGATAATTTCTGAACGTTGTGCTCGCACCGTAAGAGTTGCGTTTGAGCGCGAGTGAGTATGTTGCGGAAAGGGTATGAATCAGTGAGGGGAGGTCCGTTCACGGCGCGACGTCGATTTTGCCAACGGCGGTGAGTTTTGTGCGAATGAATAAGGACTATGAAAAGGTGACGTCGCCGATAACGTTTTCGCGGTGGCTATTTGAAAGTTTGGCTGAACGGATTTGTGAAATAGATCGGAAGATGATGGAGTTTAGAGGACGGAGAGAGTCATTCTGGTGGCGGCGATTTGTTGAAGGTTGAGTGAAGGTGATGACGGCGGCGAAGAAGGCGAACAGAGAGAGGTTAAAGGTTCCAGTGATTTCTTCATAGTAAAGATGAGATGCAAAGTGATGTCATGATGTTGAATGTTGGTCGGCTGTGTGAGGCGAACGCGGACATAGAGGATGGTCGACGGCATCGTGTATGGTGTGAGGTCGTGGGGAAGAAGGATTGCGGCTGGAACGTTGAGATAGGAAGATTTTCCGGCGGCGGTTTTCGGTTCGGGCTGAAGAAGGAGGCGGATGAAGAGAAAATGATGAATGTTGGAGAGTAGCGGCTGAGTTTGTTGTTTAGTAAGCTAGGGTTTTTTTTCTTGTAGTTTGGTATTGGATCGGGCCTTGGGCCCATTTTAATTCTCTTCACACCCTCCGTTTCACCATTCCACACCCCTCTTTTGCTGCATAATGAAGGATCCTTGGGTTAGGTCCATGCGGTGGTTCCCCCATACAACACCCGTGTTACTACTGGCCTCACCCCTCCTGGACATGGATACAAACCTTTGGGCCTGTTTCCTTAAGCCCACACGCCTGAAACCTTCTCACACCCAGAATCTGTTTACACCCCTCCTTATTAATTGTTTTTGATTGTTTTGATAATTGTTTTAGCTAGTTAATACTAATTTTTAGAATTAGTTTATAATTTGTTAGTTTTGGTTCTCAATTTTAGAATTAATTTTGTTTAATTAGAATTTAGAACTTTAAGTAGATTTTAATTTGAGGAATTAGATTTTAATTTCAGTTTTGATTTTAGTTCTTAATCCTAATTTTGGTTAACTCACTTTTAGTAGTTAGATTTAACTTTGGAATTTGATTAGTTCTAATTAGAAATTAATTGGAATTAATTTTAGGTTTAATATTAGTTTTAATTCTAGAATTAATTTTAGGATTAGTTTTCTTTAGATTTAATTTTAGAATTAGTTTAGATTTAACTTGAATTAACTTTAGGTTTAATTTTAGAATTAGTTTTTAATCTTAGATTAATATTTTCTTGTTAGAATTTAATCTTGATTTTTACTTAGCATTTTAATTCTAACTTGGATTATCTTGATTAATTTCTGTTTAATTCCTGATTAAATGCTTCTTTGCTTACTTAATTTTCTTCATCCATCTTTAAGATCAACTTAACTTCCATCTTGGAAGTAAGTTGCTTCTTATGTTCTTTTCCTCTTTTTAGGATAGTGCTCTTCGAACCACACTTGACATTAGGAACATCTATGTATGATAACTTTAGGGTTTGAGTCTTAGTCTCCCTTTAGACTTTTACCTTTTTACCTTTTGAGTCTCTCTTCTTCTCATCTCAAAATAAAAAGCAAAAAACACTTAATAAAGGTTAACACATATTGCATGTGAGCCTAGAACATGGGAAATGGAAGGAGGAGGGTTTCCCTCCGCCTTTCTAAAGTGTTTAGCATACGTCCTGTTAGGACGACCATGCGATGCATTCGATCCTATATCATAGACTTGAATGCAATACGTGTTATTAACACAAAAATAATCAAAACACTTCTTTCTTAAAAGACAAAAACAAACAAACAATTCTCTTCTCATCTCCTTCATTCTATTCCTTAAGGACTCGTCATGTCCGTTCTACTTCAAACAGGTAACGCCTAATTCTCCATACAGCGAGCTGCAACACCTAACTGCTGGGACGCGCACTCTGACGTTTCCATAAAAAACACAAACAAAGCAACCCTTGTTGAGGGGAACTACGTCGCTCTGATTCTCATGTTCCCGATGAGATACGTAGGCAGTGGGGTAGGGCCCATTCGAGCGCTTCTTTTATTTTCCCTACATTTGTTTCTCGCTCTTTCCTTTCCTTTTTCCAGTATCTTTTCTATCACCCTTTGATCGAAACAGCAAGCGTGGATCCCATTGAGTACGATGGACGCGTTGGGTACTAACACCTTCCCTTCGCGTAACCGACTCCCTTACCCATTTCTCTTGGTCGTGAGACCATGCTTTTCCTTTCCCCCAGGTTTATACAGTGTTCCCTTTCCCTCTCTTGGGATAAATACACATTGCTAGCGACTCTGTTTCTGTGTCACTTTCACGTTGGTACCTGGATGAAAATCCCGGGAGCGACAGGCATCTTAGATTTAGAATGCACTTTTTGTAATACGAGAATTTTGTATTTAACACGTGCAATCTTTGGGTTTTAATGTCATGATATCTTGAATTTGAATTTTGCATTGCGGACTTAAAAGGGAAGTCTTTAACCTTGGTGTCTTAATTTGCGCCTTTGAATATCTACCTTGCAAGCCTTATGCTTGGATGCCTTTAAATCAAACCCTTCATGCTTTGAATTCGTTGGATAAAACTCTGTCTTTATTACCTTGGAAATCACTCTTAGTACATTAATTGCACTTAAGTTTATAGCAAGGCTATGAGGGTGAGGACTTGAACTTGACACGGGTATCTTGGAATTTTGAAACTTGGAATTAAGCTTGATTATCCTTCTTTAATCTCGTGAGAAAGATGATATGCCAAAACCACCTTCAATGCGGCACATCACAACATTCCAACCGGTTCTCACACGGTCATATCCACCTGTTTGCAGACCCTAATCCTTCTCGAATCTTTGAGAAATCCTGAGAAAAGTTGATCTTGTACTGACTAAGGGACCATAAGAATGAGGGCACGTCTCACAGGAGTCCAACGCAAACTTGCAGAGACCAGAGAACCTCCATAAACATGCACACAACACAACCTTTAAGACTTTGAACTTTCTGCAACAGTACCTGCTCTCGCAAAAGAAAAAACAAAAAGACAAATCTAGATAAAGCGGTTAATTATGCAAGGATAATTGATCTAATATGTTATGCAAAGAACAAGGTGGGGATCTTAGGGTCAAAAATTAGGGTGTGACAGATGCCCCTATTTAAGTTTCTTCTATCCGGAGATATGGAGATTGAAATCTCCGTCTGACGAGATACGAGGGACTTAAATACAAACATGCACAATTTTTTGCCCTAAGATGCCACCAAATGCACATGCTATGATATGAAATGATATGATATGCAAGACAGGGATCCTGCGAGGAATAAGGTCACAGGGGATAACTAGAGTTGAAACGCTGCAACACAGCTGAAGAAAGGAAGACCCGACGAAGACGACTAGGCAAAGCAAGACTCCACGGGGGAAAGATACTACTCCACTGGGGAAAGAGACTACCAACTGACACTCACAGGGTGTCCTAAGCGGGGTGATGAACCAAAATAAGCTTCCGATGGTCAAAATATGATTCAGTTTCTTATTTAACTAGATGTTGCAATGACTCGAAATAAAATGCTACGAGGTTGTCTGCCTCGAGCCAAAATCCACTTGAAAAGGGTAAAAATAAACTTCCCCTAGTCTCGGGTCATAAGCCACGGACTGGTCTCAGTTTCTTCTTTAATCAAGTCTTTCACTTGAAAAGGGTAAAAATAAACCTCCCCTAGTCTCGGGTCATAAGCCACAGACTGGTCTTATTTTCTTCTTTAATCAAATCTTTCACTTGAAAAGGGTAAAAATAAACCTCCCCTAGTCCTGGGTATAAGCCACAGACTAGTCTCAGTTTCTTCTTTGGGGGGATAGAATATCCACTACCGGTTTACTAGGTAGTTCACAAAGAAAGATCATTTGCTACCGGTTTACTGGGTAGTCCACAAAGAAAATATTACCTGCTACAGATTTACTGGGTAGTCGGCAAAAGGTAATTCTGCTACCGATTTACTGGGTAGTTCATAAGGAACTTTTACTTGCTACCAGTTTACTGGGTAGGAAAATATTACTTGCTACCGATTTACTAGGTAGGAAAATATTACTTGCTACCGGTTTACTGGGTAGTCTACACAAGGTAATTCTGCTACCGGTTTACTGGGTAGTTCATAAGGAAAATATTATTTGCTACCGATTTACTGGGTAGTCCACAAAGAAAGTGTCATCTGCTACCGATTTACTGGGTAGTTGGCAAAGAAACAGATTGTCTGCTACCGATTTATTGGGTACTCCATAGAGGAAATATTACTTGCTACCGATTTACTGGGTAGGAAAAAAAATATTACTTGCTACCGATTTACTGGGTAGTCCACAAAGAAAATATCATCTGCTACCGATTTACTGGGTAGTCTATAGAGAAAATATTATCTGCTGGGGATAGACAAACTATTTTGAGGAGACTGCCATTTGTCGTAGAAATCTTGATAACCAAACTACTCAAATAAAGAGTTGCTACTTGCTGTATGGCATATATTCCAAGGAAATGTAGTAATAACTGTTGGAGAAATAACTTATGTCTTCCATAGAGATCTTCAAATAAACTCTTCTTGGGGAGACAAAGTGCAAACTAAATGCACGCTCGATCTGGGTTCAAAAGTCCAGAAATATCCAAAATTTGTGATTGTCAGGGACCAAAGTTCAATCCAGGAATTAACTGGAAAGAAACGGTCAAACAAGACTCCATCCATTGAGGACTGAACTCAACGAGTTTTTCTTTATCTGAAAATGGAAAAGAAAACTTAAGCAACTATCTTCCACGAGGATCGAACTCAGTAGGGAGTTTAGAAAGGATGTGTTTTTTCTGCCTAGGGATGACGATTCTACTTGGAGGGAGCAGATGAAACCCAGTCACTTGGGGATAAGCGCAACCAAAGTGAAAGAACAAACAAACAAACAAACACAAAGAAATGCAAGATGCAAAAAAAAAGCACACATGCCATGAATCTACATGAAAGAATGCCATGCTATGCTTATGCTTATGCTGACAAAACAACGGCAAGAAGCAAACTGGAGACGAAATCAAGCATCTCGATACAGATACTCAACCAATCTTGGAAATATAAGAAGCATCACTGGGGATGAAAGGAGAGTCATATATGGAACAAATCCCACTTAAAGGCTTCAATCTTCCTCTGGGAAAAAGAGAGTACTCCACTTGGGGATGAACATCATGACTTCACTTGGGCTTGTAAAGATGAACCCTGTGATTTTGTTGGGGATGACAAAAATTCGCTGGGAACAAATCGAACTCAATGGGGGATAAAATAAATATCCACTGCGAGCTGAAGTAATCTGAATGAGCGTTGTAACTGGATAAAATAAATATCCACTTCCTCGGGGAAGCTTGAATCAATAATAGTTGAAAATATCAGCTATAAAACTTCGAGAGGATGAAATAAACATCCACCTTTATTGGAGAAGATTGAGATAGTGAGAAAATCCACTGAGGAGTGAAATAAACACTCGCTTCGCTGGGGAAGGCTGAAGTTGTAAGAAAATCCACTGAGGATCCTTAGGTTGCCGACTGGAGAAATCTTGCGTCAAACGTGCCATAACTTCTTGTAGTGGAGATTCACCGGGGAATAGTTGTGACTACCTGGAGCAAAGACTTACTGGGGAGTCGCCACATTACTTGGGGTAGAAACTCTTTGAGACATGGATTACAGAGACTATTGTGAGACTGATGTAACTCTGTATTGGTGAACTGAATGGTAGTCTCCATTTTGAATAACAATCATTGCGAATGGATGAAGAGTAATCTTCACTTCTCAAAATACCCCAGATCACATGGTTTATGAGAAAAAAGTCATTCCAAGAGGATTTTAAAGAAAACTTGGCATCCAACTGCTCTAATGTTTTTAAACTCTTGGAGAGATTTTCCAAATCTCGACATAATTGCCCCAGATTGACGGTATTCTGTATAACTGAATCTTCAAATTTGGAGAGATTTATCAAATCTCGACGTAACTGCCCCAAATTAACTGTATTCTGAGTCTTCAAACTTGTTCTTCAGGAATGTGGAGTACTGTTGAGAAACAACTTGCCCCTGCAAAGCCATCAGGTAAGTGCCCTTGAATACGGCCATCCTTTTGAAATAATCTGCCATTTACTCATCAGAGTCACCGGTCTCAAAGGATTAAGTTCATCGCTGATGCTCGTATGCTAGCTTCCATGGTGTCAAGCAATGTTAGCAAGCAGAAAAATGTTAATTCTGAAATTGATAATGCAACGTATGTTTGTCTTGAAGATTTAAAAAAAAAAATTTGGTGGTTGAATTACCAATTTTATAAATCCAACACGAATTTGAGTATAGCTCATAAGAGTCAGGAAGCGATATCTCAATGAGTATGCTTTCGAAATAAACCCTGCTTCAATAAGGTCTTTTAAGGGCTGTATCGGGGCTTTGTTCACGGTTTAAGAAACAAAGGATATAAGGCTCAAAGCTTGTTTGTGCCCACCCAATCTTCGTAATATTTTACTCCATTTTTTTTACTGAAAGTTACCCTGCCCCAGGTTGAGAATGAGGGTTTTTTATTTGGAGGAAGAAAACTCTTACTTCAAAGGCTCAAAAGGGTTAACGAGGGTCTATCTCCCTTATATCTCCGGTGTTTGGGGATTTGAAACAATGCCTTACATTACTAGCATAGTTTTATTCAAAAGCATACGACGAGAGATTTTACGCAAATAACGAATGCATTAACAAACAAATAGCATTACAGGCGAAAAGCAGTAAATTAACTAAAGCTTTGAGGAGATTGTCTCAGTCTGAGCTTATGGTCTTCACATTAGGTCCAGAGTTTTCAAAAGACAAGACACCACGTCGCATTAGCCTTTGTACTTCATGTTTCAAAGGAAAACAGTCTTCGATGTCGTGTCCGGGCGCACCTTGATGGAAAGCACAACGAGCCTCAGGTTTATACCACCACGGGAGATCCTTTGGTATGGCTGGCGGAGCTCGTGTCTGCACCATATTCCTTTGTATCAAATATGGATACAATTTTGCATAGGTCATCGGAATCGGATCAAACTGTCTTTGAACACGGTTTTGATTATTGAATGATAGATGAGCCTGTGGTTGATAAGCAGTAGTGTTGGTGACGGAAGATATAGAAGCGATATGTTGAGGTCGCTGATACCTTCTTCTTTTTGGTCGTCCCTGATGCACAACACTTACTTCTTGTTCCTTCTTTTTCCCGAAGTTACTTCCATATTTCTTGGCATTGTTGGAAGCACTTCCTTCTTTAAGCAGTCTTCCTTCACAGACTCCTTCTTCCAAACGCATCCCCATGTTTACCATCTCAGTAAAATCACTAGGGGCGCTTGCTACCATTCTCTCATAGAAAAATGGGCTCAGTGTTTTCAGAAAAATTCTGGTCATCTCTTTCTCTTCCAGAGGTGGAGTGACTTGAGCAGCTAGTTCACGCCAACGCTGGGCGTATTCCTTAAAATTCTCTCTTTCTTTCTGGGCCATGGCTCTCAGCTGGTCTCTATCTGGTGCCATGTCGACATTATATTTATATAGCTTAACAAAAGAGTTATAGAGATCGTTAAAGCTGCGGATCTTTGAACTATCTAGCCCCATATACCACTTTAGGGCTGCACCAGTCAAACTATCCTGGAAATAATGTATCAACAGTTGGTAATTATCCTTCTGAGTAGACATTTTCCGTGCATACATAACTATATGACTATGTGGGCAAGAATTTCCCTTATACTTCTCAAACCCAGGGACTTTGAACTTTGGGGGAACCTTAACATTTGGAACCAAACACAACTCAGAGGCACTCTTTCCAAACAGATCTTTCCCGCGAAAGGCCTTGATTTCTTTCTGTATCTCCAAAAACTTGTCCTGGAAAT
This sequence comes from Lathyrus tuberosus, assembly GCA_022829125.1. Lineage (NCBI taxonomy): Eukaryota > Viridiplantae > Streptophyta > Magnoliopsida > Fabales > Fabaceae > Lathyrus > Lathyrus tuberosus. Next base: position 13,935,181 of record JALAZF010000030.1, on the reverse strand, counting down.
CATCCATTCGTTCTTCCATCCAAATACTTTCACTAGGAGCGGCATGAAACACAGGTTCTTCTAGATGAAAAGGAGTAGCATTTACCACGGGTGGTGACACAGTCATTACAGCAGTTGTGGCAGGAACTTGAGAAGCCGGTGGGTGGTATCCTACTGGAGTGAAATTAGGAGGCATACCCCACGGATAACCAGGAGGCATAGAATACTGAGTTTCACCTGTTGTGGGCACCATTGGGATCGGTACAGATACTATTTTAGAGATAACAGTGTTGTGTGTTGGCGTGCTATGTGATGGCTGGTTCTGAGCAGCCATCAAAGCTTCCATCATCCCATTGATCTTCTCCATACTTTCTTTCAATGTTGTAACCTCTTCCCGAAGTGCTCTGTTTTCCTGTTCGAGTTGATCCATTATTTTCTTGCGACCGACTCGAGTGTTGTATCGACGATTCAGCTCGACTGAGAAGAGAAACATGAATGAGAATCTGGAATGCAAAAGAATGCAATTGCAAATGATGCAACAAGATTCATGGAACTCAGCTATTTATAATCATCAGGGAATATCAAAAACGCGTTTTTAAATTTATTTTTAAACGGTTACAACCATTAGTATCGGAGTACTAAAAGATTGATTTATTAAAATTGATTACAAACGCGTCTGTACGCCTTACAAAAGTCATGACATAAAAGCTAAATAAAAGCTAGTAATGATGTATCTAAGGAGACTCTTCCAACGGTCTTCTCTTGAGTCGCTTGAATGATGACTAGAGTAGGTTAAGTCTTCTGGTGCTTCTCTATTCTTGCAAGAAGTAGCTTTTTTTCAAAATTTTTCCTTTAGCTCGAATATTAACCGAAGATAGGAAATGGATACTTGTCTTGAATAAGTAACTCCATTAGCTGAGATTATTCTTCAAGGGTCGGCACCAACAGTGATAGGCTGGGTCATAAACTGCAATAAAGTTGATAGAAGTTCCTTATCAAGCTTCCCATATCTGGTCTTGAACTCTTCTTTATCTGTTAACAAGGTCTCCAGTCTCCTTAGATCGTCCAGATCATGACTTTTGTAAGGGTACTTCAGCGTTTTCTTTTTTTTTCAGAGTCCATGATATCCTATGATGTTTACAAACAAAACTAAGTTCCATGAAACTTTATGAAATGATGCTTATGAATGCATGAATGCAAGCATAGAGACATACACAAAGCACACACAAGCAATCAAACAGACAAAGAGTCCTAGGTTTGAGAGGTCTTGAGCATGAAGCCAAGGTCTATCCATCCCAATAGGTGTGTACTAAGGGTTCATTTGTACATGCCAAACGGGTTCTACAAAGTTCCCAGAGTCTACAACCCATCTTTCGGATATTATCGATTTCAGAATTACTTGGTAGTCGACAATATTCTCAAGAGAATCTCGTCCGAGTGTAGTATCGCGTATCAACCATTTCAGGATTACTCCCTCATAGTCATCGCACTGCATCCTAAAAGGCCAAGTTGGGTTAAAGGTAACTACGGTCCTCAATATCCCGGGCTCCTAGGTCAAAAGTAGTAATGTATTCACGATAGCTCGTTCAACAAATACCACCTTCGAGAGGGACTCAACTGAGTGTGGAATCTCAAATCGACTTCTTTGGAATTACTTCCTCGAAATCTCCTCGATTATATCCACGAAGCTATCTTATATGTGCTCTCAAGTCCGGGTTAGGACTTATCTCACCACTCAAAGATAACCTTGCATACAGAAAAACCAAGCACGCAGATAAACAAGTATACAAATATATACAAGTATAAACAAATAACATAAAAGAAACAAGTTTGGGGGAACCCTCTTATGAGATTTCCCCAGTGAAGTCGCCATTTCTGTCACTGTGAGAATTGGATACCAAGCTATTATATTAACTTGAATCACATTTCTTTTATTTCACCACCGTCTTTGATTTATCCAAGGGAAGGGAGAAAGATCGAATACCCACAGTATGCAATGCAAATGCAAACTAAGATTCTAAGGTCCGGGGGTTGGTTATACCTAGGGAAGGTGTTAGCATCCTAGATATCTGTAGTACTCTATAGGAACCTCTTGTGTGGATTTGATGTTGTAATAGGATATGAATGAGATTGTGACTTATGATTTATGATGATATTGTGGTTGTTGGTATGTTTCTGCAAATGGTGTATGTATGAATGTTGCTTTTGTGAACGGGATAGTGGAATTGAATCTTTGTAAATGTGTTTACTGAATTTCTGGTCTCATATGAACTGATGTTTGGTTGTTCTTGTATGTGTAAGGATATTTTTTGATAATTTTGTTCTGTCTCCCTCTGGTCTTGCGAAAGTCCTCCTTTTATAGGCTTTTTGGAATTGAATTGAAATTATGGTTGTTGAATACTATTATGGCAAGAAAACACGAATAAAAAAAATTAATGAATCCATTGAATTGTGTCTGGACACGTCCTGTGATGATAAAGCCCTTCCAATTTCATTCTGATTTTAACATGAATGTGTAATTGATAGACTTTCCATTATCGTATAGCTCTGTTTTTGAATTTGTCTGAAATGCTTTGAAAAAATTTCCTTTTTTTGACAGAACTGTGCTCTGGATTACTTTTGATGACGGATTAATTCCTTGTCTTGACACCTTTGATTTTGTGGAGATTGTGATGAATGACTTTACATTTTTGATTTGGAAATTAACGATGGCTCATTTAGAGATCTTGGTACTGCCTACTGATTCACTCAAATGGTACATGGGTTTAAACCGTACTACGATTGGCACATTCAGAGATCTTGGTACTGCCTTCGTCCAACAATACAAATATAATTTGGACATGGCACCGGACAGAGATCAACTCAGATCAATGTCACAAAAGGACAAGGAAACCTTTAAGGAGTACGCTCAGAGATGGCGTGAAATTGCCGCTCAGATTTGTCCACCGCTTGAGGAATAAGAGATGACAAAGATCTTCTTAAAAACCTTAAGCTCATTTTACTATGACAGAATGGTTGCCAGTGCGCCCAGTGACTTCACCGAGATGGTGGACATGGGAGTTCGTCTTGAGGAAGCCGTCCGTGAAGGACATTTGGTAAAAGACGCTGGATCATCGAGTAATACAAAACGATACGGTAGTGCTCTCCCTAAGAAAAAAAGCAAGATATTAGGAATATCTCTCTCGGAAAGCAAAGGCAACGGTACCAACCGGTAGCAGCTGTAACTCCTGGTATCAGCCCTGCGCCTTTTCCTACGTATCAACCTCAGGTTGCGCAGAGCCAACCTAATTAGCAAAGGACACAACAACCTCTTCAGTAGGCTCATCCTCCATACAATAACAACCGTACAACGCGGCCACCAGGGTTTAATGCTATACCCATGTTGTACACAGAACTATTTCCATTACTACTGGCTAAGGGGCACATCCAGACTAAGTCTCCTCTTACAGTGCCGGAAAATCCGCCTTTTTGGTTTTAGGTGGATCAGACATACCCTTATCATCAAGGAGGTCCAGGGCATAACATAGAGAACTGTCTCAACTTTAAATCTGACGTGCAAAAGCTTGTTAGGAGCGGGCTCTTATCTTTCAAAGATACGAATCCCAATGTTCTCACAAACCCGCTGCCTCAACCCGAGAAAGCTGCAGTCAACCCGATTGAGAAAGAATTTAACAATGTCTATCAAATTTATGATGTACTATTGTTAAGGACAAATTTGGTCAAGATGCATTGTAGACAGAGTGGATATGGCCATGTGCCACCTCATAATTATCATCAGTGTGATATCTGCTCTAAAAGCAATCGAGGGTGTTCTGTGGTGCAATCAGCTCTACAGGAACAGATGGATCTCGGATGGATCCAAGAGCATCGAGTTCATGGAATTAACATGGTCTATACGAATTCCAACGTCATTCAGAGCCACGACATCCGTGCGATGAATGTCAACCTGGTGGCAATGCATTTAAGGCAAAGCCAGTATCATAATCTGCCGCTGCACGATTACAGTTCTTATCTGACTTGCTCGGTAAACAAACAGGGATGCTCTTTCATACAGGAGGCCCTCCAGCGTCATATGGATCTTGGATGGATCCAAGACTACCATGATAGGAATCCCTATCAGATCAATATGGTTCAGATCTATGACATTCGCTTGATTAATACCAACTTGGTAGAGTTGCATGCTGAGCAGGTCTGACTCGGATTCCTGATATCACATAATTATCACAGCTGTAAAGCGGGTTGCGAAAATGATCAGGGATGTGCCCTTGTCCAGGAGGCACTTCAGTACTTGTTAAATCATTGGTGGATGCCAATCTACATGGATGAAGATACTCAGTAAATTAGTATCAATAACAGAAACCCCACTCGGCGTCAAAGTCAGGATGTCCGACCCGTGGAAGCTAACCTAGTGAGGTTACATTGTATCCAAAGTGGGCATGGCCAGGTGCCACCACACAATTATGAACGTTGTGGAGTCTGTTTGAAAAGTAACCAAGGGTGCTACCTTGTGCGAGCAGCTCTCCAGGGGCAGGTGGATCGTGGAGAGATTCGCCCATATCCAGGTTCCGGACCCATCAAGTGGTCGCCGAACTACCTTGCCAATCAAATTGAGGACGTTGTCGTCATCTCTGATCATCAGAGGACCAGGAATGTTTTTGCCATTACCCCTCTGCTTGACGAACCAAGAATTCCCAACCGGGAACGAATCGAGATTACTTATGATGGTCAGAAAAACCAGAAGGTTCCCATAGTCATCTATCTGCCGGGACCACTGCCGTATGAATCAGCTAAGGCAATCCCTTACAAATACGGTGCAACAACAATTGAAAACGGAAAAGAAATTCCATTACCCTCCGTCGTGAATATTGCAGACATCAGTCGAGTAACACGGAGTGGTAAAATCTTCAATAGAGGAGTTGGAGAGTCCAACAAAGAAAAGGAACTTCAGACAGAAGCTCCCGATCCATCAGTCAGTCAATCCAGTAATCCCGACCTTTCGAAAAACAATGATGAGATGTTGAAGCTCATCCAAAGGAGTGAATACAACATTGTTGATCAGCTATTACAAACTCCTTCAAAATTCTCGGTATTATCAGGGTTACTCAGTTCAGAAGCGCACAGGGAGGCTCTACAGAAAGTCTTGGAGAAAGCCTTTGTGGAACATGATGTAACAATCAGACAGTTCGATAGTATTATCTCTAACATCACCTCTTGCAATAATTTGGGATTTAGTGATGAGGAATTATCGGAAGAGGGTCGCCGCCATAACTTGGCACTCAATATCACAGTCAACTGCCAGGACGATGCTTTAGCCAGCGTACTGGTAGACACAGGGTCAGCCTTGAATGTTATGCCGAAGTCCACTTTGATGCAATTATCATTCAAAGGCCCTCCGATGAGAACCAGCGAGGTCGTCGTCAAAGCATTTGACAAATTCAGAAAAACGGTTATCGGCGAAGTCGACCTTCCCATAACTATTGGTCCTCACACTTTCCAAGTGGCCTTCCAGGTCATGGACATCCGGGCAACGCACAATTGCTTATTAGGAAGACCTTGGATACATCAAGCTGGAAAGGTCACTTCAACCCTGCACCAAAAGCTAAAGTTCGTCCAGAACGGCTAACTCATCACAGTCTGTGGGGAACAGGCCTTGCTCGTCAGCAATTTATCGTCATCCACTTGTGTGGAACCAGAAGGGATAATCGGAGGAGGAACTTCGATTTCCTCATACAAAGATGCTATTAAAGCAGTCGAGAGTACCGATACAACAGGATGGGGACAGCTTGTCATTCCTACTAGCAATACAACAAAGAAGGGTCTTGGTTTTTCTACAACCTGTACCCGGAGAGCTGCTAACGATGAAGGTCTTCATCCCATTCAAAATTTCTTCCATAGTGTAGGGTTCCTTCACCCAGTGCCTCAGGCAATCCATGCTATCAATGAGGAGGATCCCTCCGACACAGATGAAGAATGGAAGTCCTATCTTAACGAGGACGGTTATATGTCTCAGGAAGAGGTGCCTACGCCATTTTGCTATCCCGCACAGAGTCCGAGATTTATACCACGGTCAGATGTCGAAATGATATACGGAGTTTGTGATCTGGAAGGATGTCGTGCTCCGCCAAATTCATTAGAGGAGGACACTCTGATGAAAGACAACTTTGACCACAATTACTATGGCCCGATGGATGGTCTGCCAATGTAGCAGTCTTGCCCAGGAGACTTGGGGCCAGAAAGTCAGCCGAGTAATGAAATTCAGATGAGCATAATTGAACAGAATACCTGTGTCCCCACCATGTCATGGGATTAACACTCAGGTCAATCAGAAACTACTCAACATGACGATGAATTTGCAACATTTGCAGGACTAGAGTTCAATAATTATGCTTTTCCCGAGGTCAATGTCATCGAGAGGGATGACTCCTCCAGTTCCAAAGAAGTGTGGGACACCTTGGGACAACCGAGTGGAAAATACGACTATATGGTCAAGTACACCGCTCCCGAAAGCTCTCATATCAGGCTCGAAGATATCCAGCCAACTGGATGGGGAGATACAGCTAAGAGCACAAATGCTATGCAAAATACAACTGAGGAATCCCCTATGACAATTCTGCCCGGGAGACAAATTCCAATGATCCTGCTCCACCAGAAATCAGCGTTATTTCTGAAGACAAATCAATGAAGGTGCTAGACTTTGTGATTCACCGAGGAGTTCGCCGCCAGTGGGTTGCTGTCGATGTTCCAAGGATTGTTCATAAGTCAAAGTAATTGCCGTCTTTAACCTTTCACCCTGCCCAGGTGAAACAGATGTTTTGATAGGGCTCACTTTCTGTGAATATCCCTCTTCGCTTCTCCCAAAGTGACAGAGTTTTGTTTTATAGGGTTGTAGTTTCAAGAATCGACTTGTTCATTAATAAAATAATGTCATTCTGTAATTTCCGCATTAATTGCTGTTTTCTCTTTTTGCTTTTTCTCAGAAAATGGTAATCCTAAAAAACAATTCAATAATAAAAACAAGCAGTAATAAAAAATAATACACTGCACACACTTTTGCATTCTCTCTATCTCTTCTAAAACACGAATCATCACGTCATGCAGATTGCTTGTTTTAAACCCCGTTGAAACATACAATCCGATGCCTTCTCCCAAATTTGAGTTCCCGGTATTTGGGGCTGAAGAAAAAGTTGACAACAAAATTCCAGAAGAAATCTCCCGATTATTCAGACAAGTGGAAAGGTCCATTGAACCTCACAAAGAGCCGTTGGAAACGGTAAACTTGGGTTCAGAAAAAGAGAGAAAAGAAATCATGATTGGGGCACTGCTCAGTCCAACTGCCAAAGAGAGTTTGGTAAAGCTTCTCAAAGAATTCCCCGATGTATTCGCTTGGTCCTATCAGGATATGCCAGGGTTAGATACCAGCATCGTGGAACATCACTTACCGTTAAGATCGGAATGTTCGCCAGTAAAACAGAGGTTGAGACGGACTCACCCGGACATGACCATCAAAATCAAAGAGGAGGTACAGAAACAGATTGACGCGGGTTTCCTCGCCACATCAGAATATCCTCAATGGTTAGCCAATATCGTACCCATTCCGAAAAAGGATGGAAAGGTCAGAATGTGTGTCGACTACAGAGATCTGAACAAGGCAAGTCCAAAGGACGACTTTCCTTTACCGCATATTGACATGCTGGTTGACAGTACAACAAAGTTCAAAGTTTTCTCCTTCATGGATGGATTCTCGGGCTATAACCAGATCAAAATGGCGCCGAAAGACATGGAGAAAACTTCGTTCATTACCCCATGGGTATCTTTTGTTACAAGGTAATGCCGTTCGGTTTGAAGAACTCCGGGGCAACCTATCAAAGGGCCATGACTACTCTGTTTCATGACATGATACACAAGGAAATCGAGGTATATGTCGATGATATGATTGCAAAATCTAATACAAAGGAGGAGCATGTGACCCACCTGTCAAAACTATTCAAGCGTCTGAGAAAATACAAACTCCGCTTGAATCCCAACAAGTGCACCTTCGGTGTCCGCTCGGGGAAACTCTTAGGGTTCATCGTCAGCCAGAAAGGAATTGAGGTTGATCCTGACAAGGTCTAGGCCATTCAAGAAATACCTTCTCCGAAAACTGAAAAAAAAGTCAGAGGATTCCTGGGACGTTTGAACTACATCTCCTGATTCATATTCCTCATGACTGCCACATGTGCGCCGATTTTCAAGTTACTCAAAAAGAACCAGGACTGCATTTGGACAGAAGATTGCCAAATTGCCTTCGACAGTATTAAGGAATATCTATTGAATCCTCCGATTCTATCACCTCAAGTGGAAGGAAGACCACTGATCATCTACCTCACAGTCTTGGAAGACTCCATGGGCTGTGTACTTGGCCAACAAGATGAAACCAAAAGGAAAAAGTCTGCTATCTACTATTTGAGCAAGAAATTTACCGATTGCGAGACTCGGTACACGATGCTCGAGAAAACTTGTTGTACTTTGGCTTGGGCAGCCAAACGTCTGCGCCAGTACATGATTCGTCACACTACTTGGTTGGTCTCCGAGCTGGACCCAATGAAGTATGTATTTGAAAAACCTACTCTCACGGGAAGGATTGCCCGTTGGTAGATGTTGCTATCAGAATATGACATAGAGTACCACGCTCAAAAAGCCGTTAAAGGAAGCATTTTAGCCGATCATTCGGCTCATCAACCGATTGACAATCAAGAATCAATCGGGTTAGACTTCCTAGACGAAGATGTCATGTATCTAAAGATGAAAGACTGCGACGAACCGCTACCCAGTGAAGGGCCAGAACCAGGTTCCCAGTGGGGACTTATCTTTGACGAAGCAATTAATCAATATAGAAAGGGAATTGGGGAAATAATTGTTACCCCTCAGGGTACCTACATTCCTTTCACTGCCAGACTTACATTCAAGTGTACAAACAACGAGGCCGAATACGAAGCTTGTATTATGGGTCTCGAAGAAGCGATTGATTTAAGGATAAAAAACATGGACGTATATGGCGACTCAGCCCTGGTTATCAATCAGATAAAAGGAGATTGGAACACATACCAATCATGACTGATTCCTTACAAAGATTATGCAAGAAGGTTGTTACTCTTCTTCAACAGAATCGAGTTTCATCACATCCCTCGTGATGAGAATCATATGGCTGATGAATTAGCCATCCTCTCTTCCATGATTAGTGTAGGTCAATGGAATGACCTACCTAAGATCGACATAATGCGCCTTGAACGGCCCGCTTACATCTTCACGATTGAAGTAGTCATAGACGACAAACCTTGGTATCACGATATCAAATGCTTCCTTCAGAAACAAGAGTACCCACTGGGGCATCCAGGAAAGACAGAAAAACCCTCAGAAGACTAGCTGGCAGCTTCTTCCTAAGTGGTGATACACTCTATAAGCGGAATTTCGACATGGTCTTGCTCCGATGCGTAGACAGACCAGAAGCAGACATACTGATAAAAGAAATTCACGAAGGATCCTTTGGCACTCATGCCAACGGACACACAATGGCGAGAAAAATTCTAAGAGCAGGGTATTATTGGTTGACAATGGAATCCGACTGCTACAAGTACATGAGGAGGTATCACAAGTGTCAGATATACTCCGACAAAATTCATGTACCGCCAACGCATCACAAAGTTCTCTCTTCCCCGTGGCCTTTTTCCATATGGGGAATCGACATGATTGGCTTGATTGAATCCAAAGCTTCAAACGGACATCGGTTCATCCTGGTAGCCATTGACTACTTCACCAAGTGGGTCGAAGCAGCATCATACACTAATGTAACCTGACAAGTGGTGGTCCGATTTATCAAAAACAATATCATCTGCCGTTATGGTGTTTCGAGCCAGATCATTACTGATAATGGATCTAACTTGAACAATAAGATGATGAAAGAGTTGTGCGCATAGTTCAAGATCGAACACCATAACTCATCTCCCTACCGACCTAAGATGAACGTAGCGGTAGAAGCGGCTAACAAGAACATCAAGAAGATTGTTCAGAAGATGGTTGTAACCTACAAAGACTGGCACGAGATGTCACCCTTTGCTCTTCACGGTTATCGCACATCTGTCCGTACTTCAACAGGGGCTACCCCTTTCTCTCTAGTATATGGCATGGAAGCAGTGCTCCCCATAGAAGTAGAGATCCCGTCAATCCGAGTATTGATGGAAGCTAAGCTTACAAAAGCTGAATGGTGTCAAAGTCGACACGACGAACTTAACCTGATCGAAGAGAAATGAATCACGAAATTATGCCACGGTCAGTTGTATCAGCAAAGAATGAAGATGGCGTTTGACAAAAAGGTCTGACCTCGCGTCTTCAGGAAAAGAGACCTTATGCTCAACAAGATACAATCATTTCTCACTGATTCTCGGGGCAAATGGACTCCGAACTATGACGGCCCTTATGTGTTCAAGAAAGCTTTCTCAGGCGGCACCTTGAGACTTGCAACCATGGACGGAGAGGAATTTGCCTACCCCACAAACGTTGATGTAGTCAAGAAATACTTCGCCTAAAAAAAACGTCTCGGTGGATTGAAAACCGAAAGGGCGGTCCAGGAAAAAGTTAGAGACAAAATAAAAAAAAAATCATCCCGGTGGATTGGAAACATCACAATACAATTCAGGCAAAAGTTAGGGATAATGGCAAGTAACTATGTTCAACAGAGGCAAGTCCCTCAGCAGCAGTTACACCATCCATCGGAGGAAAACTCCAGTCAAGGTCATCTTCGACAGAAGCTCAGGATGTCCCGAATTCAAAGTTGGTAGAAGGATAATGGTCGTTATGTTTCAACGTAGCCCTTTTCCCTGTAAATTACCATTTTCTAACTTTGTAAATACTCTTTGGAATCACGCGTTTGGCTAATCTCCATCTTATCAATAAAATTTGAGCCCTTGTGCTTTTTATTGTAATTCTCATTTGTTTTAGCTTTACAGAACGACATTTTAATATGATTAACGATTCTTGAAATAAAACAAAAACGAATTTACTTGTAAAACTTTTTCTGCTTTAAAATAAAGATGGCAATTTCTTTTGACTGTTAAACATCAAAAGAACATCAATCGCTTTTTCCAGAAGTAAGCGAACTTCAAAGTGCAGAATCAAAGTACTCCTTCTAACCCAATACGCTTGAATGAAGGGATCAACTGTGTCAGAGACCTTGTTTCATCTGACACGCCTCGGCCGAGTTCTTATCTCCTAAGCCCGACCAACATAGTTCCCCGCGAGGATTACTTCTCCTAAGCAAGGTAGAATTGCTACTTTTGGACCAACGATACTTCTTCGCCCCGCGTAGGCCAATATCCAATCGTGTTCATCCATTAGTTTGTATGTCGCGTCGGTTTTGTCAGTATATACATACATACATCATGCATTATTGATTTGCATTCGCATTCATATTGCATCACTATCACTCTAGTCGGTCTTATCCCCTGGTGATAAAAAGTCCTCTCAATCGAGTTGTCAGTTCTTTCCTCGTCAGGAAATGTTGCGTCTGAACAATCTCTCCTCCAGTTTATTTCTGGATTGGAGACGGCCCTTGATCACTTTGATAACTTGAACCTCTGAAAGGCCAGAGAACCTTCAGCTAACGTCACTCTTCGCCATTGAAGATGATGTCTTCGCTTTCTCGGATTTAGGAAAATATCCAGAGAAAGCCTCTTAATCAGAGATTCGACAATGCAACCGTTTTTCTCCAAAAATCTGCTGATGAAAAGGTCATCAACACCTCAAAATTGGATCACATCATATGGCATTTCTCTGAAAAGATCTCTGAGAAAAGTATGATGCAATATCCCCAAACGAAAACAGTCTCTCAAGAGACTTGTTCTCCCCCAGTAGAAACAAATGGCGTCTCCAACAGAGAAGTTTGTGCACCTCTACAACTCAGACGATTGGGCTCCCCAGCAAGTCTTACGTCAACTTTTTCCGTCAAATGGCATCTCCCCCGGAAAATTCGGCGAGAAGTTTGAGGAAAACCGCTACAAATAGCGTCCCTTGTCAATAAAGTTTATTGACAAAAGAAACTAAGACCAGTTCCTCGGTAGGAATCCAGGATCGAGGGGAAGTTTAAATCAGAAACTAAGACCAGTTCCTCGGTAGGAAACCAGGATCGAGGGGATGTTTAAATCAGAAACTGAGACCAGTTCCTTGGCTGAAGACCAGGATCGAGGGGAAGTTTACCTTTTCCTAAGCATCATTTCTTAGCAAAAGAAGATGAATGCGTGAATAACCATTCATAGACGCCGTCAAAATTTCAGATATTTCGATATTTAATCCTCTTGCACCTCGAATGCCCGAATACCTTCGCCATTCACACCTTCGTGTCAAGAAAAATTAAATAGGGGCATCTGTCATACCCCAAATTTTGACCACTAAGATTTCCCATCATTGTGCAAATCATCATCACAATATGGATGTACGAGCATACCTCATCAATCTCCTCAAGGAATTGTTGAGCATTCACCACAATCAAAGTTAGGGTTTCAAGCCCTCTCTAAGTGGTTAGACAAAGGATCAATCAAGGAATGACATGATCTTCAACTTGTCTAACCTCTCAAGCATCCACAATGGATCAAGAGGACTTCCACTTCAAGGATTAAGCACAAGGCTGCTCCCTTCCAGATGGATCAAGCCTCAAGATCGCTAGTGTCACCAGATTAGGGTTTGGTCGACCAGGGCCTCCAGATGAAAATTTTCCTCTGGGCATGAGCCAATGCTTCAAAGCATATCCTAATATACTCCATGGAACCTCATGAACCCAATCATCAAGTCAATTTAGCCTCAAGGGATGCATACATAAAATATCAGGAATTAGGGTTTCTTGACCTAATTCACCCCTAAGTTGACTTTTGGGACAAATCATAAACCAAGACCTCAAGACATGATTTGAGGGTATCTAATATACCATATTGATCCATTTGGAACAATGTATTGATCCAAGAGGCTTGAGAAACAAGTTTCAATTTCATCTGAACCACAGTTAGGGTTTTGCGAGAAAAGTCAACTGTAGCTTTGACTTTTGACCAGGACATGCTCCCAAACCCTAGGACATGATTCAAGATACCCTATAACACCCATGGAACATGTCCATCAAGTTTGATTTAGGTCAAGGACATGATTTCCCAAAGGATCACACAATTTGGAATTCATCTGACAAAAAGTCAACTGTGCACAAAAGTCAACTTTGACTTTTTGAGATTTTTCACAAAAATTGATTTTTAACCCTAAAATGATGTTAATGTATGATTTGAATAAGCATTCATCAAGAAAAATCAAAGAAAGTTGGATAACTTGTAAAAGGGGTAACCATAAAAACTTAGAAAATTTTCTAAGTTATGAAATAAAGTGACAAAGGTACCAACTTTGGAGGATCATAACTCCTAAACCACAAAGCCATTTTCCCCATCCAAAGCTTGATTTATAGATCTCATTACCCTCTACAAAAGCTTCATACTGATCTATGTCCAAATTTCTCATGGATTTTGAGTTATGGAGTGATCAAAATCAAGAAAAGTCACTTTGTTCCAACACTTAGTGAAAATTTCACTAAGTCAGAATCTGCCTTACTTTTGTCCAAATGTAGGGGGATTTTTCACTTGGATCCAAAAGGTATCAAAACCAAATATGATCAGACAGTTGTTGTATCATATAAGGGCTTTCCAAAATGGCCAAGAACATCACCAAATTCAATTTGAGCTTTGAGATATGGTAGTGGCAAGATGCCTTGCTGAAATCTGCCAAGGCAAGGCAGATTTTTGTACTTTTGGTTGATTTGCCAAAATCAGCCAATTCTAAGCCTTGTCATCACTTTGGACACATCTGAGGATTAAATCTAAAGGGGACAATCACTGAGCCAAGCCTCCAAAGTCCTTGGAACAAGAAATAGCATGCCAAACCTAGAATTGCCTAAAATAGGGACAAGACTCCAATTTTGGATTGGAGCATTCAATGGAAGCACCAAGGTGGCATGGACTGGGCTATTAGCAACTGAATTCAGTCAAGACTTATCCAAGACCAAGGGGACCAGCAGCCTGTGCCCTAACCTCTAGTCAATGGCAAGAGGAGACTTAGATTTTCATTTGCCAACATTGGCTAACCCTACTCAGCAGTTGCCATTCACTATTCCTTGCAAAACAAACTTGCTCTACTATAAATAGAGCTCAATTGTGATCAGTTTAAGTACACCAAAGGCCTACAACACTTGCCTTTCTCAAAATCCACTTCTCACTCTTAAAAATGCCTTTCTTAGCAAGTCACTATCGAGTTTTTCAGTAGAGAGCAATTCCACTCAAACCAATCACACACACACCTCACACACATCATATGTGAGCTGATCAAACACTTAAACAACATCTGGAACACTGATTTCTCAGAATCACCAGTCAATTGCTCAAGGTTTTAACCAAGTTGCAGTTGAGATGCCATGAAGTGATCCAGCCAATTTCCATCAAGTCCAAGCATTCAAACACACTCCATAGGGTGTAGGGAAGCTGTTCAGATCATCACAACTCATCTGTAACACCTCCAACTCAGAAATCACTTTGAACTTGCTGCCAAGACCTAGAGGTAAGCCTAAACTTGGTCATCTCTCAATCTATGCATATTTCCTCGCACAATACTTTTGCCAAATGTTAATAATCATGCATGGAATGTTTCCCCTCAAATAATTGCTTTGTTTGAATCGTGTATCAAAATTCTCAGCCTTCATGTAGAAATTAGGGTTCTTGAGGTTTTGTCTTGATTTTTTATTCCATGTTTAATGTAAATGAAATTAAATACCATAGATATGATTGTGAGGTTGAGACGAGCAGATTGGTATGTGGATTGCATGATATAATCAAGTATTCAGTGAGATTGGAGAGAAAATGAAAATCTAGGCAAAACCCAGAACACGCGCGTGTTCTTGGGGTGTTCTTGGCGCCCTTTTTGAAAATTCAAATATTTGAATTTTGTGATTTTATTTAATTGATTAAAAAATTAATTTCTCTCTGAGTTTTAATGATTTTGAGTTGATTCTTTTTTTAATAATTCACAAAAATGTTAAAATATTTTATTTTCCCAAAAAATCCCAAAACTATTATTTATTTCATATAATTGATATTTTTGCAAAGAATTAATGTTTTAATTATTTTTGACATTTAAAATATTTTTTCCTTATTGATTTTGCAAATTTTAATGATTTCTAATCATTTTGTAGGGCAAAACTTGATTTATGAAGCATTAATCCAAGATCACAATTTGTTTTCCACATGTTAAACAATTTTGATCATTTTAATTGAATATTTTATTCAATTAAAACACATTTTGAAAACAAATTAGGGTTTTTGATTAATTCACCCCTCATAAATCATTTTCAAAACTCTTTGGGCCTCTTGAGAGAGTGTAAGACCCAAACCCCCTTGTACAAATAATTTTGGGCCTCACTTATTGTATAAGTCCCTCTGTACAAGTAAACGGCGCGATCGCCGCCTTTTAAAAAATCAATTGCGCCTCTCCTCGAGCTATAAGACCCATTCAAAACTCTTTGGGCCTCTAATAGAGTGTAAGACCCAATCCCCTTTTAACCAAAACAACTTTAGGCCTCAGATATTGTATAAGCCCATTTGCGTTAAAAGAAAATCTCGGCGCGATCGCCATTTCAAACGAAAAATCATCTGGGCCTACCCTCGTGTTATAAGCCCCACTCTTTTCTTTAAACCTTTTGGGCCTCTTGAGAGAGTGTAAGACCTATCCCTTTGTACAACAAACAATTTTTGGGCCTCACTTATTGTATAAGTCCCTCTATACAAATTCAACAGTGCGATCACTAATAAAACCCTGGGCCTCTCCTTGAGCTGTAAGCCCCAAATCTTTCTTTTTCAAAGCATTTTCTCCTTTAATTTTGAAATATACTGTTGTTTTCAATCTATCTTTGTTGAACAACTAACCAAACAACATGGAAGCTCTACAACCGAGTAAGTGTTTATCCGCTTTCATTTACCGCTTTCATAACATATAACTGTATTGTGGGGCTGTTTCGCTGTAAGTGTTCTTTCATAAACTCATATCGACTGTGTAATACTAGTATAGATATTTAGAGTTTCCCCGGCAACTACGTCTAGCATTAAGCCCGTTGATCACTCTTAAATATTTAAAACTAGATCCCCATAGGATTACCAGACACAGTCTTCCCTCCTCTTGGGGTTAAACAATATGGAGATGTGAAAGGCAGATTCTTTTTGAACCCTTTCTCAGACTATCACTCGTAGAAGTTGTCAAAGGAACTCTATTCCCCAGAGATGATCTCTTCTCCGTGAATTGCATCCCTTGAGTTTCTTCCAAATTCTCAAACTTTCCTGGCTTGATCTATTCTTTGTGAATAGCATGTCTTGAACTTCTCGGGGTTTGGGGATCCACAGGCTTCCTGAAAGTATCCCCGCCTCCTCTTGGGCGTTGTACAAGGACCAGTCGGCTTCTTAGAAGTATTCACAACCTCCTCTTAGGCTTCGTATAAATGATTTCTTCCTCCGGGAATGATAGCCTCCTCTTGGGCTAAGTACAAATTGTCCCTCGGCTTCTTAAAAGTTACCAGTCTCCTCTTGGGCTTCGTACAAATTGTCCCGACGACCTCCTAAAGGTATAGGAACAGAAATTAGTCATCTTAATAGAACAGTCTTTCCAAGAGTCTACTACTGTTTCTCAAAGCATAGTACAAAAGATGAAACTCTAGACTTGGACAGTCTAATTTCCTTGAGTCTCAAAGACATTCTCAAGCACCCTTCAAGAATAGGAAGGAACCCCGTAGACTCGGACAGTCTCAATACCCTCTGGATTTCCCATTTCCTCAAAGAAAAGGAAATATCCCTGATCCTCGAATCAAAATCCCTGAGTACAGCATTACTCATATAAGAACTGATTTTCTCTTTGAACCCATATACTGATCACTCAACTAAAACAATACCCTCTTTCGCCTCCATCTCGGGCTTTATACGAGATACAAAAAGGTTCTTATTGAATCAACACTTTAGCCTCCATCTCGGGCTTCGTACGAGATACTAAAGCACTCTCTCGTTGAGGATAAAATACTCTCTTGTTGAGTCAAACACCTTTTAGCCTCCGTCTTGGGCTTTGTACAAGACACAAATCACTCCCTTGTTGAGTCAAACACCTTTTAGCCTCTTTCTAGGACTTCGTACGAGACACATAAAAAACACCCTCTTGTTGGGCCAATAGCCTCCTCTTAGGCTTTGTATAAGAAAACCACTGGTTGATCCAATCAACCTTTTAGCATCAAAACTGTGCCTTGTTCACAGTACACAAACATCAACAACTCCTTCCCCTTCATCTAATCGCTGTAAGCGGCAAGCCTCTGGATCATCTACATCCATGCCACTGTCCCTCCTTTAGCATGAGAAGTTCCTAAGGAAAGATGGCATTACTCTACACTGAGTTAAAGTCTTCTCCTTCAGGTTAGAAATCCCCTATAAAGGAAATTATGGCATTGCCGGATTCACACATCCCGGTTAAAGTAATTCTCCTTTATAAACAGTTGTGACAGACAAACCCCTCTTTAGAGATGACAAATTCTCTCTAAAGTCAAACCCTTTTAGCTTCACATCTCGGGCTTTGAACAAGATACAAACTACCCTCTTAGCTTCACATCTTGGGCTTTGAACAAGATACAAATAGACCCTTCATCTTCATATATTGGGCTTTAAACAAGATACAAACTACCTTTAGCTTCACGTCTTGGGCTTTGAACAAGACACCAAAACACCATTTCCTCCCGTAGAATAGGAGGAACTACGATCGCTCTGATTTCCCTGTTTTGGAAAAACGGGAATACGTAGGCATAAGATTGAAAGAAAAATCTTAGCGAGCACACTAAACAAAAACCCAAAATCCCGTATATCAGTCAAAACATCCTAGTACGTATTCCCCGCTAAAAGTGTAATTCCCTAAAAATAACCTAAGAAAGGTCCCTCCACATTGATAGCATCCGTAACCTAACAGACCACTGTTTAAACTCAGTATGCAAGCAGGGTTAATTGGAGACATCTATTTCCCTTCCTTAGTCAGCTCACAATAGGATAAAAAATGAATCGACCTGTAGTAACCCCTAAGGAGCGACAGTGCTTAAGAAACACATCCAGTTTCGCACGCTACAATAACCAGGGCTGAGTCTCCATACACGTCCAAGTTCTTAATCCTTAAGTCAATTGCTTCTTCGAGACCCATGATACAAGCTTCGTATTCGGCCTCGTTGTTTATGCACTTGAATGTTAGTCTGGCAGTGAAAGGAATATGGGTACCCTGAGGTGTTATGATGATTGCCCCAATTCCGTGTCCATAATGATTGACAGCTCCGTCAAAGATAAGTCCCCATTGGGAACCTGGTTCTGGCCCTTCACTGGGTAGTGGTTCATTGTAATATTTCATTTTCAAGTACATGACATCTTCGTCTGAGAAGTCAAATCCGAATGATTCTTGATCGTCAATCAGTCGATGAACCAAATGATCGGTAACAATACTTTCTTTGAAGGCTTTCTGAGCATGGTACTCGATGTCGTATTCGGATAACAACATCCGCCAACGGACAATCCTTCCCGTGAGAGCAGGCTTTTCAAAGACGTACTTGATTGGATCCATTTCGGAGATTAACCATGTAGTGTGACGAATCAAATACTGGCGAAGACTTTTGGCTGCCCAAGCCAGAGCACAACAAATTTTCTCGAGCATAGTGTACCGAGTCTCGCAGTCGGTGAATTTCTTGCTCAGATAGTAAATGGTAGACTCTTTCCTTTTGGTTTCGTCTTGTTGGCCAAGTACACACCCCATTGAGTCTTCCAAGACTCTGAGGTAGATGATCAGTGGTCTTCCTTCCACTGGAGGTGACAAAATCGGTGGGTTCAACAGATATTCCTTGATACCATCGAAGGCGGTTTGGCAGTCATCTGTCCAAACGTAGTCCTGATTCTTTTTGATTAATTTGAAAATCGGCGCGCATGTCGCGGTCATGAGGAATATAAATCTGGAAATGTAGTTTAAACGTCCCAGGAATCCCCTGACTTGTTTTTCAGTTTTCAGAGAAGGCATTTCTTGAATGGCCTTGACCTTGTTAGGATCAACCTCAATCCCTTTCTGGCTGACGATGAACCCTAGCGGTTTCCCTGAGCGAACACCAAAGGTGCATTTGTTGGGATTCAAGCAGAGTCTGTATTTTCTCAATCGCTCGAATAGCTTTGACAGGTGGGTCACATGCTCCTCTTCTGTTTTAGATTTAGCAATCATATCATCGATATATACCTCGATTTCTTTGTGTATCATGTCATGAAACAGAGTAGTCATGGCCCTTTGATAGGTTGCCTTGACGTTCTTCAAACCGAACGACATTACCTTGTAACAAAAGGTACCCCATGGGGTAATGAACGGAGTTTTCTCCATGTCTTTCGGTGCCATTTTGATTTGATTATAGCCCGAGAATCCATCCATGAAGGATAAGACTTTGAACTTTGCTGTACTGTCAACCAGCATGTCAATGTGTGGTAAAGGAAAGTCGTCCTTTGGAGATCCCTGTAGTCTACACACATTCTGACTTTTCCGTCCTTTTTCGGAACTAGTACTATGTTGGCTAACCATTGAGGATATTCTGATGTGGCGAGGAAACCCGCGTCAATCTGTTTCTGTACTTCCTCTTTGATTTTGATGGCCATGTCTGGATGAGTCCGTCTCAGCCTTTGTTTTACTGGCAAAACATTCTGATCTTAATGGTAGATGATGTTCCACGATGCTGGTATCCAACCCTGGCATGTCCTGATAGGACCAAGAGAATACATTGGGAAACTCTTTGAGAAGCTTTATCAAACTTTCTTTGACAGCTGGACTGAGTAGGGCCCCAATCTTGACCTCTTTTCTCTCTTCCTCTGAGCCCAAGTTGACCGTTTCCAACGGCTCTTTGTGAGATTTAATGGACCTTTCCTCTTGTCTGAGTAATCGGGAGGATTCCTCCGTTGTATTTTGCATAGTATTTGTGCTCTCAGGTAAATCTCCCCATCCAGTTGGCTGGATGTCTTCGAGCCTGATACGAGAGCTTTCAGGAGCAGTGTATTTGACCATGAAGTCGTATTTGCCACTCGGTTGTCCCAGGGTGTCCCATACTTCTTTGGAATTCGAGGAGTCATCTCTCTCAATGATGTTGACCTCGGGAAAAGCATAGTTAATGAATTCTAGTCCTGCAAACTTTGCGAATTCATCGTCGCACTGGACGTTTTCTGAATGACCTGAGTGTTCATCCCATGACATGGCGGGGACACATGTATTCTTTTCGATGATGCTGAGTTGATAAGCATCGTTGGGCTGATTCTCTTGCCCCGAGTCTCCTGGGTACGGCTGCCACATAGGCAGGCCATCCATTGGACCATAATAGTCATGGTCAAAGTTTATTTCATCGGAGTGTCTTCCTCTAATGAATTTGGCGGAGCGCGACATCCTTCCGGATCACAATCTCCGTATATCATTTCGACGTCTAACCTTGGTATAAATCTAGGACTCTGTGCGGGATAACAAAATGGCGTAGGCACCTCTTCCTGAGACATATAACCATCCTTGTTAAGATAAGACTTCCACTCCTCATCCGTGTCGGAGGAATCTCCCTCGTTGATAGTATGTACTTCTTGATACACTGGGTGAAGGAAACCTCCACTATGGAAGAAGTTCTGGATGGGATGAAGACTTTCATTGTTAGCAGATGTCTGGGTACAGGTTAAAGAAAAACCAAGACCCTTCTTTGTTTTGTTATCAGTAGGAATGATAAGTTGTCCCCATCCTTTTGCGTTGTTACTCTAGATTACTTTGAGAGCATCTTTGTATGAGGAAATCGATGTTCCTTTTTCTGACTCATTGTCATTGCTCACCGAAAGTGCTTGGAACTGAATTCCCACAACCTCCTCGGGTTCTACACAAGTGGATAATGATAGGTTACTCACGATCAAGGCTTGTTCTCCACAGACCGTGACGAGTTGATCGTTCTTGACAAACTTCAGCTTCTGGTGAAGTGTCGAAGTGACTGCCCCAACCTGGTGTATCCAAGGTCTTCCCACTAAATAGCTGTATGTTACTCGGATATCCATGAACTGGAAAGTGATTAGGAAAGTGTGAGGACCGATAGTTATGGGAAGGTTGACTTCGCCGATAACTGTTTTTCTGGACCCGTCAAATGCTTTGACGACGACCTCACTGCCTCTCATTGGAGAACCTTTGAATGATAGTTGCATTAGAGTGGACTTCGGCATGACGTTGAGAGCCGATTCGGTGTCTACCAGTACGCTGGCTAAAGCATCATCCTGGCAGTTGACTGTGATATTGAGCGCCATGTTGTGACTTTTGCCTTCTTCTGGAAATTCCTCATCACTAAACCCCAAGTTGTTGCAGGAAGCGATGTTAGAGACGATACTGTCGAATTGTTGTATTCACACATCCTGTTCCACAAAGGCATGTTCTAAGACTTTCTGTAGAGCCTCTCTGTGGGCTTCAGAACTGAGTAAAAGAGATAACACAGAGATCTTTGAAGGAGTTTGTAACAGTTGATCAACAATGTTGTATTCACTCCTTTGGATGAGCTTCAGCATCTCATCATTGTTCTTTGAAAGGTCGGGATCACTGGATGGACCGACTGGTGGGTTAAGAGCTTCTGTCTGAAGTTCCTCGTCTTTGCTGGGCTCTCCACCTCCTCGGTTGAAGATTCGACCGCTCCGCGTTAGTCGACTGATGTCTGCAATATTCACGACAGAGGGTAATGAAGTTTCCTTTCCATTCTCAATTGTTGTTGCACCGTATTTGTAAGGGACCGCCTTAGCTGATTCATACGGTAGCGGTCCCGACAGATAAATAACTACAGGAGCCTTCTGATTTTTTGACGGTCATAAGTAACTTTAATCAGTCCCTGGTTAGGAACTTTTGATTCGTCAAGTAGAGGGATGATGGTACAAACATCTTTGGTCCTTTCATGACCAGAGATTACGACAACATCCTTAATCTGAGCAGCGAAATAGTCTGGCGTCCAGTTGATTGACCCAGAACTTAGACACGGTTGAATCTCTTTGTGAGCCAACTGACTTTGAAGGGCTGCTCGCACGAGGTAACATCCTTGATTATTTTCTGAGCAAACTCTACAGCGCTCGTGGTTATGTGGTGGCACTTGGCCACATCCGCTTTGAATGCAGTGTAACCTCACCAGGTCTATTTCCATAAATCGGACATCCTGACTTTGATGCCTAGTAGGGTTCCCGTTTGTCACACTGATTTGTTGCGTGTCTTCATCCATATAGATCAGAAGCCACCAATGGTTTAACAAGTGTTGTAAAGTTCTTTGAACGAGAGCACATCCCTTGGTTACTCTCACAACATACTTTACAGCTCAGATAATCATGTGAAGTGAGAAAACCGAGTTGGACCTGTCTGGCGTGTAACTCCACCAAGCTGGTATTCATCAAAAGAATAACGAAGATTTGAATCATATTTACTTGATACTGATTTCCATCGCGGTAGTCCTGAATCCATCCAAGATCCATCTGACGCTGGAGGACTTCTTGTACAAAAGAGCATCCCTGTTTGTTTACCGAGCAAGTCTGACAGGAATTATAGTCATGCCGTGGCAGATTATGGTACTGACTTTGCCTTGAGTGCATTGCCACCAAGTTGACATTCATCGCACGGACGTCTTGGTTTTGAATGATGTTGGAATTCGTATAAGTCCTGTTAATTTCGATGCTCTTGGATCCACCCGAGATCCAATTGTTCTTGTAGAGCTGATTGCGCCATAGAAGATCCTTGATTGTTTTTAGAGCAGATATCACACTAGTGATAATTATGAGGTGGCACATAGCCATATCCACTCTGTCTACAATGCATTTTGACCAAGTTGGCCCTTAATAAGAGTACATCATGAATTTGATAGCTGTTGTTAGACTCTCCTTCTATCAAATTTGCCGCAGCTTTCTCGTGTTGAGGCAGCGGGTTTGTGAGAACATTCAGATTCATATCTTTGAAAGATAGGACCCCGCTCCTAACAAGCTTTTGCACATCGGATTTGAAACTGAGACTGTTTTCTATGTTATGCCCCGGTCCTCCTTGGTGGTAAGGGAAAGTCTGATCCGCTTTAAACCAAAAAGGCAGTTTTTCAGTACTGTAAGAGGAGACGTGGTTTGGACGTGTCCCTTGACCAGTAATAACGGAAACAGTTTTGTGTACAACACTGGTATAGTATCGAACCCAGGTGGTCGCGTTGTACGGTTGTTGTTGTACGGAGGGCGAGCCTGCTGAAGAGGTTGTTGTGTCCTTTGCTGATATTGTTGTTGTACGGAGGGCGAGCCTGCTGAAGAGGTTGTTGTGTCCTTTGCTGATATTGTTGTTGATTCGGTTGGCTCTGACCAACCTGAGGTTGATATGTAGGAACAGGCGTGGGGTTGATAGCAGGAGTTACGTGTGCTACTGGTTGGTATCGCCACCTTTTCTTTTCGAGAGAGATATTCCCAATATCCGCTCTTTTTTCTTAGGGAGAGCACTACAGTATCGTTTTCTACTACTTGATAATCCTGCGTCTTTAACTAAACGTCCTTCTCGGACTGCTTCCTCAAGAAGAACTCCCATGCCCACCATCTCGGTGAAGTCATGGGCGCACTGAAAACCATTATGTCGTAGTAAAATGAGCTCAAGGTTTTCAAGAAGATCTTTGTCATCTCTTTTTCTTCAAGAGGCGGACAAATCTGAGCGGAAATTTCACGCCATCTCTGAGCGTACTCCTTAAAGGTTTCCTTGTCCTTCTGTGACATCAATCTGAGTTGATCTCTGTCTGGTGCCATGTCCAGGTTATACTTATACTGTTGAACAAAGGCAACGCCAAGATCTCTGAAAGTGCCGATCTTAGTGCGATTTAAACCCATGTACCATTTGAGTGCGGCACCGGTTAAACTATCCTGAAAGTAGTGGATTAGTAGCTCCTGGTTCTTTGTCTGAGCTGACATTCGCCGAGCGTACATCACTAAATGGCTTTGAGGGCAAGAGTTGCCCTTGTACTTTTCTAAATCGGGTACCTGGAACGTGTGCGGAACTTTCACATTGGGGACCAAACAAAGGTCTGCAGCGTCCTTTCCAAATAGATCATGACCACGAATGGCTTGCAGTTCCTTCTGCATCTCCAGGAATTGCTCCTGGAACTCGTTCATTCTATCAAACATACTTTCATTTCCACCAGAAGGTATCTGTGGAATCTGTCCTTCCGGGACAGTGTGTACCACGGGTGGTGGTATAGTCATTATGGCCGAGACTCTCAGTGCCTCCCGAAGTTTGTAACCTTCAGGAGTTGCTGTCATGCCCCTGGCATCTTCGCTTTCCCGAAGTTTGTAACCTTCAGGCCCAGCGGCTCCTGCTGAAGTTTCCGGATCTTCAGTGATCGGCAGAATATATCCCTCTGGGATATAGTTAATAGGCATGCCCCAGGGACGATCTTTCCGCATTTTGAACCTAGGATCATACTTTTCCACTATGGGCATTGATGTGATCTCTGAGATCACAGTCTTTTGTTGTTGCATTTGAGCTTCTACTAGAGCTTGCATGTCGTTATGAAGCTTTCTCAGATCCTCTTTCAGAGTGTCGATCTCTTCTCTTAACTCTCTGTTCTCTTCCACGAGATCATCCATCTTTTTCTGTCAATTGGCCCGAGTATTATACGAATGAGACAGTTTGACTCTAGAATCGAGACGCAAACGTGAGATTCGTAGGTAAGAAGAATATGTTTATGCGATAATGATGAATGATATGCAATGATTATGTTAATTGTATATATATTTTTGTTTATTCAAAATAAACTTCGACAATTGGATTGCAAATATCAAACAGTGGGGAAATCGCGTTTTAGTGAATTCAAAGATTGCGGAAATGGAAATACAGTAATTTACAAAGTGCTGTAAAAGGAAATCTAAACTTATGGGTCCTGAGTCCTCTCTGAAGCGAGCTCAGGTGCTGGTTCTGGGACTTTCCTTTTCTTTGACTGGGGCTCTAGGGCCATTGTCGGGTTATCATTCCTTTGCCAAGTGAAAGGAGCGAGCAAATTCCTTTGGTCATCCTGATTTTCTTGCACTAAAATCTCAATGAGAGCATCTTTATCTTTCAATAGTTGTTGTATTTTCTTGCACTCTACATTGAGAATACGATACTTGTTCCTCCAAGACCTCTTCTCCTGCTGAACTTTGTTGAGAGTAACCTGAGGTTTTTCCGTCTCAGACATAAAATAAAGGATAGAGTCCCTTAATGGAATAACTTCCTGACGAGGGTAAGACATCCTCAGCTTGAGAGCTCTAGTTTGTACCCAGTGGAGATAAGGCTCCACCGAGACACAATCTAGTTTTCCTAGAGACTCTCTTCCTTTCCTATGAACATGTTTCCAGGCGTGCACTATTTCCGTCTTTAGTGCCCTGTCGTTTTCTTCTTCCTTGAAGAAAAGACCTTCCAAATGAGATTACGCGGGACATGCCTCATCGGGTATCCAAATTGACGACGAACTAATACTGGATGATAGTTGATTCCTCCCTTAGTTCCTATAAGGGGTACATTTGGGAAATTTCCACAACGGTCAATGATTCTGATCTCGTCATAGATTCGATTGTACCAATCGATGTCAGAGTTGGTAAGAGACATGATTCTCTGCGACCAACGTAAAGTATTCTTTTGATCCCAAAATGCAGCAGACTTGGATAAGTGGGAAGTGAACCATTTGTATAGCAGGGGTACACAGCATGTGATCAGTCCTCCGCTGTACAAATTCCTTAAGTGTACCGAATGATAAGCATCTGCGAGCAAGGTCGGTACAGGGTTTCCAATCAGAAAAACCTTAATGGCATTAATATCTACAAAGTCATCGATGTTAGGAAACAAAAATAACCCGTAGGTGAGCAAAACAAAGATGCTTTCGAAAGCGGCCACGTTCCCTATACTAGCAAAGTATATAGCTTTCTTTGTCAAGAACTGGGCTGGCAAATCCTGGATTCCCCCTTAGTGGTCATGTGAGTCCTGACTTCTGACTCGTCCAAATAGGTTGCTCTCGCAATGGTTTGATCCTTTGGAATTTCTTCCAGTCCCGAAAAGGGAGCTTGATCAGTAATATGCAAATCAGTCAGGTGAGAGTACTCCTCCAGTATTGGTGCTAGCTGATAATCCGGGAATGTGAAACAGTGATAAACCGGATCATAGAACTGGATTAGTGTGGACATGATTCCTTCGATTACATGGACCCTTAACAAGGACAGCAATCCTCCATACTTGGCCCTGAAAGCCTCAGGGTTGGTTATCATCCTCACCAAACCTCTTAAATCCTCAAGTTTTGGAACCTTGAAGGTGTACTTGTGAGTTTTCCTTCTACAGAAATCCATTAGCGCAATCTCTTTATCTGACATTTGCAATCATTGTCTTAGTTTATTTTGAAAAAGAGAGACTAGAAGACAATATTTTTCATTGTTTTTTAATGTTTTTTAAATGAATGTATGAATGCAGCACACAAAAACATAGAAAAAACATGGGGTCAAAGGGTCGGTGTCATGAAGTCAAGGCTCTACCCATCCCCAAAGGTTTATACTGGTGATTTTTTGTACATGTCCGCAAAATCATTGACCCCTCTTGGGATAACAACATCAAGCGGATCGCCAGCGAGCTGATGTATCTTAGAGTGATCTCAAATGAGGGTAGTATCGCGTGACAACTATTCCCGATAGCTTCCGCACTATAAAATGGTTTCAGTCTACTAAAAACCTCAGCTTCTCAGATAACCCAATCAACCGCACTACTTTCAACAACCGAAGTCGTATAGGCAATGTATCTGCAAAGGGAGTCTCCACTGAGTCTGATGGTCGACCGGGGACTCTTAACTGGGATTCACTCCCCGTAAGATTACCCGTATAATGGCATCCCCTATCTTAGGTGTATTCTCAATCTTTCCACTTGCGGCATCACACGCATTTCCATTAGCAGAAAAATAAACACAGATATCAATTAGGAAAAGCAGTATATATATTTGTCTTAATCATCCTAGACCTCTAGTCTTATGATCCTATACAGACAATGACTCCCCAGCAGAGTCGCCATTTCTGTGACATTTTCCTGAATTTAAATCTCTAACCCTAAAAGAGGCTAGAAAGAATACCTCCGACTATGGTCGCCACTTTTCTGTAGCGCGATTTTTTGTGGTTTCGAATCACTATCGCTATGGAACTACAGTTCGATTCATTTTTTATCCTGTTGAGCTGATTAAGGAAGGGAAATAGATGTCTCTAATTAACCCTGCTTGTAAACCGAGATTAAACAGTCAAAACTGTTAGTTTACAGATGCTATAAAGAGGGGGTTCTTCTTTAGGGTTATTCACTTAAAAACAGTGTCTAGGCTATTGGTAAGATGTTAGGTCTGATACTTTTCGATTGATGTCTGAAGGTACGGGATTTCGGGTTTTTGATTAATATGCTCGCTAAGATTTTGCAATCTTATGCCTACTTATTCCCGAAACAGGGAAATCAGAGCGATCGTTGTTCCTTCTATTCTATGGGAGGAAATAGATGTTTTGGTGTCTTGTTCAAAGCCCAAGACATGAAGCTAAAGGTGATTTGTATCTTGTTCAAAGCCCAGGATGTGAAGCTAAAGGGTTTGACTGAGAGAGAATTTGTCATCTCTAAAGAGGAAGTTGTTGATGTTTGTATGTTGTGAGCAAGACACAAATTTGATGCTAAAAGGTTGATTGACTCAACCGGGGTTTCCTTATACAAAGCCTAAGAGGAGGCTGGAAGTGTGACTTTTCCAGGGGAAAATGTTCTTTTTGTCTTGTACAAAGCCCAAGGTTGAGGCTAAAAGGGATTTTGACTCTGTTGAGGAGAATGTATCTTGTATAAAGCCCAAGATGGAGGCTGAAATGGTTTGACTCAACAAGAGAGTACTTTTATCTGCCCTGTATAAAGCCCAAGACGGAAGCTAAAAAGGGTTGACTCAACAAGAGAGTCTTGAACAGGTGATTGACTCAACAAGAGCGTCTTTTATACTCAACAAGAGAGTGATTTGATATCTCGTACGAAGCCCGAGATGGAGGCTAAAAGGAGATTGACTCAACAAGAGAGTCTTTTATACTCAACAAGAGAGTGTTTTATATGTCTTGTACAAAGCCCAAGATTGAGGCTAAAAGTGGTTGACTCAACAAGAGAGTCTTTTATACTCAACAAGAGAGTGTTTTTCTGTCTCGTACGAAGCCCGAGATGGAGGCCAAAAGGAGGTTGACTCAACAAGAGAGTCTTTTATACTCAACAAGAGATTGTTTTAGATTTCTTGTACAAAGGCCAAGACGGAGGCTAAAAGTGGTTGACTCAACAAGAGAGTCTTTTATACTCAACAAGTGATTGTTTTAGATTTCTTGTACAAAGGCCAAGACGGAGGCTAAAAGTGGTTGACTCAACAAGAGAGTCTTTTATACTCAACAAGAGTGTGGTTTTTTATATGTCTTGTACAAAGCCCAAGACGGAGGCTAAAAAGTGATTGACTCAACAAGAGAGTGTTTCTCTGTCTCGTACGAAGCCCGAGATGGAGGCCAAAAGGAGGTTGACTCAACAAGAGAGTCTTTTATACTCAACAAGAGATTGTTTTAGATTTCTTGTACAAAGGCCAAGACGGAGGCTAAAAGTGGTTGACTCAACAAGAGAGTCTTTTATACTCAACAAGTGATTGTTTTAGATTTCTTGTACAAAGGCCAAGACGGAGGCTAAAAGTGGTTGACTCAACAAGAGAGTCTTTTATACTCAACAAGAGTGTGGTTTTTTATATGTCTTGTACAAAGCCCAAGACGGAGGCTAAAAAGTGATTGACTCAACAAGAGAGTCTAAAAAGGTTAGCTCTGCTAGGGAGAATCATTTGTACAAAGCCCAAGAGGAGGCTGCATCACCGATGTGGATTCTGGAGATCCTGAAGCGGGTCCAAGTGTGGGGAACTCTCATGGGAGAGACCGAGGTTTCTTCCTATGTTGGAAAGGAACTTGAGAATGTATTTGAGACTCAAGGGTCTTAGACTGTCCAAGTCTAGAGTTTTATCTTTTATACAATGCCCAAGAGGAGGCACGGGCATTAAGGGATGAGTATCAACCCTACAACGGCCAGAGTTTTAACGCTGGAAAGATTGCTCTAGCAAAGGATGACTAAGTTATGTCTTATACCTTTAAGAGGTCGTCAGGGTCCTTGTATTAAGCCTAAGAGAATGCATGAGAACTTCTAAGAAGCCGAAGGGTCCTTGTAGAACGTCCAAGAGGAGGCGGGGATGCTTTTAGGAAGCCTGTGGGTCCCCCAAACCAAGAGAAGTTCAAGAAATGCAATTCACCAAGAAGTGATCATCTAGGAAAGTTCGAGGATTTGGAAGAAACTCAAGAGATGCCATTCACGGAGAAAAGATCATCTCTGGGGAGTTAGAGTTTCTTTGACAATTTCTAAGGGTGACAGTCTAAGAAAATGTTCACCGAGAATACTGCCTTTCTCTTTGTTCCATATTGTTTAACCCCAAGAGGAGGGAAGACTGTATCTGGAGTCCTATGAGGGATCTAGTTTTGTTTGTATTTAAGAGTGACCAACAGGCTTTACCTAGTGCTAGACGTAGTTGTCGGGGAAAACTCTAAATAACTATACTAGTATTACATAGTGGATATGTGAAAAGTATATAAAAGGATGTGAAAGAAGCCTTACAGTGAAACAGCCCCACAATACAGTTATATACATATGAAAGCGGTAAATGAAAGCGGATAAACACTTACCTGTTGTAGAGCTTCCATGCTGTTTGGTTAGTTGTCCAACAAAGAAAGTTTTGACAACAACATATATTTGAATTCAAAATCAAAGGAGAAAGTGCTTGAAAAGATTGTTGGGGCTTACAGCTCGAGGAGAGGCCCAAGATTTAACGATGATTGCATCGTTGTTTTAAAAACTGTACAGAGGGACTTATACAATATGTGTGGCCCAAAAAGCTTTTATGTATAAGGGGATGGGTCTTACGACTCAAGGAGCGGCCCAGGGTGATTTGTTTGGCAACGACGATTGCGCCGAGGTTTTTCTTTTAACGCAGAGGGACTTATACAATGTCTGAGGCCCAAAAAGGTTTTGGTTAAAATGGGATTGGGTCTTACACTCTATTAGAGGCCCAAAGAGTTTTAAGAAAAAGAATTGGGACTTATAGCTCGAGGAGAGGCCCAGTTGATTTTGTTAAAAAGGCGACGATCGCGCCGCTGTTTTTGAAAATACAGTGGGACTTATACAATGACTGAGGGCCAAAAGGTGGTGTATTTACAGAGGGGTTGGGTCTTACACTCTATTAGAGGCCCACAGAAAATTTAAAGAAAAGAAATGGGGCTTACAACACGAGGGGAGTCCCAGATGATTTTATTTTAAACTGGCGATCGCGCCGAGATTTTTGAAAGCACCTTGGGTCTTGTACAATGAC
Source organism: Lathyrus tuberosus (assembly GCA_022829125.1). Taxonomy (NCBI): domain Eukaryota; kingdom Viridiplantae; phylum Streptophyta; class Magnoliopsida; order Fabales; family Fabaceae; genus Lathyrus; species Lathyrus tuberosus. The sequence goes on along the minus strand of JALAZF010000030.1, from coordinate 13,904,673 downwards.
TGAGACCCAAAATATTTTGGTTTTCAAAAAGGGGGTTGGGTCTTACAATCTATTAGAGGCCCAAAGAGTTTTAAAACGATTTGTGAGGGTGAAAGTCAAAGAAACCCTAATTTTGTTTTCCTTTAAAAGTAAATATTTAAAGAAAATCAATAAAAATGATAAAAATACCAAATAAGTTTGGATAAACCACTTGTGATTTTTGTTTAAGGTTTGAAAAATGAGGTTTTAATCACAAGATGATTTAGAACTCATTTGGTTTTGATTTTCAAAATAAATATTCACTTTTAAATGTTTAAAAACAATTAAAAATGAATTTATTCACAAAAATACCAATTATATTAAGTAAATAATATAAATTTGATTTTTTTTGTGGAATAAAATATTTCAACATTTTTGTGATTTTTCAGAAAAAAAAAACCAATAAAAAATGATAAAAATTGAGTAAGAAATTAATTTTTTATATCATTAATAAAATAATATGAAAAAATAAAAATAGGAAAAGTGATAAAAAAAAAGAGGTCTGGGGCGAGGGGGATTCGAACCCCAGATCTCTCGCTTGCCAATACTCACAAACCAGCTGATCAACCACTGGGGCGCAATGCCAATTCATTAAACATATGGAAAGGGAAAAATATAAAGAGAACTTGGTTGGAAAACCTGAAGAATGGCGCCATGGCCATCTTCTTCCTTGAGCTCGTGCATGAAGCACCATATCTCACTCATCTCTCAACCATTTGACATGATTCAAACATTAAATTCGTGTATTTTTTAGCAAGGAACATGATGGCAGTATTTGATTTTATTTATTTTTAGTGTGCAGCAAGTTATATCAATATGAGTGTATGAACCCTAATTTTGCAAAAGCAATCGTGCAGACATGGTTGTGAGTGCTATGATCAAATTTTTTGAGGGGAAACACTCAACATATGTTGACAAGCATTTGGCAAAAGTATCATGCGAGGAAGTATGCATGGATCATGAAGATGTAGTTTTAAGGCTTACCTTCATGCAAGCTGAAATGGAACTCTGCACAGATGGTGTTCCAGAAGTGGTTTGATGATCCCTACAGCTTCAATGGATGTTGTTGAGTGAATTGCAAGCCTTGGAACACTTTGAAAATCTTTGGATCAAGTTGGAGCAATCCAACTGCAGAATTGAGGCATAATGGCTTGGTTGAAGAGTGATTTTGAGCTAAAGGTGTTACAGAGATGGTTTAAGTGTTTGAACACCTCATATACATCATATGTGATGTGTTTGAGCAATTGGAATGGATTTCTTAAGGCTGCAACTCAAAACCCGATGGTGGTTGCTCAAAAACAAAAGAATTTGGCACTTAAGAGAGAATGAGAGACAACAATGTTGTAAGTTGCTTTGGGGTGATTTGAATGATCAATTGGAACCTCTATTTATAGGTGATTGTAATACCCCAAAATTTTCCCTCTCATTTTTCATATCATTTAGCATGTGCTTTCATTGCATTACATTGCATTCAAGTCATAGAAAAATAAAGCATTGCATTGCATTCAGCATTGGGCATGTGATCAGTGGTTTTCAGAGTATTGATCATCCAAGGCAAGAGAGCTAGAGTCAAGGGTCTCCCAACAAGCCTCAAAGGTCTCTTATATCATATATCATCTCATTTGATCCCACAAGTCATTGGAAGATGGGAATTCATCAAGAAGATTGGACAGTTCATCACCTCCTATAAAAAATAGCCCAAATTAGGATTTGTGATTCAAGCAGTCTCCTGATGAAATTTTAGTTCAAACTTGATCTCAATCTTTTCTACATGATGTCAAGTATCTAAGGATGAAAGGTTTCCCATTGGTTCATTTTAGAAGAGTTTCAATTGGTCAGTTGCTTGAGAATCAAGAAATTAGGGAAAAAGTCAACTGTGTAGAGGAAAAAGTCAACTCCTGACTTTTTTAGGTCAAATTCATGAAATTCAAGTTACATATGTTCATTGGACAAGATTTGATCAAGAAATGATGGAGGAATCATCAAAAATCAAGAATTGCACAAAGTTTCCATTTTTAGCAACTTAGGGTTTCCAAAAATGGCAAGTTTTGGACCATTTGGCACTCCACTGCAAGGCATTCTTTCTCCATGATAAAGGCTTCAAACTTCAGGCCCAAGTTGAGCCAATTAAAGATCACATCTTAAGCTTCAAATCCATATAAAGAACTCTTCCATTGGATCAAAATTGAGGGAGTTATGATCAATCAAAGTAGAGCAAAATCAAGGCAAATTTCAAGTCATGGCAAGACAAGTTCAAGCCTCTAGGCCATAATTTCATCAAACACTTGGTGTGCCAAATGTTAAGCTAATTTTCTCTATCAAGGAAGTTTCAAATGAAAAACTTTCCAACATGAAAGTTGTTCATCTCCATGCCCTCTACAACTCTCATGTTTGGAGATTTTTCATTTGATCAAAGGATAAAGAGTTATGATGGTCCAAACATGGGAGTCTCACTCTGAAATTTCCATAGGCCATGATGCCATGCATGCAACAAGTTGCCACGCCCATGAGGCAGTTTGGATCCCTTGAGTTTTAAGCCATTTTTAAGTGTGTTAAAGATCTCCATTCAACTTGATTTGCATACCAAACATGTTCCATTATGCATCCTCTTTTCATAGACATCAAGAACTCATCATTTCATGCAATATACATAGAGAATTCCTTCCACAAACTTCTTTGTTTCATGGATATCATGCTGCCAAAGTTGGAATGTTATGATATTGTTGTTGTTGATGCACATTAGTTCACACGCATACACACTACACACCATCCACCTTTTGCCTCTTTTGAACACACATGATTCTTACACACTATGTACATGCCATGTCCATACATCAAAGAGGAAAAGTGGAAAACTTGTTCTACAAGTTTTAATGTAGCAACACATCATCCGCACCTCTCATTTCACTAAACCTCATCATGAACTAACATGATCACTCCACACCCTAACCAAACCTCAACTCGTAGCAATAACTAACCCAACTCATTCTGTTAACTCAACTCAGCTACACCAACTCATTTAACCAACTTCCAACTGTTAACTCTTGCGGTTAACAAGTTAACTAGAGATATAAATAAAGTTTTAACAGATTTTAGAGAGGAGCTTCATCATTTTTCTCACATTCCAAAAACACTCTCTGAAATTCTCTCTGAACTCTCTCTCTCTCTCTCTCTCATTGCACGGGTTCATCAATTTTCTTCATCAATCTTCATCATCAAGCAACCTTGCAGTGTAGAAGCATGGAATAGGTGAATCATCTTCAATTTCAGATCCATTTCCTCTTCATTCTCAAGTGTCTATGAGCATTTATTTTGCTCAAATAAGTTCAAGAGTTCAAGTTCTCATCTCTGGTTTTCTGAAGATCCAAAGTTTCTTCAAGTTTCAGGTTCATATTTCTCAACTTGTTCTTGCACTAATTCACTATTTAAGCTTTTTTTATTCAGATTATAGCTTAATAGAAGCAATGTGATTGATCTGGCTAGTGATAGGCACCTTAAGTGCTTAGATCCAAATTTTAGGGCAAAATGTTTGTGATCGTTTCTTGCTGTGTGTGCATTGTTTGGTGATTTCAATGTTAGATTCGTGATGTGTGTGAGTTCAGCTTTCTTTTGATATATGGCTTGTGAATTTCTGGAGAGTTTGGAGGTTGCAGGTGGTGGTGCTTCGCCGGAGAAGATGACCGGAGGTCCTTCTCCGGCCGGTGGTAGAGTTCAGTTAGGGTTTTTGCAACTTTAAAACGCGGCCGTTCGATTTTGATTGATCTAGCGCTTCCTAGCTTGCTAGCACATAAATGATCATGTGATGTTCACGTGTTTTTTTATTTTACTCTGAATGATTGCATGTGTGTGTATGCGTGGTAATTGTGGTGTGCATGCGTTGTAGACCATTGGATGTGCTTACCTTTTCTCATCATCTCATCATGATTTGATCTTGTGGATGTGATTGAGTCAGCAATTTAACTGACATATACCTTAACCACACACACACGCGCCTTATTGGACTGGGTTTCCAATTACTTTTCACGCCCCCTATTTTGAGCCCAATCCTTTTTTAAACTAGCAAATTGCTATGTCTGCACCTCCACCCCTATTTTCTTTTCATTTTAAATTTCTTTTTCATCTGTTTCCATTTTATTCTTTTAAAAATACCAAAATGCATTAAATAATTCTACAAAAATTCATATAGCATCATAATTCATTAAACTAATTTTATATTATTTTTATTTCTGATTTTATAAATTTTTGCTTATATTTTCAGAATTCCTTTTTAATTTCATTTTAAATGATGTACTTCATTGATACTTGACCTTTCCCATTTTATTTCTCTTAACTCACACAATATTTTGCATTCATTCTTTTTGTACTTGTTAAATAACATCTGAAAACATCTAAAAAAATTTTCATTTTATTTTTAAAGTAATTTTATCTTAGGTTTTGATGTTCATATTTGAGCTTCCTTTGGATGTGTTTCAATGAGACTTTGTGAGATCTTTTGATCATTTTTCTTTTTGAGTTTTGCCATGAGTTTTTGACATGTCTTTAGCTTCTGAATTAGGTTGGTTGATACCTATGTTCATTTTTTTCTCATGTGATTTGGTAATTGTTTGATACCTTGCATTTGAAGCAACATTTGTACATATTATTCTACTTCCATCTAACATGATTGTGATGAGGCACTTGTGCCACCTTATTATGCTTGTGTTGCGTGAGATTATATGGTTTGTCTAGAGAATTATAGGTCCTTCTTGGTTCATTTATAGATCTTTTGATTTGTGTTTGCTTTTGGTGGGTGTTTGTGCATTTTAACTTGCACTTTTGACCTAATTCCACATCTAATTTCTTCTTGTGCTCTATATGATTTGTGTTTGCATTGTGTATGCCATTTCACTCATGTCATTTGCATATCATCCACTGTATTCTACTAGTCTATATGCATTCATACTCATTTCACATGTCATGCATCTTTAACATGTAAATTTGTGCATCTAATTGAAACTTGTTTCTCTCCTTTTCGTTTCTTCTTCATCTATTTTTTGTTACTTGAATCATTTCATCCATGACTTGTATGATTGTTCATATGCATTATAAGACATTCATAAATGATGTATACTTCTGACCTTGACATTTCATTAAGCATAAATGCATGTTCACTTTGCATCTTTGTTCATCTTTCATCCACTACTTTCATAGTGCTTTTCTTTGATGTTTAAGACATTGTTTGTGCATAGCATGATCCCATTAGGTACCATAACCCTAATTGAACACCTTTAGACATATTTACTGACTTTAGAAGTCATTTAGTACTTAGAATTCTTTCCTTTTAGGGTTGAGCTTTGTTTGATGCTTAATTTCATTTCATAAGTAGTTTGATGCTTAATTGTTTTCTTTCTTTTACTTGTGTTTTCTTATGGCATTATTGAACTAACCTTTGCTTGTAGGGGCTAATGGTAAGTCATGTGTGTGGGTGTGCTCCTACATACAACTTTCTTCCCTCATATTTTTAATACTTTCTCTTTTGCCTTTGTGATAAGCATCTAATGCTTTCTTTGTTCAATCTCTTTCATCCCCTTTGAGTTCTTAACTTAGCTTCCATCTTTGAAGTAAGTTAGAACTCACTCTTCTTCTCTTTTCTTTTAGAGTTAGGTTTCTAAACCACACTTAACCATTAGGAACATCCATGTATGATAACTTTAGGGTTTGAGTCTTAGTCTCCCTCATTAGATTTTACCTTTCTTAACCTTTGAGTCTCTCTTCTTCTCATCTCAAAACAAAAGCAAAAACATTTAATAAGGGATTAACACATATTGCATGTGATCCTAGAACATGGGAAATGGAAGGAGGGGAGTTTCTCTCCGCCTTTCTAGAATGTTTAGCATACGTCCTGTTAGGACGACCATGCGATGCATTCGATCTTATGTCATAGACTTTAGTGCAGTACGAGTTACGAACTAACTTCAAAACACTTTCTCCTAAAATACAAAAACAAACAAACAATTCTCTTCTCATCTCTTCACTCCTCTCTTAAGGACTCGTCATGTCCGTTCTACCGCAAACAGGTAATGCCTAAGTCTCCCTACAGTGAGCTGCAACACCTAACTGCTGGAATGCGTACTCTGACGTTTCCATTAAAAAACAAAAACAAAGCAACCCTTGTTGAGCCGAACTACGTTTCCTCTGATTCTTCTTTCTCGTCTGATTGAAGATACGTAGGCACGAGATGCGATATCTCGACGAGCAACCTTTCCCCGTAGTCCGTCGAACTACGTTGACTCTGACTTTCCCATTGCACTGAGGGAATACGTAGGCCTAGGACAACGATAACGTCCTATCGAGTCACTTCTTTCTTCTTTTCTTCCCTGTTTCCTCGTTCTTTTCCGTTCCTGTTCCTGTTCCTTTCTAGTAGCAGCGGAGCTCCAGACGATGACACCTTTTGATCGATCAGCAAGAATGGATCCCATCGGGTATGATGGACGCGTGGGGGTGCTAATACCTTCCCCTCGCGTAACCGAATCCCAAACTCAGTTCTCTTGGTCGCAAGACCATGCTCTTTCCTTCCCTCAGGTTTATGCAGTGTTTCCTTTCCCTCTCTTGGGATAAATACACATTGCTGGCGACTCTGTTTCTGCGCCACTTTCGCGTTTGTACCTGGATGAAAATCCCGGGAGCGACAGCTGGCGACTCTGCTGGGGATAAGAGCCCAGAATCTCTGGTTCCCTAAGCGAGTCAATCCTAGCGCTTGTCTATTTTTTCTTTCATTGGGTGTTTACTGTGGTGTTGTATTTTGCTGTATTTACTGTTTTACTATATTGCTATTTATCGTATTACCGCTTTACTGTACTTTACTGTATTTATCGCATTTACTGCATTACATATCATTATTATACTGTGCTGTGCTGGATTCTTCTGTTTGGTGGGCAGGGTGTTCTGAGAGATAAGCCCACTTGTAACGACCCAGTTTTGTGTGAGTTTTATTTAATCGAGTCGTTTGATTATTTTATTATTATTTTATTTTATTTTTGACTTTTATCTGAAAATATGTTATTTTTCAATGTTGTGATATTTTATCGGGTTTTGGGATCGTTTGCGAGATATTTGAGTGTGGGGATATTTTGGTCATTTTAGGATATTTTCATTAAGTAAGAAAATAGAAAATAGAAGAGAAAAAAAAATAGAAAGAAAGAAAGGGAGAAGAAAGAAAAAGGAGAGAAAAGAGAAGAAGAAGAGAAGAGACATAGTGAGAAAAGCTTGGGAAATCAAGAAAAATCAACTTCTAGAATCGATTTAATCGGGTAAGGGTGCGAAACTCAATTATTGTATGATTGTGTATGATTATGTATGAGTATTTGTGGTGTTAGTTGGATTGAAATGAAAATATTTAGTAAAACCCATATTGTGTCAAATTGATTAGAAATTGATTAAATGTGTTGGAAATCATGCTTTTAGTGTTCATTATTGTTGGTATATGATAGATACATGTTGTTATGCATTGTATTGGTAATTTTTCTGGGTGTAGGTGAAAATTGGAGGATTTTTGTTTGAAAACGCAGAACTTCGTTCTGCAGAATTTTTCTGGTTTTTCCAGGTCATACGCGTATGGGGCATGTTCATACGCGGATGGACCTTGGCAATACGCGTATGGAGGGCGAGTCATGGGCCAATACGCATATGGAATGTTATTTTGCTCGGCCATCTGCCCATTTGCGTATGATACGCGTAGCATTTCAGGGCAATACGCGTACGAGGTTGGGCATTAAGACGGACTTTTACACGTGAACTTTGGGGAAAATGAGTCTCTGCTCATACGCGTATGGAGCAGGGTAATACGCGTATGGACAGGACAATTGCAAAATGGGACTTTTCAAAATATCGTTTTTCATTTTCTTTCGTAACTTGAGTTCCGTTTGTCCGATTTTTACATTCTTGGTATCGTTGTGTAGCTATTGAACTGTACTTTCTTATTATGATGGTGTGGAAATTGTTACCAGATTTAATTATGTCGGAAAATAGGGAATAGTGTCGGTCATAGACTTTTGTCATTATAACTGTGCGTAATTGATGTGTATTATGCAAGGTGTTGTTGTATGAGGTAAATGTATGTGTTTAGATGGGGTTGTGATGATTTGTGGCCGTATGGAAATTAAATGCATTATTTTGGGTATAAGTGCAAAGTGTGATTTTGACGATGTTAATGAATGTATTTATGTGTGCATGTTAAATGTCATGGGTCATTGTATACCAAGCATCATGATATGCATTGTTGAGACGTCCTGAGTGACGGTTTGGATTCCAGAGGGAATTCGCTATAACGTCGTGTGCCTTATACAAAGAGGTGTGAGCGATGATTATAGACGATCATGTGCCCATGTGGGGTGTGAGCGATCGGGTCGTGTGCCTTATACAAAGAGGTGTGAGCGATTCATAAATGTCGTGTGCCTTATACAAAAAGGTGTGAGCGAAGGGGAACATCGTATGCCCGACGGGGAGTTACAGTGATGTAACGAGCGATGATTCCAGCAGAGTTCCTGAGTGAACTAGTGATGAGAAACAATGGAAGTCGGTACCACATGTGCATATGCTTAGAGTCGTTGCGTCGGTCTCTTGCATTTGCATAAATCCTTTATGGTTGTTTATGTGTGGATTTGTGGATAAATTGATATATGGATATGTGTTGGTGATGGAAATATGTATTGTGTCTTGTAATGCCTTGTGTTTGCATTATGGCATAAGTTGTGGCGAGAATTGTATATATATGTGTATTTTTGTGTTATATATATGATTGTATGCAATTATATTATGGTTGTTTTTCTCACCCTTCTGCTATTTTATAATGCTCTATGAGGCATTGCAGATTAGAGTTGCTGGAGGTATTTTTGTGAAGCTTTGCGTCTTCATTCTTTTGTCGGCCGGCTCTGATATGTGACACCGGGTAGTTAGGGAGGCCGTTAGTGATTATTGTGTATTTTGTATATATATCTTTTGACTTGTGCATCTACAACTCGATGTATGACAAACTTTTCATGTGATATATATGTATGTTATTCAGTTTTAGATTTTCCGCTTTTATTCTAAATTCTGAAATGTGGGTGTAAGGAACTGAGTTCCTCTGTTGATAGCTACCCCACTGTTGCATATCTTTATGAGCAGGTGTTGTATGAATTATTTCAATTTGATGTGACCCCTCGGTCTATGCCATGATAATTTAAACATACTCTGACGAAATTTTGAATTTTCTTTTACTGTTTTAATTAGTTGGGGGTATAGATTAGGGGTGTTACATTAAGTGGTATCAGAGCCAGTTTGTGTCAGTCTGTGTCAGTTGTGTCAGTCCTTGTTGGTCGTTGTGGTTGGATGAGTTGTTTGTTTAACTATAGTTTCTGTTATTGGAAATGAACAGAATATGGCTGGTAGGAATGATGCTACTTTGGCTGTTGCTATGCAAGCTATGGCTCGTGCTGTGCAGGGTGCACCTAATGCTGCAGGTAATGATGAGTTCAGGAAGAACAAACCGCCTATCTTCAAAGGAAGATATGATCCGGATGGTGCACAGATTTGGCTGAAAGAGATTGAAAGGATCTTCCGAGTAATGGATTGTGCTGAAGATCAGAAGGTGAGACTGGGTACTCACATGTTATTGGAAGAAGCTGATGACTGGTGGGTTAGTACTCGTCGTGTGTTGGAAGCTACAAAGGAGGAGATTACTTGGGCTGTGTTTAGTATGGAGTTTTTGAGGAGGTATTCTCTTGAAGATGTGAGAGGAAAGAAGGAAATTGAGTTTCTGGAACTAAAACGAGGTAATATGTCTGTTGTCGATTATACTGCTAAGTTTGTGGAACTTGTGCAGTTTTATCCTCATTATGCTGAAGCGACTGCTGAATTCTCTAAGTGTGTAAAGTTTGAGAATGGCTTGCGTCCTGAGATAAAGCAGGAAATTGGATATCAGAGGATTCGGAGGTTTTCAGATTTGGTAGATTGTTGTAGGATCTATGAAGAAGACAGTAAGGCTCGTTCTATTCATTACAAGAGTGTGAGCGAGAGGAAAGGGAAACAACAGTTCCGTGGTGGTCCGTATGTGACACCAGCTGAGAAAGGTAAACAAAGAGGGAATTTTGAGAAAAGGTCAAGTGGAGGAGGAATGTCTGGTCCTATGAGATGTTATAGGTGTGGTGAAGTGGGGCATCGTCTGTTTGAGTGCAGGAAAGATTTTAGAAAGTGTTCTAACTGTGGAGGTATAGGACACATTGCAGCTGATTGTAAGAAGAACGTGGTGAAGTGCTTTAATTGTGGGGAGCTGGGACATGTTAGTACAAAGTGTCCGAAACCGAAACAAGCTCCAGCTGGTGGGAAAGTGTTTGCATTATCGGGGACTCAGACTTCGAGTGCAGATCGTCTGATCAGAGGTACTTGTTTTATTAATAGTACTCCTTTGATTGCCATTATTGATACTGGAGCTACTCATTCGTTTATTTCGTCTGAGTGCGCGAAGCGTTTGAATCTTGTGTTGTCTGTGATGGGTGGTGAAATGGTTATTGATACTCCAGCAATGGGGTCAGTAACTACTTCCTTGGTTTGTCTAAGATGTCCTTTGACCATTTATGGTAAAGACTTTGAGATGGATTTGGTGTGTTTACCGTTGGAGGGTTTAGATGTGGTCCTGGGTATGAATTGGTTGCAATTCAATCGGGTTCATATTGATTGTTATCATAAGCTGGTACGGTTTCCTTCTCTTGAGGAAGACGAAGACTCGAGTTTCTTATCTACCAAAGAGTTAAAGAAACTTTTGGCGGATGAAGCTCAGTTGTTTGGTTTGTTTGCATCTTTAACTGTGGATAGTCAAGTTTCACTAGATGTGTTTCCTATTGTGTGTGAATTTCTGGAAGTGTTTCCTGAGGATATTTCAGACTTGCCGCCAGAGAGAGAGGTGGAGTTTTCTATAGACCTAGTCCCTGGTACTAAACCTGTATCTATGGCACCTTATCGTATGTCGGCATCTGAGTTGGTGGAGTTAAAGAAACAGTTGAATGAGTTGTTGGAAAAGAGGTTCGTGAGATCAAGTGTTTCTCCTTGGGGTGCTCCAGTGTTATTGGTGAAAAAGAAGGATGGGAGTATGCGATTATGTATTGATTATCGCCAGTTGAATAAGGTGACGATCAAGAATAAATATCCTCTTCCAAGAATTAATGATCTGATGGATCAGTTAGTTGGTGCGTGTGTGTTTGGTAAGATTGACTTGAGGTCAGGGTATCATCAGATAAGGGTGAAGGAGGAAGACATTCATAAGACGGCTTTTAGGACACGATATGGTCATTATGAATATTCAGTGATGCCGTTCGGGGTTTCTAATGCGCCAGGTGTGTTTATGGAATACATGAATCGTATTTTTCATGAGCATCTAGATCGTTTTGTGGTGGTGTTTATTAATGATTTCTTAATTTATTCTAAGTCGCGGGAGGAGCATACAGAACATTTGCGTATTGTTTTGCAGGTCTTGAAGGAGAGGAAGCTTTTTGCCAAATTATCCAAGTGTGAATTCTGGTTGTCGGAGGTGAGTTTTCTTGGACACGTAATTTCAAGTAATGGTATTGCTGTGGATCCATCTAAAGTAGAAATAGTTCTACAATGGGAGGCTCCGAGATCTGTTACTGAAATTCGAAGCTTTTTGGGTTTGGCTGGTTATTATCGGAGGTTTATAGAAGGTTTTTCGAAACTAGCACTTCCTTTGACTCAGTTGACTTGTAAAGGGCAAGCATTCATTTGGGATATTTGGTGTGAGGAGAGTTTTACTGAGCTGAAGAGAAGATTGACGACAACTCCGATCTTGATTTTGCCGAATCCTAATGAACCATTTGTGGTTTATTGTAATGCTTCTTTGATTGGTCTAGGTGGTGTTATGATGCAAGAAGGTAAGGTGGTGGCTTATGCTTCAAGGCAGTTAAGAGTCCATGAGAAGAATTATCCTACTCATGATCTTGAGTTAGCGGCTGTGGTTTTTGTGTTGAAGATTTGGAGGCATTATCTCTACGGTGTAAGGTTTGAAGTCTTTAGTGATCATAAAAGTTTGAAATATTTGTTTGATCACAAAGAGCTAAATATGAGGCAACGTAGATGGTTGGAATTCTTGAAGGACTACGACTTTGGCTTGAATTACCATCCTGGTAAAGCTAATGTGGTAGCCGATGCATTGAGCCGGAAATCGTTACATATGTCCACTTTAATGGTTAAGGAGTGGGAACTTTTGGAATCGTTTAGAGATTTGAGTTTGGTTTGTGAAGTGACGTCGGATAACGTTAGGCTTGGTATGCTAACGATTACTAATGATTTTCTGATGACTGTTTGTGAGAAGCAAAAGTTGGATGTGAAACTTGTGGATTTGATGTTGGTTTGAGGAACAGATGCGAATAGTGATTTTCAAGTGGATGTTAATGGTGTTTTGAGATTTCGAGGTAGGATTTGTATTCCAGATGATGCGGAGTTGAAAAAGATGATTTTGGAGGAAGGACACCGAAGTAATTTAAGTATACATCCGGGAGCGAATAAGATGTACCAAGATTTGAAGAAGATTTTTTGGTGGTCTGGATTGAAAAGAGATGTGGCTCAGTTTGTTTATGCATGTTTGACTTGTCAGAAATCGAAGGTGAAACATCTGAGGCCTAGTGGTTTGTTGCAACCGTTGGATATTCCTGAATGGAAATGGGATAGTATTTCCATGGATTTTGTAACAGGGTTACCGAATACTCAGCGAGGGCATAATGCTATTTGGGTGGTTGTTGATAGGCTGACTAAATCGACTCATTTTATTCCGATTGATATTAGTTTTACTTTGGAGCGGTTAGCTGAGATTTACATAAGTGTGGTTGTGAAATTACATGGGGTTCCATTGAGTATTGTTTCCGATCGAGATCCTAGATTTACATCGAGATTTTGGGAAAGTTTACAGAAGGCGTTGGGTTCTAAATTGAGATTGAGTTGGGCTTATCATCCGCAGACGGATGGTCAGACGGAGAGGACGATTCAGTCTTTGGAGGATTTGTTGAGAGCTTGTGTTTTGGAACAAGGTGGTGCGTGGGATAGTTATCTTGCATTGATTGAGTTTACGTATAATAACAATTTTCATTCTAGTATTGGAATGGCACCGTTTGAAGCATTGTATGGACGAAGGTGTCGGACACCGTTGTGTTGGCACGAATTTGGTGAGCGAACGGTGGTTGGGCCAGAATTGGTGCAACAGACGACGGAGAAAGTGAAGTTTATTCGTGAGAAGATGAAAGCTTCTCAGAGTAGACAAAAGAGTTATCATGATCGGAGACGGAAGGATCTTGAGTTTCAAGAGGGCGATCATGTATTTTTGAGGGTTATGCCGGTAACGGGTGTGGGTCGTGCATTGAAATCGAAGAAACTTACTTCTCGGTTTATTGGTCCTTACCAGATATCCGCGAGAGTGGGTGCTGTGGCTTATAGGGTGGCGTTGCCGCCGAATCTGTCAAATTTGTACGATGTGTTTCATGTTTCACAACTTCGGAAGTATGTTCCAGATCTGTCGCATGTGATTCCGATGGATGAGGTTGAAGTAAGGGAGAACCTTACGGTCGAGGCAGTACCAGTTAGGGTTTTGGATCGCGAGGTGAAGCTGTTGAGAGGCAAAGATATTGCACTTCTGAAGGTGGCGTGGAGAGGCGCTGCTGAGGGAAATTTGACTTGGGAGTTGGAGGGTCAGATGCGGGAGTCGTATCCAGAGTTGTTCATCTCAGGTAATATTTTCGAGGACGAAAATTTCTAAGTGGGGGAGAGTTGTAACGACCCAGTTTTGTGTGAGTTTTATTTAATCGAGTCGTTTGATTATTTTATTATTATTTTATTTTATTTTCGACTTTTATCTGAAAATATGTTATTTTTCAATGTTGTGATATTTTATCGGGTTTTGGGATCGTTTGCGAGATATTTGAGTGTGGGGATATTTTGGTCATTTTAGGATATTTTCATTAAGTAAGAAAATAGAAAATAGAAGAGAAAAAAAATAGAAAGAAAGAAAGGGAGAAGAAAGAAAAAGGAGAGAAAAGAGAAGAAGAAGAGACATAGTGAGAAAAGCTTGGGAAATCAAGAAAAATCAACTTCTAGAATCGATTTAATCGGGTAAGGGTGCGAAACTCAATTATTGTATGATTGTGTATGATTATGTATGAGTATTTGTGGTGTTAGTTGGATTGAAATGAAAATATTTAGTAAAACCCATATTGTGTCAAATTGATTAGAAATTGATTAAATGTGTTGGAAATCATGCTTTTAGTGTTCATTATTGTTAGTATATGATAGATACATGTTGCTATGCATTGTATTGGTAATTTTTCTGGGTGTAGGTGAAAATTGGAGGATTTTTGGTTAGAAAACGCAGAACTTCATTCTGCATAATTTTTCTGGTTTTTCCAGGTCATACGCGTATGGGGCATGTTCATACGCGTATGGACCTTGGTAATACGCGTATGGAGGGCGAGTCATGGGCCAATATGCGTATGGAATGTTATTTTGCTCGGCCATCTGCCCATTTGCGTATGATACGCGTAGCATTTCAGGGCAATACGCGTACGAGGTTGGGCATTACGCGTACAGACTTTTACACGTGAACTTTGGGGAAAATGAGTCTCTGCTCATACGCGTATGGAGCGGGGTAATACGCGTATGGACAGGACAATTGCAAAATGGGACTTTTCAAAATATCGTTTTTCGTTTTCTTTCGTAACTTGAGTTCCGTTTGTCCGATTTTTACATTCTTGGTATCGTTGTGTAGCTATTGAATTGTACTTTCTTATTATGATGGTGTGGAAATTGTTCGCCGATTTAATTATGTTGGAAAATCGGGAATAATGTCGGTCGTCGACTTTTGTCATTATAACTGTGCGTAATTGAAGTGTATTATGCAAGGTGCTGTTGTATGAGGTAAATGTATGTGTTTAGATGGGGTTGTTATGATTTGTGGCCATATGGAAATTAAATGCATTGTTTTGGGCATAAGTGCAAAGTGTGATTTTGTCGATGTTAATGAATGTATTTATGTGTGCATGTTAAATGTCATGGGTCATTGTATGCCAAGCATCATGATATGCATTGTTGAGACGTCCTGAGTGACGGTTTGGATTCCAGAGGGAATTCGGTATAATGTCGTGTGCCTTATACAAAGAGGTGTGAGCGATGATTATAGACGAGCGTGTGCCCATGTGGGGTGTGAGCGATCGGGTCGTGTGCCTTATACAAAGAGGTGTGAGCGATCCATAAACGTCGTGTGCCTTTTACAAAGAGGTGTGAGCGACGGGGAACATCGTATGCCCGACGGGGAGTTACAGTGATGTAACGAGCGATGATTCCAGCAGAGTTCCTGAGTGAACTAGTGATGAGAAACAATGGAAGTCGGTACTGCATGTGCATATGCATAGAGTCGTTGTGTCGGTCTCTTGCATTTGCATAAATCCTTTATGGTTGTTTATGTGTGGATTTGTGGATAAATTGATATATGGATATGTGTTGGTGATGGAAATATGTATTGTGTCTTGTAATGGCTTGTGTTTGCATTATGGCGTGAGTTGTGGCGAGAATTATATATATATGTGTATTTTTGTGTTATATATATGATTGTATGCAATTATATTATGGTTGTTTTTCTCACCCTTCTGCTATTTTATAATGCTCTATGAGGCATAGTAGATTAGAGTTGCTGGAGGTATTTTTGTGAAGCTTTGCGTCTTCATTCTTTTGTCGGTCGGCTCTGATATGTGACACCGGGTAGTTAGGGAGGCCGTTAGTGATTATTGTGTATTTTGTATATATATCCTTTGACTTGTGCATGTACAACTCGATGTATGACAAACTTTTCATGTGATATATATGTATGTTATTCAGTTTTAGATTTTCCGCTTTTATTCTAAATTCTGAAATATGGGTGTAAGGAACTGAGTTCCTCTGTTGATAGCTACCCCACTGTTGCATATCTTTATGAGCAGGTGTTGTATGAATTGTTTCAATTTGATGTGACCCCTCGGTCTATGCCATGATAATTTAAATATACTCTGACGAAATTTAGAATTTTCTTTTACTGTTTTAATTAGTTGGGGGTATAGATTGGGGGTGTTATACCACTACCTAGGCTTGAGCATACACATAGGTTCTAGAGTGGATAGTCATGGCGCTTGCGTGGTGGTGACCCTGTATTGTTGTTCATGAGACCCACAACCAGACGAGGTTCTATCAGGAGCTATCTGCTACTGTATGTTTATACAGGCCAGTAGTTATTCTCTTGAGGAACTGTTGACTCTGGTGATAATGGCAGACCAGAAATGGCAAACCCATTACATATTCTCTCGAGAATTTATGAGCTATCTCTCGAGATGTGATAATGGCAGACCAGAAATGGCAAAGCCATTACATATTCTTGATCCGAGGACCCAATGCTAGGAACTTGCTATAGGATATCCTTTTTGAAAGAGAATCAGTGGAGGCACTACTCAATTGGCGATAATACTGTACCCCGAGGGATGAATGTATTATTGCTTCTCGACCTCAGTGCCAGAAGCTGAGGACCTTTCGTTTTGGAGAATCAGTTGAGGCCTCCTCGATCGATGATGATGCCAAACCAGAAATGATGAATGTATCATCATTCCTCAACCTGAGAGCCCGGGATACTGAGGATCTTAGTACCCACATGTCATAAGGGCGGGTTGTTTACTGGTTTGCAGGTAACCATGACCTCCTACATACCCGGTTTTCTGTTGAGGTTACACAAAAGGAGAATTCATCCTATTGTATTCAGATGGTTCCTATCTATGGTTCTATATTGTTCTCAGAGCTACACTGACACCGTTCACAGTCCAGCACAGACACTTGGCACCTTGATACCATGCCCTTTGCATTGCATTTACATATCCTAATATACATGTTTACTCATTTCCAGGTGCATATTTTACCCTTGATTCCAGTCATCAGGTTCTCACAAGGATGAATACTAAAGAGAAGAAGAATATCATCAGTTACAAGTTCCTCACGCCTACTCTAGGCTCTATTTTTGTCCTGAAAGGAATGGCGAGCCCTGAGGTGTTGGAAGCTTTCAAAGAAAAGTATGGGTGGATTTTATCTTTTGTTTGCAATGTCAGTGATTACGAATACAGGGGTCTCCATACTTTGATGCAGTTCTACGATCCTCCTCTGAGGTGTTTTGTATTTCCAGATTATTTGTTGGTACCTACTTTAGAGGAGTATTCCAACATGCTAGGGATTGCTATCAAGGAGGAGCCTCCTTTATTTGGGTCTACAGGTGATTTGGATTGTGGAAAGGTGGCTAGTGCTCTTTATTTGAGTAAGTCAGAGTTAGAAGCCAATATCTCTAACAAAGGAAAGCTTCATGGTTACAAGCTGGGGTATCTGATAAAGAAGGCTCAGGAGGCAGCTAAAGGCGAGAAATGGGTTACTTTTAAGGCATTGCTAGCCCTTTGTGTCTATGGTATTGTGTTGTTCTCCAACGAGCCTGACTTTGTTGATACGGACGCCATTAGGATATTCATGATGAAAAATCCGGGACCAACACTGTTGGGAGATCTTCACTACGCCTTATATAATAGAAACGAAAAAAAAGAGGAAGGGTAGTTCGTTGCTGTGCACCTTTGTTCTATAAGTGGTTTGCAAGTCGCTTACCGCAATCAGGGGCTTTTGTGGATTCTAAAGGTTCTCAAGAATGGAGTCAGTGTTTAATGGGGCTAGTTGCCAAAGACATCATATGGATAGACCATGGGCTAATCGACAAGAATATTATCCATAGTTGTGGGGAGTTCCCTAATGTTCCACTAATAGGAAGAAAGGGGGGAATCAACTACAATCCTTCTTTGGCTATCCGGCAATTTGGGTACGCTCTGACGGGTCCGCCCATTAAGAGGGATGTAGAAGAGTCCCTGTATGTCCACACATCAGATGGTTTGGAAACAGCACAAAAAGCCTCTGAAAGCTGGGCCAGTGTGCTAAAGAAAGGGAAAGTTGCTCTAGGCAAACCCAACAATCGGGCTTATCCAGCATATGAAGAGTGGGTGAAGAAAAGAGTTGAAGATTTTCACTTTCTTTTTGATAGGGCACCCCTGTTGTATCCTGAGGATGAGAATGAAAAAAATACTGCCACTATGGAAGACATTGACAAATTGCAAGCCTCGGTGAAAAAGCTTCAAGGAGAGAATTCTGAGCTGAGCAGCCGTCTTCAAGAAGCGCTACATACCAACAAAAGATTGGAACAGAAAGCCCAAGACGCCGAACAAATTTTAGCAGCAAGAGAAAGGGATTTTGCCGAAAGAGCTCAACATTTCCAAAAAATTAGTAAGGGTGCTGATGCTGCCACTCAAGCTCATAAGAAGACCAAACAGGCCTTAGCCCAGACTAAAGACACATTAGCCAAGTTTCAGCAAGCTTGGGATGAGGTTAGAATGGAAAACTCAGAGTTGCAGGAACAGCTGAAGATCAAGGATGATGAGCTCAAAAAGGCACACGAACAACGGAGGAAGTATCGGGAGAACCTTGGCAAAAGTCAAGAGCAATTGGAAAACGCCAGAGAAGAGCTAAAGATTTCCAAGAAGGAGCTTGAAGAGGCTATGGCAGATATGGGGAAACTCAAAATGCAAGCCGGCGTGAAAAGGCATAAAGGAGTCTGTGATGATGAAGCTCTCCTGATGCATATGGGTTCGCTGACTGAAGCCCTAGCGAAAAGAGATGTTCTGATTAAGGAGTTAGTCCAAAGACCAAATCACCAGCGTACTCGCATACTCTTCGAGGAAGTCAAGTATTCAAGCAAAAAGTTGAAGGACTTGGAGTTGTCAAATTGACAGTTTTTCTCTCATTCTCTTAATGTAGTTTTGTTGATGGATATCATCAGGCTTGTTGATGAATCCACTATTTTGATGTATGATGTTTGAACTATTGTTGAACGCTGTGCGTATGTTTGGTATCTTTTGTAATTAAAATGAGCAGGTTATTCAAAAATATTCCGTTGGCAGTTATCTGTACACAAGCACATAATCACGACACGTATCTTCATATCGCGATCTTCAGCTTTCTGTGGTTAAGACTGGAATCAGGGTATAAGGCACCACAGAAATGATAAACATGGCATTTGCATTGCATTGCATATCATTTTGCATATCATTTTTTGCATGACAGGTACTCGTTGCAGGTCCTCTAACCTTTATTTGGTTTCAGGCACTATAGCTGATAACCACGTCCATCGATACGCAACTCGCAGAAATCAAGCTGAGATCATGGATCAGATGCAAACTGAATTGGCTGAGCTGAGGAACAGGATGGACCAGTTCATGACACTAATGACTGGTATGGCTCAAAATCAGGAAAGACTCAGGGCAATGGTCGAGCGGCCACAAGTAGAGGTGCATAATGGTAACAATAATAATAGAGAGACTGGTAATCAGGCTGGTGTTAATGCAGGCAGAGACCCTCCTAGAAATACTGGGGTTCGTCAGGTTGTAGAAGATAACCAAGATGATCAGTTCACTCTGTTAGATGCTGAAGATGAGAACACTCGCCGATTCGACGAGCTCGCTGAAAAAATAAGATCCATTGAATCCCAAAACACTCTTAGTTTTGATGTTTCTGACTTGGGATTGGTACCTGGAGTAAGAATTCCACATAAGTTCAAGCCACCAACATTTGACAAGTACAATGGCACTACTTGTCCTAAAACTCACCTCCAATCCTATGTGGGGAGGATAGCTGCTCATACTAATGATGAGAAATTGTGGATGTATTATTTCCAAAACAGCCTTACTGGGGCATCTCAAGAATGGTACATGAAGTTGAGCAGGACTTCTATAAGGAACTGGAAGGAGTTAGCTCATGCTTTCGTCAAGCAGTATCAATACAATATGGATATGGCTCCAAATCGTACTCAGCTGCAGAGTATGGCTCAGAATGCGAAGGAGAGTTTTAAGGAATATGCTCAAAGATGGTGCCAGTTGGCTGCCCTGGTTCATCCTCCACTACAGGACCGAGAGATGGCCGACATGTTTATGGGTACTCTTCAGGGAACTTATCTTGATAGGTTGGCCGCCTGTCCTTCAAATGGGTTTGCAGACATTGTAATCGCTGGGGAAAGGATTGAAAGTTTGCTGAAGCTCGGAAAAATACAAGATGTCAGTTGTAACACCCCACTTTCCCATTTTTCAAAATAAACAAAATATATGAAATGAATCAGAGTTTCCACACCAAAGTAGGATGCCCCATTTCAAAATCAACGAAACAAATCTCCTTTATTTTAATAAAATCAAATAGCGGAAAATTTATTCAATTATTCGATTTATGGCATCTGCCTATAACACCAAAAACTCCACATAATCTTGGTCCACCATAATATTCATCAATTGAAAGATACGTAACATGTATACAACATAAAACCAATGGTAAAAACCCCCAAATCCCGTGTTACGTATCAGAGCGACTCTCTAAACTCGAACAAGCTACACAAGCTCCAAGCACTAACCTGGCACCTGAATATCTGTACTTCCGAAGAAGCACAGACACAACAACAACAGAGGGGTGAGAACTACATTCAATATAAAAAGGTGAATAATACATATAAGGAAGCAGTATCTCATGCCAACAACAACAACATACAATCACGACCTACTGTCATATTCAATCACTAACAATCAACATATTAACAATGCAATGCATGTGGCACCAACATCACCATGGTTCATTCAATCGAACCCGGATAAATCACATACACCCCTACTTGGCAATGATTTATCCCACCACACTCCTCAAGGGAGTTCGGATGAATCACATACACTCCTCCTGAGCAATGATTCATCCCACCAATAATATGTATGCATGACTCAATGCACATTACAACACATGTATGACACATTCATACAAATTCACGATCCTCCTCATCACAACAAACATACATATAACACACATGTGTATCAAATGATAAACAATTCACGATCCTCCTGATCACAAAAAACATACATATGACACACATATATAATAATA
The DNA here is from genome assembly GCA_022829125.1 of Lathyrus tuberosus. Taxonomy (NCBI): domain Eukaryota; kingdom Viridiplantae; phylum Streptophyta; class Magnoliopsida; order Fabales; family Fabaceae; genus Lathyrus; species Lathyrus tuberosus. The sequence continues at coordinate 13,883,631 of JALAZF010000030.1, read as the reverse complement.
GATATACATAGTTACGATCCTCCTGATCACACATGAGACACCTAATCGTTCCCACTTGCACCATAATCATTGAACCCTCACAAGCCACCATAATTCACCAAACACTAATTAATTCCTAAAAATTATAAAAATTAATTAGTTTCATCACCAACTATGTATTACTCAGCATCTGACTCCCAATCCCAACCTCTCAAACCAAGAGAAACCGAATCAGACGCGAAAACGGGAAAGGAATCGCGAAACGGTGAATTTCTGCACACTCGTTGGCCATACGCGTATTGCCCCGTGTCATACGTGTATTGCCAGCTCGCTCGCCCAACTCGTATGCGTAATGCCTCCTTTCGTACGCGTATTGCCTCACGGTGCCCAAGTCCTTACGCGTATGCCTTGTGCCGTACGCGTACGGACAGAGACGTTTTCCTACTGAATTTCCCAAATTCCAACCCATTACGCGTACGGTCCTCCTATTACGCGTAATGCCTAGCCGTCATACGCATATTAGCCCTCCCATACGCGTATCACCTTACCTGGTACGCGTATGGCCAGATCTATTACGAAAAATCCAATTCTCCACACCAGACTATGTTCTGCTACGAATTTCACTAGTTTCTACTCCAAAACAGTCCTAAAACTTGTTCTACATTGATTTTAGGCACTCAGGTTCATCTTATCTCTTATTCTTATGATTACTAATCACAATATACAGGTTTTTAGAATTAATTTCACCTCCCTAACCTGTACCAAAATTAAGATCTACAACAATCATGTTCAAACAACAACAACAACATCCATATAACATCGATTCAGCAATTCAATTACACAAATTTCGACATGAATTCACATATTGACACCAAAATCATACAACAACACAAAATCAGACAAAATCCTACGGGGTTAAGGACTCCCCACTACCCTTATACGATTTAATCACCAAATATGAACCCGTTCTCCCCCCTTACCTCGAATTGTTCGGAAATCTGGAGAAAAATTGAGAAGAAACCCTTGCCCTAGCACCTCTTCCTCTTCCTTGTTCTTCTTTCTCTCTTTTTCTTGTTTTACGTGAAAATAACCTCCTCTCCACTAACCCTCTCTAATTCCCCTTAATTAGATTTTTAATTAAACTTTCTTAATAATAATAATAATAATAATAATAATAATAATAATAATAATACTAATAATAATAATAATGATAATAACAAGAATAATAATAATAACACTAATATTAACCATATTAATATTATTATTTTCGCATCACTATCCTTATTATTAACTAAAGTCTTAATTCTCATTAATTCACTAAGGCACTACCCTTCACTCACCCTTAACCAGGCCCAACAAACAGGAATAATAACACGACGATTAATAATATAAATTGAGGTGTTACAACTCTCCCCCACTTAAATTATTTTCGTCCTAAAAAATATAACGGAAATGAATCACTCCGGGTACAACTCTCACAATCGACAACCAATAATCATACTAACAAAAGGTACACCATGAATAACACAAACTAACAGACGACCTTGCTAACAACAACTACAACAACGACAAGATGGAATGCCCATACAATGCCCTTGACGACTAATTCACGACCCAAAGAATACTCAAGTTACGAGCACACAAAGATCGTTACCCTCACCATAGGTAACCCTCTCCTAATTCCCCACCATAGGAATTAGCCACTCGCACTCGAACCATCACCATAGGCAACGAGGCAACAACAAAAACAAGAACATAAAGTTCCACGACACAACATCGTTTCAACAACCTCTACATAACCATGATATCAACATCCTTGTCACACAATATTATTACAACAATGCTACGATTCACCCATCAACATAAGACTAAAACATCCATCTACTTAATAGTCCAAGAATAATATTTAAACTTTTCCACCTCCATTCTGAAACGTCCAATGGTCTCATTGCTCCTAACTATTTCCACTGTTCAACCTATGAACTCGTACCAGTTACGCACACACATACGAAAGGTACCATATCACGCTTTCGATACGCACTCTGATTACTCGCCACAATCAATTTCACCAAAGTCATATCCAAATTTTGACTCTCTCTAATCTTCACCAGAAAATCATAGTTCATTACCAATATACCCAACCTCACACTCTGCTGTGTTATCTCACACACCAGACGCAAGTCTCTGAACTGCTCAATTAATTCTAATCCATCTGGCCATCAAAACAGACATGTATAAAAACTTCTGACTTAACTTATCTAGCACGACATTAACTTCTCCAATAGGATAATTCCAGCTAAGGTCATAACTCATCCGGAATCTCAACCGTCCTCGTTGTCTCATACTCTATAATTTCTGACCAAACAGGTACTCAATATTCTTGTGATTACTAAACAATTTGAATTCAAAACCATAAAAAAAAATAATATTGCTAGATCCTCAACACAAAATAACCGCAGCCATCTTGAAATCATGAATTCTCAATTGTCGTAAAGCATAAGCGACGACTTTTCCATCCTGCATCCACACACCGACTAAATTCATCATGGACACATCCCAATACCTCACAATGGTTTATTAGGAATACGAAGAAGCAAAACTGGGGCCGCAAACAAATTCTACTTTAGCCCTCTCAAACTCCTTCACAATGAACATCCAAAGTAAACGACTTACCCTTTGCAAGTCAACTGAAGTAACAAAATTCTAACTTGGAAGAGCCTTCCATAACCTCCGGTAATAACCAACTATAGTCCAAAAGCTTCTAATCACCTTAACCGACTTCGGAGCCTCTCATTGTAGAACTGTATCTACCTACGAGGGATCCATAACGATACCATCATCAGCAATAACATATCCAAGAAACTAATCCTTTTTCAACCAAAATTCTCACTTGACTAATTTAGCATAAAAATTCCTTTCTTTTCAACACTTGCAACTCAATTCTCAAACACCCTACCTAGTCTCCTTCTGACTGTATATTAGATCCGAACATCCCTAATGAACACCACTCCGAACTCATTCCATCTTGTCCAGACTCATATACGAGCTTAACCGAGTAAATAACAACCCATTCCGATGATAACAAACATAACCAGTCACATGAAATCGATCAAAGCCTCGACCCACACAAACACACCACTCTTATCAAACGTTCCAAACAATTGTAATTCCAATCAAACTTAACCAAACCATTCCAACCCTCCCATCTTGAAAGTGGACACTTATTCACAATCGTTACCTCATTCAACTGTCAGTAATCCATACACAATTTCATTCTCTGAACAATCCACATTCTACAATTTCTAACATGTATCAACAGTCAATCAAAAAGAACTCTCAATCTCAATATTACATCCACACCCAAGGGTTTTCTCAAAATTTCCACTAACGCCCTAAAACCCTAAGAATTCCAAAACTCATCCAAACTCTAAGTTTGCTTCCCATAGCCTTAATACCCTTATACACATCACGCTTGTTATTCCATCCGGAACCACATCTGGAAATCATGCACAATTTGCAGCTCTCTACTGTGGCTTTCCTGTCAATTTTAGAACGATACTATCACAAACATAACAAACATCTTGGTTTCATCGCCAAAGAGTTTTTCCCTCAGAGACATCCCGACCTGACCAACATACCAAAACCTCTATTCCGCCTCATTTTCCGATATAAGAATCTTCAATGATAACCTACTAAGTCCAAGACACTCTTAGTCTCCGTCACTGTCTTCAAAAGGTTTTCCACCGAAGCACTGCACTAATTTCCCGATGGATCTACCACAATACCCTCACCAACAATAACTTGTTCCAATAAACTCACCGTTTACAATCAAAACCCCCAAGTCGAAACTTGCGAGTAATTCATTATCCTTCTGCACCTACAAAACAATTCTCATATGCTCTGCGTGATTTCCCTCCGATTCGGAATACTCAAACATCATCAACAAATCCTGACGGTTCAATTCATATACTCCACAAATACACCCTGCATCTACTTCCCATACGGAGTCATTGACATCATACTCGTATCAAGCGCTGAATCAATAGCCACTTCTACCTCATCAATACGCTTGTGATCCACTTATATCGCCAGAAAATAAATCCAAAAAGAAATTCACAAACAACCAGAAACTCGACACGTGCAACTTCACTACTAACTCGTCGCAACGCGAACGTTAATACACTGAGGCTTCGCCTGATAAATATTCACCGTTCGCTCAGCACACCACAATACCAGTTCCCTACCATTATCCAATTCGGATCCACACCTCAGAAAGACATCAAGGATTACCCAACACCAGCATCTCTCTAGCCATCACCTTGTTCTCTACTCCCTGACAAGCAATCACTAACCATACCAAATTGTCCCTCCTCGGAGATATTCTTCAACTTGACCGACAAGTACTTCTCTTCTACATCCTCTTTCAGATAATAAAGATCTCTACCGACTCAACACAACCATCTTCCACATCCCCTGCTATCTGAACCGTCAAGGTGCATCTATCCCTTCATCTTGATTCTGACTACTATCAACAAAAGATTGAGGGTGATCAGTTCCATAATTTGTTTATAGACAGCCGATCATCCTGATGAAGTATAGACCCTCCCTCACTAACTATGATAACACTCCATTACTTACTAATCCGTCCTTCCAGAGTGGAAGCATCCTGGAGAAGCACCAGCTTCTCCCCCCACTTATCTCAACCTCAACTCCTGCAACCAACCGGTTAGAAAACAAGCACGTACCGACAGTGTTCTACACACATGCTGCATACCACGACACAACTCATACTAGACAACCTGGTCGAACGGACCGACCTGCTCTGATACCAATTGTAACACCCCAGTTTCCCATTTTTCAAAATAAACAAAATATATGAAATGAATCAGAGTTTCCACACCAAAGTAGGATGCCACATTTTAAAATCAACGAAACAAATCTCCTTTATTTTAATAAAATCAAACAGCGGAAAATTTATTCAATTATTCGATTTACGACCATCTGCCTATAACACCAAAAACTCCACATAATCGTGGTCCACCATAATATTCATCAATTGAAAGATATGTAACAAGTATACAACATAAAACCAATGGTAAAAACCCCCAAATCCCGTGTTACATATCAGAGTGACTCTTTAAACTCGAACAAGCTACACAAGCTCCAAGCACTAACCTGGCACCTGAATATCTGTACTTCCGAAGAAGCACAGGCCCAACAACAACAGAGGGGTGAGAACTACATTCAATATAAAAAGGTGAATAATACATATAAGGAAGTAGTATCTCACTCCAACAACAACAACATACATTCACGACCTACTGTCATATTCAATCACTAACAATCAACATATTAACAATGTAATGCATGGGGTACCAACATCACCATGGTTCATTCAATCGAACCCAGATAAATCACATTCACTCCTACTTGGCAATGATTGATCCTACCACACTCCTCAAGGGAGTTAGGATGAATCACATACACTCCTCCTGAGCAATGATTCATCCCACCAATAATATGTATGCATGACTCAATGCACATTACAACACATGTATGACACATTCATGCAAATTCACGATCCTCCTGATCACAACAAACATACATATAACACACATGTATATCAAATGATAAACAATTCCCGATCATCCTGATCACAACAAACATACATATGACACACATATATAATAATAGATATACATAGTTACGATCCTCCTGATCACACATGAGACACCTAATCGTTCCCACTTGCACCATAATCATTGAACCCTCACAAGCCACCATAATTCACCAAACACTAATTAATTCCTAAAAATTATAAAAATTAATTAGTTTCATCACCAACTGTGTATTACTCAGCATCTGACTCCCAATCCCAACCTCTCAAACCAAGAGAAACCGAATCAAACGCGAAAACGGGAAAGAAATCTTGAAAAGGTGAATTTCTGCACACTCGCTGGCCATACGCGTATTACCCCGTGCCATACGCGTATTTCCAGCTCGCTCGCCCAACTCGTACACGTAATGCCTCCTTTCGTACGCGTATTTCCTCACCGTGCCCAAGTCCTTACGCGTATGCCTTGTGCCGTACGCGTACGAACATGGACATTTTCCTACTGAATTTCCCAAATTCCAACCCATTACGCGTACGGTCCTCCTATTACGCGTAATGCCTAGCCGTCATACGCGTATTAGCCCTCCCATATGCGTATCACCTTACCTGGTACGCGTATGGCCAGATCTATTACAAAAAATCTAATTCTCCACACCAGACTATGTTCTGCTACGAATTTCACTAGTTTCTACTCCAAAACAGTCCTAAAACTTGTTCTACATTGATTTTAGGTACTCAGGTTCATCTTATCTCTTATTCTTATGATTTCTAATCATAATCTACAGGTTTTTAGAATTAATTTCACCTCCCTAACCTGTACCAAAATTAAGATCTACAACAATCATGTTCAAACAACAGCAACAACATCCATATAACATCGATTCAGCAATTCAATTACACGAATTTGGACATGAATTCACATATAGACACCAAAATCATACAACAACACAAAATCAGACAAAATCCTATGGGGTTAAGGACTCCCCACTACCCTTATACGATTTAATCACCAAATATGAACCCGTTCTCCCCCCTTACCTCGAATTGTTCAGAAATTTGGAGAAAAATTGAGAAGAAATCCTTGCCCTAGCACCTCTTCCTCTTCCTTGTTCTTCTTTCTCTCTTTTTCTTGTTTTACGTGAAAATATCCTCCTTTCCACTAACCCTCTCTAATTCCCCTTAATTAGATTTTTAATTAAACTTTCTTAATAATGATAATAATAATAATAATAATAATAATAATAATAATAATAATAATAATAATACTAATAATACTAATAATTATAATAATGATAATAACAAGAATAATAATAATAACACTAATATTAACCATATTAATATTATTATTTTTGCATCACTATCCTTATTATTAACTAAAGTCTTAATTCTCATTAATTCACTAAGTTTTGAATTTGGTAACTGATGTGAACAGGGTGAAGACTCCTTTGAGTTTTGTGAAGGCTCAATTGTTGAAAGGGCAAGTGTTCCCTGGCTGTGAAGAACGTTGTGTTGATTGCAAGAATCAGAGTAATGGTTTTGATAAACTGAAGGCAGGTATTCAAAATTTGATTGATGAGGGTTGTCTACAGTTCGATCAGGGGGACAAAGCGGACGATGTTGTGTCTACTGTTACCATTTATTTTACGCCAGCTGAAATTCAAGTGCCTGCTGCTATCATTGTGCTTGATGTAGTGAGTCATGTTACTATTACGGTACCAGGACCAGTTCCTTATACTAGTGAGCGGGCTATCCCATGGCACTACGGTGCAGATGTTTACTACCAAGGAGAAAAACAAGAAGTGGAAACTCCAGCTGGAGGTAGTTCCAGTATTGATAATGTTGGAGGTCTTGGTGGCTTCACCAGAAGTGGACGCTTGTTTGCTCCACAGACTTTGAGAACTAATGCTGAAGCTGAGGCAGCAGCCAAAGCCAAGGGTAAACAGGTGGCTACAGAGGAGGTTGGTATTCCTGAATCTGTGTAGAAAGGTACTTTTGAGAAAAAGGGTGAGGAGTTCATGAGACTTATCAAAAAGAGTGATTATAAAGTGGTTGATCAGTTGAACCAAACGCCATAAAAGATTTCTATATTGTCGTTGCTTATGTGTTCTGCAGCTCATCGAGAGGCCCTTTTGAAGGTTTTGAATATGGCCTATGTACCTCAAGAGATTACTGTGAATCAATGAGTCGGTTGTTTCTAATGTCAATGCTAGCCATGGGTTAGGTTTTACAGATTTTGATTTGACTACTGAGGGTCGTAATCACAACAGGGCATTACACATCACCCTGGAGTGTAAAGGGGCAGTATTATCTCATGTATTGGTGGACACGGGGTCTTCCCTGAACGTGTTACCAAAGAAGGCCTTAATGAAGTTAGACGCTGACAGAATTATTATAAGACCAAGTGATTTAGTAGTGAGGGCTTTCGATGGTTCGAAACGTTCTGTATTCAGAGAGGTAGAGCTCCCAGTAAAAATTGGTCCTCAAGTGTTTAAGTGCGTGTTCTATGTGATGGACATTCAACCCGCATATAGCTGCTTGTTAGGCAGACCATGGATTCATGCCGCTGGGGCAGTGACATCTACGTTGCATCAAAAGTTGAAATATGTGGTTGATGTTCAAGTTGTGACTGTATGTGGAGAGGAATACATCTTCATAAGTCAGTTGTCTACCTTTAAGTACGTGGAAATGGATGGAGAGATCCATGAGATGCTGAGTCAAGCATTTGAGGCAGTCATTACTGGTGATTCGTCTTCACAGGCGGTATCTTCTCAGGGCGAAGAACAGGTGGGTACTTCTATTGCTTCTTACAGACAGGCAGTGGAAGTAGTCAAAGCAGGTAATGCCCAAGGATGGGGCAAATTGATTGAAGTCTCTGCAAAGGAAGATAAGTTTGGTATAGGCTATAATCCGTATCAGGCTGCTGCAATAGAGCGCAAGGGACCGATTACTTTCTACAGCGGGGGAATCATTAATCCAAATCAGATGTGCGGTGCAAGTGAAGATGGCGTCGACAGTGATTGTGACCTCGACAATTAGGTGCGCCCGTGTGTACCGGGTCAAGAGCTGTGCAATTGGTCTGTTAAAGAAATTGTTCAAGTTACTCTTCAAACAGAGTAATTTTCTATGTTCTTCTCTGTTGCATGTTAAAATCCCGCGCTCTGCCCAAGGCGTGTAGATCCATTTGTAGGGCCTCATAATTGCATTTGCAAGGTTTTTATCATTAATAAAGGACGTTTTGCATTCAAATTTTGTGTTCCTTGTCTTTCATTTTTATTTTCGCAGAAAAAACAATAAAATGGCAATGTTTTATTTTTGTTGTTTCTTTTTTCAAAAAGTCTCATTCTAAAATAAAGCATGACCCTCAATCATGCAGACTTAATCACCCGAATTTCATTGATAACGATTCTGCTATGGCCAAGTATGACTTTGATAATCCAATCTATCAAGCCGAAGAGGGGGATGAAGAAGATTGTGAAGTTCCCGAGGAATTGACCAGATTGTTGAAGCAGGAGGAGAGGGTCATTCAACCTCACCAAGAGACAATTGAGGTTATCAACATTGGTTCCGAGGACGCCAAGAAAGAGATTAAGATTGGAGCCGGTCTGCAGGCCAAGGTGAAGAAAGAGCTGATCAGTATGCTGCGGGAATATGTTGACATCTTTGCCTGGTCGTATCAAGATATGCCAGGGTTAGATACAGACATTGTTGTGCACAGGTTTCCGTTGAAAGAGGGTTGTCCTCATGTCAAACAAAAGCTCCAGAGAACTAAACCAGAAATTGCTCTCAAAATCAAGGAGGAGGTATAAAAACAGTTAGATGCGGGATTTCTGGCCGTCACCAATTACCCACCATGGGTTGCAAATATTGTTCCTGTGTCGAAGAAAGATGGTAAGGTCAGAAAGTGCGTTGATTATCAGGATCTAAACAGAGCGAGTCCGAAAGATGAATTTCCTTTACCCCATATTGATGTACTAGTTGACAACACCGCTCAGTTCTCGGTATTCTCCTTCATGGATGGCTTCTCCGGGTACAACCAAATTAAGATGGCGCCAGAAGACAAGGATGTTAGACGGTGTGGCTAGTGATCGAGAGGGGGGGTGAATAGATCACCTCCTTGAAATTCAAGGATTTAAAAGTAAATCAGAGTTAGCGGAAAATTATGATCCCGAATCGACTTCCGTCTATTCTGGACCAGCTACTAGAAAACCGGACACACGAGTTTATGCTGGATTTATTAGGATGACAAAGATTTATTAACACCAGATTAGAATCAACTCAAATGCACTTATCATACAAAGGCTATTTCCAATGAACAAAAACACAGCAAACAATTTTGTCAAACACTTGGCGTGTATGCATTCAACGATTAACAATAATGGTGATTTTGACAAAGGTTTTCGTACCACTATTGTATCTTGAAACTTTAATACGCAACACACCAAACGAATCACAAAATTGTTGAAAACGTAAAGAGATAAAGATAGAATACGATACGCAGAGATTTGGTAAGGAAGTTCCCCACTTTCGTCCTCGCGGGTGGGTACGTCTCCCTCTCAATTTCAAAATTGAAATTGAGACCTGTTATATCAATAATGCTGAATTCGTTGTTTACAAGGTTACAATACAAATCCAGAAATCTAAACCCCAAGATCTTCCTATTGTATGAACCTTCACTTGATCTGAGCTTGATCAAGAATTTACCCTGCAAGAAATGCAAACAATTCACCGGTTCCACGACCTGTTTGCGAAATATCCAAATTTCCAAAAACCTACGCTGCGGCTGAATATGTTCTGCAATCATGACTAACAAACCCTCAAGAACACACCCGTTCTTGAAGGACAAACCAGATGGTTTTTCCTCGAAACCCCCTTTGAATCTTCAACTCAGCTAGATCCTTGATCGTACCACTGAACGTTATCTCGAAGATCCTTTAATCCGAAGAACAAAAATGATTATGTGTTGATGTTCTTGAATTAAAGAGATTGAGAAGATGATGAAGACAAAGTATCTTTCAGGTCTCTAAAGCTGCTCACAATTGATGCACACCAAACTTGCCTTTTGCTTTGATTGCACAATTTTCACACTTGCGAATTCTTGTCTTCAAACTGAACTGTCATGACACTTATATATGAAAACAGAAAACGTTAAAAGCAACAAACAGCTTTATGTATCGATACAAGAGTCGTATGCGTCGATGCATAGTGAGTATAATACATACATGAGTCGACACATGGTTGTATGCATCGATGCATACTGTAACTGTTAAATTCCAGAATGTGAAGTAAATCATGCATCGATACATGATGCATATGAGTCGATACATAGCCCATTTACAAAGGAGCATGTGTCGATACAAGTGTCGTATGAATCGATACATAGCCCAATTACAAAGGAGCATGTATCGATACAAGTGTCGTATGAATCGATACATATTGAAGCAAAATTGTTTTTGTGAATATACCAAAGGAATGTGTCGATGCAAGGCATACATGTATCGATACATACATAAGGAAAATTGTTTTATGATTTTAATGATGATATGTATCAATTTGCCTTGTCTTTTAAGCATAGTATAGGTATGAAATCATATGTATATACCAACTAACCATGCATATCACACAATTTGCATTTATAACATAATTTGCTATCATACAAAAACTTAAAGGCTTGCTCACAAAGGAGAAGACAACATTCATTACCCCGTGGGGTACCTTCTGTTACAAGGTGATGCCTTTTGGGTTGAAGAATGCTGGGGCAACGTATCAGCGAGCTATGCCAGGTCTCGAACAGAAAAAGAGCATCTAGTCAATCTGCAGAAACTGTTTGAAAGATTGAGGAAGTTTCGACTCAGGTTGAATCCGAACAAGTGCACTTTCGGAGTGCGGTCCGGTAAATTATTGGGTTTCATCGTAAGCGAAAAATGAATTGAGGTTGATCCCGCTAAAATAAAAGCGATACAAGAAATGCCTGTACCAAGAATAGAAAAAGAAGTACGTGGTTTCCTGGGTAGATTGAACTACATTGCACGGTTCATATCTCACCTCACAGCCACTTGTGAACCAATATTTAAGCTGTTAAGAAAAGAACAAGTGGTTAGGTGGAATGACGATTGCCAAAGGGCTTTCGAGAAAATAAAAGAATATTTGCGGGAACCTCCAATTCTCATGCCTCCAGTTTCAGGGAGACAATTGATCATGTATTTGACTGTGCTTGAAGGATCCATGGGTAGTGTTCTCGGTCAACATGACGAGACGGGTAAGAAGGAGCACACCATCTACTATTTAAGCAAGAAATTCAATGATTACGAATCCCGGTACTCCATGCTTGAGAGGACATGCTATGCATTTGCATGGGCTGCTAAGCGATTGAGGCAATATATGCTCACTCATACAACCTTGTTAATTTCAAAGATGGACCCTGTCAAGTACATATTTGAGAAACTAGCATTGACCAGACGGGTTACACGTTGGCAGATGGTGTTGACTGAATATGATATCTGGTATACTTCTCAGAAAGCCATCAAAGGAAGTATCCTGTCAGACTATCTTGCGCAGCAGCCTATTGATGATTATCAATCCATGAAATTTGATTTCCCTGATGAGGACATCATGTTTCTCAAAGTTAAAGACTGCGAGGAACCACTCCCGGAGGAGGGGCCAGACCCTGAATCCAAATGGAGTTTGATGTTTGATGGGGCCGTCAACATGAATGGATGCGGAGTTGGAGCAGTTCTTATCACGCCAGAAGGTGTTCATATGCCCTTCACTGCCCGAGTAACTTTCGGATGCACCAACAATGAAGCAGAATATGAAGCTTGTATAATGGGGATCGAGGAGGCGATTAATTTGCGAATTAAGACCCTCGATATCTTCGGTGATTTAGCTTTGGTAATCAATCAAGTGAATGAGAACTGGTACACGCACCAGACACATCTGATTCCGTATAGAGATTATACGAGAAGACTGCTGACGTTTTTCACAACAGTAAAGCTGTACCATATTCCTCGAGATGAGAATAAGTTTGCTGATGCCTTGGCCACATTGTCTTCATGATCAAAGTGCAAAGGTGGAACCATGTACCCAAGATTAATGTGTCTCGTCTTGACAGACTTGTATTTGTGTTTGCTGTTAACGCAGTGTCTGTTGACAAGCCGTGGTTTCATGATATCAGATGCTTCTTGAAGAGTCAAGAGTACCCGCCTGGGGCATCTACCAAAGATAAGAAGACTTTGAGGAGATTGGCTGGTAGTTTCTTCTTAAATGAGGATGTTTTGTACAAACGAAACTTTGACATGGTTATGCTCAGATGCGTGGATAGACACAAGGCACACATGTTGATGCAAGAAGTGCACGAAGGCTCTTTCGGTACCCATGCCGGAGGACATGCAATGGCAAAGAAACTATTAAGGTCAGGGTATTATTGGTTGACTATGGATGCAGATTGTTGTTCATACGCCCGCAAATGCTACAAATGTCAGATTTATGCAGATAAAGTGCATGTACCTCCGAATCCGTTGAATGTCATGTCTTCTCCTTGGCCCTTTGCAATGTGGGGCATTGACATGATTGGAAAGATTAAGCCAACTGCTTCCAATGGCCATCGCTTCATCTTGGTCGCTATTGATTACTTTACCAAGTGGGTGGAAGCAGCGTCTTATGCTAATGTCACCAAGCAGGTGGTAGCCAGATTTCTGAAGAGAGATATTATCTGTCGCTATGGAGTGCCCGAAAGAATCACTACTGATAATGGTTCTAATCTCAACAACAAAATGATGGCAAAATTATGTTGGGACTTCAAAATTGAGCATCACAATTCTTCACCGTATTTTCCAAAAATGAACGGCGCTGTTGAAGCGGCCAACAAGAATATCAAGAAGATTGTGCAAAAGACGGTGGTGACCTACAAGATTGGCATGAGATGTTACCGTTTACCTTGCATGGGTACCGAACATCAGTAAGGACATCTACTGGGGCAACATAGTTCTCACTTGTGTATGGTATGGAGGCAGTCCTACCAGTTGAAGTCGAGATTCCTTCGCTGAGAGTTATGATGGATGTCAAACTGGATGAGGCAGAATGGGTTCGCACCCGATTCAATGAGCTGAGCCTAGTTGAGGAAAAGAGACTAGCAGCTATTTGTCATGGTCAATTATATCAGAGAAGAATGAAGCGAGCATTTGATCAGAAAGTGCGACCTCGGGAATATCAAGTTGGTGAATTGGTACTTAGAAAGATCCATCCTCCAAACACAGATCACAGGGGAAAATGAACACCAAACTATGAAGGTCCATATGTGGTTAAAAAGGTTTTCTTTGGCGGAGCCTTAATGCTTACAACCATGGATGGTGAAGATTTTCCATCCCTTGTCAACTCAGACGCAGGCAAAAAATACTTCGCATAAATAGATCCGCTGGACAAAAAAAAAACAAAAGAAAAGTCCAGGCAAAAAAGGGCATCCCGGCGAGCCATAAAAACAGAATAAAAAGGTTCGGGCAAAAATTAGGGATATAAAATAAAAAATTGTACACCCGGTGAGTTGAAAATCCGCAAGGACAACTCAGGCAAAAAAGGCTATCCCGGTGGATTGAAAACCCAAAAAGGGCGGTCCACGTAAAAGAGGGATTAAACGAAGACTACGATCTGAGTCATCTATACTGCCTCATCGTTTCACTCAAACTGGAAATCTCCAAAGGGTAGGAATCGGTCCAATCATTCTCCTCTGAAAGTGAAGATAATCGGAAAGTCTTGAAGACATACTGGTCATAGCAGAATTGAAACTCAATGAAACGCCGTTTCACATTGCTATTAGGATAGTTTCTTTTCTCAATTTTCAGCGATCACCTATTTCCAAGGATTGCTTCCTGATGTACTTGCCTATTCTGGGCATTTCAATCAATAAAGTTGGTTATTCAGTAAAAAAGCTTCCTATTTGTTTTCATTTTACTGTTTTGTTTGCAAAAACGTCCGAATTTTTGATAAAAAAACATTGCATCGTTGAAAACATTGAGGCTTTATAATAAATTGCGCAGGGAAAACATTTAAAATTTATTTGAATGTTGATTAACCCCGGACGGTGTGTAGCGAGCGATTTTGGACGCGGTTGCGAAGCGCTATCACTCTTTGGTGTCTACAGCTCGATTCATTTTTTATCCTATTAAAGCTGATGAAGGAAGGGAAATAGATGTCTCAAATTAACCCTGCTTGCAAACTGAGGTTAAACAGCGGTCTGTTAGGTTACAAATGCTACAAAGATTCGGGGTCTCTATCGGGTTTATTTTTTTAAAAGTGGTGGGAGGTTTAGATGTTAGGACGGATGCTTCTTGATAGATATGTGAGAGTATGGGGTTTTGGGTTTTTGTTTAGTGTGCTCGCTAAGATTTTTCTTTCAATCTTATGCCTACGTATTCCCGTTTACCGAAATAGGGAAATCAGAGCGTTCGTAGTTCCTCCTATTCTATGGGAGGAAATGGGTGTTTTTGGTGTCTTGTTCAAAGCCCAAGACGTGAAGCAAAAAGGTGGTTTATATCTTGTTCAAAGCCCAAGATGTGAAGCTGAAAGGTCTATTTGTATCTTGTTCAAAGCCCAAGATGTGAAACTAAAGGGTTGGCCTTTAGAGAGAATTTGCCACCTCTAAAAAGGGGGTTGTATGTCACAACTGTTTATAAAGGAGAATTACTTTAACCGGGATATGTGAATCCGACAATGCCCTAATTTCCTTTATAGGGGATTTTAACCTGAAGGAGAAGACTTTAACTCTGTGTAGAGCAATGCTATCTTTCCTTAGAAAATTCTCATGCTAAAAGAGGGACAGTGGCACAGAAGTAGATGATCCAGAGGCTTGCCGCTTACAGCAATTAGATGAAGGGGAAGGAGTTGTTGATGTTTGTGTACTGTGAACGAGGTACAACTTTGATGCTAAAAGGTTGATTGGATCAACCGGTGGTTTTCTTATACAAAGCCTAAGAGGAGGCTAATATGTATCTCGTACAAAGCCCGAGAGAGAGGCTAAAAGGTTTTGACTCAGCGAGGGAATCTTTTGATATCTCGTATAAAGCCCGAGATGGAGGCTATTTGACTCAACAAAATAGTCTTTTGTATCTCGTACAAAGCCCGAGAGGGAGGCTAAAATTTGTTTGGCTCAATAAGAACCTTTTTATATCTCGTATAAAGCCCGAGATGGAGGCGAAATGGGTGATTGACTCAACGAGGGAGTCTCTTATGTGTCTCATACAAAGCCCGTGAGAGAGGCTAAACGTTGTTTGACTCTGCGGGGAAAATCATTGTACAAAGCCCAAGAGGAGGCTATGGTGACTATTTCAGTTGAGTGACAGGTCCAGTATACTGATTTTGAAAGAGAAAATCAGTTCTTATATGAGCAATGCTGTACTCAAGGATTTGATTCGAGGATCCGGGTTATTCCTGTTCTTTAAGGAAGTGGGAAATCCGAAGAGTATTGAGACTGTCCGAGTCTACGGGTTTTCTTCCTATTTTTGAAGGGGTCACTTGAGAATGTCTTTGAGACTCAAGGAAATTAGATTGTCCAAGTCTAGAGTTTCATATTTTGTACTATGCTTTGAGAAATAGTAGTAGACTCTTTGAAAGGACTGTTCTATGCAGATGACTAAGTTCTATTCCTATACCTCTAGGAGGTCGTCGGGACAATTTTTACGAATCCCAAGAGGAGGCTGGAAGCTTTTAAGAAGCCGATCGGTCTTTGTATGAAGCCCAAGAGGAGCCTATCATTCCCGGAGGAAGAATCATTATACGAAGCCTAAGAGGAGGCTGTGAATACTTCTAAGAAGCCGGCGGGTCCTTGTACTAAGTCCAAGAGGATCCGGGGTTGCTTTTAGGAAGCCTGTGGGTCCTTGAACAATGCCCAAGAGGAGGCTGATACTTTTAAGAAGCCTGTGGGTCCCCAAACCCCAAGAAATTCAAGACAGACTATCCACGAGGAATAGATAAAGCCAGGAAAGTTCGAGAATTTGGAAGAAACTCAAAGATGCCATTCACGGAGAATACATTCATCTCTGGGAATAGAGTTTCTTGACAATTCCTAATGAGGACAGCCGAAGAGAAGACTGTATCTGGTGATCTTATTGGGGATCTAGGTGTCTATTTCTACGAATAAACGAAACGGCGCCACCTAGTTCTAGACGTAGTTGCCAGGGAAACTCTAAATATCTATACTATTATTACACAGTTGATATGAGTTTATGAAAGAAGACTTACAGCGAAACAGCCCCACAATACAGTTATATGTATATGAAAGCGGTAAATGAAAGCATATAAACACTTACTCGGTTGTAGAGCTTCCATGCTGTTTGGTTAGTTGTTCAACAAATAAAGATTGAACACAACAGTATATTTCAAAATTAAAGGAGAAAATGCTTTGAAAAAGAAAGATTTGGGGCTTATAGCTCAAGGAGAGGTCCAGGGTTTTATCAGTGAGCGCACTGTTGTTTTGTACAGAGGGACTTATACAAGTGACTGAGGCCCAAAATATTTTCCGTACAAAGGGATGGGTCTTACACTCTCTCAAGAGGCCCAAAAAGTTTTGAATGGGTCCTATAGTTCAAGGATAGGCCCAAGGTGGTTAATTTTAAACCGGCGACGATCACGTCGTTTATTTGAAGATGTACAGAGGGACTTATACAACGAATGAGGCCCAAAAAGTTTTCTGTACAAGTGGGTTGAGTCTTACACTCTAATAGAGGCCCAAAAAGTTTTAAAAGAAAAAGAGTGGGGCTTATAACACGAGGGTAGGCCCTGTTTGTTTTTCCGTTTGAAATGGCGATCGCGCCGAGGTTTTCTTTTAACGCAGAGGGACTTATACAAGTGACTGAGGCCCAAAAATGATTTGGTCAAAAAAGGATTGGGTCTTACACTCTATTAGAAGCCCAAAAGTTTGAAAATGATTTATGAGGGTTGAATTAATCCAAAAACCCAAATTTGTTTTCAAAATGTGTTTTAATTGAATAAAAATTCAATTAATATGATCAAAATTGTTTAACATATGGAAAACAAATTGTGATCTTGGATTAATGCTTCAAAAATTAAGTATTGACCTACAAAATAATTAGAAAGCATTAAAAGTTGCAAAATCAAGGTGGAAAAAATATTTTAAATGTCAAAAGCAATTAAAACATTAATTCTTTGCAAAAATATCAATTATATAAAATAAATAATATTTTTGGGATTTTTTGGGAAAATAAAATATTTTAACATTTTTGTGAATTATTAAAAAAAGAACCAACTCAAAATCATTAAAACTCAGAGAGAAATTAATTTTTGAATCAATTAAATAAAATCACAAAATTCAAATATTTGAATTTTCAAAAAAATGGCGCCAAGAACACACCAAGAACACGCGCGTGTTTTGGGTTTGCCCAGATTTGCATTTTCTCTTCAATATCACTGAATACTTGATCATATCATGTAATCCACATACCAATAAACTCGTTTTAACCTCATGATCATGTCTACGGCAATTAATTTCATTTAAATTAAGCATAAAACAAGAAATCACGAAAAATCCTCAAGAACCCTAATTTCTGCATGAAGGCTAGGATTTTTGATACACGATTCAAACAATGCAATTAATTGAGGGGAAACATTCCATGCATGATTATGAACATATGGCCAAATTATTGTGCAGCAAAAATTGCATGGATCATAGAGTCAGAAGAGATCATGCTTACCACTTGCAGCTGGTGATCGTGATTTGTGTTGGAGGTGTTACAGCTAGGTTCCAATGATCTGGATAGCTTCCCTAGGTGCCATGGAGTGTGTATGAATGCTTGGAATGGATTGAAATGATCTGGAACTTGAGATGGTACCCCAACTGCAAATCTGTCAAGAACTTGAGCAATTGGCTGGTGATTTTGTGAAATCTGAGTTCCAGATGTTATGTGAGTGTTTGGATCACTTCTATATGATGTATATGAGGTGTGTGTGTGTGATTGGTTTGATTGGAAAAGCTCTCAAACTCAAAATCCGATAGTAACTTGCCTTAGAAGGCAAAATTGGAGTGAAAGAAGATATTTTGAGGAAAGCATCTGTTTGATGGCTTTGGTGTACTCAAACTTATCACAATTGAGCTCTATTTATAGTAGAGCAAGTTTGTTTTGCAAGGAATAGTGAATGGCAACTGCTGAGTAGGTTTGGCCAATGTTGGCAAATGAAAATCCAAGTCTCCTCTAGCCATTGACTAGAGGTTAGGGCACAGGCTGTTGGTTCCCTTGGTCTTGGATAAGTCTTGACTGAATTCAGTTGAGAATGGCTCAGTCCATGCCACCTTGATGCTTCCATTGAATTCTCCAATCCAAAATTGGAGTCTTGTCCCTATTTTGGCAATTCAAGGTTCAACATGCTATTTCTTATTCCAAAGACTTTGGAGGCTTGGCTCAGTGATTGTCCCCTTTAGATTCAATCCTCAGATGTGTCCAAGTGGATAGGAGTATTTGGATTTGGCTGATTTTGGAAAATCGACCAAAAGTTTAAAAATCTGCCTTGTCTTGGCAGATTTCAGCAAGGCAACTTGCCAATGTCATATCTCATGACTCAAATTGAATTTGGTAATGTTCTTGGCCATTTTGGAAAGCCCTTACATGATACAACAACTGTTTTAACATGTTTGGTTTTGATCTCTTTTGAATCCAAGTGAAAAATCCCCCTACATTTGGCAAAAAGTAAGGTAAAATCTGACTTAGTGAAATTTTCACTAAGTGTTGGAACAAAGTGACTTTTCTTGATTTTGATCACTCCATAACTCAAAATCCATGAGGAATTTGGACATAGTTAAGTGTGAAGTTTTTGTAGAGGACAATGAGATCTACAAATCAAGCTTTGAATGGGGAACAATGGCCTTGTGGTTTAGGAGTTATGGTCCTCCAAAGTTGGCACATTAGTGTCACTTTTTCCATAACTTAGAAATTTTTCTAAGTTTTTATGGTTACCCCTTTTACAAGTTATCCCACTTTCTTTGATTTTTCTTGATGAATGATGATTCAAATCATACATTAACATCATTTTAGGGTTAAAAGTCCATTTTGGTGAAAAATCTCAAAAAGTCAAAGTTGACTTTTGTGCACAGTTGACTTTTTATCAAATGAATTCCAAATTGTGCAATTCTTCATGAAATCATGTCCTTGACCTAAATCAAACTTGATGGACATGTTCCATGGGTGTCATAGGGTATATTGATTCATGTCCTAGGGCTTGGGAGCATGTCCAGGTCAAAATTCAAAGTTATAGTTGACTTTTCCCTCGAAACCCTAATTGTGGTGCAGATGAAATTGAGACTTGTTGGTCACACTTCTTGGATTAATCCATTGTTACAAATGGATCAATATAATTCATTAGAGACCCTTAAACCTTCTCTTGAGGTCTTGGCTCATGATTTTCCCTAAAAGTCAACTTAGGGGTGAATTAGGTCAAGAAACCCTAATTCCTGATTTTTGATGAATGCATCCCCTGAGGCAAAATTTACTTGATGATTGGGTCCATGAGGTCCCATGAAGTATACTAGGATATGTTTTGGATCATTGGCTTGTGCCCAGATGAAAAATTTTCATCTGGAGGCCCTAGTCGACCAAAACCCTAATTTGGTGACACTGTCGATCTTGAGACTTGATCCACCTAGAAGGGAGCAGCCTTGGGCTTGATCATTGAAGTGGGAGTCCTTTTGATCCATTGTGGATGTTTGAGAGGTTAGACAAGTTGAAGATCATGTCATTCCTTGATTGATCCTTTGTCTAAGGCTCTGAGAGGGCTTGAAACCCTAATTTTGATTGTAGTGGATGCTCACCCATCTTTGGGGAGACTGATGAAGTATGATGGTTCCTCCATATTGTGATGATGATTTGCACAATGATGGGACATCTTAGTGGTCAAATTTTGGGTATGGCAGATGCCCCTATTTAATCTTCTTGGACCTGAAGGTGCGAATGACGAAGGTATTCGGGCATTCGGGGTGCAAGAGGATTAAATATCGGAATACACGAAATTTTGATGGTGGTTATGAATGGTAGCTTACGCATTCATCTTCTTTAGCTAAGCGATGCTACTTAGAAAAGGTAAACTTCCCCTCGATCCTGGTCTTCAGCCAAGGAACTGGTCTCAGTTTTTGAAGTAAACGTCCCCTCGATCCTGGTTTCCTGCCAAGGAACTGGTCTTAGTTTCTCTTGTTAACTTCCCCTCGATCTTGGTTTCCTACCAAGGAACTGGTCTTAGTTTCTTTTGTAAATAAACTTTATTGACAAGGGACGCTATGCGTAGCGGCTTTCCTCAAACTTCTCGCCGAATTTTCCTGGGGAGATGCCATTTGACGGAAAAACTCTAATGTCAGACTCGCTGGGAGGACCCAGTCGTCTGAGTTGTAGAGGTGTACAAACTTCTCTGTTGGAGATGCCATTTGTTGACTCTACTTGGGGAATGCGAGTCCCCTGAGAGACTGCTTTCTCTTGGGGGTCTTACATCATACTTTTCTCGGGATCTTCCCGGAGAAATGCCATATGATGGGATCCAATTTTGAGGTGCCGATGACCTTTTCATCAGTGGTTTTTTCGGAGAAAAATTGCTGTACCACCGAATCTCTGATTAAGAGGCTTTCTCTGTGGATTTTCCTTAATCCGGGGAATCAAGGAATTCATCTTCAATGGCGAAGAGTGATGTTGACTGGAGGCTCTCTAATGTTTCATAGGTTCAAGTTATCAAAGTGGTCGAGGGACAACTTCCTTCTAAAATAAACTGGAGGCAAGGTTGTTCAAACACAGCGTTTCCTGACGAGGCAAGAACTGATAACTCGATTGAGAGAACTTCTATCACTAGGGGACAAGACCGACTAGAGTGATAGTGATGCAATATGAAATGTGAATGCAAATCAATAATGCATGATATATGTATGTTTATGCTGACAAAACTGACGTAACGTAGAAAATGACAGGTGAACACGACTGAATACTCGGCCATCGCGGGGCGAAGAAGTACCGTTGGTTCAGAATAGCAATTCCACCTTGCTTAGGAGAGATAGTCCCTGTTGGGAGCTATGTTGGTCGGGCTTAGGAGATGAGAACTCGGCCGAGGCGTGTCAGACGAAACAAAGTCTCTGACACAGTTGATCCCTTCATTCAGGCGTACTGGGTTAGAAGGAGTACTTTTATTCTCCACTTTGAGGTTCGATTACTTCTAGAGAAGCGACCGATGTTCTTCTGATGTTCAACAGTCAAAAGAAATTGTCATCTTTATTAAAAAGCAGAAAAAGTTTTAACAAGTAAATTCATTTTTGTTTTATTTCAAGAATCGTTAATCATGTTAAAATGTCGTTCTGTAAAGCTAAAACAAATAAGAATTACAAACAAAAGGACAAGGGCTCAAATTTTATTGATAAGATGGAGATCAGCCAAACGCGTGATTCCAAAGAGTATTTACAAAGTTAGAAAATGGTACTTTATAGGGAAAAGGGCTACATTGAAACATAACGACCGCTATCCTTCTACCAACTTTGAATTCAGGGCATCCTGAGCTTCTGTCGAAGATGACCTTGACTGGAGTTTTCTGACGGATGATGTAACTGCTGTTGAGGGACCCGCCTCTGTTGAACATAGTTACTTGCCATTATCCCTAATTTTTGCATGGATTGTACTATGATGTTTCCAATCCATCGAGATGATTTTTTTTATGTCTCTAACTTTTGCCTGGACCGCCCTTTCGGGTTTTCAATCCACCGAGACTTTTTTTTTAGTTTAGGCGAAGTATTTCTTGACTACATCAACATTCGTGGGGTAGGCAAATTCCTCTCCGTCCATGGTTGCAAGTCTCACAGCGCCGCCTGAGAAAGCTTTCGTGACCACATAGGGGCCATCATAATTTGGAGTCCACTTACCCCGGGAGTCAGTGAGAAATGATTGTATCTTCTTGAGCACAAGGACTCCTTTCCTGAAGATGCGGGGTCGAACCTTTTTGTCGAACGCCTTCTTCATTCTCTGTTGATACAATTGACCATGGCATAGTGCCGTTATTCTCTTTTCTTCTATCAGATTTAGTTCGTCATGTCGGCTTTGACACCATTCAGCTTTGGTGAGCTTAGCTTCCATCAATACTCAGATTGATGGGATCTCTACTTCTATGTGGAGCACTGCTTCCATACCATATACTAGAGAGAAAGGGGTAGCCCCTGTTGAAGTGCGGACAGATGTTCGATAACCATGAAGAGCAAAGGGTAACATCTTGTGCCAGTCTTTGTAGGTTACAACCATCTTTTGAACGATCTTCTTGATGTTCTTATTGGCCGCTTCTACCGCTCCATTCATCTTTGGTCGGTAGGGAGATGAGTTATGGTGTTCAATCTTGAACTCTACGCACAACTTTTTCATCATCTTGTTGTTCAAGTTGGATCCATTATCAGTAATGATCTTGCTTGGAACACCATAACGACAGATGAGATTATTTTTGATAAATCGGACCACCACTTGTCGGGTTACGTTAGCGTACGACACTACTTCGACCCACTTGGTGAAGTAATCAATGGCTACTAGGATGAACCGATGTCCGTTTGAAGCCTTAGGTTCAATCAAGCCAATCATGTCGATTCCCCATATGGAAAAAGGCCACAGGGAAGAGAGAACTTTGAGATGCGATGGCGGTACATGAATTTTGTCGGAGTATATCTGACACCTATGACACCTCCTCGTGTACTTGTAGCAGTCGGATTCCATGGTCAACCAGTAATACCCTACTCTCAGAATTTTTCTCGCCATTGTGTGTCCGTTGGCATGAGTGCCAAAGGATCCTTCATGAATTTCTTTCATCAGCATTTCTGCTTCTGGTCTGTCTACGCATCGGAGCAAGACCATGTCAAAATTTCTCTTATAGAGAGTGTCACTGCTCAGGAAGAAGTTTCCAGCCAATCTTCTGAGGGTTTTTCTGTCTTTCCTGGATGCTCCAGGTGGGTACTCTTGTTTCTGAAGGAAACATTTGATATCGTGATACCAAGGTTTGTCGTCGATGACTGCTTCGATCGCGAAGATGTAAGTGGGCCGTTCAAGGCGCATTATGTCGATCTTAGGTAGGTCGTTCCATTGACCCATACTAATCATAGAAGAGAGAGTGGCTAATGCATCAGCCATGTGATTCTCATCTCGAGGGATGTGATGAAACTCAACTCTGTTGAAGAAGGGTAACAACCTTCTTGCATAGTCCTTGTAAGGAATCAGTCCTGATTGGTATGTGTTCCAATATCCTTTAATCTGATTGATAACCAGGGCTGAGTCGCCATATACGTCCAAGTTTTTGATCCTTAAATCAATCGCTTCTTCGAGACCCATGATACATGCTTCGTATTCGGCCTCGTTGTTCATACATTTGAACATAAGTCTGGCGGTGAATGGAATGTGGGTACCCTGAGGGGTAACAATGATTGCCCTAATTCTGTTTCCGTAATGATTGACTGCTCCGTCAAAGATAAATCCCCATTGGGAACCTGGTTCTGGCCCTTCACTAGGTAACGGTTCATCGTAATCTTTCATTTTTAGATACATGACATCTTCGTCTGGGAAGTCAAACCCGACTGATTCCTGATCGTCAATCGGTTGATGAGCCAAATAATCTGCTAAAATACTTCCCTTAACGGCTTTCTGAGCGTGGTACTCTTGTAGCGAGCGATTTTGGACGCGGTTCTTAAGTGCTGGTCGCTCTCTGCGGTTGAGCTTTAACTACAGGTCGATTCATTTTTTATCCTATTGTGAGCTGAATAAGGAAGGGAAATAGATGTCTCCAATTAACCCTGCTTGCATACTGAGTTTAAACAGCGGTCTGTTAGGTTACGGATGCTATCAATGTGGGGGGGCCTTTGTACTGGTTATTTATATTTTCGCCAATACGGTTTTCTTTCTTTTCATTTGGACAGAAGGTTTCTGGCGGGGAACAAGGATTAGGATATTAGGACTGGTGCTTTTGAGAGATACATGAGAGTATGGGGTTTTGGGTTTTTGTTTAGTGTGCTCGCTAAGATTTTTCTTTCAATCTTATGCCTACGTATTCCCATTTATCGAAACAGGGAAATCAGAGCGTTCGTAGTTCCTCCTATTCTATGGGAGGAAATGGGTGTTTTGGTGTCTTGTTCAAAGCCCAAGACGTGAAGCGAAAGGTGATTTGTATCTTGTTCAAAGCCCAAGATGTAAAGCTGAAAAGTCTATTTGTATCTTGTTCAGAGCCCAAGATATGAAGCCAAAAGGTCTCAACTTTAGAGAGAATTTGTCATCTCTAAAGAGGGGGTTGTATGTCACAACTGTTTTATAAAGGAGAATTACTTTAACTGGGATTTGTGAATCCGAAAATGCCATAATTTCCTTTATAGGGGATTTCAACCTGAAGGAGAAGACTTTAACACAGTGTTGAGCAATGCTATCTTTCCTTAGGAATTTCTCATGCTAAAAGAGGGATAGTGGCATGGATGTAGATGATCCAGAGGCTTGCCGTTTACAGCGATTAGATGAAAGGGGAAGGAGTTGTTGATGTTTGTGTACTGTGAACGAGGCATAACTTTGATGCTAAAAGGTTAATTAGATTAACCAGTGGTTTTCTTATACAAAGCCTAAGAGGAGGCTAAAAGGTATCTCGTACAAAGCTCGAGAGAGAGGCTAAAAGGTTTTGACTCGACGATGGAATCTTTTGGTATCTCGTATAAAGCCCGAGATGGAGGCGATTTGACTCAACAAGAGAGTTTTTTTGAACCTTGTACAAAGCCCGAGATGGAGGCTGTTGTTTATTTGGCTTAATAAGAACCTTTTTGTATCTCGTATAAAGCCCGAGATGGAGGCAAAAGGGGTGATTGACTCAACGAGGGAGTCTCTTATGTGTCTCGTACAAAGCCCGAGAGAGCGGCTAAACATTGTTTGACTCCGCTGGGGAGGATCATTGTACAAAGCCCAAGAGGAGGCTAACTTCACTGGAGAAGGATCATTATACAAAGCCTAAGAGGAAGCTATTGTAACTGTTTCAGTTAAGTGACAGGTCCAGTATACTGATTTCGAAAGAGAAAATCAGTTCTTATATGAGCAACACTGTACTCATGGATTTGATTCAAGGGTCCAGGTCATTCCTGTTCTTTAAGGAAGCGGGAAATCCGAAGGGTATTGAGACTGTCCGAGTCTGCGGGTTTCCTTCCTATTTACCGAAGGGGTCACTTGAGAATGTCTTTGAGACTCAAGGAATTAGACTGTCCAAGTCTAGGGTTTCATCTTTTGTAATATGCTTTGAGAAACAGTAGTAGACTCTTTGAAAGGACTGCTCTATGTAAATGACTAAGTTATGCTCCTATACCTCTAGGAGGTCGTCAGGACAATTTGTACGAAGCCCAAGAGGAGGCTGGAAGCTTTTAAGAAGTCGATCGGTCCTTGTACTAAGCCCAAGAGAACGCTATCATTCCCGGAGGAAGAGATCATTATACGAAGCCTAAGAGGAGGCTGTGTATACTTCTAAGAAGCCGTAGGGTCCTTGTACTAAGCCCAAGAGAAGGCGGGGTTGCTTTTAGGAAGCCTGTGGGTCCTTGTACGATGCCCAAGAGGAGGCCGATGCTTTTAAGAAGCCCGTGGGTCCCCAAACCCCGAGAAATTCAAGGAAATGCTATTCACCGAGAATAGATCAAAGTCAGGAAAGTTTGGGAATTTGGAAGAAACTCAGAGATGTCATTCACGGAGAATACATTCATCTCTGGGAGTAGAGTTTCTTGATAATTCCTAATGAGGACAGCCGAAGAGAAGACTGTATCTGGTGGTCCTATTGAGGATCTAGTTGTCTATTTCTACGAATAAACGAAACGGAGTTTCCTAGTTCTAGACGTAGTTGCCGGGGAAACTCTAAATATTTACACTATTATTACACAGTTGATATGATTTTATGAAAGAAGACTTACAGCGAAACAGCCCCACAATACAGTTTATATGTATATGAAAGCAGTAAATGAAAGCGATAACCACTTACTCGGTTGTAGAGCTTCCATGCTGTTTGGTTAGTTGTTCAACAAAGAAAGATTGAAAACAATAGTATATTCAAAATCAAAGGAGAAAGTGCTTTGAAAAAGAAAGATTTGGGGCTTACAGCTCAAGGAGAGGCCCAAGAGGTATTTTTCAAAAGGCGACGATCGCGCCGTTTGTTTTTGACGATATCGGGACTTATACAATACACTGAGGCCCAAAAATGATTTGGTCAAAAAAAGGATTGGGTTTTACACTCTATTAGAGGCCCATGAGTGTTTGACAATGATTTGTTTTGAGTGAAAATCAAAGAAACCCTAATTTTATTCTTTAAAAATAAATATTTAAAGAAAATCAATGAAAAATACCAAATAGGTTTGAATAAACCACTTGTGATTTTTGTTTAAGGTTTGAAAAATGAGGTATAAATCACAAGAGATATTAAAACTCATTTGGTCTTGATTTTTCAAGATGAATATTCATTTTAAAATGCTTAAAAACAAATAAAAATGAATTTATTCACAAAAATACTAATTATATTAAATAAATAATACAAACTCAATTTTTTTGTGGAATAAAATATTTCAACATTTTTGTGATTTTTTACAAAAAGAACCAATCAAAAATAATTAAAATTGAAAGAGTTATTAATTTTCCAAATAATTAACAAAACATGAAAATAATTGGAAAAATAGCAAAATGTGAAAAAATCACAAAATGGCATGGGTGGGGTTTGAACCCACGACCTCAAGCATACAAGGTGCGCGCCTTACCACTGGGGTGGTGATACATCCATTGTTTGAAACAAACCAACAAATAAATAAGTCATGCCTTGGTTTTGGCTTGCCCAAGACAAGTTTTGGCTCAAAAACGTGAAGGTCATAACTTTCTAAATTCTTAATGGTTTGAGACAAAATTTATATGCATCTGGGCCAGAATTTCATAAGGAATCCAATGGTGGTGGTAGTTTTTTCAGATCAAACTTCCTCCTCAAAACCCGATAGTGGTTTTGAAAATGACCTATAAATGCATTTTCTATGCTACAACTTGGTACAAGCATGGATTACATGGTGAATTAGCTCAAACACAACATATATGACATGTATGAGATGTTTATGATCAATGGACTTCAAATGCACACATGTTTTGGTGAGTGCAAGTTGAGAGGCTTACCCTTCTTTGAGATTTTGGAGGTTTCTCTGCAATCTGCCAACCCTCTTGCTCCAGATATGATTTTATGCTTTGAACCACCTCAAATGATCCCTTGGATACTTTTAGGATGATTGGAATCAGCTGGTACCTGCAAAAACACAAACTGTCCCTTTCTTGCAAAAGGGGTTAAAATTAACCAAAATAGCAACTCCCTCAAATGGTGTTCCAGATGGTGGGAACCATTTGGGACAGTTCAAGGATGATATTTGGAGTGTGTTTGAGGTTTTATCTGGTTTGGAAAGTGACTGAATCAAGACATGGCTTGAAAAATGCAAAAAAGTGATATTTTGAGGTTTTGAGAGGTGACTTTGTGATGTTGTGATTACAGGTCACTTTTGATGGGTTGCACAGCTTACATATGATATATAGTAGGTGTGTGTGTGATTAGTTTGGGTGGAATTGCTCTCTAGCTCAAAAACTCAGAATTACTTGCTTTGGAAGGCAAGTTTGAGGTGAAAGAAGAGATTTTGAGGAAAGCATCTGTTTGATGGATTTGGTGTACTCAAACTGAACACAATTGAGCTCTATTTATAGTAGAGCAAGTTTGTTTTGGATCCACAGTAAATGGCAACTGCAGCAGGTGTATGTTCAATGTTGGCCAATGGAAATGCAAGTCTCCTCTAGCCATTGACTAGAGGTTAGGGCACAGGGCTGTGGTTCCCTTGGTCTTGGATAAGTCTTGACTGATTTCAGATGAGAATGGCTCATTCCATGCCTCCTTGATGCTTCCATTGAATGCTTCAATCCAAATTTGGAGTCTTGTCCCTATTTTGGCCATTCTAGGATCAACATGCTATTTCTTGTTCCATGGACTTTGGAGGCTTGGCTCAGTGATTGTCCCCTTTAGATTCAATCCTCAGATGTGTCCAAGTGGATAGGAGCATTTGAATTTGGCTGATTTTGGCAAATCGAGCAAAATTGCAAATTCAGCCTTGCCTTGACAGATTTCAGCAAGGCAACTTGCCAATGTCATATCTCATGGTGTAAGTTGAATTTGGTAATGCTCTTGACCATTTTGGAAAGCCCTTACATGATACAACAACTATTTGAACATGTTTGGATTTGATCTCTTTTGAATCCAAGTGAAAAATCCCCTTACATTTGGCAAAAAGTGAAGACAGATTTGGACTTAGTGAAAATTTCACTAAGTGTTGGAAAAAGTGATATTTTCACTTTTCAGCCACTTTGATCACTCCATAACTCAAAATCCTTAATGAATTGGACTTAGGTCTAGTTGAAGTTTTTGTAGAGGGTAATGAGGGCTACAAATACATCTTTGGATGATGAAAAATGGCTTTGTGGTTTAGGAGTTATGATCCTCCAAAGTTGGTACCCTTGTCACTTTATTTTTAACTTAGAAAAATTTCTAAGTTTTTATGGTTACCCCTTTTACAAGTTATCCAACTTTTCTTGATTTTTCTTGATGAATGATGATTCAAATCATACATTAACATCATTTTAGGGTTAAAAATCCATTTTGGTGAAAAATCTCAAAAAGTCAAAGTTGACTTTTGTGCACAGTTGACTTTTTATCAGATGAATTCCAAACTGTGCAATTCTTCATGAAATCATGTCCTTGACCTAAATCAAACTTGATGGACATGTTCCATGGGTGTCATAGGGCATATTGAATCATGTATTAGGGCTTGGGAGCATGTCCTGGTCAAAAGTCAAAGTTACAGTTGACTTTTCCCTTAGAACCCTAATTGTGGTGCAGATGAAATTGAGACTTGTTGCTCAAGCTTCTTGGATTAATCCATTGTTCCAAATGGATCAATATAGTTCATTAGAGACCCTCAAACCCTCTTTTGAGGTCTTGGCTCATGGTTTGTCCCAAAAGTCAACTTAGGGGTGAATTAGGTCAAGAAACCCTAATTCCTGATTTTTGATAAATGCATCCCCTAAGGCAAAATTGACTTGATGATTGGGTACATGAGGTTCCATGGGGTATATTAGATTATGTTTTGGATCATTGGCTTGTGCCCAGATGAAATTTTCCATCTGGAGGCCCTGGTCGACCAAAACCCTAATTTGGTGACACTGGCGATCTTGAGGCTTGATCCACCTAGAAGGGAGCAGCCTTGTGCTTAATCCTTGAAGTGGGAGTCCTTTTGATCCATTGTGGATGTTTGAGAGGTTTAGACAAGTTGAAGATCATGTCATTCTTTGATTGATCCTTTGTCTAAGAACTCAAAGAGGGCTTGAAACCCTAACTTTGACTGTAGTAAGTGTTCACCCATCTTTGGGGAGACTGATGAGGCAAGATGGTTCATCCATATTGTGATGATGATTTTCACAATGATGGGAAATCTTAGTGGTCAAAATTTGGTGTACGACAGATGCCCCTATTTAATCTTCTTGGACCCGAAGGTGTGAATGACGAAGGTATTCGGGCATTCGAGGTACAAGAGGATTAAACATCGGAATACCTGAAATTTTGATGGTGGTCATGAATGGCAGCTTGCGCATTCATCTTCTTTTGCTAAGCAATGATGCTTAGAAAAGGTAAACTTCCCCTCGATCCTGGTCTTCAGCCAAGGAACTGGTCTCAGTTTTCTTTTGTCAACCTCCCCCCCGTTCCTGGTTTCCTACCAAGGAACTGGTCTCAGTTGCCGATTTAAACTTCCCCTTGATCCTGGTTTCTTACCAAGGAACTGGTCTCAGTTTCTTTTGTCAATAAACTTTATTGACAAGGAACGCTATTTGTAGCGGATTTCCTTCAAACTTCTCGCCGAATTTTCCTGGGGAGATGCCATTTGATGGGAAAGCCTCTGATGTCAGACTTGCTGGAGAACCCAGTCGTCTGAGTTGTAGAGGTGTGCAAAATTCTCTGTTGGAGATGCCATTTGTCGACTCTATCTGGGGAAAATGAGTCTCTTGAGAGACTGCTTTCGTTTGGGTATTACATCATACTTTTCTCGGGATCTTCCTAGAGAAACGCCATATGATGGGGTCCAATTTTGAGGTGCCGATGACCTTTTCATCGGTGTGTCTTTCAGAGAATGGCAGCTGTACTGCCAAATCTCTGCTTAGGAGGCTTTCTCTGTGGATTTTCCTTAATCCGGGAAAGCAAGGATATCATCTTCAATGGCGAAGAGTGACATTCGTAGAAAGCTTCTCTGGCTTTTCATTGATTCAAGTTATCAAAGTGGTCAAAGGCCAACTTCCTCCCAGAAATAAACTGGAGGCGAGGTTGTTCAAACGCAGCGTTTCCTGACGAGGCAAGAACTGACAACTCGATTGAGAGAACTTCTATCACTAGGGGACAAGACCGACTAGAGTGATAGTGATGCAATATGAAATGTGAATGCAAATCAATAATGCAATGATGCATGTATGTTTATGCTAACAAGATAGACGCGACATACAAACTGATGAGTGAACATGACTGGATACTCGGCCATCGACGGGCGAAGAAGTACCATTGGTCCGAAAGTAGCAATTCTACCTTTCTTAGGAAAAGTAGTCCTCGCTGGGAATACCGGTGATCGGGCTTAGGAGATGAGAACTCGGCCGAAGCGTGTCAGACGAAACAAGGTCTCTGACACAGTTAATCCCTTCATTCAGGCATACTGGGTTAGAAGGAGTACTTTGATTCTGCACTTTGAAGTTCGCTTACTTCTGGAGAAGCGACCGAGGTTCCTCTGATATTCAACAGTCAAAAGAAATTGCCATCTTTATTTTAGAAGCAGAAAAAGTTTTAACAAGTAAATTCATTTTTGTTTTATTTCAAGAATCGTTGATCATATTAAAATGCCGTTCTGTAAAGCTAAAACAAATAAGAATTACAAACAAAAGCACAAGGGCTCAAATTTTATTGATAAGATGGAGATCAGCCAAACGCATGATTCCAAAGAGTATATACAAAGTTAGAAAAATGGTAATTTACAGGGAAAAAGGGCTACGTTAAAACATAACGATCACTATCCTTCTACCAACTTTGAATTCGGGACATCCTGAACTTCTGTCGAAGATGACCTTGACTGGAGTTTTCTGACAGGTGATGTAACCGCTGCTGCTGAGAGACTTGCCTCTTTTGAACATAGTTACTTGCCATTATACCTAACTTTTGCCTGGATTGTACTATGATGTTTCCAATCCACCGAGATGATTTTTTTTTATTTTGTCTCTAAATTTTGCCTGGACCGCCCTTTCAGGTTTTCAATCCACCGAGACGTTTTTTTTTTAGTTTAGGCGAAGTATTTCTTGACTACATCAACATTCGTGGGGTAGGCAAATTCCTCTCCGTCCATGGTTGCGAGTCTCAAGGCGCTGCCTGAGAAAGCTTTCGTGACCACGTAGGGGCCGTCATAATTTGGATTCCATTTACCCCGAGAATCAGTGAGAAATGATTGTATCTTTTTGAGCACGAGGTCTCCTTTCCTGAAGATGCGGGGTCGAACCTTTTTGTCAAATGCCTTCTTCATTCTCTGTTGATATAATTGACCGTGGCATAGTGTCGTGATTCGCTTCTCTTCAATCAGGTTTAATTCGTCGTGTCGACTTTGACACCATTCAGCTTCTGAAAGCTTAGCTTCCATCAATACCCGGATTGATGGGATCTCTACTTCTATGGGGAGCACTGCTTCCATGCCATATACTAGAGAGAAAGGGGTAGCCTTTGTTGAAGTGTGGACAGATGTGCAATAACCGTGAAGAGCAAAGGGTAGCATCTCGTGCCAATCTTTGTAGGTTACAACCATCTTTTGAACGATCTTCTTGATGTTCTTGTTAGCCGCTTCTACCGCTCCGTTCATCTTTGGTCGGTAGGGAGATGAGTTATGGTGTTCGATTTTGAACTCTGCACACAACTCTTTCATCATCTTGTTGTTCAAGTTAGATCCATTATCAGTAATGATCTCGCTTGGGACACCATAATGGCAGATGATATTGTTTTTGATAAATCGGACCACCACTTGTTGGGTTACATTGGCGAATGACGCTGCTTCGACCCACTTGGTGAAATAGTCAATGGCTACCAGGATGAACCGATGTCCGTTTGAAGCCTTAGGTTCAATCATGCCGATCATGTCGATTCCCCATATGGAAAATGGCCATGGGGAAGAAAGAACTTTGAGATGTGATGACGGTACATGAATTTTGTCGGAGTATATCTGACACTTGTGACACCTCTTCATGTACTTGTAGCAGTCAGATTCCATTGTCAACCAATAGTACCCTACTCTTAGAATTTTTCTCGCCATTGTATGTACGTTGGTATGAGTACCAAAGGATCCTTCATGAATTTCTTTCATAAGCATGTCTGCTTTTGGTCTGTCGACGCATCGGAGCAAAACCATGTCAAAATTTCTCTTATAGAGAGTGTCACCGCTCAGGAAGAAGTTTCCAGCCAGTCTTCTGAGGGTTTTCCTGTCTTTTCTGAGTGCCCCAGATGGGTACTCTTGTCTCTGAAGGAAGCATTTGATATCGTGATACCAAGGTTTGTCGTCTATGACTGCTTCAATCGTAAAGATGTAAGCGGGCCTTTCAAGGCGCATGATGTCGATCTTAGGTATGTCATTCCATTGACCTACACTAATCATAGAAGAGATAGTGGCTAATGCATCAGCCATGTGATTCTCATCACGAGGGATATGACGAAACTCGATTCTGTTGAAGAAGGGTAACAACCTTCTTGCATAATCCTTGTAAGGAATCAATCCTGATTGGTATGTGTTCCAATCTCCTTTTATCTGATTGATAACCAAGGCTGAGTCGCCATATACGTCCAAGTTCTTGATCCTTAAGTCGATCGCTTCTTCGAGACCCATAATACAAGCTTCGTATTCGGCCTCGTTGTTCGTACACTTGAACGTGAGTCTGGCAGTGAAAGGAATGTAGGTACCCTGAGGGGTAACAATGATTGTCCCAATTCCGTTTCCATAATGATTAACTGCTCCGTCAAAGATAAGTCCCCATTGGGAACCTGGTTCTGGCCCTTCACTGGGTAGTGGTTCATCGCAGTCTTTCATCTTTAGATACATGACATCTTCGTCTGGGAAGTCAAACCTGATCGATTCTTGATCGTCAATCGGTTGATGAGCCAAATGATCGGCTAAAATACTTCCTTTAACGGCTTTTTGAGCGTGGTACTCTATGTCATATTCTAATAACAGCATTTGCCAACGGGCAATCCTTCCCGTGAGAGCAGGTTTTTCGAAGACGTACTTGAGTGGATCCATTTCGGAGACCAACCAAGTAGTGTGACGAATCATGTATTGCCGAAGACGTTTGGCTGCCCAAGCCAAAGCGCAACAAGTTTTCTCAAGCATCGTTTACTGAGTCTCGCAGTCGGTGAATTTCTTGCACAAATAGTAAATGGCAGACTCTTTCCATTTGGTTTCGTCTTGTTGGCCAAGTACGCATCCCATTGAGTCCTCTAGAACTGTGAGGTAAATGATCAGTGGTCTTCCTTCCACTAGAGGTGATAGAATCGGAGGATTCAACAGATATTCCTTGATACTGTCGAATACGGTTTGGCAATCTTCTGTCCAAACGCAGTCCTGGTTCTTTTTCAGTAATTTGAAAATCGGCGCACATGTGGCGGTCATAAGGAATATGAATCTGGAGATGTAATTCAAACGTCCCAAGAATCGTCTAACTTGTTTTTCAGCTTTTGGAGAAGGCATTTCTTGAATGGCCTTGACCTTGTTAGGATCAACCTCAATCCCTTTCTGGCTGACGATGAACCCTACTAGTTTCCCTGAACGGACACCGAAGGTGCACTTGTTGGGATTCAAGCGGAGCTTGAATTTTCTTAAACGTTCGAACAATTTTGACAGATGTTCAACGTGCCCATTATCTGTTTTTGATTTTGCAATCATATCATCGATATATACCTCGATTTCCTTGTGTATCATGTCATGAAACAGAGTGGTCATGGCCCTTTGATAGGTTGCCCCGGTGTTCTTCAAGCCGAACGACATCACCTTGTAACAAAAGGTGCTTCATGGGGTAATGAACGAAGTTTTCTCCATGTCTTTCGGCGCCATTTTGATCTGGTTATAGCCCGAGAATCCATCCATGAAGGAGAAGACTTTGAACTTTGTTGTGTTGTCTACCAGCTTGTCAATGTGTGGTAAAGGAAAGTCGTCCTTTGGACTAGCCTTGATCAGATCTCTGTAGTCGACACACATTCTGACCTTTTCGTCCTTTTTGGGAACGGGTACGATGTTGGCTAACCATTGAGGATATTCAGATGTAGCGAGGAAACCCGCGTCAATCTGTTTCTGCACCTCCTCTTTGATTTTGATGGCCATGTCCGAGTGAGTGTGTCTCAACCTTTGCTTTACTGGCGGACATTCCTATCTTAACGGTAAGTGATGTTCCACGATGCTGGTATCCAACCCTGGCATATCCTGATAGGACCAAGCGAATACATCGGGAAACTCTTTGAGAAGCTTTATCAAACCCTCTCTGGCAGTTGGACTGAGCAGTGCCCCAATCCTGATTTCTTTTAACTCTTTTACTGAACCCAAGTTTACCGTTTCCAATGGTTCTTTGTGAGGTTCAATGGACCTTTCCTCTTGTCTGAGTAGTCGGTAGATCTCTTCTGGAATTTCGTTGTCAACTTCTTCTTCAGCCTCAAATACCGGGAACTCAAAGTTGGGAGAAGGCATCAGATCGTATGTTTCAATTGGGTTTAAAACAAGCAATCTGCATGACGTGATAATTCGTGTTTAGAAGAGATAGAGGAAAATGCAAGTGTGTGCAGTGTATATTTTATGACTGCTTGTTTTTATTATTTGAATTGTTTTTTAGGATAACCATTTTCTGAAAAAGCAAAAAGAGAAAATAGCAATTAATGCGGAAATTATAGAATGACGTTATTTTATTAATGAACAAGTCAATTATTGAAACTACAGCCCTATAAAACAAAACTCTGTCGCTTCGGGCGAAGCGAAGAGGGAAAATTTACAGAAAGCGAGCCCTATTAAAACATCCGTTTCACCTGGGCAGGGTGAAAGGTTAAAGATGGCAATTACTTTGACTGATGAATGATCTTCGGAACCTCGACAGCAACCCATTGGCGGCGAACTCCTCGGTGAATCACAAAGTCTGGCACCTTCCTTGATTTGTCTTCAGAAATAACGCTGATTTCTGGTGGAGCGGGATCATTGGAATCCGTCTCCCAGGCAGAATTGTCGTAGGAGGATTCCTCAGTTGTATTTTGCATAGTGTTTGTGCTCTCAGGTAGATCTCCCCATCCAGTTGCCTGGATGTCTTCGAACCTGATACGAGAGCTTTCGGGTCCAGTGTACTTGACCATATAGTCATATTTTCCACTTGGTTGTCCCAGGGTGTCCCAAATTTCTTTGGAACTAGAGGAGTCATCCCTCTCGACGACGTTGACCTCGGGAAAAGCAAAGTTGATGAACTCAAGTCCTGCAAACGTTGCAAATTCATCTTCGTGTTGAGTAGTTTCAGGATGACCTGAGTGTTGATCCCATAACATGGTGGAGACACAGGTATTCTGTTCAGTGACGGTCAGCTGATTTTCATTGTTCGGCTGACTTTTCGGCCCCAAGTTTCCTGGGTAAGGTTGCCACATTGGCAGACCATCCATTGGGCCATAGTAATTGTAGTCAAAGTTGTCTTTCATCGGAGTGTCTTCCTCTAATGAATTTGGCGGAGCACGGCATCCTTCCGGATCACAATCTCCTAGATCATTTCGACGTCTGACTTTGGTATAAATCTCGGACTCTCTGTAGGAAAGCAAAAAGGTATAGGCACCTCTTCCTGAGACATATAACCGTCCCCATTAAGATAGGATTTCCATTCTTCATCTGTGTCAGAGGGATCTTCCTCATTGATAGCATGAACTGTCTGAGACACTGGGTGAAGGAAACCTCCACTGTGGAAGAAATCCTGAATGGGATGAAGACTTTCATCGTTGGCAGCTGTCTGGGTACAGGTTGCAGAAAAACCAAGACCCTTCTTTGTTTTATTGTCAATGGGAATGACAAGCTGTCCCCATCCTGTCGTATCAGTACTCTCGACCGCTTTGATATCATCGTTGTATGACGAAATCGAGGTTCCTCCTTTGAAATGATTGTCCTTTCTCACTGACAGTGCTTGGAACTGAGTTCCAATAACCTCCCCGGGTTCTATACCAGTAGATGATGATAAGTTGCTTACAAGCAAGGCCTGTTCCCCACAGACTGTGACAAGTTGGCCGTTCTTGACGAACTTTAGCTTTTGGTGGAGGGTTGAAGTAACCGCTCCAGCCTGATGTATCCAAGGTCTTCCTAATAAACAACTGTACGTTACCTGGATGTCCATGACCTGGAAAGCGACTTGGAAAGTGTGAGGACCAATAGTTATTGGAAGATCAACTTCACCGATAACTGTTTTTCTGGATCCGTTGAACGCTTTGACGACGACCTTGCTGACTCTCATCGGCGGGCCCTTGAATGATAATTTCATCAAAGTGGACTTCGGTATAACATTCAGGGCTGACCTTGTGTCTACCAGTACGCTGGCTAAAGCATCGTCCTTGTAGTTAACTGTGATATTGAGCGCCATGTTATGACGACGACCCTCTTCAGGTAATTCCTCATCACTATATCCCAAATTGTTGCAGGAAGTGATGTTAGAGACAATACTATCGAACTGTCTGGTTGTTACATCCTGTTCCACAAAGGCTTGCTCCAAGACTTTCTGTAGAGCCTCCCTGTGGGCTTCTGAACTGAGTAACAGCGATAATACCGAGATCTTTGAAGGAGTTTGTAACAGTTGATCAACAATGTTGTATTCACTCCTTTGGATGAGCTTCAGCATCTCATCATCATTTTTCGAAAGGTCGGGATTACTGGATTGACCGACTGGTGGATCAGGAGCTTCCGTCTGAAGTTACTTTTCTTTGTTAGGTTCTCCAACCCCTTGGTTGAAGATTCGACCGCTCCGTGTTACACGACTGATGTCTACAATATTCACGACGGAGGGTAATGGAATTTCCTTTCCATTTTCAACTGTCGTTGCACCGTATTTGTAAGGGATAGCCTTAGCTAATTCATACGGTAGTGGTCCCGGTAGATAGATGAGTATGGGAACCTTCTAAGTGATCTCAATTCATTCCCGGTTGGGAACTTTAGATTCATCAAGTAGAGGGATGATGGCAAAAACATCCCTGGTCCTGTGATGACCAGAGATGGTGACAACATCCTCGACTTGATCGGCAAGGTAGTTCGGCGTCCAGTTGATGGGTCCAGAACCCGGATATGGGTGAATCTCTCCACGATCCACCTGACCCTGAAGAGCTTCTCTCACAAGGTAACACCCTTGGTTACTTTTCGAACAGACGCTACAACGGTCGTAATTGTGTGGTGGCACCTGGCCACGCCCACTTTGAATACAATGTAACTTCACTAGGTTAGCTTCCACAGATCAGACATCCTGACTTTGACGCCGAGTGGGATTCCTGTTACTGATACTAATTTGCTGAGTATCTTCATCCATATAGATTGGCATCCACCAGTGATTTAACAAGTGCTGAAGTGCCTCCTGGACAAGGGTACAACCTCGATCG
The DNA here is from genome assembly GCA_022829125.1 of Lathyrus tuberosus. NCBI lineage: Eukaryota > Viridiplantae > Streptophyta > Magnoliopsida > Fabales > Fabaceae > Lathyrus > Lathyrus tuberosus. The sequence continues at coordinate 13,845,326 of JALAZF010000030.1, read as the reverse complement.
TTTTCGCAACCCGCTTTACAGATTTGATAGTCATGTGATATTAAGAATCCGAGTCAGACCTGCTCAGTATGTAACTCTACCAGGTTGGTATTCATCACGCGAATATCGAAGATCTGAACCATGTTGATTTGATAGGAGTTCCTATCATGGTAGTCTTGGATCCATCCAAAATCCATCTGACGCTGGAGGGCCTCCTGTATGAAAGAGCATCCCTGTTTGTTTACCGAGAAAATCAGACAAGAACTGTAATCATGTCGTGGCAGATTATGATACTGGCTTTGCCTTGAGTGCATCGCCACCAAGTTGGCATTCATTGCACAGATGTCGTGGTTCTGAATGACGTTAGAATTCGTGTAAACCATGTGAACTCCACGAACTCGGTGCTCTTGGATCCATCCGAGATCCATCTGTTCCTGCAGAGATGCTTGCACTACAGAACATCCTTGGTTGTCTTTAGAGCAGATATCACACCGATGATAGTTATGAGATGGCACATGGCCATATCCACTCTGTCTACAATGCATCTTGACCAAATTGGTTCAACAAGAGTACATCATGAATTTGATAGACATCGTTAGTCTCTCCTTCAATCAGGTTGACTGCAGCTTTCTCATGTTGAGGCAGGGGGTTTGTGAGAACATTAGAATTTGTATCCTTGAAGGATAAGACCCCGCTCCTAACAAGTTTTTGCACGTCGGACTTGAAATTGAGGCAAGTCTCTATGTTATGCCCTGATCCTCCTTGATGATAGGGGCATGTTTGATCCACCTTAAACCAAAAAGGTGGATTTTCCGGTACTGTAAGAGGAGATTTAGTCTGAATGTGCCCCTTGGCCAGTAGTAATGGAAACAGTTCTGTATACGTCACGGGTATAAGATCAAATCCTGGTGGCCGTGTTGTACGGTTGTTGTTATATGGAGGACGAGCCTGCTGAAGAGGCTGTTGTGTCCTTTACTGATCAGGTTGGTTCTGCGCAACCTGAGGTTGATTCGTAGGAATAGGCGCAGAGCTGATAGCAAGAGTTACAGCTGCTACCGGCTGATAACGTCGCCTTTGCTTTCCGAGAGAGATATTCCCAATATCTTGCTCTTTTTTCTTAGGGAGAGCACTACCGTATTTTTTAGTACCGTTCGTTGATCCAGTATCTTTTACCAAACGTCCTTCTCGGACGGCTTCCTCAAGACGTACGCCCATACCCACCATTTCGGTGAAATCACTGGGTGCACTGGCAACCATTCGGTCATAGTAAAATGAGCTTAAGGTCTTTAATAAGATCTTTGTCATCTCTTTTTCCTCAAGAGGTGGACAAATTTGAGCGGCAATTTCACGCCACCTTTGAGCATACTCCTTAAAGGTTTCCTTGTCCTTTTGTGACATCGATCTGAGCTGATCTCTGTCGGGTGCCATGTCCAAATTGTATTTGTATTGTTGGACGAAGGCAGTGCCAAGATCTCTGAATGTACTGATCGTGGCACGGTTTAAACCCATGTACCATTTGAGTGCGGCACCGGTTAAACTATCCTAGAAGTAGTGAATCAGTAAGTCCTGATTCTTCGTCTGAGCTGACATCCGCCGAGCGTACCATTTGAGTGCGGCACCAGATGGCATTTAGGGAAAGAGTTACCCTTGTACTTTTCAAAGTCGGGCACTTGAAATTTGTGCGGGACTTTCACATTTAGGACCAAGCAGAGGTCTGCGGCGTCCTTTCCAAATAGATCCTAACCGCGAATGGCTTGCAGCTCCTTCTGTATTTCCAAGAATTTCTCCTGGAATTCCTCCATTCTGTCAAACATAGTTTCCTTCTTACCAGAGGGTGTCTGTGGAATCTATCCTTCCGGGACAGTGTGCACCACAGGGGGTGGTACCGTGACTACGACAGTGAGTCTTGGCGTCTCCCGAAGTTTGTAACCTTCAGGAGTCTTCAGTATGCCCCTGACATCTTCGCTTTCCCGAAGTTTGTAACCTTCAGGCCCAACGGCTTCTGTTGTGATTCCATGGTCTTCAGTGATCGGCGGAACATATCCTTCCGGGATATAGTTAACAAGCATGCCCCAAGGACGATCTTTCGGTATCTGATACCTAGGATCATACCTCTCCACTATGGGCGTTGAGGTGATCTCTGACATCACAGTCCTTTGTAGCTGAGCTTCTGCCATGGCTTGCATGTCGTTACAAAGCTTTCTCGTATCCTCTCTCAGAGCGTCGATCTCTTTTTTCAACTCTCTGTTTTCTTCCTCAAGATCATCCATCTTTTTCTGACGATTGGCCCGAGTATTATACGAATGAGATAGTTTGACTCTAGAATCGAGACACAAACGTGAGATTCGTAGGGAAGAAGAATACGCGATATGAGAATGATGAATGCAATGATTATATTAATTGTTTATGGTTTAATTAAAATAAACTTCGACAATTAGATTGCAAATATCAAACAGTGGGGAAACCCCTTTTTATTGAATTCAAAGGATTACAGAAACGGAAATACAGTAGATTACAAAGTGCAGAAACAGAAACCTAAGCTAATAGGCCCCGAGTCCTCTCTAAAGAGAAATCGGGTACTGATTCTGGTATCTTCCTTTTCTTTGATCGGGGCTCTTGGGCCGTTGTCGGGTTGTGATTCCTTTTCCAAGTGAAAGGAGCGAGCAAATTCCTTTGGTCATCTTGATTATCCACAGCATGTTGCTCCAAAATTTCAATCAGAGCATCTTTCTCTTTCAGTAATTGTTGTATTTTGATGCACTCTACGTCGAGGGTGCGGTACTTGTTCTTCCAAGACCTTCTCTCCTTTTGAACTTTGTTGAGAGTAACCTGAAGCTTTTCAGTCTCCGTCATGAAGTACATGACAGATTCCCTCGGCGAAAGAATTCCGTAACGAGGATAAGGCATCTTTAGCTTGAGAGCTCTAGTTTGTACCCAATGGAGATAAGGCTCCACCGAGACACAGTCCGGTTTTCCTAAAGACTCCTGTCCTAACCTCAGACTCGTCCAAATGAATTGCTCTTGCAATAGTCTGATTCTTTGGAATTTCTTCCAGTCCAGAAAATGGAGCTCGATCTGTAATGTGTAGATCGATCAGGTGAGAATACTCCTCCAGCATTGGTGCGAGCCGGTAATCGGGGAATGTGAAACAGTGATAAACCGGATCGTAAAACTGAATGAGCGCATCCATGATTCCCTCAATCACATGGACTCTTAACAGTGGTAGCAGACCTCCGTGTTTGGCTCTGAAAGCCTCTGGGTTAGTGATCATCCTCGCTAACCTTCTCAAATCCTCTAGCTTTGGAACCTTGAAGGTATAACTATGAGTTCTCCTTCTACCGAAATCCATTAGTGCAATCCTTTTCTCTAATATTTGCAATCACAGTCTTAGTTTATTTTGAAAAAATAGAGAGACTAGAAGAGAAGTTTTTTGAATGTTTTAATGTTTTATTAAATGAATGCATGAATGCAGCACACAAAAACATAGAAAAAACATGGGGTCAAAAGGGTCGTTGTCATGAGGTCAAGGCTCTACCCATCCCCAAAGGTTTATACTAGGGTGATTTTTGTACCTGTACTCATTATCATCAGCTCCTCCCAGGAAAGCAAAACAACAAGCGGATCGCCAGTGAGTTGTAGTGCAATCTTAGAGTAAGTGCCATTCACCGAGAATAGATCACCAGCCTCAAATGAGGGTAGTATCGCGTAACAACTATTCCCGATAGTTTCCGCACTACGAAAGGGTTTGGTTCCTCAGCTTCTCAGACTTAACAATCGGCCCATTGTCTAGGTTAGAGAATGGGTTGCATTGGTCAGCCTCCATTGAGGTTGATGGTCGACCCCGTCGCCATCACTTATCTTAAGTGTCTACTCAATCTTTCCACATACGGCATCACCCGCATTCCCATTAGCAGAAAAATAAACATGTATAGCAATTAGGAAAAGCGGTATATATATTTGTCCTAAACATCCTAGACCTTTAAAGCTATGAATCCTAAGTTCCTGACAGAAAATGGGTTCCCCGGCGGAAGCCCCAATCTGTGGTATTCACACAAGAGGTGAAAAGGAAGAAGAAAAACAGAGGCGGGCCCCATGGTGGGCGCCATTTTTTGTGTAGCGAGCGATTTTAGACGCGGTTCTTAAGCGCTGGTCGCTCTCTGCGGTTGAGCTTTAACTACAGGTCGATTCATTTTTTATCCTATTATGAGCTGAATAAGGAAGGGAAATAGATGTCTCCAATTAACCCTGCTTGCATACTGAGTTTAAACAACGGTCTGTTAGGTTACGGATGCTATCAATGTGGGGGGCCTTTGTACTGGTTATTTGTATTTTTGCCAATACGGTTTTCTTTCTTTTCATTTGGACAGAAGGTTTCTGGAGGGGAACAAGGATTAGGATATTAGGACTGGTGCTTTTGAGAGATACATGAGAGAATGGGGTTTTGGGTTTTTGTTTAGTGTGCTTGCTAAGATTTTTCTTTCAATCTTATGCCGACGTATTCCCGTTTACCGAAACAGGGAAATCAGAGCGTTCGTAGTTCCTACTATTCTATGGGAGGAAATGGGTGTTTTGGTGTCTTGTTCAAAGCCCAAGACGTGAAGCGAAAGGTGATTTGTATCTTGTTCAAAGCCCAAGATGTGAAGCTGAAAAGTCTATTTGTATCTTGTTCAGAGCCCAAGATATGAAGCCAAAAGGTCTCAACTTTAGAGAGAATTTGTCATCTCTAAAGAGGGGGTTGTATGTCACAACTGTTTTATAAAGGAGAATTACTTTAACCGGGATTTGTGAATCCGGCAATGCCATAATTTCCTTTATAAGGGATTTAAACCTGAAGGAGAAGATTTTAACTCAGTGTTGAGCAATGCTATCTTTCCTTAGGAATTTCTCATGCTAAAAGAGGGACAGTGGCATGGATGTAGATGATCCAGAGGCTTGCCGCTTACAGCGATTAGATGAAAGGGGAAGGAGTTGTTGATGTTTGTGTACTGTGAACGAGGCACAACTTTGATGCTAAAAGGTTAATTGGATTAACCAGTGGTTTTCTTATACAAAGCCTAAGAGGAGGCTAAATGGTATCTCGTACAAAGCCCGAGAGAGAGGCTAAAAGGTTTTGACTCGACGATGGAATCTTTTGGTATCTCGTATAAAGCCCGAGATGGAGGCGATTTGACTCAACAAGAGAGTTTTTTTGTACCTCGTACAAAGCCCGAGATGGAGGCTGTTGTTTATTTGGCTCAATAAGAACCTTTTTGTATCTTGTATAAAGCCCGAGATGGAGGCGAAAGGGGTGATTGACTCAATGAGGGAGTCTCTTATGTGTCTCGTACATAGCCCGAGAGAGCGGCTAAACGTTGTTTGACTCCGTTGGGGAGGATCATTGTACAAAGCCCAAGAGGAGGCTAACTTCACTGGAGAAGGATCATTATACAAAGCCTAAGAGGAGGCTATGGTAACTGTTTCAGTTAAGTGACGGGTCCAGTATACTGATTTCGAAAGAGAAAATCAGTTCTTATATGAGCAACATTGTACTCATGGATTTGATTCAAGGGTCCGTGTTATTCCTGTTCTTTAAGGAAGCGGGAAATTCGAAGGGTATTGAGACTGTCCGAGTCTGCGGGTTTCCTTCCTATTTAACGAAGGGGTCACTTGAGAATGTCTTTGAGACTCAAGGAATTAGACTGTCCAAGTCTAGGGTTTCATCTTTTGTACTATGCTTTGAGAAACAGTAGTAGACTCTTTGAAAGGACTGCTCTATGTAAATGACTAAGTTCTGCTCCTATACCTCTAGGAGGTCATCGGGACAATTTGTACGAAGCCCCAGAGGAGGTTGTAAGCTTTTAAAAGTCGATAGGTTCTTGTACTAAGGCCAACAGAAGGCTATCATTCCTGGAGGAAGAGATCATTATACGAAGCCTAAGAGGAGGCTGTGAATACTTCTAAGAAGCCGTAGGGTCCTTGTACTAAGCCCAAGAGAAGGCGGGGTTGCTTTTAGGAAGCCTGTGGGTCCTTGTACGATGCCCAAGAGGAGGCCGATGCTTTTAAGAAGCCCGTGGGTCCCCAAACCCCGAGAAATTCAAGGCAATGCTATTCACCGAGAATAGATCAAAGTCAGGAAAGTTCGGGAATTTGGAAGAAACTTAGAGATGCCATTCACGGAGAATACATTCCTCTCTGGGAGTAGAGTTTCTTGATAATTCCTAATGAGGACAGCCGAAGAGAAGACTGTATCTGGTGGTCCTATTGAGGATCTAGTTGTCTATTTCTACGAATAAACGAAACGGCGTTTCCTAGTTCTAGACGTAGTTGTCAGGGAAACTCTAAATATCTATACTATTATTACACAGTTGATATGAGTTTATGAAAGAAGACTTACAGCGAAACAGCCCCACAATACAGTTTATATGTATATGAAAGCGGTAAATGAAAGCGATAACCACTTACTCGGTTGAAGAGCTTCCATGCTGTTTGGTTAGTTGTTCAACAAAGAAAGATTGAAAACAATAGTATATTCAAAATCAAAGGAGAAAGTGCTTTGAAAAAGAAAGATTTGGGGCTTACAGCTCAAGGAGAGGCCCAAGAGGTATTTTTCAAAAGGCGACGATCGCGCCGTTTATTTTTGACGATATCGGGACTTATACAATACACTGAGGCCCAAAAATGATTTGGTCAAAAAAAGGATTGGGTCTTACACTCTATTAGAGGCCCATGAGTGTTTGACAATGATTTGTTTTGAGTGAAAATCAAAGAAACCCTAATTCTATTCTTTAAAAATAAATATTTAAAGAAAATCAATGAAAAATACCAAATCGGTTTGAATAAACCACTTGTGATTTTTGTTTAAGGTTTGAAAAATGAGGTATAAATCACAAGAGATATTAAAACTCATTTGGTCTTGATTTTTCAAGATGAATATTCATTTTAAAATGCTTAAAAACAAATAAAAATGAATTTATTCACAAAAATACTAATTATATTAAATAAATAATACAAACTCAATTTTTGTGTGGAATAAAATATTTCAACATTTGTGATTTTTTGCAAAAAGAACCAATAAAAAATAATTAAAATTGAAAGAGTTATTAATTTTCCAAATAATTAACAAAACATGAAAATAGTTGGAAAAATAGCAAAATGTGAAAAAATCACAAAATGGCATGGGTGGGGTTTGAACCCACGACCTCAAGCATACAAGGCGCGCGCCTTACCACTGGGGTGGTGATACATCTATTGTTTGAAACAAACCAACAAATACATAAGTCATGCCTTGGTTTTGGCTTGCCCAAGACATGTTTTGGCTCAAAAACGTGAAGGTCATAACTTTCTCAATTCTTAATGGTTTGAGACAAAATTTATATGCATCTGGGCCATAATTTCATAAGGAATCCAATGGTGGTGGTAGTTTTTTCAGATCACACTTCCTCCTCAAAACCCGATGGTGGTTTTGAAAATGACCTATAAATGCATTTTCTATGCTACAACTTGGTACAAGCATGGATTACATGGTGAATTAGCTCAAACACAACATATATGACATGTATGAGATGTTTATGATCAATGGACTTCAAATGCACACATGTTTTGGTGAGTGCAAGTTGAGAGGCTTACACTTCTTTGAGATTTTGGAGGTTTCTCTGCAATCTGCCAACCCTCTTGCTCCAGATATGATTTTATGCTTTGAACCACCTCAAATGATCCCTTGGATGCTTTTACGATGATTGGAATCAGCTGGTACCTGCAAAAACACAAACTACCCCTTTCTTGCAAAAGGGGTTAAAAGTGACCAAAATAACAATTCCCTCAAATGGTGTTCCAGATGGTGGGAACCATTTGGGATAGTTCAAGGATGATATTTGGAGTGTGTTTGAGGTTTTATCTGGTTTGGAAAGTGACTGAATCAAGACATGGCTTGAAAATTGCAAAAAAGTGTTATTTTGAGGTTTTGAGAGGTGACTTTGTGATGTTGTGATTACAGGTCACTTTTGATGGTTTACACAGCTTACATATGATATATATGAGGTGTGTGTGTGATTAGTTTGGGTGGAATTGCTCTCTAGCTTAAAAACTCAGAATTACTTGCTTCGGAAGGCAAGTTTGAGGTGAAAGAAGAGATTTTGAGGAAAGCATCTGTTTGATGGCTTTGGTGTACTCAAACTGAACACAATTGAGCTCTATTTATAGTAGAGCAAGTTTGTTTTGGGATCCACAGTGAATGGCAACTGCAGCAGGTGTTTGTTCAATGTTGGCCAATGGAAATGCAAGTCTCCTCTAGCCATTGACTAGAGGTTAGGACACAGGGTTGTGGTTCCCTTAGTCTTGGATAAGTCTTGACTGATTTCAGATGAGAATGGCTCAGTCCATGTCACCTTGATGTTTCCATTGAATGCTTCAATCCAAATTTGGAGTCTTGTCCCTATTTTGGCCATTCTAGGTTCAACATGCTATTTCTTGTTCCATGGACTTTGGAGGCTTGGCTCAGTGATTGTCCCCTTTAGATTCAATCCTCAGATGTGTCCAAGTGGATAGGAGCATTTGAATTTGGCTGATTTTGGCAAATCGAGCAAAATTGCAAATTCTGCCTTGCCTTGACAGATTTCAGCAAGGCAACTTGCCAATGTCATATCTCATGGTGTAAGTTGAATTTGGTAATGCTCTTGACCATTTTGGAAAGCCCTTACATGATACAATAACTGTTTGAACATGTTTGGTTTTGATCTCTTTTGAATCCAAGTGAAAAATCCCCCTACATTTGGCAAAAAGATAAGACAGATTTGGACTTAGTGAAAATTTCACTAAGTGTTGGAAAAAGTGATATTTTCACTTTTCAGCCACTTTGATCACTCCATAACTCAAAATCCTTAATGAATTGGACTTAGGTCTAGTTGAAGTTTTTGTAGAGGGTAATGAGGGCTACAAATCCATCTTTGGATGATGAAAAATGGCTTTGTGGTTTAGGAGTTATGATCCTCCAAAGTTGGTACCCTTGTCACTTTATTTTTAACTTAGAAATTTTCTATGTTTTTATGGTTACCCCTTTTACAAGTTATCCAAATTTTCTTGATTTTTCTTGATGAATGATGATTCAAATCATACATTAACATCATTTTAGGGTTAAAAATCCATTTTGGTGAAAAATCTCAAAAAGTCAAAGTTGACTTTTGTGCACAGTTGACTTTTTATCAGATGAATTCCAAACTGTGCAATTCTTCATGAAATCATGTCCTTGACCTAAATCAAACTTGATGGACATGTTCCATGGGTGTCATAAGGCATATTGAATCATGTCTTAGGGCTTGGGAGCATGTCCTGGTCAAAAGTCAAAGTTACAGTTGACTTTTCCGTTAAAACCCTAATTGTGGTGCAGATGAAATTGAGACTTGTTGCTCAAGCTTCTTGGATTAATCCATTGTTCCAAATGGATCAATATAGTTCATTAGAGACCCTCAAACCCTCTTTTGAGGTCTTGGCTCATGGTTTGTCCCAAAAGTCAACTTAGGGGTGAATTAGGTCAAGAAACCCTAATTCCAGATTTTTGATAAATGCATCCCCTAAGGCAAAATTGACTTGATGATTGGGTCCATGAGGTTCCATGGAGTATATTAGATTATGTTTTGGATCATTGGCTTGTGCCCAGATGAAATTTTCCATCTGGAGGCCCTGGTCGACCAAAACCCTAATTTGGTGACACTGGCGATCTTGAGGCTTGATCCACCTAGAAGGGAGCAGCCTTGTGCTTAATCCTTGAAGTGGGAGTCCTTTTGATCCATTGTGGATGTTTGAGAGGTTTAGACAAGTTGAAGATCATGTCATTCTTTGATTGATCCTTTGTCTAAGAACTCAAAGAGGGCTTGAAACCCTAACTTTGACTGTAGTAAGTGTTCACCCATCTTTGGGGAGACTGATGAGGCAAGATGGTTCATCCATATTGTGATGATGATTTTCACAATGATGGGAAATCTTAGTGGTCAAAATTTGGGGTATGACAACTCTATGTTATATTCTGATAACAACATCTGCCAACGGGCAATTCTTCCCGTGAGAGCAGGCTTTTCGAATACATACTTAATTGGATCCATTTCTGAGATTAACCAAGTAGTATAACAAATCATGTATTGGAAAAGACGTTTGGCTGCCCAAGCCAAAGCGCAACAAGTTTTCTCAAGCATCGTGTACCGAGTCTCGTAGTCGGTGAACTTCTTGCTCAGATAGTAAATGGCAGACTCTTTCCATTTAGTTTCGTCTTGTTGGCCAAGTACACATCCCATTGAGTCCTCTAGAACTGTGAGGTAAATGATCAGTGGTCTTCCTTCCACTGGAGGTGATAGAATCGGCAGATTCAACAGATATTCCTTAATACTGTCGAAGGCGGTTTGGCAATCTTCTGACCAAACGCAATCCTGGTTCTTTTTGAGTAATTTGAAAATCGGCGCACAGGTCGCGGTCATAAGGAATATGAATCTGGAGATGTAGTTCAAACGTCCCAGGAATCCTCTAACTTGTTTTTCAGTTTTCGGAGAAGGCATTTCTTGAATGGCCTTGACCTTGTCAGGATCAACCTCAATTCCTTTCTAGCTGACGATGAACCCTAAGAGTTTCCCTGAACGGACACCGAAGGTGCACTTGTTGGGATTCAAGCGGAGTTTGTACTTTCGCAAACGCTCGAACAATTTTGACAGGTGGGTCACATGCTCCTCTTCTGTCTTAGATTTTGCAATCATGTCATCGACATATACCTCTATCTCTTTGTGTATCATGTCATGAAACAGAGTAGTCATGGCCCTTTGATAGGTTGCCTCGGCGTTCTTCAAGCCGAACGACATTACCTTGTAACAAAAGGTGCCCCATGGGGTGATGAATGAAGTTTTCTCCATGTCTTTCGGCGCCATTTTGATCTGATTATAGCCCGAGAATCCATCCATGAAGGAGAAGACTTTGAACTTTGCTGTATTGTCCACCAGCATGTCAATGTGTGGTAAAGGAAAGTTGTCCTTTGGACTAGCCTTGTTCAAGTCTCAGTAGTCGACACACATTCTGACCTTTTCGTCCTTTTTGGGAACGGGTACAATGTTGGCTAACCATTGAGGATATTCTGACGTGGCGAGGAAACCCGCGTCAATCTGTTTCTGTACCTCCTCTTTGATTTTGATGGCCATGTCTGGATGAGTGCGTCTCAACCTCTGCTTTACTAGCGGACATTCCAATCTTAACGGTAAATGATGTTCCACGATGCTGGTATCCAACCCTGGCATATCCTGATAGGACCAAGCGAATACATCGGGGAATTCTTTGAGAAGCTTTACCAAACTCTCTTTGGCAGTTGGACTGAGCAGAGCCCCAATCCTGATTTCTTTTTTCTCTTTTTCCGAACCCAAGTTTACCATTTCCAACGGCTCTTTGTGAGGTTCAATGGACCTTTCCTCTTGTCTGAATAGTCGGGAGATCGCTTCTAGAATTTCGTTGTCATCTTCTTCTTCAGCCTCGAATACCGGGAACTCAAAGTTGGGAGAAGGCATCGGATCGTATGTTTCAACGGGGTTTAAAACAAGCAATCTGCATGACGTGATGATTCGTGTTTAGAAGAGATAGAGAAAATGCAAGTGTGTGCAGTGTTTTATTTTACTGCTTGTTTTTATTTTTAAATTGTTTTTTAGGATTACCATTTTCTGAAAAAGCAAAAAAAAAGAAAATAGCGATTAATGCGGAAATTACAGAACGACGTTATTTTATTAATGAACAAGTCGATTCTTGAAACTACAGCCCTATAAAACAACACTCTGTCGGCTTCGGGCAAAGCGAAGAGGGAAAATTTACAGAAAGCGAGCCTTATCAAAACATCCGTTTCACCTGGGCAGGGTGAAAGTTAAAGATGGCAATAACTTTGACTGATGAACGACCTTCGGAACCTCGATGGCAACCCATTGGCGGCGAACTCCTCGGTGAATCACAAAGTCTAGCACCTTCCTTGATTTGTCTTCAGAAATGACGCTGATTTCTGGCGGAGCAGGATCATTGGAATCTGTCTCCCAGGCAGAGTTATCGTAGGAGGATTCCTCAGTTGTATTTTGCATAGTATTTGTGCTCGTAACTGTATCTCCCCATCCAGTTGGCTGGAAATCTTCGAGCCTGATACGAGAGCTTTCGGGAGCGGTGTACTTGACCGTATCGTCATATTTTCCACTCGGTTCTCCAAGAGTGTCCCAAACTTCTTTGGAACTGGAGGGGTCATCTCTCTCGATGACGTTAACCTCAGGAAAGGCATAGTTGATGAATTCCAGTCCTGCAAACGTTGCAAATTCATCGTCATGTTGAGTAGGTTTTGAATGACCTGAGTGTTGATCCCATGACATGGTGGGGACACAGGTATTCTGTTCAATGATGCTCAGCTGAGTTTCATCACTCGACTGACTTTCTGGCCCCAAGTCTCGTGGGTAAGGCTGCCACATTGGCAGACCGTCCATCGGGCCATAGTAATTGTGGTCAAAGTTGTCTTTCATCAGAGTGTCCTCCTCTAATGAATTTGGTGGAGCACGACATCCTTCCGGATCATAATATCTGTATATCATTTCGACATCTAACCGTGGTATAAATCTCGGACTCTGTGCGGGATAGTAAAATGGTATAGGCACCTCTTCCTGAGACATATAACCGTCCTCGTTAAGGTAGGACTTCTATTCTTCATCTGTGTCAGAGGGATCTTCCTCATTGATAGCATGTACTGCTTGAGACACTGGGTGAAGAAAACCTCCACTGTGGAAGAAGTTCTGAAGGGGATGAAGACTTTCATCGTTGGCAGCTGTCTGGGTACAGGTTGCAGAAAAACCAAGACCCTTCTTTGTTTTATTGTCAATAGGAATGACAAGCTGTCCCCATCCCGTTGTATCGGTACTCTCAACCGCTTTGATAGCATCTTTGTATGAGGAAATCGAGGTTCCTCCTTGGGATTGATTGTCCTTGCTCACCGACAGTGCTTGGAACTGAGTTCCAATAACCTCCTCGGGTTCTATACCAGTAGATGATGATAAACTACTCACGAGTAAGGCCTGTTCTCCACAGACTGTGACAAGTTGATCGTTCTGAACTAACTTTAGCTTTTGGTGGAGGGTTGAAGTGACCGCTCCAGCCTAATGTATCCAAGGTCTTCCTAATAAAAAACTGTATGTTGCCCGTATATCCATGACCTGGAAAGTGACTTGGAAAGTGTGAGGACCGATAGTTATGGGAAGATCAACTTCGCCGATAACTGTTTTTCTGGATCCGTCGAACGCTTTGACGATGACCTCGCTGATTCTCATCGGAGGGCCTTTGAATGAAAATTGCATCAAAGTGGACTTCGGCATAACATTCAGGGCTGACCCTGTGTCTACCAGTACGCTGGCTAAAGCATCGTCCTGGCAGTTAACTGTAATGTTGAGCGCCATATTATGACGGCGACCCTCTTCGATTAATTCCTCATCACTAAATCCCAAATTATTGCAGGAAGTGATGTTAGAGATAATGCTATCGAACTGTCTGATTATTACATCCTGTTCCATAAAGGCTTGCTCCAAGAATTTCTGTAGAGCCTCCCTGTGTGCTTCTGAACTGAGTAACAGTGATAATACTGAGATCTTTGAAGGAGTTTGTAACAGCTGATCAACAATGTTATATTCACTCCTTTGGATGAGCTTCAGCATCTCATCATTATTTTTCGAAAGGTCGGGATTACTGGATTGACCGACTGATGGATCAGGAGCTTCTGTCTGAAGATCCTTTTCCTTGTTAGGTTCTCCAACTCCTCGGTTGAAGATTCGACCGCTCCGTGTTACCCGACTGATGTCTGCAATATTCACGACGGAGGGTAATGGAATTTCCTTTCCATTTTCAATTATCGTTGCACCGTATTTGTAAGGGATCGCCTTAGCTGATTCATACGGTAGTGGTCCCGGCAGATAGATGACTATGGGAAGCTTCTGATTTTTCTGACCATCATAAGTAATCTCGATCCGTTCCCGGTTGGGAACTTTAGATTCGTCAAGTAGAGGGATGATGGCAAAAACATACCTGGTCCTATGATGACCAGAGATTGTGACAACATCCTCAACTTGATCGGCAAGGTAGTTCGGCGCCCAGTTGATGGGTCCAGAACCCGGATATGGGCGAATCTCTCCACGATCCACCTGACCCTGAAGAGCTGCTCTCACAAGGTAACACCCTTGGTTACTTTCTGAACAGACACTACAATGGTCATAATTGTGTGGTGGAACCTGGCCACGCCCACTTTGAATACAATGTAACCTCATTAGGTTAGCTTCCATAGATCGGACATCCTGACTGTGACGTCGGGTAGGATTCCTGTTATTGATACTAATCTGCTGAGTATCTTCATCCATATAGATTGGCATCCACCAGTGATTTAATAAGTACTGAAGTGCCTCCTGGACAAGGGTACAACCTCGATCGTTTTCGCAACCTGCTTTACAGCTTTGATAGTCATGTGATATTAGGAATCAGAGTCGGACCTGTTCAGCATGTAACTCTACTAAGTTGGTATTCATCACGCGAATATCAAAGATCTGAACCATGTTGATCTAATAAGGGTTCCTATCCTGGTAGTCTTGGATCCATCCAAGATCCATCTGACGCTGGAGGGCCTCCTGTATGAAAGAGCATCCCTGATTGTTTTTAGAGCAGATCAGACAATAATTGTAATCATGCCGCGGCAGATTATGATATTGGCTTTTCCTTGAGTGCATCGCCACCAAGTTGACATTCACTGCACGGATATCGTGGTTCTGAATGATGTTAGAATTCGTGTAGACCATGTTAACTCCACGAACTCGGTGCTCTTGGATCCATTCGAGATCCATTTGTTCCTGTAGAGCTGCTTGCACCATAGAACATCCTTGATTTTCTTTAGAGCAGATATCACACTGGTGATAGTAATGAGGTGGCACATGGCCATATCCGCTCCTTCTACAATGCATCTTGACCAGATTGGTTTTCAACAAGAGTACATCGTGAATTTGATAGACATTGTTAGACTCTTTCTCAATCAGGTTGACTGCAGCTTTCTCGTGTTGAGGCAGCGGGTTTGTGAGAACATTGGGATTCTTATCTTTGAAAGATAAGAGCCCGCTCCTAACAAGCTTTTGCACGTCGGATTTGAAATTGAGACAGTTCTATATGTTATTCCCTGATCCTCCTTGATGATAAGGGCATGTCTGATCCTCTTTGAACCAAAAAGGCAGATTTTCCGATACTGTAAGAGGAGACTTAGTCTAAATGTGCCCCTTAGCCAGTAGTAATGGAAATAGTTATGCATACAACATGGGTATAGGATCAAACCCTGATGGTCGTGTTGTACGGTTGTTGTTATATGGAGGACGAGCCTGCTGAAGAGGCTGTGGTGTCCTTTGCTGATCAGGTTGGCTTTGCGCAACCTGAGGTTGATGCGTAGGAATAGGCGCAGGGCCGATAGCAGGAATTACAGCTGCTACTAGTTGATAACGACGCCTTTGCTTTCTGAGAGAGATATTCCCAATATCCTGCTCTTTTTTCTTAGGGAGAGCACTACCGTATTTTTTAGTACCGCTCGTCGATCCAACGTCTTTTACCAAACGTCCTTCTCGGACGGCTTCCTCAAGACGAACTCCCATGCCCACCATCTCGTTGAAATCACTGGGTGCACTGGCAACCATTCTGTCATAGTAAAATGAGCTTAAGGATTTTAAGAAGATCTTTGTCATCTCTTTTTCCTCCAGAGGTGGACAAATCTGAGCGGCAATTTAGCGCCATCTCTGAGCGTACTCCTTAAAGGTTTCCTTGTCCTTTTGTGACATTGATCTGAGTTGATCTCTGTCCGGTGCCATGTCCAAATTGTATTTGTATTATTGGACGAAGGCAGTACCAAGATCTCTGAATCTACTAATCGTAGCACGGTTTAAACCCATGTACCATTTGAGTGCGGCACCGGTTAAACTATCCTGGAAGTAATGAATCAGTAGGTCCTGATTCTACGTCTGAGCTGACATTCGCCGAGCGTACATCACCAGATGGCTCTGAGGGTAAGAGTTACCCTTGTACTTTTCAAAGTCGGGCACTTGAAATTTGTGCTGAACTTTCACATTGGGGACCAGACAAAGGTCTGCGGCGTCCTTTCCAAATAGATCCTGACCGCGAATGGCTTGCAGTTCCTTCTGCATTTCCAAGAACTGTTCTTGGAATTCATCCATTCTATCGAACATAGTTTCCTTTTTACCAGAAGGTATTTGTGGAATCTGTCCTTCTGGGACAGTGTGCACCACAGGGGGTGGTACCATGACTACGACAGTGAATCTTGGCGTTTCCCGAAGTTTGTAACCTTCAGGAGTCTTCAGTATGCCCCTGGCATCTTCATTTTCCCGAAGTTTGTAACCTTCAGGCCCAGCGGCTTCTGCCGCGATTCCCTGATCTTCAGTGATCGGCGGAACATATCCTTCTGGGATATAGTTAACAGGCATGCCCCAAGGACGATCTTTTGGTATTTGATACCTAGGATCATACTTCTCCACAATGGGCGTTGAGGTGATCTCTGAGATCACAGTTCTTTGTAGTTGAGCTTCTGCCATGGCTTGCATGTCGTTACAAAGCTTTCTCATATCCTCTCTTAGAGCGTTGATCTCATCCTTCAACTCTCTATTTTCTTCCTCAAGATCATCCATCTTTTTCTGATGATTGGCCCGAGTATTGTACGAATGAGACAGTTTGACTCTAGAATCGAGACACAAACGTGAGATTCATAGGTAAGAAGAATACGTGATGTGAGAATGATGAATGCAATGATTATATTAATTGTTTTTTTGGTTTAATCAAAATAAACTTCGACAATTAGATTGCAAATATCAAACAGTGGGGAAACCCCTTTTTATTGAAATTCAAAGGGTTACAGAAATGGAAATACAGTAGATTACAAGGTGCAGAAACAGAAACCTAAGCTAATGGGTCCCGAGTCCTCTCTGAAGAGAAATTGGGTGCTGACTCTGGTACTTTCCTTTTCTTTGACCGGGGCTCTTGGGCCGTTGTCGAGTTGTCATTCCTTTCCCAAGTGAAAGGAATGAGCAAATTCCTTTGTTCATCTTGATTCTCTACAGCATGTTGTTCCAAAATTTCAATCAGAGGATCTTTCTCTTTCAGTAGTTGCTGTATTTTAATGCACTCTACGTCGAGGGTGCGGTATTTGTTCTTCCAAGACCTTCTCTCCTTTTGAACTTTGTTGAGAGTAACCTGAAGCTTTTCAGTTTCCGTCATGAAATACATGACAGATTCCTTTGGTGGAAGAATTTCTTGACGCGGATAAGGCATTTTTAGCTTGAGAGCTCTAGTTTGTACCCAGTGGAGATAAGGATCCACCGAGACACAGTCTGGTTTTCCCAGAGACTCTCGTCCTTTCTTATGAACATGCTTCCAAGTGTGCACTATTTCCATCTTTAGTGCTCTGTCATTTTCTCCTTCCTTGAAGAAAAGACCTTCCAGATGAACACCCCGTGGGTCGTGTCTCATCGGGTATCCAAATTGACGACGAACGAGAACTGGATGGTAATTGATTCCTCCCTTAGTTCCTATAAGGGGTACGTTGGGGAAGTTTCCACAACGATCAATGATTCTGATTCCATCATAGATCCTATTACACCAATCTATATCAGAGTTGGTAAGAGACATGATCTTCTGCGACCAACGTAAGGCACTCTTGCAATCCCAAAAAGCAGCAGACTTGGGCAAGTGGGAGATAAACCATTTGTAAAGCAAAGGTACACAGCATGTGATCTCCCCTCCACTGTACAAATTTCCCAAGTGTACAGAATGATACGCATCTGCGAGCAAAGTCGACACAAGGTTTCCAATGAGAAAAACCTTAATGGAGTTGATATCGACGAAGTTATTGATGTTGGGAAACAAAAATAACCCATAGGTGAGCAAGACAAAGATGCTTTCAAAAGCAGTCACGTTCCCGATACTAGCGAAGTACAGGGCTTTCTTTGTCAAGAACTGGGCTGGCAAACCTTGTATGCCACCCTTGGTAGTCATGTGAGTCCTGACCTCAGACTCATCCAAATGAATTGCTCTTGCAATGGTCTGATTCTTTGGAATTTCTTCCAGTCCAGAAAATGGAGCTCGATCAGTGATATGTAAATCGATCAGATGAGAATACTCCTCCAGCGTTGGTGCGAGCTGGTAATCCAGGAATGTAAAGCAGTGATAAACCGGATCGTAGAATTGGACGAGCGTGTCCATGATTCCCTCAATCACATGGACTCTTAGCAGAGATAGCAAACCTCCGTACTTGGCTCTGAAAGCCTCTTGGTTTGTGATCATCCTCGCCAAACCTCTTAAATCCTCTAGTTTTGGAATCCTGGAGGTATACCTATGGGTTCTCCTTCTACCGAAATCCATGAGCGCAATCTTTTTTTCTGACATTTGCAATCATTGTCTTAGTTTATTTTGAAAAAAAGAAAGACTAGAAGAGAAGCTTTTTTTCTTGTTTTAATGTTTTTTAAATGAATGCATGAATTCAGCACACAAAAACATAGAAAAAACATGGGGTCAAAGGGTCGTTGTCATGAAGTCAAGGCTCTACCCATCCCCAAAGGTTTATACTAGGGTGATTTTTGTACCTGTACTCATTATCATCAGCTCCTCCCAGGAAAGCAAAACAACAAGCGGATCGCCAGCGAGTTGTAGAGCAATCTTAGAGTAAGTGCCATTCACCGAGAATAGATCACCAGCCTCAAATGAGGGTAGTATCGCGTGACAACTATTTCCGATAGTTTCCGCACTACAAAAGGGTTGGCTCCTCAGCTTCTTAGACATCACAATCGGCCCATTTCCTAAGAGAGGGAATGGGTTGCATTGGTCAGCCTCCACTGAGGTTGATGGTCGACCTCGTCGCCATCACTTATCTTAAGTGTATACTCAATCTTTCCACATGCGGCATCACACGCATTCCCATTAGCAGAAAAATAAACACGTATAGCAATTAGGAAAAGCAGTATATATATTTGTCCTAATCATCCTAGACCTTTAAAGCTATGAATCTTAAGTTCCTGGCGTAAGCCCCAATCTGTGGTATTCACACAAGTGAAGAGAAAAAAGGTTAGAATGGCCCCACGGTGGGTGCCACTTTTAAGGTTTCCACCTGATAGATGGGAAGAGAACAAGATCTTGCTACAAACGTGAGATAGATCCTATTGACACGTCTCCAGCAGAGTCACCATTTGTCCCCAGTGAAGTCGCCATTTTTCTGTAGCGAGCGATTTTGGACGCGGTTGCGAAGCGCTATCACTCTTTGGTGTCTACATTTTTTATCCTATTAAAGCTGATGAAGGAAGAGAAATAGATGTCTCAAATTAACCCTGCTTGCAAACTGAGGTTAAACAACGGTCTGTTAGGTTACAGATGCTACAAAGATTCGGGGTCTCTATCGGGTTTATTTTTTTAAAAGTGGTGGGAGGTTTAGATGTTAGGACAGATGCTTCTTGATAGATATGTGAGAGTACGGGATTTTGGGTTTTTATTTAGTGTGCTCGCTAAGATTTTTCTTTCAATCTTATGCCTACGTATTCCCGTTTACCAAAATAGGGAAATCAGAGCGTTCGTAGTTCCTCCTATTCTATGGGAGGAAATGGGTGTTTTTGGTGTCTTGTTCAAAGCCCAAGACGTGAAGCGAAAAGGTGGTTTATATCTTGTTCAAAGCCCAAGATATGAAGCTGAAAGGTCTATTTGTATCTTGTTCAAAGCCCAAGATATAAAGCTAAAGGGTTGGTCTTTAGAGAGAATTTGTCACCTCTAAAGAGGGGGTTGTATGTCACAACTGTTTATAAAGGAGAATTACTTTAACCGGGATATGTGAATCCGGTAATTCCATAATTTCCTTTATTGGGGATTTTAACCTGAAGGAGAAGACTTTAACTCAGTGTAGAGCAATGCTATCTTTCCTTAGAAATTTCTCATGCTAAAAGAGGGACAGTGGCATGGATGTAGATGATCTCGAGGCTTGCCGCTTACAGCAATTAGATGAAGGGGAAGGAGTTGTTGATGTTTGTGTACTGTGACCGAGGCACAACTTTGATGCTAAAAGGTTGATTGGATCAACCGGTGGTTTTATTATACAAAGCCTAAGAGGAGGCTAATATGTGTCTCGTACAAAGCCCCTAGAGAGAGGCTAAAAGGTTTTGACTCAATGAGGGAATCTTTTGATATCTCGTATAAAGCCCGAGATGGAGGCTATTTGACTCAACAAGAGAGTCTTTTGTATCTCGTAAAAGCCTGAGAGGGAGGCTAAAATCTGTTTGGCTCAATAAGAACCTTTTTATATCTCGTATAAACCCCAAGATGGAGGCGAAAGGGGTGATTGACTAAACGAGGGAGTCTCTTATGTGTCTCGTACAAAGCCCGAGAGAGAGGCTAAACGTTGTTTGACTCTGCTGGGGAGAATCATTGTACAAAGCCCAAGAGGAGGCTATGGTGACTGTTTCAGTTGAGTGACAGGTCCAGTATACTGATTTTGAAAGAGAAAATCAGTTCTTATATGAGCAATGTTGTACTCAAGGATTTGATTCGAGGATCCGGGTTATTCCTGTTCTTTAAGGAAGTGGGAAATCCGAAGAGTATTGAGACTGTCCGAGTCTACGGGGTTTCTTCCTATTTTTGAAGGGGTCACTTGAGAATGTCTTTGAGACTCAAGGAAATTAGACTGTCCAAGTCTAGAGTTTCATCTTTTGTACTATGCTTTGAGAAACAGTAGTAGACTCTTTGAAAGGACTGTTCTATGCAGATGAATAAGTTTTGTTCCTATACCTCTAGGAGGTCGTCGGGACAATTTGTACGAAGCCCAAGAGGAGGCTGGAAGCTTTTAAGAAGCCGATCGGTCCTTGTATGAAGCCCAAGAGGAGGCTATCATTCCCGGAGGAAGAATCATTATACGAAGCCTAAGAGGAGGCTGTGAATACTTCTAAGAAGCCGGCGGGTCCTTGTACTAAGCCCAAGAGGAGGCGGGGTTGCTTTTAGGAAGCCTGTGGGTCCTTGAACAATGCCCAAGAGGAGGCCGATGCTTTTAAGAAGCCTGTGGGTCCCCAAACCCTGAGAAATTCAAGACAGGCTATCCACGAGGAATAGATCAAGCCAGGAAAGTTCAAGAATTTGGAAGAAACTCAAAGATGCCATTCACGGAGAATACATTCATCTCTGGGAATAGAGTTTCTTGACAATTCCTAATGAGGACAGCCGAAGAGAAGACTGTATCTGGTGATCTTATTGGGGATCTAAGTGTCTATTTCTACGAATAAACGAAACGACGTCACCTAGTTCTAGTCGTAGTTGTCGGGGAAACTCTAAATATCTATACTATTATTACACAGTTGATATGAGTTTATGAAAGAAGACTTACAGCGAAACAGCCTCACAATACAGTTATATGTATATGAAAGCGGTAAATGAAAGCTTATAAACACTTACTCGGTTGTAGAGCTTCCATGCTGTTTGGTTAGTTGTTCAACAAATAAAGATTGAACACAATAGTATATTCCAAAATCAAAGGAGAAAGTACTTTGAAAAAGAAAGATTTGGGGCTTACAGCTCAAGGAGAGGCCCAGGGTTTTATCAGTGAGCGCACTGTTGTTTTGTACAGAGGGACTTATACAAGTGACTGAGGCCCAAAATTTTTTCCGTACAAAGGGATGGGTCTTACACTCTCTCAAGAGGCCCAAAAAGTTTTGAATGGTTCCTATAGCTCAAGGAGAGGCCCAAGGTGGTTAATTTTAAACCGGCGACGATCGCGTCGTTTATTTGAAGATGTACAGAGGGACTTATACAGCGAATGAGGCCCAAAGAGTTTTCTGTACAAGTGGGTTGAGTCTTAACTCTAATAGAGGCCCAAAAAGTTTTAAAAGAAAAA
The DNA here is from genome assembly GCA_022829125.1 of Lathyrus tuberosus. Classification (NCBI taxonomy): domain Eukaryota; kingdom Viridiplantae; phylum Streptophyta; class Magnoliopsida; order Fabales; family Fabaceae; genus Lathyrus; species Lathyrus tuberosus. The sequence goes on along the minus strand of JALAZF010000030.1, from coordinate 13,823,443 downwards.
GAGTGGGGCTTATAACACGAGGGTAGGCCCAGTTTGTTTTTCCGTTTGAAATGGCGATCGCGCCGAGGTTTGCTTTTAACGCAGAGGGACTTATACAAGTGACTGAGGCCCAAAAATGATTTGGTCAAAAAAGGATTAGGTCTTTCACTCTATTAGAAGCCCAAAAGTTTGAAAATGATTTACGAGGGTTGAATTAATCCAAAAACCCTAATTTGTTTTCAAAATGTGTTTTAATTGAATAAAAATTCAATTAAAATGATCAAAATTGTTTAACATATAGAAAACAAATTGTGATCTTGGATTAATGCTTCAAAAATTAAGTATTGACCTACAAAATAATTAGAAAGCATTAAAAGTTGCAAAATCAAGGTGGAAAAAATATTTTAAATGTCAAAAACAATTAAAACATTAATTCTTTGCAAAAATATCAATTATATAAAATAAATAATATTTTTGGGATTTTTTGGGAAAATAAAATATTTTAACATTTTTGTGAATTATTAAAAAAAGAACCAACTCAAAATCATTAAAACTCAGAGAGAAATTAATTTTTGAATCAATTAAATAAAATCACAAAATTCAAATATTTGAATTTTCAAAAAAATGGCGCCAAGAACAAACAAAGAACACGCGCGTGTTCTGGGTTTGCCCAGATTTACATTTTCTCTTCAATCTCACTGAATACTTGATCATATCATGTAATCCACATACCAATCAACTCGTTTTAACCTCACGATCATGTCTATGGCAATTAATTTCATTTAAATTAAGCATAAAACAAGAAATCACGAAAAATCCTCAAGAACCCTAATTTCTGCATGAAGGCTATGATTTTTGATACACGATTCAAACAATGCAATTAATTGAGGGGAAACATTCCATGCATGATTATGAACATATGGCCAAATTATTGTGCAGCAAAAATTGCATGGATCATAGAGTTAGAAGAGCTCATGCTTACCACTTGCAGCTGGTGATCGTGATTTGTGTTGGAGGTGTTACAGCTAGGTTCCAATGATCTGGATAGATTCCCTAGGTGCCATGGAGTGTGTGTGAATGCTTGGAATGGATTGAAATGATCTGGAACTTGAGATGTTATGTGAGTGTTTGGATCACTTCTATATGATGTATATGAGGTGTGTGTGTGATTGGTTTGATTGGAAAAGCTCTCAAACTCAAAACCCGATAGTGACTTGCCTTAGAAGGCAAAATTGGAGTGAAAGAAGAGATTTTGAGGAAAGCATCTGTTTGATGTATTTGGTGTACTCAAACTGATCACAATTGAGCTCTATTTATAGTAGAGCAAGTTTGTTTTGTAAGGAATAATGAATGGCAACTGCTGAGTAGGTTTGGCCAATGTTGGCAAATGAAAATCCAAGTCTCCTCTAGCCATTGACTAGAGGTTAGGGCACAGGCTGCTGGTTCCCTTGGTCTTGGATAAGTCTTGACTGAATTCAGTTGAGAATGGGTAAGTCCATGCCACCTTGATGCTTCCATTGAATGCTCCAATCCAAAATTGGAGTCTTGTCCCTATTTTGGCAATTCTAGGTTCAACATGCTATTTCTTGTTCCAAAGACTTTGGAGGCTTGGCTCAGCGATTGTCTCCTTTAGATTCAATCCTCAGATGTGTCCAAGTGGATAGGAGCATTTGGATTTGGCTGATTTTGGTAAATCGACCAAAAGTGTAAAAATCTGCCTTGCCTTGGCAGATTTCAGCAAGGCAACTTGCCAATGTCATATCTCATGACTCAAATTGAATTTGGTAATGTTCTTGGCCATTTTGGAAAGCCCTTACATGATACAACAACTGTTTGAACATGTTTGGTTTTGATCTCTTTTGAATCCAAGTGAAAAATCCCCCTACATTTGGCAAAAAGTAAGGTAAAATCTGACTTAGTGAAATTTTCACTAAGTGTTGGAACAAAGTGACTTTTCTTGATTTTGATCACTCCATAACTCAAAATCCATGAGGAATTTGGACATAGGTCAGTATGAAGCTTTTGTAGAGGGAAATGAGATCTACAAATCAAGCTTTGAATGGGGAACAATGTCCTTGTGGTTTAGGAGTTATGGTCCTCCAAAGTTGGCACATTAGTGTCACTTTTTCCATAACTTAGAAATTTTTCTAAGTTTTTATGGTTACCCCTTTTACAAGTTATCCCACTTTCTTTGATTTTTCTTGATGAATGATGATTCAAATCATACATTAACATCATTTTAGGGTTAAAAATCCATTTTGGTGAAAAATCTCAAAAAGTCAAAGTTGACTTTTGTGCACAGTTGACTTTTTATCAGATGAATTCCAAACTGTGCAATTCTTCATGAAATCATGTCCTTGACCTAAATCAAACTTGATGGAAATGTTCCATGGGTGTCATAGGGTATATTGATTCATGTCTTAGGGCTTGGGAGCATGTCCAGGTCAAAAGTCAAAGTTACAGTTGACTTTTCCCGCGAAACCCTAATTGTGGTGCAGATGAAATTGAGACTTGTTACTCACACTTCTTGGATTAATCCATTGTTCCAAATGGATCAATATAGTTCATTAGAGACCCTCAAACCCTCTCTTGAGGTCTTGGCTCATGATTTTCCCTAAAAGTCAACTTAGGGGTGAATTAGGTCAAGAAACCCTAATTCCTGATTTTTGATGAATGCATCCCCTGAGGCAAAATTGACTTGATGATTGGGTCCATGAGGTCCCATGAAGTATATTAGGTTATTTTTTGGATCATAGGCTTGTTCCCAGATGAAAAATTTCCATCTGGAGGCCCTGGTCGACCAAAACCCTAATTTGGTGACACTGTCGACCTTGAGACTTGATCCACCTAGAAGGGAGCAGCCTTGGGCTTGATCCTTGAAGTGGGAGTCCTTTTGATCCATTGTGGATGTTTGAGAGGTTAGACAAGTTGAAGATCATGTCATTCCTTGATTGATCCTTTGTCTAAGGCTCTGAGAGGGCTTGAAACCCTAATTTTGATTGTAGTGGATGCTCACCCATCTTTGGGGAGATTGATGAAGTATGATGGTTCCTCCATATTGTGATGATGATTTACACAATGATGGGACATCTTAGTGGTCAAAATTTCGGGTATGACACGGTGGATTCAAACCATGCAGTTTCTGGGACATATGTGTGCATTTCTTTTGTTGCAGGTTTGCATTCAGAAGCCTAACATGAAGTCATCTTCAGCACCAAGCATGGTTAGGTGCTATCCCCCAACAAGTCATGGTTCAGGGTTGGATTTTCTTAGTTGCAGAAGATATATCCAGCACGGGGCACACGTGAACATTCTTTGTTTGCAGGTAGCAGCCTCATACTAGGCTCAAAAGCAAGATTGAAGCCTTTTCGAGATCATGGATCATTTCTTCCAAACGAGTAATCACTTATCCCTGTGCAGAATACCGGGGCAATCGTGTTTAGGAAAGGGTTCACATGTCACCCTTTTGTCACAACGTTTACTGATTGAGTTCGTTATTCGGCTGACGGTCGCTCACGACGATTCTATATCGACAAGTTAATTGCCACTAGGTATCGTGGTATCTTATTAAGTCGATTCTCTCATTTAGTACTTCCAACAGCTACAAGCTTTTCTGTGTCGATAACGGTTCTAAATTCACCTGTAGAGTTACTTTGCAGACCTCGCAGTTAATGTCCAAGACTCAGTGAGTGTCCATGAGTTTGAAGATGCCAAATCTTCGGTAAAATCCTCTTGGGATGATTTCTTCAGATCAGCCGTGTAATTTGGGGCAAAAGCGAGTTTGTGACCCTCCCAAGCATGGGGCATCATGAAATCCCTCCGACAAGATGTGTTCCAAATCTATCATTTCCAGTAGAGTGGCTTCCCAGTTAGTACGACTAGCTCAAGTCTCAGTATTTACCTAAGAGTTTGAGGATGCTTGGTCTTCTATAAAATCCTCTTAAGAGACATTCCCCAGCACGGGACGCTTTGAAGCAGTTTTACCCAGCAGAGTTTGTTGTAAACTCATTATCCCCAGCGGAGTCGTCAAACGGAAGGTTTGCATAGCATGGGACATTGTGGCACTTATCCTAAGCTCGACAGTTTTGTTCCTCAACAGATTACCGTGGATTTGCTTTGTGTTTTCCCAGCAGATCTCTAGGGACTCTTTCTCAGTATGTTGCAACGGAATGTCTTCCAACCAGGATTTGCGTACCCCCGACGGAGTAGTTCCGATCCTCAGCAAGATCATATTTCCGGCAGTTGTATCCCCATAAAGTTCAGCATTAAATCTTGTCAGCAATACTCCCCAGCTGAGTTGTTTTTTCTCCCCACAGAGGTTTATCAGATCAACAGAATCTCTTCCTCAGCAGAGTGTTAGTACATTCTTCCCCAACCAAGTCGGAAAGTTGTCATTCTTCGAGCGGAGTTGCTATGATTAGACTTCATCCCCAGACAGATGAAATAATTCCTGGCAGAGTCATCACTTCCCTATATCTTAAAGTCCAATTTATTATGGCAACGTGACAATTCGAAGCAGACGGATTATTCATTTTCCAACAGAGATATCATCCTTTCAGGAGTCTCTGAGGTTACATCATTGACCACTGTTCCTCAGCAGAGTCAGCTGGGATGTCTGATATGTATGCAGAGCGTAATCCAGTGTTGAATTTTTGCAAAAGTCCATCTTAGGGAGGCAAATCAGCAAAGTCCAACCGCAGATTGGTAAAAGTCCATCTTAGGGTGGCAAATCAGCAGAGTCCAACCGCAGATTGGCAAAAGTCCATCTTAGGGTGACAAATCAGCAAAGTCCAACCGCAGATTGTCAAAAGTCCATCTTAGGGTGGTAAATCAGCAAAGTACAACCGCAGATTGGCAAAAATCCATCTTAGGGTGGCAAAGCAGGGCAAAGTCCAACCGCAGATTGGCAAAAGTCCATCTTAAGGTGGCAAATCAGCAAAGTCCAACCGCAGATTGGCAAAAGTCCATCTTAGGGTGGCAAAGCAGGGTAAAGTCCAACCGTAGATTGGCGAAAGTCCACCCGCAGCGTGGCAAGTCAGTAGTCATCTGACTCCATTTAAAAGACAATTTTAAGAACAATCGCAGATTGGCAAAAGTCCACCCGCAGTGTGGCAAGCCAGTAGTCACCAAGCGTCATTCAAAAGACGTTCTTAAAGTCCACCCGCAGCGTGGCAAGCCAGTAGTCATCTGGCGTCGTTCAAAAGACGTTCTTAAAGTCCACCCGGAGTGTGGCAAGCCAGTAGTCGCCTGGCATCGTACAAAAGACGTTCTTAAAGTCCATCCGCAGTGTGGCAAGCCAGTAGTTGCCTGGCGTCGTACAAAAGACATTGTTAAAGTCCACCCGCAGTGTGGCAAGCCAGTAGTCATCTGGCGTCGTATAAAAGACGTTCTTAAAGTCCATCTGCAGTATGGCAAGCCAGTAGTCGCCTAGCATCGTTCAAAAGACAGCTCTCCAGTGTTATGGTTATCATCAAAGTTTTATCCGAGCAGAGTTCATGTGATTGGGTTTATATCCCTTTTCTTCTTCTCCACAGAGTGCAAATTTTCTGGTTATTCTTCAGTATTCAATCCCTCCATACCTCGAACGGCTGAAAGCAATTGCTATCATCCATTCAGGTCTACAGTGATTGAATAGGGGCAGCTGTAATACCCCAAAATTTTTCCTCTCATTTTTCATATCATTTAGCATGTGCTTTCATTCCATTACATTGTATTCAAGTCATAGAAAAATAAAGCATTGCATTGCATTCAGCATAGGGCATGTGATCAGTGGTTTTCAGAGTATTGATCATCCAAGGCAAGAGAGCTAAAGTCAAGGGTCTCCCAACAAGCCTCAAAGGTCTCTTATATCATATATAATCTCATTTGATCCCACAAGTCATTGGAAGATGGGAATTCATCAAGAAGACTGGACAGTTCATCACCTCCTATCAAAAACAACCCAAATTAGGGTTTGTGATTCAAGTAGTCTCCTGATGAAATTTTGGTTCAAACTTGATCTCAATGTTTTCTACATGATTTCAAGTATCTAAGGATGGAAGGTTGCCCATTGGTTCATTTTAGAAGAGTTTCAATTGGTCAGTTACTTGAGAATCAAGAAATTGGGGAAAAAGTCAACTGTGCAGAGGAAAAAGTCAACTCCTGACTTTTTTAGGTCAAATTCGTGAAATTCAAGTTACATATGTTCATTGGACAAGATTTGATCAAGAAATGATGGAGGAATCATCAAAAATCAAGAATTGCACAAAGTTTCCATTTTTAGCAACTTAGGGTTTCCAAAAATGGCAAGTTTTGGACCAATTAGCACTCCACTGCAAGGCATTCTTTCTCCATGATAAAAGCTTCAAACTTAAGGCCCAAGTTGAGCTAATTAAAGATCACATCTTAAGCTTCAAATCCATATAAATAACTCTTCCATTGGATCAAAATTGAGGGAGTTATGATCAATCAAAGTAGAGCCAAATCAAGGCAAATTTCAAGTCATGGCAAGGCAAGTTCAGGCCTCCAGGCCATAATTTCATCAAACACTTGGTGTTCCAAATGTCAAGCTAATTTTCTCTATCAAGGAAGTTTCAAATGAAAAACTTTCCAACATGAAAGTTGTTCATCTCCATGCCCTCTACAACTCTAATGTTTGGAGATTTTTCATTTGATCAAAGGATAAAGAGTTATGATGGTCCAAACATAGGAGTCTCACTCTGAAATTTCCATAGGCCATAATGCCAGGCATTCAACAAGTTGCCACACCCATGAGGAAGTTTGGATCCCTTGAGTTTCAAGCCATTTTCAAGTGTGTTAAAGGTCTCCATTCAATTTGATTTCCATACCAAACATGTTCCATTATGCATCCTTTTTTCATAGATATCAAGAACTCATCATTTCATGCAATATACATAGAGAATTGCTTCCACAAACTTCTTTGTTTCATGGATATCATGCTTCCAAAGTTGGAATTTTATGACATTGTTGTTGTTGATGCACATCAGTTCACACGCATACACACTACACACCATCCACCTTGTGCCTCTTTTGAACACACATGACTCTTACACACTATGTACATGCCATGTCCATACATCAAAAAGGAAAAGTGGAAAACTTGTTCTACAAGTTTTACTGCAGCAACACATCATCCGCACCTCTCATTTCACTAAACCTCACCATGAACTAACATGATCACTCCACACCCTAACCAAACCTCAACTCGTAGAAATAACTAACCCAACTCATTTTGTTAACTCAACTCAGCTAAACCAACTCATTTAACCAACTTCCAACTGTTAACTCTTGTGGTTAACAAGTTAACTAGAGATATAAATAAAGTTTCAACAAATTTTGGAGAGGAGCTTCATCATTTTTCTCAAATTCCAAAAACACTCTCTGAAATTCTCTCTGAAGTCTCTCTCTCTCTCATTGCACGAATTCATCAATTTTCTTCATCAATCTTCATCATCAAGCAACCTTGCAGTGTAGAAGCATGGAATAGGTGAATCATCTTCAATTTCAGATCCATTTCCTCTTCATTCTCAAGTGTCTACGAGCATTTATTTTGCTCAAACAAGTTCAAGAGTTCAAGTTCTCATCTCTGGTTTTCTGAAGATCCAAAGTTTCTTTAAGTTTCAGGTTCCTATTTCTCAACTTGTTCTTGCACTAATTCACTGTTTAAGCTTGTTTTATTCTGATTATAGCTTAATAGAAGCAATGTGATTGATCTGGCTAGTGATAGGCACCTTAAGTGCTTAGATCCAAATTTTAGGGCAAAATGTTTGTGATCGTTTCTTGATGTGTGTGCATTGTTTGGTGATTTCAATGTTAGATTCGTGTTGTGTGTGAGTTCAGCTTTCTTTTGATATATGGCTTGTGAATTTCTGGAGAGTTTGGAGGTTGCAGGTGGTGGTGCTTCGCCGGAGAAGATGACCGGAGGTCCTTCTCCGGTCGGTGGTAGAGTTCAGTTAGGGTTTTTGCAACTTTAAAACGTGGTCGTTCGATTTTGATTGATCTAGCGCTTCCTAGCTTGCCAGCATATAAATGATCATGTGATGTTCACGTGTTTTTTTTATTTTACTCTGAATGATTGCATGTGTGTGTATGCGTGGTAATTGTGGTGTGCGTGCGTTGTAGACCATTGGATGTGCTTACCTTTTCTCATCATCTCATCATGATTTGATCTTGTGGATGTGATTGAGTCAGCAATTTGACTGACATACACCTTAACCACACACACACACGTGCCTTATTGGACTGGGTTTCCAATTACTTTTCACGCCCCCTATTTTGAGCCCAATCCTTTTTTTAACTAGCAAATTGCTATGTCTGCACCTCCACCCCTATTTTCTTTTCATTTTAAATTTCTTTTTCATGTTGTTTCCATTTTATTCTTTTAAAAATACCAAAATGCATTAAATAATTTTACAAAAATTCATATAGCATCATAATTCATTAAACTAATTTTATATTATTTTTATTTCTTATTTTATTAATTTTTACTTATATTTTCAGAATTCCTTTTTAATTTCATTTTAAATGATGTCCTTCATTGATACTTGACCTTTCCCATTTTATTTCTCTTAACTCATACAATCTTTTGCATTCATTCTTTTTGCACTTGTTAAATAACATCTGAAACCATCTAAAAACATTTTCATTTTATTTTTAAAGTCATTTTATCTTAGGTTTTGATGTTCATATTTGAGCTTCCTTTGGATGTGTTTCAATGAGACTTTGTGAGATCTTTTGATCATGTTTCTTTTTGAGTTTTTCCATGAGTTTTTGACATGTCTTTAGCTTATGAATTAGGTTGGTTGAGACCTATGTTCATTTTTTTCTCATGTGATTTGGTAATTGTTTGATACCTTGCATTTGAAGCAACATTTGTACATATTATTCTACTTCCATCTAACATGATTGTGATGAGGCACTTGTGCCACCTTATTATGCTTGTGTTGTGTGAGATTATATGGTTTGTCTAGAGAATTATAGGTCCTTCTTGGTTCATTTATAGGTCTTTTGATTTGTGTTTGCTTTTGCTGGAATGCGCACTCTGACGTTTCCATTAAAAAACAAAAACAAAGCAACCCTTGTTGACCCGAACTACGTTTGCTCTGATTCTTCTTTCTCGTCTAATTGAAGATACGTAGGCACGAGATGCGATATCTCGACGAGCAACCTTTCCCCGTAGTCCGTCGAACTACGTTGACTCTGACTTTCCCATTGCACTGAGGGAATACGTAGGCCTAGGACAACGATAACGTCCTATCGAGTCACTTCTTTCTTCTTTTCTTCCCCGTTTCCTCGTTCTTTTCCGTTCCTGTTCCTTTTCCTTTCCAGTGGCAACAGAGCTCCAGACGACGACACCCTTTGATCGATCAGCAAGCGTGGATCCCATCAGGTATGATGGACGCGTGGGGGTGCTAATACCTTCCCCTCGCATAACCGACTCCCAAACTCAGTTCTCTTGGTCGCAAGACCATGCTCTTTCCTTCCCTCAAGTTTATGCAGTGTTTCCTTTCCCTCTCTTGGGATAAATACACATTGCTAGCGACTCTGTTTCCGTGCCACTTTCGCGTTTGTACTTGGATGAAAATCCCGGGAGCGACAATGATCAAATCTTGTCTTGGAGGAATAGTGAATGGCTGCTGGATCTAATCACATTCAATGGCTTTGGCTTGGTGGCATTTCTTCTCATGCAAGGCAACCTAGCCCCTCCCAAGAGCAAGCCTATGTCTTGACCAAATCCACATTCTTCAGATGTTTTTATTGTTGTTTAATCAGAGAACTTGACTGAGGAGAGTGATAATCTTGAAAGTGCACCATTCCACATTAATGCCCTTGAATTCAAGGCATAAGATGCCAAAATGCATTGATCTCAAGTTGGAAGATCCTTTGGGTTTTGGACTCAGCTTTGCAAGTTGGATCCTTTGAATTAGGATCAGATTAGATGACTGTAGCATAGGGATCATTGGTCTTGAATCAGAAATCGTGTAAAGCAAGTAAAAGTGCAAACTGATTTTTCCAAAACAGTTGCAGCAGCATGACTTTGGGCATGGATTTCTCTTGGCTCAAGTTGAATCAATTCATGCTAATGAGCTCTTTGAATTCTTAGCAACATATGCAATAACATTGATGTTTACCTTTGGAATTGATTCCACTTCCAACTATGTGAAAAAACCTCACAAGTTTTGGTGTTTTCAAAAAAATCTATGTGGACAGGAAATTGTCTAAGTGTTGAAAAATATGCCATTTTCATGTTTTTTCCATTTTGGTCCAATCATAACTTGAAATCTATGAGGAATTGGAATGAGGTGTAGTTGACACTTTTAAAGTATGCCATGAGAGCTACAAATCCATCTTCGGATCAGCCCAAATAGTTGTTTGGATCTCAAGTTATGATCCTTAGAAGTTGGTACCCTAGCCACTTTGTTCCATAACTTAGAAAATTTCTAAGTTTTTTATGGTTACCCCTTTTACAAGTTATCCCACTTTTCTTGATTTTTCTTGATGAATGATGATCCCAATCACATATTAACATCATTTTAGGGTCAAAGAACCATAATTGTGAAAAATCTCAAAAAGTCAAAGATGACTTTTGTGCACAGTTGACTTTTTGTCAGATGAACTCCAAACTGTGTGATCCTCTATGAAATCAAGTCCTTGACCTAAATCAAACTTGATGGATTGATTTCATAGGTGTTATAGGGTGTATTGAATCATGTCCCAAGGTTTGGGAGCATGCCTGGGTCAAAAGTTAAAGGCACAGTTGACTTTTCCCGCGAAACCCTAATTGTGGTTCTGATGAATTTGAAACTTGTTGATCAAGCATCTTGGACCAATCCATTATTTCAAATAGATAAATGTAGTATGTTAGAGACCCTCAAATCCTCTCTTGAGGTCTTGGCTCATGTTTTGTCCCAAAAGTCAACTTAGGGGTGAATTAGGTCAAGAAACCCTAATTCCTGATTTTTTATGAATGCATCCCCTGAGGCAAAATTGACTTGATGATTGGGTTCATGATGTCCCTTGGAGCATCTTAGGTTGTGCTTTGAAGCCTTTGGCTCATGCCCAGAGGAAAATTTCCATCTGGAGGCCCCAGTCGACCAAAACCCTAATTTGGTGACACTGGCGATCTTGAGGCTTAATCCACTTGGAATGTTGAAACTTTGTGTTTGATCCTTGATGTGGGAGTCCTCTTGATCCATTGTGGATATTTGAGAGGCTTAGACAAGTTGAGGATCATGTCATTTCTTGATTGATCCTTTGTCTAAGAGCTCTGAGAGGGCTTGAAACCCTAAATTTAATTGTAGTGGATGCTCACCCATCTTTGGGGAGACTAATGAGGTATGATGGTCCATCCATATTTTGATGATGATTTTCACAATGATGGGGAATCTTAGTGGTCAAAATTTGGGGTATGACACTCACTGCCTCTCATCGGAGATCCTTTGAATGATAGTCGCATTAGAGTAGATTTCGGCATCACGTTTAGAGCTGATCTGGTGTCTACCAGTACGTTGGCTAAAGCATCGTCCTGGCAGTTGACTGTAATATTAAGTGCCATGTTATGATTTGGGCCCTCTTCCGGTAGTTCCTCATCACTAAATCCTAAGTTGTTGCAGGAAGTTTTGTTGGAGATGATGCTGTCAAATTATCTTATTGTTACATCCTGGTCCACAAAGGCCTGCTCTAAGACTTTCTGTAGAGCTTCCGTGTGAGCTTCAGAACTGAGTAAAAGAGATAGCACAAATATTTTTGAAGGAGTTTGCAACAGTTGATCAACAATGTTGTACACGCTATTTTGGATGAGCTTCAGCATCTCATCGTTGTTCTTTGAAAGGTCGGGATCACAGGATTGACCGACTGGTTGATTAGGAACTTTTGTTTGAGGTTCCTTTTCTTTGCTGGGTTCTCCAACTCCTCGGTTGAAGATCCGACCGCTTCGTGTTACTCAACTGATGTCTGTAATATTCATGATGGAGGGTAATGGAGTTTCCTTTCCATTCTCAATTGTTGTTGCACCGTATTTGTAAGGGATATCCTTATCGGATTCGTACGGTACTAGTCCCGATAGAAATTTCGACGTAATCGTCGTTTTTAAACTTTTTTAATTGGGCCTATCCTCGTGTTGTAAGTCCCATTTCTTTTCTTCAAAACTTTTTGGGCCTCTAATAGAGTGTAAGACCCAATCCCCTTTTGACCAAAACTTTTTGGGCCTCAGTCGTTGTATAAGTCCCGATACGATATTCAAAACAACAGTGCAATCACTGTTAAAATTTGGGCCTCTCCCTGAGCTGTAAGCCCCAATCTCTGTTCAAAATACTTTCTCCTTTGATTTTGAATCCAAATGTATAGTTGCTATAAAAACTTCCTTTAATTTCTTTGTTGAACAACTAAGAAAACAGCATGGAAGCTCTACAACGGGTAAGTGTTTATCTGCTTTCTTTTATATGCTTTCATATACATAACTGTATTACGGGAAACTGCGCATGGTTAGCCTTCTTTCATACCTTTTAAATATTCGTCATATATCAACTGTATATATACTAGTATAGTTATTTAGAGTTTTCCCCGGCAACTACGTCTAGAACTAGGTAAAGCCCTGATGGTCACTCTTTAAATACAAACAAAACTAGATCCCTATAGGATTTCCAGATACATTCTTCCCTTCTCTTGGGGTTAACCAATATGGAACAAAGAGAAAGGCAGTATTCTCGGTGAACCTTTTCTCAAATTGTCACCCCTAGAAATTGTCAAAGAAATTCTACTCCCCGGAGTTGATCTATTCTCCGTGAATAGCATCTCTTGAGTTTCTTCCAAACCCTTGAACTTTCCTGGAATGATCTCTTCTCTGTGAATTGCATTCCCGCCTCCTCTTGGGCTTTGTACAAGGACCCTTCGGCTTCTTAGAAGTTCTCATGCCTTCTCTTGGGCTTAATACAAGGACCTGAACGACCTTTTAAAGGTATAAGACAGAACTTAGTCATTCTTTGCTAGAGCAGTCTTTCCAGTGTCAAACCTCAGGCCACTTTAGGGTTGATTCTCATCCCTTAAGGCCCTTGCCCTCTTTTGGGCATCCTACAAAAGATAAAACTCTTCAACACGAGTAGACTTGGACAGTCAAAACCCCCTTTGAGTCTCAAAGACATTCTCAAGTTCCTTTCAAACATAGGTGTCGCTCCCGGGATTTTCATCCAAGTACAAACGCGAAAGTGGCACGAAACAGAGTCGCCAACAATGTGTATTTATCCCAAGAGAGGGAAAGGAAACACTGCATAAACCCGGGGGAAGGAAAGAGCATGGTCTTGCGACGAAGAGAACTGGGTTCAGGAGTCGGTTACCCGTGAGGAAGGTATTAGCACCCCCACGCGTCCATCGTACCCGATGGGATCCACGCTTGCTGCTTCAATCAAAGGGTGTAAGGAAAGGATACTGGAAAAGGAACTGCTAGCTGGAGAACTAGAAAAGGAAAGGAGAAAAAAAGGAACAAATGTAGGGAAAATAAAAGAAGTGCTCGAATGGGCCCTACCCCACTGCCTACGTATCTCATCGGGAGCATGAGAATCAGAGCGACGTAGTTCCCCTCAACGAGGGTCGCTTTGTGTTTTTTTAGTGGAAACGTCAACGTTCGCGTTCCAGCAGTTAGGTGTTGCAGCTCGCTGTAGGGAGACTTACGCGGTTACCTGTTTGCGGTAGAACGGAAATGACGCATCCTTAAGGAAGGAGTGAATGAGATGAGAAGAGAATTCCCAAAGGAAAGACGTTATTGTTTGTTTGAAAGTGTTTTAGAAAGAAGTGTCTTGATTATCTTTATGTTTTGTAACACGTATTGTATTTAAGTCCTTCATGTAGGATCGAATGCCTCGCATATCGACCCATGACGGGACGTACGCTAAACATTCTAAGAAAGTGAGAGAAGACCCCTCACCATCTTATTCTCACCTGAAAGGCTCAAATACAATATTTGTTATGCCTTTATTAAGTGTTTTTTTTATTTTTGTTTTGAGATGAGAAGAAAAGAGACTCAAAGGGGAGCAAAGGTGAAAACTAAAGGGGACTAAGACTTACCCTAATGTTAGCATGCTTGGAGGTCCTAAGGTTTAGTGTGGTATGAGAAACCTAATCCTAAGAGAAAGGAGAAGAAAAGAACATAAGAAGCAACTTACTTCCAAGATGGAAGTTAAGTTGATCTTAAAGAGGGATGAAGAAAATTTAGTAAGCAAAGAAGCATTTAATCAGGAATTAATCAGAAATTACTCAAGAATATCCAAGTTGAATTAAAATTATAAGTAAAAATCAAGATTAAATTCTAACAAGAAAAGTTAATTTGTCTAATTCTAAAATTAAACCTAAAGTTAATTCCAATTAAATCTAAACTAATTCTAAAATTAAATTTAAAGAAACTAATCCTAAAATTAATTATAGAATTAAAACTAATATTAAAATCTAAAAGGAAATTCTAATTTCTAATTAAAATCTAGTTATAAACTAATCTAATTAAAGTTCTAAATTCTAACCAAAATCTAATTAAACCAAGATTAATTTTAAACCAAAATTAGAACCTAAACTAATTAAACTCTAAACTAATTAAAAGAAGATTAAAATTTTAATTATCTAAAACACTTAACAAAACCAAAAAAGAAAATAAAAGACTAAAACTAAACAAGGGAGCATTCCCGATTCAGGGGTGAGGATAGCAGCCAAGCGAGTGGGCTTTGGATCTCTGGCCTAATATCTTAACAAGACGCCAAGGAGGGTGCAAGCATCGTGTTGGGAGGTGTGAATAGCACTCCAGGCATGTGGGCTGATCTCTGCAGGTGCAAAGGACTTTTGAAAAAGAAAAAATAAAAAAAAAAGAAAAGAAAAGAAAGGGGTGCGGCGAGTAGGTTCAGGGGTGCGGATAGTGAATTGTGTGGGCTGAGATTTTTGGTGTACAAGGAGGTGTGATGAATTTGGGGGGTGAGGAAAGGATTTTCATGGAAATTGGACCCAAACTCGGTCTGCCTCCTATTGTGAAGGGTAAAAAAACCCTAGAGCATACCACATATATCCCCTATTCCCTCCTCCATGCGTCCTAAACCCCTCTCCTTTCTCCCTTCTTCCATTCAACCTGCTTCCAAAAACCGCCGATGTTCTCTCCCTAATTTCACTGTCTCATTATTCACAAACAACATCGCCAGAATGACACCACCAGAGTCTTCTTCTTTATTGTTCGTCCGACTCCATAACCTTCGGAAACGAAACAATCTCCACCGCCTACCTTCTTGCAACGACAACAAAAGCCATGTCGCCTCCCCAAACTCTTACTCCGACATGCTCTCGTGCACGAGGATCAAATAATCGTCTTCTCTGATTCGCTCGCTCTCTTTCTTCCTCGCAAAGTCTTACATGGAAGCGACACCGGAACTACGCCGTATCGGACTTCCTCCTCTCACCTCTCCATCTCCGTGGCTTCATCTTTCTGATCGCATCTCACACGACGTCGCCATCACATCTCGAACTCTCTTGGTTCGCTCAACAACGACCGTCGTATACAACGCCTTCACCGGAAACAAACCTCGCAACGCTCTCGCTCACGCTTCCGGCAAGATTTGGATGCAATCAAAAACAGCGGTCCTATCTCTAATCAGCAACAATCAACTACAAATTGCGAACACGAACAACACATCAAAGTTCGAGTGGAGATGACGTACCTACCTAAGAAGTTCCGGCGACTCTTCAATCAGCGAAGATGAATAGAAAACCAGAGGTAACGTCACTTTCTTCTTTGATTTACTTCTTCTTCTGTATGTGTTGTCGATTGCTCTTCTCTGAGATGTTGCTGTGGTTGATTATGTGTGCGATGAAATTGCTGTTATGATTCGAATTACTTCTGAATTATCGTTGATTTTGAGATGCTGATTTCCTGTAGGTGTTGATGAAGATAATAATAATTGAAGGTTTATTCGTGTGGTTTTTCTGCAAGTTATTGATGAATTGGTTCGAGAGGTTTCGGAAACTGGAAATGGTGATGAAGGATTGTTGAAGGTGAATCAGAGCAGAGATTGTAAGGAATTGGAAAATGAAAATGAAGATTAATGGAGGAGAATGAAGTGTGAAGAAGAAACTCACGAATGGAGATGATGAAAATGGCTGAGAAGAACTGAAGATTCTGTTGCTGAACCACTTTTATACCAGAAATCAGGGAGGTGTAGTTTGGTATTTACAGGTGAAATTCTGTTAGAGTTTGTTGGAGTTCTGTTAGAGTGTTTAGGAAGTTTCTATTTTTGAGGTGAATTCTGTTAGGATTTGCATTCCCTGAGATTCTATTATTCTACTCTTCCAAATTTGTTTTTCTTTTTGCACTCGTGTTATGTGTGAGAATTTGATGTCGTTTTGCTCATTTTGATAGCTTCCGTCGTATGTCGTTTTGTGCATTTTTCTGTAGCTTGGGACGTTATGACCTTGTGTGGGGACAACTTGAGATTGGCACAGCTTGACTTTTGTATGGCAGCAACTTTTTTTGGCTTGTAGATTATAGTAGCATGTAGGAATGGCTTGGTAGCTTGGAGTAACATTTATTTCACGGCTTAGAAAGGGCTTGGAAAAAGTAGTAGCTGGAGCTTATGGCTGGAAAGATTTATAGCTTGCGATTTGGCTTGGTTTACATTGATGGGCATGTACTTCTTTTGGGCCTTTGATTTTTTTTGGACAATGGTTAGAAATAAATGAAAAATAAATCATGGACAATTTGTTTTGTGAAGTGGATATGTATTTGGTTATGAATATGGATCATGGATAATAGCTTAAAATTGGTTTGAAGAATGGATAAAGGATGCATATTGGATTGAATATGGTAAAATGGGTTTAGAAAAATGATTAAAGAAATGGTTTATGATATGGATATTAAAATGGATAAAAATGGTTTTTGGTTGGTAATGTGAAATGGATCTAAAATGGATATTTGGATTAAAATATAAAAAGAGGAAGTGGATATGGATAATCGAAAAATGATCAATGGATATTTATAAAATGAATTGAAATGGATTTAAAATGGGGAATGGAAATGGTTTAGAGAATGGGTTTAGAAGTGGATATTTGGATATTAATGGATTTAAAAGTGGATTATAAGTGGAATTTGGAATTTATGGAAATGGTATCAGAATGGTTATGGGTTAGCAAAAAAAGATCCATGTATCTCGAATTCCAAGTAAGTCACCTGTTCAATCTCACCACATTCAATCCACATCAAGCTTCAAATCCACTACAAACTCGTGTCCTGAATGGCTATCCATCTTCAATCAATAAACTCAGTCGAATTGAACACATGTAATTCTAACCAATGATTCTCAGTTGACGACTATCCATAAATTCAACCCTGAATGAGGAACCTTGATTCACCTTGCATGCACACTAATGAAATAAATGTTCTGAACAGAGAAAGAACCAAGCCCTCACTCACACCCAAGAAAACCTGACCCAACGCCTCTGATGAATCCTCTAAAATAATAAAACCCTAGGCTCTTGATGTGCACTGATAATCTTTTGAATACGGAAAGCTCAAACCAAAGGAAGATGCCCTGATCACACATCTTAGGAACCCAATGCAAATGAATGGATGAGTTATGACCTAATGGATATGCAGATGGATGCGAAACAAAAGCCAGAAAAAGTTAGAAAAAGGGTAGGGCAAATTTTGGGGTACTACAGCTGCCCCTATTCAATCAACTTGGACCTGAAGGGATGACAGCAACGCTTTCAGACATTCAAGGTACAAGGTGATTGAATACAAAATGAACCGCAAAATTTGCACTCTGTAGAGAAGAAGAAAAGGGATATAAACCCAACCAAATGAACTCTGCTTGAATAAAACTTTGATGGAAAGAAAAGCACTGGAGAGATGTCTTTTGTACAACGCCAGACGACTACTGGCTTGCCACACTGCGGGTGGACTTTCGCAACATCTTTTGGCACGACGCCAGACAACTACTGGCTTGCCACACTGCGTGTGGACTTTAAGAATGTCTTTTGTACAACGCCAGATGACTACTGGCTTGCCACACTACGGGTGGACTTTTGCCAATCTACGGTTGGACTTGAAACTGTCTTTTTGAATGGAGTCAGATGACTACTGACTTGCCACACTGTGGGTGGACTTTAGCAGCTGATTTTTCACCCTTGGATGGACTTTTACCAATCTACGATTGGACTTGCTGATTTGCCACCCTTGGATGGACTTTTGCCAATCTACGGTTGGACTTTGAAACTGTCTTTTTGAATGGAGTCAGACGACTACTGACTTGCCACACTGCGGGTGGACTTTAGCAGCTGATTTGCCACCCTTGGATGGACTTTTGCCAATCTACGATTGGACTTACTGATTTTCCACCCTTGGATGGACTTTGGCCAATCTACGGTTGGACTTTGATGCTTTGCCACCCTTGGATGGACTTTTGTCAATCTACGGTTGGACTTTGCTGCTTTGCCACCCTTGGAAGGACTTTTTCCAATCTACGGTTGGACTTTGCTGCTTTGCCACCCTTGGATGGACTTTTGTCAATCTACGGTTGGACTTTGAGAATTTGCCACCCTTAGATGGACTTTTGCCAATCTACAGTTGGACTTTGCCTTATTTCCAATACTGGATTACACTCTGCATGTATGTCAGACATCCTTGCCGACTCTGCTGAGGAACAACGGTCAATGATTTGATTTTAGAGACTCCTGAAAGGATGGTATATCTGCTGGAGAATAAATGAACCATCTGTTTGCTTCGAACTGCCATGCTTGCCAAAAATAAATTAGACTTTGAGACTCTGCCAGGGATTACTTCAACTGATTGGGGACGAATTCTAGCCATAGCAACTCCGTTGGGGATGAGAATTTTCTGACTTGGCTGGGGAGAGAATGTACTAACACTCTGTTGAAGAAGACAAGTCATTAAAACTCTGCTTGGGGATCTATCAAAACCGAGGAGAATATGTTACACTCTGCTGAGGAAGAGATTTTGTTGGCCTGCTAAACTTCTACGGGGAAGAAAAACAACTCAGCTGGGGAGTATTGTTGACAAGATTTAATGCTGAACTCTATGGGGAGTACAACTACTAGAGATACGATCTTGCTGGGGACCGGTATTACTCTGTCGGGGATACATAAATCATGTTTAGAAGACATTCCGTTGTGATATGCTGGGAAAGAGTCCCTAGGGATCTGTTGGGAAACACCAAGCAAATGTACGGTAATCTGCTGAGGAATAAATGTCAAGTTTAGGGTAAAAGCCACAACGTCCCATGCTAGGTAACCTTTCGTTCGACGACTCCACTGGGGATAATGAGTTGACAACAAACTCTGCTGGGGAGAATTGCTTCAAAGCGACTCTCGTTGGGGAATGTCCTTTAAGAGGATTTTACAGAAGACCAAGCATCTTCAAACTCTTAAGCAAATGCCAAGACTTGAGAGGTCACTCTGCTGGAGATAATAGATCTGGAACACATCTTCCGGGGAAATTCGATGTGCCCCATGTTTGAGAGGATCAACGACTTCCTTTTTCCCCATGATACAAAACTGATCTGAAGAAAACATCATGAGAGGATTTTACAGAAGATTAAGCATCTTCAAACTCCTGGTGACTTCACTGGGGATTGACCATTAACTTCGATGTCTGCGAAGCAACTCTGCTGGAGAATTTGCAACCATTATCGACACAGAAAAGCTTGTAGCGGTTGGAAGTACTGAATGAGAGAATCAACTTAATAAAATACAAAGATACCCAGTTGAAATTGATTCACCAATATCGAATCGTCGTGAACGACCGCCGACCGAATGGTGGACTCAATCAATAAATGTTGTGACAAAAAGGGTGACATGTGAACCCTTTCCTAAACATGATTGCCCCGATGTTATGCATAGGGATAAGCACATATGCCCCGTGCTGGATATGACTTCTGCAACTGAGAAAGTCCAGCTCTGAACCACCACTTATTGGGGAGAAAGGTTTGTATGCAATCTCTTACTGGGAACATGATTAATGAAGCCTGCTGAGGACAGGGGACCACAAATGCCTTGGGTTGGAATGCCCCTTTATTTCAAGCTTTTTGGCTGATTGACTGCATACGCGTGACCAACAGGTTTTTTCTTCACTTGCCCCAGATCAACATGGTCCACTAAAAGAAATTGTCTCAAGAGGATTTTACAGAAGACTTGACATCCAAAATGCCTCAATGTCTTCAAACTCTTGGAGAGATTCGTCGCATCTCGAAGTACCTGCCTCAGACTGTATGGTCTACAGAGAAACTCGACTCGAGAAGATTCATAAACAATCTCATATCCCCATGAGATATTCTGCCCCAATACTCTGAATCCTGGATAGGCTGATCAGCCGTCTGGATGGACTACCTTCTCATGCTCTTGGGATGGCCTGCCCCAACATGAACCTTGAAGTAGTTTTGCCTTTGACTACTGATCTTCGAAGGAAGACCAAGAATGCCTACATTTGTAGGGATTTGAGTCTCGAAGTAATTGCCCCAGTATGGCTGAACTCTGAAGAGATTTCTCGACGTGATTGGCTCAGATTGGCTAACCTTGAAGAGATGGTTTGACGTGATTGCCCCAGATCGACTACGTCTTAGCACAACTTGTTGGGAAAGCTCCTGCTCAACAAAGTTTCTTGAGGAAGCACCACTGGATGTGGCTGTCCTTCGGGAGTTTCAGGATTCTCAACTCGGCAAGATTAAGCTTCTGGACTAAATTTCCATATGTAAACTTCTTTTGATATCAAACAAATGTATGGAAGCAGAAAATGTTTTATTCTGAGAATGAAAATTCTAATGCAACACACATGTTAATCTTGAAGTTTTACTGACAAGATGTCGCAAACCCTTTGTGAGCGGATCACGGGTTAGGATACGACATTAATTTTTGAATGAAAGAATGCAATGCACATGCAACACCAACAAAGATCTTTTAGCACAACTCATAGGAGTCAGGAACGCTATCTCTTGGTAGTATGCTTTTGAAATAACCCTTTTTCAATTAGGACTTTTGAGGGTTGTATCGTGGCCTGGTTCACGGTTTTGAGAAAAAAAAAGATTTAAGGCTCAAAGTTTATCGGTGCCCACCCACTCTTCGTGATATTCTCCAGTCCTACGTTCAGCTAATTTGACACAAGCGCTCATCTCTAAAAAAGATTTCATGATCTTTAAGGAATCCATGCACTGATGGTTTGACACCTAATGAGGTTTTGGAGTAACAGTCACCCCTTTGTCTTTTGTTCGTAGTCACACGACTTTGTTCTTTCTCGAGGATTTTCTTTTGTAATCCCTTTTGTTTTTCGCTTTCTTGTTCTTTTTTTGCTTATCCCTAACTTTTTCCTGGACATATTCTTTTGAATCTTTGATTTCGGAGTCCAGCGGGATGCCCTAACTTTTGCCTCAGTTGCTTGTTTTCAAGTTTCAACTTAGCGGGCTTTTTCCTTTTTCGCTTTTTTTTGAACACGTCGTGTGACACCGGCTTGTCCTGACTTTGTTGAAAGGGTTGTGACTGCCTCACTCTTTGATTGTTGATGGATAACCATTGTGGTTTCACATCTCTTGACCTCTTGACGGTGTAATAGAAGGTAATGGATCCTCAGATGCACACTCTTTTTGAAATTTGAACGCTCGGTCAAATTAACTGACGCCTACCCTACCCCGGGGTTAAATGTGAGGGTTTTTCATACAAAAAGAAACTCCTACTTCAAGGCTCAAAGGGGTTAACGAGGGTCTATCTCCCTTATATCTCCAGTGTTTGGGAAGTTGAAACAATGCCTGTACATCCTCAACAGGGTTCTTATTCAAAAGCACACAATTAGAGATTTTTGCATTTTCAAATCATCATCCTCCTTCAAGAGTTTAAGCACGACAGTTGGTATTGCAATGCACATATACACACTTATGAGTGAATACGAATGGATTACTTCAGGAAAAACATGCGCGCTTTATTAGGATTAACATAAAAAGAAAAACAGATTTCATGCATGCATACAAATGTTTTGACAAACATAAAAACCTACACATGAGAATGCAGTAAAGAAGCTAAATGATTATCCTTGTTGAGGAGGCTTGACTCCGTCTGGACTTATCGATTCTGAAGATGTCTTTGCAAACTGGGTGTTCAACCTGATGAAGAAAGTTCAATTTATGGGCCACCCGTCTGGTGCGATAACCTTTGAGTCAATCAAGTCTTGCACTTGAAGTTTGAACACTCTACAATTGTCAATTGTATGTCCAAACGTTCCCAAGTGAAACTCGCACCTGGCGTTCATGTTATAATCCGGAGGAAAAGGAAATGGCACTGGCGTGACATTGTCTAGCTGAATCAAAGAGTCTTGGAGAAGGCGAGCAAGAAGCCAAATTTGAGAAATAGGAACTGGAGCAGACACTCTCTCAGACCTCCTAAGTCCTCGTTGGCTCTGTTGCTGACGATTTTGCTGCCAATATTGACTAGGATGCCTAGTCTGCCCCTGTACTTTTCTTTCCACATTTGGCCGAGGAACAAACAAAAGTTGCTGACGTGATGACTTTGAAACCTGAAGCTGAGGAATACACCCGCGACCTGAGGTGGACCCTAGAGAAGGGGAAGGAATACTCACTTCCTTTGCAACTACTGGCGTAAGATCACCTGATACCTTCAAGCCATCTGGTCCAAACTCGATTGCTTTAGAGCCAATTAAGTCTTGCACTTGGTGCTGGAATGCTCTACACCCCTCAATATCATGGCCTGGTGCCCCTAAGTGAAAATCACAATAAGCCTTGGCATCCCATCCTTTTGGAAGCTTTACAGGAGGAGTAAACTTCCGGAGCTCAATCAATCTTAACTGAAGCAGTTGCTGAAGTAATTTGGTATGACACATCGGTAGAGGATCAAAAACCCTTTCTTGCTTCTGTTGATGATGAAGGGATACAACCGAGAAGGTCCCAACTGTGATTCGCTGATGCGGTAATTTCAGAACCCGAGGTTTATGGATTGAGGAAGGTCCCTGAGATAAGGGAAGAAAATCCATTTCTTTAGCAGTAGTTGGAGGAACACCTCTTCGCTTGACAGTGCTGATGGGAGCAAACTCGATTGCCCCTAAATCAATAAGCTCTTGGACCTTATACTTGAGCATCTTACAATTTTCAACATTATGACCAAGTACCCCTGAATGGAATTCACACCTATCATGGACATTGGAACCCATACGAAACTTGGTGTGTGGAGGTGCCGCAGCAATCAATTCAATTAGCTGAAACTTGAGCAAGTGCTGAAGCAACTGAGCGTATGGCATCGGGATCGAATCAAACTTCTTCTCAGTCTTCTCTGGATTAGTATCCTCTTGGAGAATAGGAAGTGATGAAAAAGCACTGACGGTGGAGAGGATTCACGAGGCAAACTATGGTCTAGAGGAGACCCCAAAGAGATAGGAGGAGTGAGAACCTCTGCTGTAGAAGCGGACACCTGATTGTTTTACTTTCTTAACACTTCATTTAGGATTTCCATAACCCGACCCATCGGAGTCTTTATCCGGTTGACTTCTTCTCTCAGCAGTTCCTGACCTCGGGACAACGCCTGAATGTCCACCATAAAATGCCCCAGTTGGGCCTTCATCTCAGTCACCTTCGCTCGGAGTTGTTCCATATCTGAACCTTAATTGTGGTGAATCGAGTAGTTGGAAGAAGTCATGTTGGCCATTTCTGAAGAGAATACCCAGTCAGAATAAGAAATCCGCTCCGGAACACCTGTTATGCATATGAGTATGAGAATGCAATGCAGAATGCCATGTTCGAATATTTCCAAGGAATCATTATGCTTTGATTCAAAAATTTTCCTTACACTAACCACAAGAAATAGATGGAAATGCTCAGTAGCTAGTCTCAAAGTTAATATCCCTTAGAAATACAAGAACATGTATGCGAAAATGATGATGCAGATGCAACAGACATGGGATCAAAGCTTCCATATAATCTGGATAACTGTTGCGCTGGTGACTATCATACCCCAAATTTTGACCACTAAGATTTCCCATCATTGTGTAAATCATCATCACAATATGGATAAACCATCATGCATCACCAAATGCCTCAAGGTTTGTTGAGCATTCACTACAATCAAAATTAGGGTTTTAAGCCCTCTCAGAGCCTTAGACAAAGGATCAATCAAGGAATGACATGATCTTCAACTTGTCTAACCTCTTAAAACATACACAAAGGATAAAAAAGGACTCCCACTTCAAGGATTAAGCACAAGGCTGCTCCCTTTTAGGTGGATCAAGTCTCAGGATCGCCAGTGTCACCAAATTAGGGTTTTGGTCAACCAGGGCCTCTAGATGGAAAGTTTCATCTGGGCATAAGCCAAAGATCCAAAACACAACCTAATGTGCTCCATGGAACCTCATGGACCCAAGCATCAAGTCAATTTGACCTCAGGGGATGCATACATCAAAAATCAGGAATTAGGGTTTCTTGACCTAATTCACCCCTAAGTTGACTTTTGGGACAAATCAAGAGCCAAGACCTCAAGACATGATTTGAGGGTCTCTAATGAACTATATTGATCCATTTAGAACAATGGATTAATCCAAGAAGCTTGAGCAACAAGTCTCAATTTCATCTGCACCACAATTAGGGTTTTAAGAGAAAAGTCAACTGTAACTTTGACTTTTGACCAGGACAAGCTCCCAAGCCCTAGGACATACCTCAATATACCCCATGACACCCATGGAGCATGTCCATCAAGTTTGATTTAGGTCAAGGACATGATTTCCTGAAGAATTGCACAATTTGGAATTCATCTGATAAAATGTCAACTGTGCACAAAAGTCAACTTTGACTTTTTGAGATTTTTCACCAAAATGGATTTTTAACCCTAAAATGATGTTTATGTATGATTTGAATCATCATTCATCAAGAAAAAACAACAAAAGTTGGATAACTTGTAAAAGGGGTAACCATAAAAACTTAGAAAATTTTCTAAGTTAAAAATAAAGTGACAAAGGCACCAACTTTGGAGGACCATAACTCCTAAACCACAAGGCCATTTTCTTTCATCCAAAGATGGATTTGTAGCTCTCATTACCCTCTACAAAAACTTCAACTAGGCCTAACTCCAATTCATTATGGATTTTGAGCTATGAGTGAGCCAAAGTGGCTAAAAACATGAAAATATACCATTTTCCAACACTTAGAAAAATTCGGTCCAAGACAGATTTTGTTGAAACACCAAAACTTGTGAGATCTTTTCACATAGATGCAAGCTGAATCAAGTCCAAAGTTAAACATCAATGTTGTTGCATATGTTGCTAAGAATTCAAAGAGCTCCACAGCATGAATTGATTCAACTTAAGCCATGAGAAATCCATGCCCAAAGTCATGCTGCTGCAAGCTGTTTTGGAAAAATCAGTTTGCATGTTTGCTTGCCACACACGATTTTGAGCCAAAGACTAAGGATCACTATGCCACCTGTGTTCAAACCAATCACATTGCATCTGATCCAACTGATAAATCTGAGTCAAAAAGCCAAGGAATCTTCCAACTTGAAGTTCATCCACTTTGGCACATTTTGCCTTGAATTCAAAGTGCATTAATGTGGAATAGTGCATTGTCAAGGTAGCTACCCTACTCAGTCAATTTCTCTGATTAAACAACATTAAAAACATCTGAGGAATGTGGTTTTGGTCAAGGCATAGCCCTGCTCTTGGGAATGGCTAGCTTGTCTTGCTTGGGAAGAAATCCTCCAAGCGAATCCATGCAAATGTGATCTGATCCAGCAGCCATTCACTATTCCTCCAAAACAAAAGTTGATCACCTATAAATATAAGTCCCAATGGATCATTCAACTCACACCAAAGCCAGTTACAGCACTGCTTTCTCTCATTCTTTCTTAAACCTCAAGTTTTCTTGTTTTTTAGTAACCACTATCGGGTTTTGATTTGCAGCCACAATCAATCCATTCCAATTGCTCAAACACATCACATATGATGTATTTGAGGTGTCCAAACACTTAAACACCAACTGTAACACCCCAGGCTCAAAATCACTCTTCAACCAAGCCATTATGCTTCAATTTTGCAGGTGGAGGTCTCCAACTTGATCCAAAGAGTTTCAAAGTGTTCCAAAGCTTGTAACATACTCCATAACATCCATTGAAGCTGTAGGGATCACCAATTCACGACTGGAACACCATCTGGGCAAAGTTCCATTTCAGCTTGCATCAAGGTGAGCTTCAAACTCAAACTCCATGATCCATGCATATTTCCTCGCATGATATTTTTGCCATTTGATTGCCATCATGTGTTGATTGTTGTGCCTCAAGAAATTGGATCATAGACCTTATAACCATGCCTGCACGATTGCTTTTGCAAATTAGGGTTCATCTATGTTCATCATGATTATTTTACTCCACACTGAAAATGAATAAAATTGGGTATTGCCATCTTATTCCTTGTGGAAAAACGCACGGGTTTGGTGTTTGAATCATGTCCAATAGTTGAGAGATGAGTGAGATATGGTGCTTCACGCACGGGCTCGAGGAAGAAGATGGCCATGGCGCCATTCTTCAGGTTTTCCAACTAAGTTTGATATATATTTTTCACTTGCCATGTTATTAATGAATTGGCATTGCGCCCCAGCGGTTCATCAGCTGGTTTTGTGAGTATTGGCAAGCGAGAGGTCTGGGGTTCGAATCCCCCTCGCCCCAGACTTCTTTTTATCACTTTTTTTATTTTGTTATTTTTCATATTACTATTTTTAATGATTTGAAAAATTAATAACTCCTTCAATTTTTATCATTTTTTATTAGTTCTATTTGCAATAATTCATAAAAATGTTTAAATATTTGATTTTACCAAAAAACCCCAAAAATATTATTTATTTCATATATTTGATATTTTTGCAAAGAATTAATGTTTTATGTGTTTTTAGCATTTAAAATATTTTTTTCTCCCTTTGTTTTCTAACCCTAATTTGATTTCAATCATTTTGTAGGAAGAAACATGATTTTTTTGGAACATTGATCCAAGATCATAATTTGTTTTCACATATTTAACAAGCATTGATCCTTTTAATTGAATTTTTATTCAATTAAAAATACACTTTGAAAACAAATTAGGGTTTTGAATCAATTCAACCCTCATCAAACTTTTTTCAAACACTTTGGGCCTCTAATAGAGTGTAAGACCCAATCCGTTTTTGACCAAATCATTTTTGGGCCTCAGTGTATTGTATAAGTCCCGATACCATCAAAAACAAACGGCGCGATCGTTGCCTTTTAAAAATAACCTTGGGCCTCTCCTTGAGCTATAAGACCCATTCAAAACATTTTGGGCCTCTATTAGAGTGTAAGACCCAATCCCCTTTTAACCAAAATCATTTGGGCCTCACTTATTGTATAAGTCCCTCTGCGTTAAAAGAAAACCTCGGCGCGATCACCATTTTAACGGAAGAATCAATTGGGCCTACCATCGTGTTATAAGCCCCACTCTTTTTTCTTTAAAACTTTTTGGGCCTCTTGAGAGAGTGTAAGACCCATCCCTTTGTATAGAAAACCTTTTTGGGCCTCAGTCACTTGTATAAGTCCCTCTGTACAAATTCAAACAGTGCGCTCACTGATAAAACCCTGGGCCTCTCCTTGAGTTGTAAGCCCCAAATCTCTCCTTTTCAAAGCACTTTCTCCTTTGATTTTGAATATACTGTTGTTTTCAATCTTTCTTTGTTGAACAACTAACCAAACAGCATGGAAGCACTACAACCGAGTAAGTGGTTATCGCTTTCATTTACCGCTTTCATATACATATAACTGTATTGTGGGGCTGTTTCACTGTAAGTCTTCTTTCATAAACTCTTATCAATTGTGTAATAAAAGTATAGATATTTCGAGTTTCCTCGGCAACTACGTCTAGAACTAAGTGACGCCATTTCATTTAGTCATAGAAATAGACAACTAGATCCCCAATAGGATCACCAGATACAGTCTTCTCTTCGACTGTCCTCATTAGGAATTGTCAAGAAACTCTACTCCCAAAGATGAATGTCTTCTCCGTGAATGGCATCTTTGAGTTTCTTCCAAATTCTCGAACTTTCCTGACTTTGATCTATTCTCGGTGAATAGCATTGCCTTGAATTTCTCGGGGTTTGGGGACCCACGGGCTTCTTAAAAGCATCGGCCTCCTCTTGGGCATCGTACAAGGACCCACAGGCTTCCTAAAAGCAACCCCGCCTCCTCTTAGGCTTAGTATAAGGACCCTACGGCTTCTTAGAAGTATTCACAGCCTCCTCTTAGGCTTCGTATAATGATCTCTTCCTCCGGGAATGATAGCCTCCTCTTGGGCTTAGTACAAGGACCACTCGGCTTCTTAAAAGATTCCAGCCTCCTCTTGGGCTTCGTACAAATTATCCCAACGAGCTCCTAGAGGTATATGAACAGAACTTAGTCATCTTCATAGAACCGTCCTTTCATAGAGTCTACTACTGTTTCTCAAAAGCATAGTACAAAAGATGAAACTCTAGACTTGGACGGTCTAATCTCCTTGAGTCTCAAAGACATTCTCAAGCACCCTTCAAGAATAGGAAGGAAACCCGTAAACTCGGACAGTCTCAATACCCTTCGGATTTCCCGCTTCCTTAAAGAACAGGAATAACCCGGATCCTTGAATCAAATCCCTGAGTACAGTGTTGCTCATATAAGAACTGATTTTCTCTTTAAAATCGGTATATTGGATCTGGCACTTAACTGAAACAGTCACCATAGCCTCCTCTTGGGCTTTGTACAATGATTCTCCCCAGTGGAGTCAAACAACGTTTAGCCTCTCTCTCGGGCTTTGTACGAGACACATAAGAGACTCCCTCGTTGAGTCAATCACCCCTTTGGCCTCCATCTCAGGCTTCGTACGAGATACAAAAAACTCTCTTGTTGAGTCAATTAGCCTTCATCTCGGGATTTATACGACATACCAAAAGAATCCATCGTCGAGTCAAAACATTTTAGCCTCTCTCTCGGGCTTTGTACGAGACACATAATAGCCTCCTCTTAGGCTTTATATAAGAAAACCATTGGTTAATCCAATCAACCTTTTAGCATCAAAACTGTGCCTCGTTCACAGTAAACAAACATCAAACAACTCCCTTCATCTAATCGCTGTAAGCGGCAAGCCTCTGGATCATCTACATCCATGCCACTGTCCCTCTGTTAGCTTGAGAAATTCCTAAGGAAAGATAGCATTGCTCTACACTGAGTTAAAGTCTTCTCCTTCAGGTTGGAAATCCCCTATAAATGAAATTATGGCATTGCTGGATTCACACATCTCGGTTAAAGTAATTCTCCTTTATAAAACAGTTGTGACATACAACCCCCTCTTTAGAGATGACAAATTCTCTCTAAAGTCAACACCTTTTAGCTTCATATCTTGGGATTTGAACAAGATACAAATAGACTCTTCAGCTTCGCATCTTGGGCTTTGAACAAGATACAAATCACCTTTCGCTTCACGTCTTAGGCTTTGAACAAGACACCAAAAACAACCATTTCCTCCCATAGAATAGGAGGAACTATGAACGCTCTGATTTCCTTGTTTCGGTAAACGGGAATACGTAGGCATAAGATCGAAAGAAAAGATCTTAGCGAGCACACTAAACAAAAACCCAAATTCCATATCTCCATCAATCAAAAGCAGTAATTCAAAAAAGCCAGTTCTAACATCCTAATCCTTGTTCCCAACCAGAAACCTTCTGTCTAGATAAATAACCAGTATTGGCGAAAATACAAATAACCAGTACAAAGGGCCCCCCACATTGATAGCATTCGTAACCTAACAGACCGCTGTTTAAACTCAGTATGCAAAGCAGGATTAATTGGAGACATCTATTTCCCTTCCTTCATCAGCTTTAATAGGATAAAAAATGAATCGACCTGTAGTTTAAGCTCAAAACCGCAAAGAGCGACCAGCGCTTAAGAACCGCGTCCAAAATCGCTCGCTACAGAAAAATGGCGCCCACCGTTGGGCCCTGTAAAAGTTAGATCTAGGCACGGTCTTCCTTCTCTTCACTTGTGTGCATACCACAGATTGGGGCTTCCGCCGGGGAACCCATTTTCTGTCAGGAACTTAAGATTCATAGCTTTAAAGGTCTAGGATATTTAGGACAAATATATATACTGCTTTTCCTAATTGCTATACATGTTTATTTTTTGCTAATGGGAATGCGGTTGATGCCGTATATGGAAAGACTGAGTATACACTTAAGATAAGTGATGGCGACGGGGTCGACCATCAACCTCAGTGGAGGCTGACCAACGCAACCCATTCACTCTCTTAGCCAATGGCCCGGTTGTTAAGTCTGAGAAGCTGAGGAGCCAAACCCTTTCGTAGTGCGGAAACTATCGGAAATAGTTGTTACGCGATACTACCCTCATTTGAGGCTGGTGATCTATTCTCGGTGAATGGCACTTACTCTAAGATTGCTCTACAACTCGCTGGCGATCCGTTTGTTGTTTTGCTTTCCTGGGAGGAGCTGATGATAATGAGTACAGGTACAAAAATCACCCTAGTATAAACCTTTGGGGATGGGTAGAGCCTTGACTTCATGACAACGACCCTTTGACCCCATGTTTTTCCTATGTTTTTGTGTGCTGCATTCATGCATTCATCTAAAAAGCATTAAAATGAAAAAAAACTTCTCTCCTAGTATCTCTGTTTTTCAAATTAAACTAAGACTGTTTTTTGCAAATATCAGAGAAAAGGATTGCACTAATGGATTTCGGTAAAAGGAGAACTCATACATATACCTTCAAGGTTCCAAAACTAGAGAATTTGAGAAGGTTAGCGAGGATGATCACTAACCCAGAGGCTTTCAGAGCCAAGCACGGAGGTTTGCTACCACTATTAAGAGTCCATGTGATTGAGGGAATCATGGATGCGCTCGTTCAGTTTTATGATCCAGTTTATCACTGTTTCACATTCCCGGATTACCAGCTCGCACCAGCGCTGGAGGAGTATTCTCATCTGATCGATCTACAGATTACGGATCGAGCTCCATTTTCTGGACTGGAAGAAATTCCAAAGAATCAGACCATTGCGAGAGCAATTCATTTGGACGAGTCTGAGGTCAGGACTCACCTAACCACAAAGGGTGGCATCCAAGGTTTTCCAGCCCGGTTCTTGACGAAGAAAGCCCTGTACTTCGCCAGTATAGGAAACGTGACTGCTTTTGAAAGCATCTTTGTCTTGCTCACCTACGGGTTATTTTTGTTTCCCAACATCAATAACTTCGTCGATATTAACTCCATTAAGGTTTTTCTCATTGGAAATCCTGTGCCGACTTTGCTCGCAGATGCGTATCATTCTGTACACTTGGGAAATTTGTACAGCGGAGGGGAGATCACATGCTGTGTACCTTTGCTTTACAAATGGTTAATCTCCCACTTGCCCAAGTCTGCTGCTTTTTGGGATTGCAAGAGTGCGTTACGTTGGTCACAGAAAGTCATGTCTCTTACCGACTCTGATATAGACTGGTGTAATAAGATTTATGAGGGAATCAGGATCATTGATCGTTGTGGAAACTTCCCCAACGTACCCCTCATAGGAACTAAAGGAGGAATCAACTACCATCCGATATTGGTTCGCCGTCAATTTGGATACCCGATGAGACACATCCCACTGGGTGTTCATCTGGAAGGTCTTTTCTTCAAAGAAGGAGAAAACGACAGAGCACTAAAGATGGAAATAGTGCACGCTTGGAAGCATGTTCATAAGAAAGGACGGGAGTCTCTAGGAAAACCGGACTGTATCTCGGTGGAGCCTTATCTCCATTGGGTACAAACTAGAGCTCTCAAGCTAAAGATGCCTTATCCTCGTTACAGAATTCTTCCGCCAAGGGAATCTGTCATGTACTTCATGACGGAAACTGAAAAGCTTCAGGTTACTCTCAACAAAGTTCAACGGGAGAGAAGGTCTTGGAAGAACAAGTACCGCACCCTCGACATAGAGTGCATCAAAATACAACAATTACTGAAGGAAAAAGATGCTCTGATTGAAATTTTGGAGCAACATGCTGTAGAGAATCAAGATGACCAAAGGAGTTTGCTCACTCCTTTCACCTGGCAAAGGAATGACAACCCGACAACGGCCCAAGAGCCTCGATCAAAGAAAAGGAAAGTCCCAGAATCATCACTTGATTTCTCTTCAGAGAGAACTCAGGACCCATTAGTTTAGGTTTCTGTTTCTGCACTTTGTAATCTACTGTATTTCCACTCCTGTAATCTTTTGAATTTCAATAAAAAGGGGTTTCCCCACCGTTTGATATTTACAATCTAATTGTCGAAGTTTATTTTGATTAAACCTTAAACAATTAATATAATCATTGCATTCATCATTCTCACATCGCGTATTCTTCTTCCTTATGAATCTCACGTTTGTGTCTCGATTCTAGAGTCAAACTGTCTCATTCGTACAATATTCGGGCCAATCGTCAGAAAAAGATGGATGATCTTGAGGAAGAAAACAGAGAGTTGAAAGAAGAGATCGACGCTCTGAGAGAGGATATGAGAAAGCTTCGTAACGACATGCAAGCCATGGCAGAAGCTCGGCTACAAAGGACTGTGATATCAGAGATCACCTCAACGCCCATAGTGGAAAGGTATGATCCTAGGTATCAGATACTGAAAGATCGTCCTTGGGGCATGCCTGTTAACTATATCCCGGAAGGATATGTTCCGCCGATCAGTGAGGATCAGGGAATCACAATAGAAGCCGCTGGGCCTGAAGGTTACAAACTTCGGGAAAGTGAAGATGCCAGGGGCATACTGAAGACTCCTGAAGGTTACAAACTTCGGGAGACGCCAAGACTCACTGCCGTAGTCACGGTACCACCCCCTGTGGTGCACACTGTCCCAAAAGGACAGATTCTGCCAATACCTGCTGATAAGAAGGAAACTATGTTCGATAGAATGGATGAATTCCAGGAGCAGTTCTTGGAAATTCAGAAGGAACTGCAAGCCATTTGCGGTCAGGATCTATTTGGAAAGGACGCCGTAGATCTCTGCTTGGTCCCAAATGTGAAAGTCCCGTACAAGTTCCACGTGCCCAACTTTGAAAAATACAAGGGTAACTCTTGCCCTCAAAGCCATCCGGTGATGTACGCTCGGCGGATGTCAGCCCAGACGGAGAATCAGGATCTACTGATTCACTACTTCCAGGATAGTTTAACCGGTGCCGCACTCAAATGGTACATGGGTTTAAACCTTACTACGATCAGCACTTTCAGAGATCTTGGTACTGCCTTCGTCCAACAATACAAATACAATTTGGACATGGCACCCGACAGAGATCAACTCAGATCAATGTCGTAAAAGGACAAGGAAACCTTTAAGGAGTACGCTCAAAGGTGGCGTGAAATTGCCGCTCAAATTTGTCCACCTCTTGAGGAAAAAGAGATGACAAAGATCTTCTTAAAGACCTTAAGCTCATTTTACTATGACCGAATGGTTGCCAGTGCGCCCAGTGATTTCACCGAGATGGTGGGCATGGGCGTACGTCTTGAGGAAGCCGTCCGAGAAGGACATTTGGTAAAAGACACTGGATCGACGAGCGGTACTAAAAAATACGGTAGTGCTCTCCCTAAGAAAAAAGAGCAAGATATTGGGAATATCTCTCTCGGAAAGCAAAGGCGACGTTATCAGCCGGTAGCAGCTGTGACTTCTGCTATCAACCCTGCGTCTATTCCTACGTATCAACCTCAGGTTGCGCAGAGCCAACCTGACCAGTAAAGGACACAACAGCCTCTTCAGCAGGCTCGTCCTCCATATAATAACAACCGTACAACGCGGCGCCAGGATTTGATCCTATACCCGTGACGTATGCAGAACTGTTTCCATTACTACTGGCTAAGGGGCACATTCAGACTAAATCTCCTCTTACAGTACCGGAAAATCCG
Organism: Lathyrus tuberosus; assembly: GCA_022829125.1. Taxonomy (NCBI): domain Eukaryota; kingdom Viridiplantae; phylum Streptophyta; class Magnoliopsida; order Fabales; family Fabaceae; genus Lathyrus; species Lathyrus tuberosus. The sequence continues at coordinate 13,789,559 of JALAZF010000030.1, read as the reverse complement.
CCTTTTTGGTTTAAGGTGGATCAAAATTGCCCTTACCACCAAGGGGGGCCAGGGCATAACATCGAGACTTGTCTCAATTTCAAGTCCGACGTGCAAAAGCTTGTTAGGAGCGGGGTCTTATCCTTCAAGGATACGAATCCGAATGTTCTCACGAACCCGCTGCCTCAACATGAGAAAGCTGCAGTAAATTTGATAGAAGGAGAGACTAACGATGTCTATCAAATTCACGATGTACTCTTGTTGAAAACCAATCTGGTCAAGATGCATTGTAGACAGAGTGGATATGGCCATGTGCCACCTCATAACTATCATCAGTGTGATATCTGCTCTAAAGACAATAAAAGATGTTATGTAGTGCAATCAGCTCTACAGGAACAGATGGATCTCGGATGGATCCAAGAGCACCGAGTTCGTGGAGTTAACATGGTCTACACAAATTCTAACGTCATTTAGAACCACGACATCCGTGCAATGAATGTCAACTTGGTGGCGATGCATTCAAGGCAAAGCCAGTATCATAATCTGCCGCGGCACGATTACAGTTCTTGTCTGATTTGCTCGGTAAATAAACAGGGATACTCTTCATACAAGAGGCCCTCCAGCGTTAGATGGATCTTGGATGGATCCAAGACTACCATGATAGGAACCCCTATCAGATCAACATGGTTCAAATCTTCAATATTCGCGTGATGAATACCAACCAGGTAGAGTTACATGCTGAGCAGGTCCGACTCGGATTCTTAATATCACATGACTATCAAAGCTGTAAAGCAGGTTGCGAAAACGATCAGGGTTGCACCCTTGTCCAGGAGGCACTTCAGCACTTGTTAAATCACTGGTGGATGCTAATTTACATGGATGAGGATACTCAGCAAATTAGTATCAATAACAGGAATCCTACTCGACATCAGAGTCAGGATGTCCGATCTGTGGAAGCTAACCTAGTGAGGTTTCATTGTATTCAAAGTGGGCGTGGCCAGGTGCCACCCCACAACTATGACAGTTGTAGCATCTGTTCGGAAAGTAACCAAGGGTGTTACCTTGTGAGAGAAGCTCTTCAAGGTCAGGTCGATCGTGGAGAAATTCGTCCCTATTCGGGTTCTGGACCTATCTCTGGTCGTCACCATACCAGGGATGTTTTTGCCATTATCCCTCTACTTGATGAATCTAAGGTTCCCAACCGGGAATGAATCGAGATTACTTATGATGGTCAGAAAAATCAGAGAGCTCCCGTAGTCATCTATCTGCCGGGACCATTACCGTATGAATCAGCTAAGGCGATCCCTTACAAATACGGTGCAACAATAATTGAAAATGGAAAGGAAATTCCATTACCCTCCGTTGTAAACATTGCAGACATCAGTCGAGTAACACGGAGTGGTAGAATCTTCAACCAAGGGATTGGGGAACTTAACAAGGAAAAGGAACTTCAGACAGAAGCTCCCGATCCCCCAGTCGGTCAATCCAGTGATCCCGACCTTTCGAAAAATAATGATGAGATGCTGAAGCTCATCCAAAGGAGTGAATATAACATTGTTGATCAGCTGTTACAGACTCCTTCAAAGATCTCGGTGTTATCACTGTTACTCAGTTCAGAAGCCCACAGGGAGGCTCTACAGAAAGTCTTGGAGCAAGCCTTTGTGGAACAAGATGTAACAATCAGACAGTTCGATAGCATTGTCTCTAACATCACTTCCTACAACAATTTGGGATTTAGTGATGAAGAATTACCTGAAGAGGGTCGTCGTCATAACATGGTGCTCAATATCACAGTTAACTGCCAGGACGATGCTTTAGCCAGCGTACTGGTAGACACATGGTCAGCCCTGAATGTTATGCCGAAGTCCACTTTGATGCAATTATCATTCAAAGGCCCTCCAATGAGACTCAGCGAGGTCTTCGTTAAAGCATTCGACGGATCCTAAAAAACTGTTATCGGCGAAGTTGATATTCCCATAACTATTGGTCCTCACACTTTCCAGGTCATGGACATCTGGGCAACATACAGTTGTTTATTAGGAAGACCTTGGATACATCAGGCTAGAGCGGTCACTTCGACCCTCCATCAAAAGCTAAAGTTCGTCAAGAACGATCAACTTGTCACGGTTTGTGGGGAACAAGCCTTGCTAGTGAGTAACTTGTCATCATCTGCTAATATAGAACCCGAGGAGGTTATTGGAACGCAGTTCCAAGCACTGTCGATGAGCGAGAACAATCAATTCAGAGGAGGAGCCTCAATTTCCTCATACAAAGATGTTATCAAAGTGGTCGAGAGTACCGATACAACAGGATGGGGACAGCTTATCATTCCTATTAACAATAAAACAAAGAAGGGTCTTGGTTTTTCTGCAACCTGTACCCAGACAGCTACCAGTGATGAAAGTCTTCATCCCCTTCAAAACATATTCCACAGTGGAGGTTTCCTTCACCCGGTGTCTCAAGCAATACATGCTATCAATGAGGAAGATCCCTCTGACACGGATGAAGAGTGGAAGTCCTACCTCAACGAGGACGGTTATATGTCTCAAGAAGAGGTGCCTATACCATTTTGCTTTCCTACAGAAAGTCCGAGATTTATACCAAGATTAGATGTTGAAATGATCTACGGAGGTTGTGATCCGGAAGGATGCCGTGCTCCGCCAAATTCATTAGAGGAAGACACTCTGATGAAAGATAATTTTGACTACACCTACTATGGCCCAATGGATGGTCTGCCAATGTGGCAACCTTACCCAGGAAACGTGGGGCCAGAAAGTCAGCCGAACAATGAAAATCAACTGACCGTCATTGAACAGAATACCTGTGTCCCCACCATGTCACGGGATCAACACTCATGTCATTCAGAAATTACTCAACATCAAGATGAATTCGCAATGTTTGCAGGACTTGAGTTCATCAACTATGTTTTTCCCGAGGTCAACGTCATTGAGAGAGGTGACTCCTCCAGTTCCAAAGAAGTTTGGGACACCCTGGGACAACCAAGTGGAAAATACGACTTTATGGTCAAGTACACGGCACCCGAAAGCTCTCGTATCAGGTTCGAAGACATCCAGCCAACTGGATGGGGAGATACAGCTGAGAGCACAAATACTATACAAAATACAACTGAGGAATTCTCTTACGACAATTCTGCCTGGGAGACAGATTCCAATGATCCCGCTCCACCAGAAATCAGCGTCATTTCTGAAGACAAATCAAGGAAGGTGCCAAACTTTGTGATTCACCGAGGAGTTCGCCGCCAATGGGTTGCTGTTAATGTTCCGAAGGTCGTTCATCAGTCAAAGTAATTGTCATCTTTAAACCTTTCACCCTGCCTAGGTGGAACGGATGTTTTGATAGGGCTCGCTTTCTGTAAATATCCCTCTTCGCTTTGCCCAAAGCGACAGAGTTTTGTTTTATAGGGTTGTGGTTTCAAGGATCGACTTGTTCATTAATAAAATAACGTCGTTATGTAATTTCTGCATTTATTGTTGTTCTCTCTTTTTGATTTTTTTAGAAAATGGTAATCCTAAAAAACAATTCAAATAAAAACAAGCAGTAATAAAAATAAAACACTGCACACACTTGCATTTTATCTATCTCTTTTAAACATGAATCATCACGTCATGCAGATTGCTTGTTTTAAACCCAGTTGAAACATACGATCCGACGCCTTCTCCCGACTTTGAGGTCCCGGTATTCGAGGCTAAAGAAGAAAATAACGACAAAATTTCAGAAGAGATCTCCCGACTACTCAGACAGGAGGAGAGGTCCATTGAACCTCACGAAGAGCCGTTGGAAACGGTAAACTTGGGTTCAGAAAAAGAGAGAAAAGAAATCAGGATTGGGGCACTGCTCAGTCCAACTGCCAGAGAGGATTTGATAAAGCTTCTCAAATAGTTTCCCGAAGTATTCGCTTGGTCTTATCAGGATATGCCAGGGTTGGATACCAGCATCGTGGAACATCACTTACCGTTGAGGTCGGAATGTCCGCCAGTAAAATAAAGGTTGAGACGGACTCATCCGGACATGGCCATCAAAATCATAGAGGAGGTACAGAAACAGATCGACGCGAGTTTCCTCGCTACAGCTGAATATCCTCAATGGTTAGCCAACATCGTACCCGTTCCCAAAAAGGACGGAAAGGTCAGAATGTGTGTTGATTACAGAGGTCTGAACAAGGCAAGTCCAAAGGACGACTTCCCTTTACCACACATTGACATGCTGGTTGACAGCACAGCAATGTTCAAAGTATTCTCCTTCTTGGATGGATTCTCGGGCTATAACCAGATCAAAATGGCGCCGAAAGACATGGAAAAAACTTCGTTCATTACCCCATGAGGTACCTTTTGTTACAAGGTAATGTCGTTCGGTTTGAAGAACGCCGGGGCAACCTATCAAAGGGCCATGACTACTCTGTTTCATGACATGATACATAAGGAAATCGAGGTATATGTCGATGATATGATTGCAAAATCAAAAACAGAGAGTGAGCACGTTGAACATCTGTCAAAATTGTTCGAGCATTTAAGGAAGTACAAACTCCGCTTGAATCCCAACAAGTGCACCTTCGGTGTCCGTTCGGGGAAACTCTTAGGGTTCATCGTCAGCCAGAAAGGAATTGAGGTTGATCCTGACAAGGTCAAGGCCATTCGAGAAATGCCTTCTCCGAAAACTAAAAAGCAAGTCAGAGGATTCCTGGGATGGTTAAACTACATTTCCAGATTCATATTCCTTATGACCGCCACGTGTGCGCCGATTTTCAAATTACTGAAAAAGAACCAGGACTGCGTTTGGACAGAAGATTGCCAAACCACATTCGATAGTATCAAGGAATATCTGTTGAATCCTCCGATTCTATTACCTCTAGTGGAAGGAAGACCACTGATCATTTACCTCACAGTTCTAGAGGACTCAATGGGATGTGTACTTGGCCAACAAGACGAAACTAAACGGAAATAGTTTGCCATCTACTATCTGAGCAAGAAATTCACCGACTGCGAGACTCGGTATACGATGCTTGAGAAAACTTGTTGTGCTTTGGCTTGGGCAGCCAAATGTCTTCGCCAGTACATGATTCGTCATACTACTTGGTTGGTCTCTGAAATGGATCCAATCAAGTACGTCTTCGAAAAACCTGCTCTCACGGGAAGGATTGCCCGTTGGCAGATGCTGTTATCAGAATATGACATAGAGTACCACGCTTAAAAAGCCATTAAGGGAAGTATTTTAGCCGATCATTTGGCTCATCAACCGATTGACGATCAAGAATCAATTGGGTTTGACTTCCCAGACGAAGATGTCATGTATCTAAAAATGAAAGATTGCGATGAACCGTTACCCAGTGAAGGGCCAGAACCTGGTTCCCAATGGGGACTTATCTTTGACGGAGCAGTTAATCATTACAGAAATGGAATTGGGGCAATCATTGTTACCCCTCAGGGTACCCACATTCCTTTCACCGCTCGACTTACGTTCAAGTGTACGAACAATGAGGCCGAATACGAAGCTTGTATTATGGGTCTCGAGGAAGCGATTGATTTAAGGATCAAAAACTTGGACGTATACGACGATTCAACCTTGGTCATCAATCAGATAAAAGGAGATTAGAACACATACCAATCAGGATTGATTCCTTACAAAGACTATGCAAGAAGGTTGTTACCCTTCTTCAACAGAGTTGAGTTTCATCACATCCCTCGTGATGAGAATCACATGGCTGATGCATTAGCCACTATCTCTTCCATGATTAGTGTAGGTCAATGGAATGACATACCTAAGATCGACATCATGCACCTTGAACGGCCCGCTTACATCTTCGCGATCGAATCAGTCATAGATGACAAACCTTGGTATCACGATATCAAATGCTTCCTTCAGAAACAAGAGTACCCACCTGGGGCACTAAGAAAGGACAGAAAGACCCTCAGAAGATTGGCTGGAAGCTTCTTCCTGAGCGGTGACACTCTCTATAAGAGAAATTTTGACATGGTCTTGCTCCGATGCGTCGACAGACCAGAAGCAGACATGCTTATGAAAGAAATTCATGAAGGATCCTTTGGCACTCATGCCAACGGACACACAATGGCGAGAAAAATTCTAAGAGCAGGGTACTATTGGTTGACCATGGAATCCGACTGCTACAAGTACACGAGGAGGTGTCACAAGTGTCAGATATACTCCGACAAAATTCATGTACCGCCATCACGTCTCAAAGTTCTTTCTTCCCCATGGCCTTTTTCCATATGGGGAATCGACATGATTGGCTTGATTGAACCTAAGGCTTCGAACGGACATCAATTCATCCTTGTAGCCATTGACTACTTCACCAAGTGGGTCGAAGCAGCGTCATTCGCTAATGTAACCCAACAAGTGGTGGCCCGATTTATCAAAAACAATATCATCTGCCGTTATGGTGTTCCAAGCGAGATCATTACTGATAATGGGTCTAACTTGAACAATAAGATGATGAAAGAGTTATGTGCAGAGTTCAAAATCGAACACCATAATTCATCTCCCTACCGACCCAAGATGAACGGGGCGGTAGAAGCGGCTAACAAGAACATCAAGAAGATCGTTCAAAAGATGGTCGTAACCTATAAAGACTGGCACGAGATGCTACCCTTTGCTCTTCACGGTTATCGCACATCTATTCGCACTTCAACAGGGGCAACCCCTTTCTCTCTAGTGTATGGCATGGAAGCAGTGCTCCCCATTGAAGTAGAGATCCCATCAATCTGAGTATTGATTGAAGCTAAGCTCACCGAAGCTGAATGGTGTCAAAGTCGACACGACGAACTGAATCTGATCGAGGAGAAGCGAATCACGGCACTATGCCATGGTCAGCTGTATCAACAGAGAATGAAGAGGGCGTTTGACAAAAAGGTCCGACCTCGTGTTTTCAAAAAAGGAGACCTCGTGCTCAAGAAGATACAACATTTTCTCACTGATTCGCGAGGTAAATGGACTCCGAATTATGATGGCCCCTATGTGGTCACGAAAGCTTTCTCAGGCGGTGCCTTGAGACTTGCAACCATGGACGGAGAGGAATTTTCCTACCCCACGAATGTTGATGTAGTCAAGAAATACTTCGCCTAAAAAAAAAAGTCTCAGTGGACTGAAAACCCTAAAGGGCGGTCCAGGCAAAAGTTAGAGGTATGAAAAAAAAATCATCCCGTTGGATTGGAAACATCATAGTACAATCCAAGCAAAAATTAGGGATAATGGCAAGTAACTATGTTCAACAAAGGCAAGTCTCTCAGCAGCAGCAGTTACACCCTCCATCGGAGGAAAACTCCAGTCAAGGTCATCTTCGACAGAAGTTCAGGATGTCCCGAATTCAAAGTTGGTAGAAGGATAGTGATCGTTATGTTTTAACGTAGCCCTTTTCCCTGTAAATTACCATTTTTCTAACTTTGTATATACTCTTTGGAATCACGCGTTTGGCTGATCTCCATCTTATCAATAAAATTTGAGCCTTGTGCTTTTGTTTGAAATTCTTGCTTGTTTTAGCTTTACAGAACGACGTTGTTAACATGATTAACGACTCTCGAAATAAAACAAAAATGAATTTACTTGTTAAAACTTTTTCTGCTTTTAAAATAAAGATGCCAATTTCTTTTGACTGTTGAACATCAGAAGAACATCGGTCGCTTCTCCAGAAGTAATCGAACCTCAAAGTGCAGAATCAAAGTGCTCCTTCTAACCCAGTACGCCTGAATGAAGGAATCAACTGTGTCAGAGACCTTGTTTCGTCTGACACACCACGACAGAGTTCTTACCTCCTAAGCCCGATCAACGGTATTCCCCGCAGGGACTATCTCTCCTAAGCAAGGTGGAATTGCTATCTTGAACCCACGATATCTCTTTACGCCCCGCGATGGCCGAGTATCCAGTCATGTTCATCTTTTAGTTTGTGTGTCGCGTCAGTTTTGTCAGCATATACATACATACATCATGCATTATTGATTTGCATTTACATTTCATATTGCATCGCTATCACTCTAGTCGGTCTTATCCCCTAGTGATAGGAGTTCTCTCAATCGAGTTGTCAGTTCTTTCCTCGTCAGGAAACATTGTGTCTGAACAATCTCGCCACCAGTGTATCTTTAGATCAGAGTCAGCACTCGACCACTTTGATAACTTGAACCTCTGAAAGGCCAGAGAACCTTCAACAGATGTCACTCTTCGCCATTGAAGATGATATCCTTGCTTTCCCGGATTAAAGAAAATCCCCAGAGAAAGCCTCATAATCAGGGATTCGGCAGTACACCAGTATTTCTCCAAAAATCACTGATGAAAAGGTCATCGGCACCTCCAAATTAGAACCCATCATATGGCATTTCTCTGGGAAGATCCCGAGGAAAATATGATGTAAGATCCCCAAGTGGAAACAGTCTCTCAAGATACTCGCTTTCCCCCAGTAGAATCGACAAATGGCGTCTCCAACAGAGAAGTTTGCGCACCTCTACAACTCAGACGACTGGGTACCCCCAGTAAGTCTAACCTCAGACCTTTTTCCGTCAAATGGCATCTCCCCAGGAAAATTCGGCGAGAAGTTTGAGGGAAAGCCGCTACGCATAGCGTCCCTTGTCAATAAAGTTCATTGACAAAAGAAACTAAGACCAGTTCCTTGGTAGGAAACCAGGATCGGGGGGGAGTTTACAATCAGAAACTAAGACTAGTTCCTTGGTAGGAAACCAGGATCGAGGGGAAGTTTACATAAGCAACTGAGACCAGTTCCTTGGTAGGAAACCAGGATCGAGGGGAAGTTTATTTCAGCAACTGAGACCAGTTCCTTGGTAGGAAAGCAGGATCGAGGGGAAGTTTGTTTCCGCAACTAAGACCAGTTCCTTGGCTGAAGACCAGGATTGAGGGGAAGTTTACCTTTTCTAAGCATCATTGCTTAGCAAAAGAAGATGAATGCGCAAGCTACCATTCATAACCACCATCAAAATTTTGGGTATTCCGATATTTAATCCTCTTGTACCCCGAATGCCCAAATACCTTCGTCATTCACACCTTCGGGTCCAAGAAAATTAAATAGGGGCATCTGTCATACCCCAAATTTTGACCACTAAGATTTCCCATCATTGTGTAAATCATCATCACAATATGGATGAACCATCATGCATCACCAAATGCCTCAAGGGTTGTTGAGCATTCATTACAATCAAAATTAGGGTTTTAAGCCCTCTCAGAGCCTTAGACAAAGGATCAATCAAGGAATGACATGATCTTCAACTTGTCTAACCTCTTAAAACATACACAAAGGATAAAAAAGGACTCCCACTTCAAGGATTAAGCACAAGGCTGCTCCCTTTTAGGTGGATCAAGTCTCAGGATCGCCAGTGTCACCAAATTAGGGTTTTGGTCAACCAGGGCCTCTAGATGGAAAGTTTCATCTGGGCATAAGCCAAAGATCCAAAACACAACCTAATGTGCTCCATGGAACCTCATGGACCCAAGCATCAAGTCAATTTGACCTCAGGGGATGCATACATCAAAAATCAGGAATTAGGGTTTCTTGACCTAATTCACCCCTAAGTTGACTTTTGGGACAAATCAAGAGCCAAGACCTCAAGACATGATTTGAGGGTCTCTAATGAACTATATTGATCCATTTAGAACAATGGATTAATCCAAGAAGCTTGAGCAACAAGTCTCAATTTCATCTGCACCACAATTAGGGTTTTAAGAGAAAAGTCAACTGTAACTTTGACTTTTGACTAGGACAAGCTCCCAAGCCCTAGGACATACCTCAATATACCCCATGACACCCATGGAACATGTCCTTCAAGTTTGATTTAGGTCAAGGACATGATTTCCTGAAGAATTGCACAATTTGGAATTCATCTGATAAAAAGTCAACTGTGCACAAAAGTCAACTTTGACTTTTTGAGATTTTTCACCAAAATGGATTTTTAACCCTAAAATGATGTTTATGTATGATTTTAATCATCATTCATCAAGAAAAATCAAGAAAAGTTGGATAAATTGTAAAAGGGGTAACCATAAAAACTTAGAAAATTTTCTAAGTTAAAAATAAAGTGACAAAGGTACCAACTTTGGAGGACCATAACTCCTAAACCACAAGGCCATTTTCTTTCATCCAATGATGGATTTGTAGCTCTCATTACCCTCTACAAAAACTTCAACTAGGCCTAACTCCAATTCATTATGGATTTTGAGCTATGAGTGAGCCAAAGTGGCTAAAAACATGAAAATATACCATTTTCCAACACTTAGAAAAATTCTGTCCAAGACAGATTTTGTTGAAACACCAAAACTTGTGAGATCTTTTCACATAGATTCAAGCTGAATCAAGTCCAAAGTTAAACATCAATGTTGTTGCATATGTTGCTAAGAATTCAAAGAGCTCCACAACATGAATTGATTCAACTTAAGCCATGAGAAATCCATGCCCAAAGTCATGCTGCTGCAAGCTGTTTTGGAAAAATCAGTTTGTATGTTTGCTTGCCACACACGATTTTGAGCCAAAGACTAAGGATCACTATGCCACCTATGTTCAAACCAACCACATTGCATCTGATCCAACTGATAAATCTGAGTCAAAAAGCCAAGGAATCTTCCAACTTGAAGTTCATCCACTTTGGCACATTTTGCCTTGAATTCAAAGTGCATTAATGTGCAATAGTGCATTGTCAAGGTAGCTACCCTACTCAGTCAATTTCTCTGATTAAACAACATTAAAAACATCTGAGGAATGTGGTTTTGGTCAAGGCATAGCCCTGCTCTTGGGAAAGGCTAGCTTGCCTTGCTTGGGAAGAAATCCTCCAAGCCAATCCATGCAAATGTGATCTGATCCAGCAGCCATTCACTATTCCTCCAAAACAAAAGTTGATCACCTATAAATAGAGGTCCCAATGGATCATTCAACTCACACCAAAGCCAGTTACAACACTGCTTTCTCTCATTCTTTCTTAAACCTCAAGTTTTCTTGTTTTTGAGTAACCACTATCGGGTTTTGAGTTGCAGCCACAATCAATCCATTCCAATTGCTCAAACACATCACATATGATGTATTTGAGGTGTCCAAACACTTAAACACCAACTGTAACACCCCAGGCTCAAAATCACTCTTCAACCAAGCCATTATGCTTCAATTTTGCAGGTGGAGGTCTTCAGCTTGATCCAAAGAGTTGCAAAGTGTTCCAAAGCTTGTAACACACTCCATAACATCCATTGAAGCTGTAGGGATCACCAATTCATGACTGGAACACCATCTGGGCAAAGTTCCATTTCAGCTTGCATCAAGGTGAGCTTCAAACTCAAACTCCATGATCCATGCATATTTCCTCGCATGATATTTTTGCCATTTGACTGCCATCATGTGTTGATTATTTTGCCTCAAGAAATTAGATCATAGACCTTATAACCATGCCTGCACGATTTCTTTTGCAAATTAGGGTTCATCTGTGTTCATCATGATTATTTTACTCCACACTGAAAATGAATAAAATTGGGTATTGCCATCTTATTCCTTGTGGAAAAACGCACGAGTTTGGTGTTTGAATCATGTCCAATGGTTGAGAGATGAGTGAGATATGGTGCTTCACGCACGGGCTCGAGGAAGAAGATGGCCATGGCGCCATTCTTCAGGTTTTCCAACTAAGTTTAATATATATTTTTCACTTGCCATGTTATTAATGAATTGGCATTGCGCCCCAGCGGTTCATCAGCTGGTTTTGTGAGTATTGGCAAGCGAGAGGTCTGGGGTTCGAATCCCCCTCGCCCCAGACTTCTTTTTATCACTTTTTTTATTTTGTTATTTTTCATATTTTTATTTTTAATGATTTGAAAAATTAATAACTCCTTCAATTTTTATCATTTTTGATTGGTTCTTTTTGCAATAATTCACAAAAATGTTTAAATATTTGATTTTACCAAAAAAACCCCAAAAATATTATTTATTTCATATATTTGACATTTTTGCAAAGAATTAATGTTTTATGTGTTTTTAGCATTTAAAATATTTTTTTCTCCCTTTGTTTTCTAACCCTAATTTGATTTCAATCATTTTGTAGGAAGAAACATGATTTTTTTGGAACATTGATCCAAGATCATAATTTGTTTTCACATATTTAACAAGCATTGATCCTTTTAATTGAATTTTTATTCAATTAAAAATACACTTTGAAAACAAATTAGGGTTTTGAATCAATTCAACCCTCATCAAACTTTTTTCAAACACTTTGGGCCTCAAATAGAGTGTAAGACCCAATCCTTTTTTGACCAAATCATTTTTGGGCCTCAGTGTATTGTATAAGTCCCGATACCGTAAAAAAACAAACGACGTGATCGTTGCCTTTTAAAAATAACCTTGGGCCTCTCCTTGAGCTATAAGACCCATTCAAAACATTTTGGGCCTCTATTAGAGTGTAAGACCCAATCCCCTTTTAACCAAAATCATTTGGGCCTCACTTATTGTATAAGTCCCTCTGCGTTAAAAGAAAACCTCGGCGCGATCGCCATTTTAACGGAAGAATCAATTGGGCCTACCATCGTGTTATAAGCCCCACTCTTTTTTCTTTAAAACTTTTTGGGACTCTTGAGAGAATGTAAGACCCATCCCTTTGTATAGAAAACCTTTTTGGGCCTCAGTCACTTGTATAAGTCCCTCTGTACAAATTCAAACAGTGCGCTCACTGATAAAACCCTGGGCCTCTCCTTGAGCTGTAAGCCCCAAATCTCTCCTTTTCAAAGCACTTTCTCCTTTGATTTTGAATATACTGTTGTTTTCAATCTTTCTTTGTTGAACAACTAACCAAACAGCATGGAAGCACTACAACCGAGTAAGTGGTTATCGCTTTCATTTACCGCTTTCATATACATATAACTGTATTGTGGGGCTGTTTCACTGTAAGTCTTCTTTCATAAACTCATATCAACTGTGTAATAATAGTATAGATATTTCGAGTTTCCCCGGCAACTACGTCTAGAACTAAGTGACGCCGTTTCATTTAGTCATAGAAATACACAACTAGATCCCCAATAGGATCACCAGATACAGTCTTCTCTTCGACTGTCCTCATTAGGAATTGTCAAGAAACTCTACTCCCAAAGATGAATGTCTTCTCCGTGAATGGCATCTTTGAGTTTCTTCCAAATTTCTCGAACTTTCCTGACTTTGATCTATTCTCTGTGAATAGCATTGCCTTGAATTTCTTAGGGTTTGGGGACCCACGGGCTTCTTAAAAGCATCGGCCTCCTCTTGGGCATCGTACAAGGACCCACAGGCTTCCTAAAAGCAACCCCGCCTCCTCTTGGGCTTAGTACAAGGACCCTACGGCTTCTTAGAAGTATTCACAGCCTCCTCTTAGGCTTCGTATAATGATCTCTTCCTCCGGGAGTGATAGCCTCCTCTTGGGCTTAGTACAAGGACCACTCGACTTCTTAAAAGATTCCAGCCTCCTCTTGAGCTTCGTACAAATTGTCCCACAACCTCCTAGAGGTATAGGAACAGAACTTAGTCATCTTCATAGAACCGTCCTTTCATAGAGTCTACTACTGTTTCTCAAAAGCATAGTACAAAAGATGAAACTCTAGACTTGGACGGTCTAATCTCCTTGAATCTCAAAGACATTCTCAAGCACCCTTCAAGAATAGGAAGGAAACCCGTAAACTCGGACAGTCTCAATACCCTTCGGATTTCCCGCTTCCTTAAAGAACAGGAATAACCCGGATCCTTGAATCAAATCCCTAAGTACAGTGTTGCTCATATAAGAATTGATTTTCTCTTTAAAATCGGTATATTGGATCTGGCACTTAACTGAAACAGTCACCATAGCCTCCTCTTGGGCTTTGTACAATGATTCTCCCTAGTGGAGTCAAACAACGTTTAGCCTCTCTCTCGGGCTTTGTACGAGACACATAAGAGACTCCCTCGTTGAGTCAATCACCCCTTTGGCCTCCATCTCGGGCTTCATACGAGATACAAAAAACTCTCTTGTTGAGTCAATTAGCCTTCATCTCGGGATTTATACGAGATACCAAAAGAATCCATCATCGAGTCAAAACATTTTAGCCTCTCTCTCGGGCTTTGTACGAGACACATAATAGCCTCCTCTTAGGCTTTATATAAGAAAACCACTAGTTGATCCAATCAACCTTTTAGCATCAAAACTGTGCCTCGTTCACAGTAAACAAACATCAAATAACTCCCTGCATCTAATCGCTGTAAGCGGCAAGCCTCTGGATCATCTACATCCATGCCACTGACCCTCTTTTAGCATGAGAAATTCCTAAGGAAAGATAGCATTGCTCTACACTGAGTTAAAGTCTCCTCCTTCAGGTTGGAAATCCCCTATAAAGGAAATTATGGCATTGCCAGATTCACACATCTCGGTTAAAGTAATTCTCCTTTATAAAACAGTTGTGACATACAACCCCCTCTTTAGAGATGACAAATTCTCTCTAAAGTCAACACCTTTTAGCTTCATATCTTGGGCTTTGAACAAGATACAAATAGATTCTTCAGCTTCACATCTTGGGCTTTGAACAAGATACAAATCACCTTTCTCTTCACGTCTTGGGCTTTAAACAAGACACCAAAAACAACCATTTCCTCCCATCGAATAGGAGGAACTACGAACGCTCTGATTTCCTTGTTTCGGTAAACGGGAATACGTAGGCATAAGATCGAAAGAAAAGATCTTAGCGAGCACACTAAACAAAAACCCAAATTCCATATCTCCATCAATCAAAAGCAGTAATTCAAAAACGCCAGTCCTAACATCCTAATCCTTGTTCCCCGCCAGAAACCTTCTGTCTAGATAAAAAACCAGTATTGGCGAAAATACAAATAACCAGTACAAAGGCCCCCCCACATTGATAGCATTCGTAACCTAACAGACTGCTGTTTAAACTCAGTATGCAAAGCAGGGTTAATTTGAGACATCTATTTCCCTTCCTTCATCAGCTTTAATAGGATAAAAAATGAATTGACCTGTAGTTTAAGCTCAAAACCGGAGAGAGCGACCAACGCTTAAGAACCGCGTCCAAAATCGCTCGCTACAGTGACCAAATAAGTTCATAGGTCGGCTTTGAAGAGAACACCGGAATACCAGAACATCCAACTAATCAGAATACCAGGATGCCAGGATATCGGTATAATCAGAAAACCAGAATAAACAGAACACCGCCATGATCAGAATACGGGAATGCCAGAATATCAGCATAATCAGGGTGCCGGAATAATCGGAATACCATAATACCAGGCTGATGAGTCCACACTGATAAGAGAACCAGAATACCAGGTAGGATGAAAGTCAAGGTTACCTGCAAACTTGTAAACAACCCGCCCAATCTCACATGTGGGTACTAGGATCCTCAGTATCCCGGGCTCTCAGGTCGAGAAATGATGATACGTTCACCACTTCTGGTTTGGCATCATCATCAATCGAGGAGGCCTTAATTGACTCTCCAAAATGAATGGTCCTCAGCTTCTGGCACTGAGGTCGAGAAGCAATAGTACATTCATCCCTCAGGGTACAGTACTATCGCCAATCGAGGAGTGCCTCCACTGATTATCTTTCAAAAAGGACATCCTATAGCAAGTTCCCAGCATTGGGTCCTCGGATCGAGAATGTGCAATGGGTTTGCCACATAATGTGGTCTGCCACTGTCACATCTCGGGAGGATTTCCGCAACTGAGTCCTTGGGAATGGTCACCAGAGTCGACAGTTCCTCAGGAGAATAACTATTGGCCTGCATAACATGCAGTAGCAGATAGCTCCTGATAGAACCTCGTCTGGTTGTGGGTCTCATGAACAACAATACGTGGTCACCACCACGCAAGCGTCACGACTATCCACTCTAATACCTATGTGTGTGCTCAAGCCTGGGTAGTGGGCTTATCTCTCAGAACACCCTGCCCACCAAACAGAAAAGTCCAGCACAACACAGTATAATAATGATATGTAATGCAGTAAAATGTGATAAATACAGTAAAGTATAGTAATACAGTAAATAACAGTACAATAAAAATGATAAACAGCAAAATGCAGCACCACAGATAAACACCTAATGACAAAAACAGACAAGCGCTAGGATTGACTCGCAAAAGGGGATGGACCAGCAAGAGGTCATCCTGTCCCCAGCAGAGTCGCCAGCTGTCGCTCCCGGGATTTTCATCCAAGTACAAACGCGAAAGTGGCACGAAACAGAGTTGCCAGCAATATGTATTTATCCCGAGAGAGGGAAAGGAAACACTGCATAAACCTGGGGGAAGGAAAGAGCATGGTCTTGCGACCAAGAGAACTGGGTTCGAGAGTCGGTTACGCGTGAGGAAGGTATTAGCACCCCCACGCGTCCATCGTACCCGATGGGATCCACACTTGCTGCTTCAATCAAAGGGTGTAAGGAAAGGATACTGGAAAAGGAACTGCTAGCTGGAGAACTGGAAAAGGAAAGGAGAGAAAAAGGAACAAATGTAGGGAAAATAAAAGAAGTGCTCGAATGGGCCCTACCCCACTGCCTACGTATCTCATCGGGAGCATGAGAATCAGAGCGATGTAGTTCCCCTCAACGAGGGTCGCTTTGTGTTTTTTTAGTGGAAACGTCAACGTTCGCATTCCAGCAGTTAGGTGTTGCAGCTCGCTGTAGGGAGAATTACACGGTTACCTGTTTGCGGTAGAACGAAAATGACGCATCCTTAAGGAAGGAGTGAATGAGATGAGAAGAGAATTCCCAAAGGAAAGACGCTATTATTTGTTTGAAATTTTTTTAGAAAGAAGTGTCTTGATTATCTTTATGTTTTGTAACACGTATTGTATTTAAGTCCTTCATGTAGGATCGAATGCCTCGCATATCGACCCAAGACGGGACGTACGCTAAACATTCTAAGAAAGTGAGAGAAGACCCCTCACCATCTTATTCTCACATGAAAGGCTCAAATAAAATATTTGTTATGCCTTTATTAAGTGTTTTTTTAATTTTTGTTTTGAGATGAGAAGAAAAGAGACTCAAAGGGGAGCAAATGTGAAAACTAAAGGGGACTAAGACTTACCCTAATGTTAGCATGCTTGGAGGTCCTAAGGTTTAGTGTGGTATGAGAAACCTAATTCTAAGAGAAAGGAGAAGAAAAGAACATAAGAAGCAACTTACTTCCTAGATGGAAGTTAAGTTGATCTTAAAGAGGGATGAAGAAAATTAAGTAAGCAAAGAAGCATTTAATCAGGAATTAATCAGAAATTACTCAAGAATATCCAAGTTGAATTAAAATGCTAAGTAAAAATCAAGATTAAATTCTAACAAGAAAAGTTAATTTGTCTAATTCTAAAATTAAACCTAAAGTTAATTCCAATTAAATCTAAACTAATTCTAAAATTAAATCTAAAGAAACTAATCCTAAAATTAATTCTAGAATTAAAACTAATATTAAAATCTAAAAGGAAATTCTAATTTCTAATTAAAATCTAGTTATAAACTAATCTAATTAAAGTTCTAAATTCTAACTAAAATCTAATTAAACTAAGATTAATTTTAAACCAAAATTAGAACTTAAACTAATTAAACTCTAAACTAAATAAAAGAAGATTAAAAGTTTAATTATCTAAAACACTTAACAAAACCAAAAAAGAAAATAAAAAAACTAAAACTAAACAAGGGTGCATTCCCGATTCAGGGGTGAGGATAGCAGCCAAGCGAGTGGGCTTTGGATCTCTGGCCCAATATCTTAACAAGACGCCAAGGAGGGTGCAAGCATCGTGTTGGGAGGTGTGAATAGCACTCCAGGCATGTGGGCTGATCTCAGCAGGTGCAAAGGACTTCTGAAAAATAAAAAATAAAAAGAAAAGAAAAGAAAAGAAGGGGGTGCGGCGAGTAGGTTCAGGGGTACGAATAGTGAATTGTGTGGGCTGAGATTTTTGGTGTACAAGGAGGTGTGATGAATTTGGGGGGTGTGGAAAGGATTTTCATGGAAATTGGACCCAAACTCGGTCCGCCTCCTATTGTGAAGGGTAAAAAAACCCTAGAGCATACCACATATATCCCCTATTCCCCCCTTCATGCGCCGTAAACCCCCTCTCCTTTCTCCCTTCTTCCCTTCAACCTGCTTCCAAAAACCGCCGGTGTTCTCTCCCTAATTTCTCCGTCTCATTATTCACAAACAACATCGCTGGAATGACACCGCCAGAGTCTTCTTCTTTCTTGTTCGTCCGACTCCATAACCTTCGGAAATGAAACGATCTCCACCGCCTACCTTCTTGCAACGACAACAAAAGCCATGTCGCCTCCCCAAACTCTTACTCCGACATGCTCTCGTGCACGAGGTTCACATAATCATCTTCTCCGATTCGCTCGCTCTCTTTCTTCCTTGCCAAGTCTTACATGGAAGCGACGCAGGAACTACACCGTATCGGACTTCCTCCTCTCACCTCTCCATCTCCGTGGCTTCATCTTTCTGATCGCATCTCACACGATGTCGCCATCACATCTCAAACTCTCTTGGTTCGCTCAATAATGGCCGTCGCATACAATGCCTTCACCGGAAACAAACCTCGCAACGCTCTCGCTCACGCTTCCGGCAAGATTTGGATGCAATAAAAAACAGCGGTCCTATCTCTAATCAGCAACAATCAACTACAAATTGTGAACACGAACAATGCATCAAAGTTCGAGTGGAGATGACATACCTACAGGAGAAGTTCCGGCGACTCTTCAATCAGCGAAGATGAATAGAAAACCAGAGGTAACGTCACTTTCTTCTTTGATTTACTTCTTCTTCTTCTCTATGTGTTGTCGATTGCTCTTCTTTGAGATATTGCTGTGGTTGATTACGTGTGCGATGAAATTGCTGTTATGATTCAAATTACTTCTGAATTATCATTGATTTTGAGATGCTGATTTCCTGTAGGTGTTGATGAAGATAATAAGAATTGAAGG
This sequence comes from Lathyrus tuberosus, assembly GCA_022829125.1. NCBI lineage: Eukaryota > Viridiplantae > Streptophyta > Magnoliopsida > Fabales > Fabaceae > Lathyrus > Lathyrus tuberosus. The sequence continues at coordinate 13,770,674 of JALAZF010000030.1, read as the reverse complement.
TTTGTTCGTGTGGTTTTTCTGCAAGTTATTGATGAATTGGTTCGAGAGGTTTCAGAAACTGGAAATGGTGATGAAGGATTGTTGAAGGTGAATTAGAGCAGAGGTTATAAGGAATTGGAAAATGAAAATGAAGATTAATGGAGGAGAATGAAGTGTGAAGAAGAAACTCACGAATGGAGATGATGAAAATGGCCGAAAAGAACTGAAGATTCTGTTGCTGAACCACTTTTATACCAGAAATCAGGGAGGGGTAGTTTGGTATTTACGGGTGAAATTCTGTTAGATTTTGTTGGAGTTCTGTTAGAGTGTTTAGGAAGTTTCTGTTTTTGAGGTGAATTCTGTTAGGATTTGCATTCACTGAGATTCTATTATTCTACTCTTCCAAATTTGTTTTTCTTTTTGCACTCGCGTTATGTGTGAGAATTTGATGTCGTTTTCCTCATTTTGATAGCTTCCGTCGTATGTCGTTTTGTGCGTTTTTCTGTAGCTTGCGGCGTCATGACCTTGTGTGGGGACAACTTGAGATTGGCACGGCTTGACTTTTGTATGGCAGCAACTTTTTTTGGCTTGTAGATTATAGTAGCATGTAGGAATGGCTTGGTAGCTTGGAGTAACATTTATTTCACGGCTTAGAAAGGGCTTGTAAAAAGTAGTAGCTGAAGCTTATGGCTGGAAAGATTTATAGCCTGCGGTTTGGCTTGGTTTACATTGATGGGCATGTACTTCTTTTGGGCCTTTGATTTTTTTTGGACAATGGTTAGAAATAAATGAAAAATAAATCATGCACAATTTGTTTTGTGAAGTGGATATGTATTTGGTTATGAATATGGATCATGGATAATAGCTTAAAATTGGTTTGAAGAATGGATAAAGGATGGATATTGGATTGAATATGGTAAAATGGGTTTAGAAAAATGATTAAAGAAATGGTTTATGATGTGGATATTAAAATGGATAAAAATGGTTTTTGGTTGGTAATGTGAAATGGATCTAAAATGGATATTTGGATTAAAATATAAAAAGAGGAAGTGAATATGGATAATCGAAAAATGATTAATGGATATTTATAAAATGAATTGAAATGGATTTAAAATGCGGAATGGAAATGGTTTAGAGAATGGGTTTAGAAGTGGATATTTGGATATTAATGGATTTAAAAGTGGATTATAAGTGGAATTTGGAATTTATGGAAATGGTATCAGAATGGTTATGGGTTAGCAAAAAAAGATCCATGTATCTCGAATTCCAAGTAAGTCCCCTGATCAATCTCACCATATTCAATCCATATCAAGCTTCAAATCCACTACAAACTTGTGTCCTGAATGACACCCCATCTTCAATCAATAAACGCAGTCGAATTGAACGCAGGTAATTCTAACCAATGATTCTCAGTTGACGACTATCCACAAATTCAACCCTGAATGAGGAACCTTGATTCACCTTGCATGCACACTGATGAAATAATTGTCTTGAACAGAGAAAGAACCAAACCCTGACTCACACCCAAGAAAACCTGACCCAACGCCTCTGATGAATCCTCTAAAATAAGAAAACCCTAGGCTCTTGATGTACACTGATAATCTTCTGAAAACGAAAAGCTCAAACCAAAGGAAGATGCCCTGATCACACGTCTTAGAAACCCAATGCAAATGAATGAATGAGTTATGACCTAATGGATATGCAGATGGATGCGAAACAAAAGCCATAAAAAGTTAGAAAAAGGGTAGGGCAAATTTTGGGGTACTATAATAGGAAAAAACACCGATCACTCTGGATAAATCTCCCTCAGAAACCCGGTTTCTCTCATGAGAGTTCCCCACCCTTGGGCATGCCTATGGATCTAATCCTCAGCAGTAAGATAGCCTCCTCTTAGGCTTTGTATAATGATCTTTCCTCAACACAGTCAGCCACCTCTTGGTCTGTGTATAATAATTCTCCCCCCTAGCGGAGCTAACCTTTTCAGACTCTCTTGTTGAGTCCATCACTTTTCAAGACTCTCTTGTTGAGTCAATACCCTTTTAGCCTCAATCTCGGGCTTCGTATGAGACAACAATTCACTCTCTTGTTGAGTATAAAAGACTCTCTTGTTGAGTTAATCAACTTTCAGACCCTCTTGTTGGGTCAATCACCGTTGCAAGACTCTCTTGTTGAGTCAACTCCTTTAGCCTCCATCTTGGACTTGGTATAAGACATATAAAAACACTCTCTTGTTGAGACAAACTCATTTCAGCCTCCATCTTAGGCTTTGTACAAGACACATATAAACCTCCTCAACGGAGTCAAAAATCCCTTTTAGCCTTAGTCTTGGGCTTTGTACAAGACAAAAAAAACATTTTCCCCGCCCTCCTCTTAGGCTTTATATAATGATATCCCCAAAGAGTCAGTCTCTTTTTTGCCTCAATCTTGGGCCTTGTCCAAGACATATACACTCTCTTGTTGAGTCGGTCTTATCTAACCTCCTCTTAGGATTCGTATAAAGAAATCCCTAGCTGAGTCAATCAACCTTTTAGCATCAAGCTTTTGCTTTGATCAAAGCACACAAACATCAACAGTTCCTCTTTAGAGATGACAAATTCTCTCTCAGTAATAACCCTTTAGCTTCATATCTTGGGCTTTGAACAAGATACAAATCACTTTCAGCTTCAATCTTGGGCTTTGAACAAGACACTAAAACATCTTTTTCCTCTCTTAGAATAGGAGGAACTACGATTGCTCTTATTTCCCCGTTTCATTTAAACGGGAATACGTAGGCATAAGATTGCGAAATCTTAGCGAGCATACTAATCCAAAACTATAGGTCCAGTACCCTCATACATCAGTAAAAAAAATTAGATATAGTATCTTCCCAAAAGCCTCATGAACAGTCAAGACACTCTATTCTTAAGCCAAATAACCTAAGAGAGACCCACTATTTTGATAGCATCTGTAAACCAACAGTCATTTGTTTAAACTCAGTATGCAAGCAGGGTTAATTAAAGACATCTATTTCCCTTCCTTAATCAGCTTCACAAGATAAAAAATGAATCAAATTGTACCACCCTAAAGCGATAGTGATTCAAAACCACAAAAACCGTGCTACAGGAGAATGGCGACCACAGTGGGAGCAGAACCATTCTCCCGTCTCTTAGGTAGAATCCCTTAAGTTTAGAAAGTACCACGGTGAATGGCGACTCTGCTGGGGAGTCATTGACTGTTAGGATCATAGGATTAGAGGTATAGGATGTTAGGACAAATATATATACTGCTTTTCCTAATTGATATCCGTGTTTATTTTTCTGCTAACAGGAATGCGTGTGATGCCGCGTCTGGAAAGATTGAGTATACACCTAAGATAAGTGATGGCACTATACGGATAATCTTACATGGAGTGACTCCCAAATAAGAGGTCCCGGTCAACCATCAAATCAGTGGAGATTCCCTTTGCGGATTCAATGCCTATACCACTTTGGTTGTTGAAAGCAGACTGTTCGATTGGGTTATCTAAGAAGCTGAGGATTTTAGTAGACTGAAACTATGTTACTATTTTGTAGTGCGGAAGCTATCGGAAATAGTTGTCACGCGATACTATCCTCATTTGAGCTTACTCTAAGATACTACAGCTTGCTCGGGTGATTCCAGCCTACTCTTGTTATCCCAAGAGGGGTCAGTGATTTCTAGGATAGGTACAAAAAACCACCAGTATAAACCTTTGGGGATGGGTAGAGCCATGACTTCATGACAACGAACCTTTGACCCCATGTTTTTTCTATGTTTTTGTGTGCTGCATTCATGCATTCGTTTCATTAAAAAATATTAAAAAAAACTTCTCTTCTAGTCTCTCTTTTTCAAATTAAACTAAGACAATGATTGCAAATGTCAGATAAAGAGATTGCGTTATGGATTTCGGTAGAAGGAAGACTCACAAGTATACCTTCAAGGTTCCAAAATTAGAGGATTTAAGAGGATTAACGAGGATGATCACCAACCCTGATGCTTTCAGAGCTAAGAACGGAGGACTGCTGTCTCTGTTAAGGGTCCATGTAATTGAAGGAATACTGGCTATACTCATTCAGTTTTACAATCGGTTTATCACTATTTCACATTCCCGGATTACCAACTTGCACCAACACTGGAGGAATACTCTCACCTGACTGATTTATATATCACTGACCAAGCTCCCTTTTCTGGACTGGAAGAAATTCCAAAGGATCAAACCATTGCAAGAGCAATTTATTTGGACGAGTCAGAAGTCAGGACTCACATGACCACTAAGGGTGGAATCCGGGGTTTTCCAACCCAGTTTTTAATAAAGAAAGCCCTGTACTTTGCCAGTATATGGAACGTGGCCGCTTTCGAGAGCATCTTTGTTTTGCTTACCTACGGGTTATTTCTGTTTCCCAACATCGATAACTTCGTAGATATCAATGCCATTAAGATATTTTTGATTGGAAACCCCGTACCGACCTTGCTTGCAGATGCTTATCATTCTATACATTTAAGGAATTTGTATAGTGGAGGAATGATCACTTGCTATGTAACCCTACTATACAAATGGTTCATTTCCCACTTGCCCAAGTCTGCTGTATTTTGGGATCCTAGGAATACTTTGCGTTGGTCACAGAGAATCATGTCTCTTACCAACTCTGACATCGATTGGTACAATCGAATCTATGACGGGATCAAAATCATTGACCGTTGTGGAAACTTCCCTAATGTACCCCTAATAGGAACTAAAGGAGGAATCAACTATCATCCAGTTTTAGTTCGTCGTCAATTTGGATACCCGATGAGGCATGTCCAGCGTAATGCTCATCTGGATGGTCTTTTCTTCAAGGAAGGAGAAAATGACAGGGCACTAAAGACAGAAATAGTGCATGCTTGGAAACATGTTCACAGAAAAGGAAGAGAGTCTCTAGGAAAACCGGACTATGTCTCGGTGGAACCTTATCTCCACTGGGTACAAACTAGAGCTCTCAAACTGAGGATGCCTTACTCTCATCAGGAAGTTCTTCTATTAAGGGACCCTGTCCTTTATTTTATGTTTGATACAGAAAAAATTTAGGTTACTCTCAACATAGTTCAACAGGAAAAGAAATCTTGGAAGAACAAGTACCATATTCTCAGTGTGGAGTGCAAGAAAATACATCATCTGTTAAAAGAAAAAGATGCTCTGATTGAGATTTTAGAGTAACATGCTGTAGAAAACCAAGATGACCAAAGGAATTTGCTTGCTCCTTTCACTTGGCAAAGGAATGACAACCCGACAACGACTCAAGAGCCCCGGTCAAAGAAAAGGAAAATATCAGAACCAGCACCTGAGCCCTCCTCAGAAAGGACTCAGGATCCATTATCTTAGACATTTCCTTTTACAGCACTATGTAAATTACTGTATTTCCATTTTCGCAATCTTTGAATTCAATAAAACAGGGTTTCCCCACTGTTTGATATTTGCAATCGAATTGTCGAAGTTTATTTTGATTAAACAAAAAATATATAATTAATATAATCATTGCATATCATTCATCATTTTCATGTAACGCATTCTTCTTACCTACGAATCCCACGTTTGTGTCTCGATTCTAGAGTCAAACTGTCTCATTCATATAATACTCGGGCCACTCAACAAAAGAAAATGGATAATCTCGAGGAAGAGAACAGAGAGTTGAGAGAAGAACTCGACGCTTTGAAAGAAAATCTGAGAAAGCTTCACAACGATATGCAAGCTCTGGCAGTAGCCCAGATGCAACAACAACGGACTGTAATCTCAGAGATCACATCAACGGCCATAGTGGAAAAGTAGGATCCTCGATATACCATGCCTAAAGATCGTCCCTGGGGTATGCCACTCAACTATATCCCGGAAGGATATATTCCGCCGATCACGGAAGATCTGAAAACTACAGCAGGACCCGCTGGGCCTGAAGGTTACAAACTTTGGGAAAGCAAAGATGCCAGGGGCATGACAGCAACTCCTGAAGGTTACAAAATTTGGGAGAGGGAAGTACCAAGAGTCATTGTCGTAATGACTATACCACAACCTGTGGTACACACTGTCCCAGAAGGACAGATTTCCCAGATACCGTCTGGTGGAAATGAAAGTATGGACGAGAGAATGAGGGAATTCAAGGACCAGTTCCTGGAGATGCAGAAAGAACTTCAAGCCATTCGTGGTCAGGATCTATTTGGAAAGGACGCCGCATACCTTTGTTTGGTCCCCAATGTGAAAGTTTCAGACAAATTCAAGGTGCCCGAATTTGAAAAGTACAAGGGTAACTCTTGCCCTCAAAGTCACTTGGTGGTGTATGCTCGGAGGATGTCAAATCAAACAGAGAACCAACAGCTACTGATCCATTATTTCCAGGATACTTTAACCGGTGCCGCACTCAAATGGTACATGGGTTTGAACCGTACTAAGATCATCACTTTCAGAGATCTTGGCGCTACCTTCGTTCAACAATATAAGTATAACCTAGACATGGCACCAGATAGAGATCAACTCAGAGCCATGTCACAGAAGGATAAGGAAACCTTCAAGGAGTATGCTCAGAGATGGCGTGAAATTGTCGCTCAAATTTGTCCACCTCTTGAGGAAAACGAGATGACAAAGATCTTCCTGAAAACTTTGAGCTCATTTTACTACGACAGAATGATCGCTAGTGCGCCCAGTGAATTTACTGAAATGGTAGGCATGGGGGTTCGTCTGGAGGAAGCAGTCCGAGAAGGACGTTTAGTAAAGGATGCTGGATCATCAAGCAGTGCCAAAAGATATGGTAGTGCTCTCCTTAAGAAAAAAGAGCAAGATATTGGTAATATCTCTATCGGAAAGAAAAGGCACCGGTACCAACCAGTAGCAGCTGTAACTCCTGCTATCAACCCTGCGTCTGTTTCTACGTATCAACCTCAGGTTGCTCAGAGCCAACTGAGTCAACAACAATATCAGCAAAGGACTGTCATACCCCAAATTTTAGCCACTAAGATTCCCATCATTCTGCAAATCATCATCACAATATGGAGGAACCTTCATGCCTCACCAGTCTCCCCAAAGATGGGTGAGCATCCACTACAATCAAACTTAGGGTTTCAAGGCCTCTCTGAGCTTTAGACAAAGGATCAATCAAGAAATGACATGATCTTCAACTTGTCTAAGCCTCTCAAACATCCACAAGGGATCAAGAGGACTCCCACCTCAAGGATTAAGCACAAGGCTGCAACAGTCCTAGTGGATCAAGCCTCAAAATCAACAGTGTCACCAAATTAGGATTTTGGTCGACCAGGGCCTCCAGATGGAAATTTTCCTCTGGGCATGAGCCAATGCTTCAAAGCATAACCTAAGATGCTCCAAGGGACATCATGAACCCAATCATCAAGTCAATTTGACCTCAGGGGATGTATTCATAAAAAATCAGGAATTAGGGTTTCTTGACCTAATTCACCCCTAAGCTGACTTTTGGGACAAATCATGAGCCAATACCTCAAGAGAGAATTTGAGGGTCTCTAATAAACCACATTGATCCATTCGCAACAATGGATTGATCCAAGAAGCTTGAGCAACTAGTCTCAATTTCATCAGAACCACAATTAGGGTTTCGCGAGAAAAGTCAACTGTGCCTTTGACTGTTGACCAGGACATGCTCCCAAACCCTAGGACATGATTCAATACACCCTATAACACCTATGAAATCAATCCATCAAGTTTGATTTAGGTCAAGGACTTGATTTCATAGAGGATCGCACAGTTTGGAGTTCATTTGACAAAAAGTCAACTGTGCACAAAAGTCAACTTTGACTTTTTGAGAATTTTGACAAATATGGTTCTTTGACCCTAAAATGATGTTAATGTGTGTTTGGAATCATCATTCATCAAGAAAAATCAAGAAAAGTGGGATAACTTGTAAAAGGGGTAACCATAAAAACTTAGAAATTTTTCTAAGTTATGGAACAAAGTGGCTAGGGTACCAACTTTGGAGGATCATATCTCCTAAACCACAAGACCATTTTCCCCATTCAAAGCCGGATTTGTAGCTCTCATGGCCCTCTACAAAAGCTTCAAACACAACTTATTCCAATTCCTCATGGATTTTAAGTTATGGAATAATCAAAATCACAAAAAGTGAAAATGTCACTTTTTTCCAACACTTAGTAAAGTTTTCACTAAGTCAGAATCTGCCTTCACTTTTTTCCAAATGTAGGAGTATTTTTTACTTGGATCCAAAAAGTATCAAAACCAAATATGATCAAACAGTTGTTGTATCATATGAGGGCTTTCCAAAATGGTCAAGAACTCCATGAAACTCCACTTAAGCCATGAGATATGACCATGCCAATATGCCTTGCTGCAAACTGTCATGGCAAGGCAGATTTGGGAGTTTTGCTCGATTTGTTCAAATTTTGCAAAGGGCAAGCAAATCTATCCATCTGAACACCTCAAGGGGGGACCAAGGAGGGACAAACACTGATCCATCAGCCTCCCAACACTTTGGAACCAAAAGTAGCATGCCAAACCTAGAAATGCCTAAAAGAGGGACAAGACTCCAATTTTGTTTTGGAGCATTTAATGGATGCACCAAGGTGGCATGGACTGAGCCTTTTCCAACTGAATTCAGTCAAGACTTATCCAACAACTAGGGAACCAGCAGTCTGTGCCCTAACCTCTAGTCAATGGCTAGAGGAGACTTGGATTCTCATTGCTCAACATTGGCCAAACCTCTGCTGCAGTTTCCATTCATTATTGCAGCAAAAACAAACTTGCTCTACTATAAATAGAGCTCAATTGTGTTCAGTTTGAGTACACTAAAGCACTACAACACTTGCTTTCCTCAAAATCTCTTTCTCCAGGCAAAAATACCTTCTTTAGCGAGGTAACTCTGAGTTTTTGAGTTAGAGAGCAATTCCACCATAACTCATGATCCAAACACATCCAACATATCATATCTAAGCTGTCCAAACTCTCACAAGTGACCTGTAATACCAAAATCACAAAGTCACCTCTCAAAACCTCAAAAATAGGACTTTTGTGCATTTTTCAAGCCATGTCTTGATCCAGTCACTTTCCAAACCAGATAAAACCTCATACACACTCCAAATATCATCCTTGAACTGTCCCAAATGGTTCCACACATCTGGAACACCATTTGAGAGAGTTACTATTTTGGCCACTTTTGCCCCTTTTGCAAGAAAGAGCTCAAACTTGTTCTTGAGGTTTCCAGCTGATTCCAACCATACTAAAAGCTTCTAAGAGATCATTTGAGGGTGTTCAAAGCATCAAATCATTTCTGGAACAAAGCCCTTGGCAGATTGCACAAAAGCTCCAAAAAGAGGTAAGCATCACAACTTGGATTCTTTGAATCATGCTTTCTTTTGATGTCCACTGATCATGCATCTCTTATACATGTTATATGTGTTGTGTTTGCACCAATTTATCATGTAATTCATGCTTGTAACAAGAGATGGCATAAAAAATGCAAATCATGGCCTATTTCAAAACCACTATCGGGTTTGTCAATAGGAGCATGATCTGAAAAAAACACCACCACCATTGGATTCCTTGTGAAATTCTAGGCAGGATAGACCTAAATTTTGCCCCAATCCATGGAGAAATGAGAAAGTTATGGCCTTCACGTTTTTAACCAAAATCTTGCCTTGCCTTGCCTTGGGCTAGGTCAAAAATAAGGCAAGCCTTGTATATTTGTGGTTGTGTTTCAATCAACGGATGTATCACCACCTCAGTGGTAAGGTGCACGCCCTATACACAAGAGGTCTGAAGTTTGAATCCCCCTCGCCCCAGATCCTCTTTTTGCTTCTTTTTCCACTTTTTATTATTTTTCTTATTATTTTTAATGATTTGAAAAATTAATAACTCCCTCAATTTTAATTATTTTTGATTGGTTCTTATTTCAAAAAATCACAAAAATGTTGAAATATTTTATTCCACAAAAAAATAAATTTATATTAGTTATTGAATGTAATTAGTATTTTTGTGAATAAATTCATTTTTAATTATTTTTAAACATTTAAAAGTGAATATTTACTTTGAAAATCAAAACCAAATGAGTTTTAATTCACCTTGTGATTAAAACCTCATTTTTCAAACCTTAAACAAAAATCACAAGTGGTTTATTCAAACTTATTTGGTATTTTTATCATTGTTATTGATTTTCTTTAAATATTTACTTTTAAAGGAAAACAAAATTAGGGTTTCTTTGATTTTCACCCTCATCAATCATTTTCAAACTCTTTGGGCCTCTAATAGAGTGTAAGACCCAACCCCTTTGTAAAAACACCATATTTTGGGCCTCAGTCATTGTATAAGTCCCACTGTATTTTCAAAAATCTCGGCGTGATCGCCATTTCAAAACGAAAATCAATTGGGACTCTCCTTGAGCTATAAGACCCATTCCTTAAACCTTTGGGTCTCTAATAGAGTGTAAGACCCAACCCCCTTTGAAAACCAAAACCTTTTTTGGGCCTCATTCATTGTATAAGACCCACTGCGTTTTCAAAAACCTCGGCGGGATCGTCGTCTTTTTAACGAAACTCTGGGCCTCTCCTTGAGCTGTAAGCTCCACCACTTGTACAAAAATAAATCATTGGGCCTCTTGAGAGAGTGTAAGACCCATCCCTTTGTACAGAAAACCTTTTTTAGGGCCTCAGTCGCTTGTATAAGTCCCTATACAATTTCAAAACAACAGTGCAATCACTGATAAAACCTTGGGCCTCTCCTTGAGCTGTAAGCCCCAACAATCTTTTCAAAGTACTTTCTTTTTTGATTTTGAATATAATATTGTTATCAAAGCTTTCTTTGTTGAACAACTAACAAAACAGCATGGAAGCTCTACAACCGAGTAAGTGTTTACCCGCTTTCTTTATTGCTTTCATATATATATATATATATATATATATATATATATATATATATATATATATATATAAAGTGTATTGTGGGGCTGCTCACTGTAAGTCTTCTTTCACAAACTTTTATATACTTGTCAAATATGAACTGTGTAATACTAGTATAGTTATTTAGAATTTTCCCCGGCAACTACGTCTAGCACTAGGTAAAGCCCTGTTGGTGTAGGGCGAATTTTTGCATGGTTGCGAAGCACGATCGCTTTGGGGTACTACAGTTCGATTCATTTTTTATCCTATTGAAGCTGATGAAGGAAGGGAAATAGATGTCTCCAATTAACCCTGCTTGCATACTGAGTTTAAACAGATGACTATTGGTTTACAGATGCTATTGAGATTGTGGGTCTCTCTTAGGTTATTTTGTTAAAATAGTGCCTGGGCGATTGGTGGGAGGTTTAAGACTGATGCTTTTTGATTGATTGATGGAGGTATGGGATTTTGGGTTTTTTTATTAGTGTGCTCGCTAAGATTTTTCATTCTTATGCCTACGTATTCCCGTTTGACGAAACAGGGAAATCAGAGTGATCGTAGTTCCTCCTATTCTATGGGAGGAAAAGTTGTTTTGGTGTCTTGTTCAAAGCCCAAGACGTGAAGCTAAAGGTGGTTTATATCTTGTTCAAAGCCCAAGATGTGAAGCTGAAGGGTCTATTTGTATCTTGTTCGAAGCCCAAGATGTGAAGCTAAAGGGTTTTGACTTTAGAGAGAATTTGTCATCTCTAAAGGGGAGTTGTTGATGTTTGTATGCTATGGAAAAGGTACAACTTTGATGCTAAAAGGTTGATTGACTCAACCGGGGTTTTCCTTATACAAAGCCTAAGAGGAGGCTATTGACCCAACAAGAGGGTGTTTTTATGTGTCTCGTACAAAGCCCGAGATAGAGGCTAAAAGGGATTGGCTCAACAAGAGAGTTTGTTATATGTCTAGATGAAGCCCAAGAGAGAGGCTAAAGGAGTTGACTCAATAAGAGAGTCTTTTATACTCAACGAGAGAGTGTTTTTGTATCTCGTACGAAGCCCGAGATAGAGGCTAAAGGGTGATTGACTCAACAAGAGAGTCTTTTATACTCAACAAGAGAGTGATTGTCTATCTCGTACGAAGCCCGAGATGGAGGCTAAAAGGGATTGGCTCAACAAGAGAGTCTATTATATGTCTCGTATGAAGCCCGAGAGAGAGGCTAAAGGAGTTGACTCAATAAGAGAGTCTTTTATACTCAACAAGAGAGTGTTTTTCTATCTCGTACGAAGCCCGAGATAGAGGCTAAAAGGGATTGACTCAACAAGAGAGTGTTTTTGGTATCTCGTACGAAGCCCGAGATGGAGGCTAAAAATGGGTTTGACTCAACAAGAGAGCCTGAAAAGGTTAGCTCCGCTGAGGAGAATCATTGTACAAGGCCCAAGAGAAGGCCAATGTAACTGTTTCAGTGTAGCGACAGGTCCAGCATGTCGGATAAAGAGAAAATCAGTTCTTATATGGGTAATGTTGTACCTTGGGATTGATCAGAGGATTGGGGTTATTTCCTGTTCTTTAAGGAAATAGGAAATCTAAAGGGTATTGAGACTGTCCAAGTCTACGGGTGTTTTGAGAAATCTATTCTCAAATAGTGGATGATCTTTGTATAATGCCCAAGAGAAAGATGGTTTTTTAAGGGATGAAGGTCAACCCATTAACTGGTCTGACACTTGACTCAGAAAGACAACTCTAGCGAATTGATGACTAGGTTCTGTTCCTATACCTGTAGAGGTCTCTGGGTCCTTGTACTATCTCAAGAGAAGGCATGAGAACTTTTAAGAAGCCGAAGGGTCCTTGTACAACGCCCAAGAGGAGGCAGGGATGCTTTTAAGAAGCCTGTGGGTCCCCAAACCCCGAGAAGTTCAAGACATGCTATTCACTGAGAATAGATCAAGCCAGGAAAGTTTGAGAATTCGGAAGAAGCTCAAGAGATGCCATTCACGGAGAAAAGATCATCTCTGGGGAGTTAGAGCTCCTTTGACAATTTCTAAGGGTGCTTTTAAGAAGCCCGTGGGTCCCCAAACCCCGAGAAATTCAAGACATGCTATTCACTGAGAATAGATCAAGCCAGGAAAGTCCGAGAATTTGGAAGAAACTCAAGAGATGCCATTCACGGAGAAAAGATCATCTCTGGGGAGTAGAGTCTCTTTGACAACTTCTAAGGGTGACAGTCTGAGAAAGGGTTCAAAAAGAATCTGCCTTTCACATCTCCATATTGTTTAACCCCAAGAGGAGGGAAGACTGTGTCTGGTAATCCTACGGGGATCTAGTTTTGACTGTATTTAAGAGCGATCAACGGGGCTTTACCTAGTGCTAAACGTAGTTGCCGGGGAAAACTCTAAATAACTATACTAGTATTACACGGTTGATATTTGACAGGTATATAAAAGTTTGTGAAAGAAGACTTACAGTGAGCAGCCCCACAATACAGTTATATATATGAAAGCGGATAAAGAAAGCGGTTAAACACTTACTCGATTGTAGAACTTCCATGCTGTTTGGTTAGTTTGTTCAACAAAGAAAGCTTTGATAACAATATTATATTCAAAATCAAAGGAGAAAGTGCTTTGAAAAGATTGTTGGGGCTTATAGCTCAAGGAGAGGCCCAAAGGTTTGTTTTTACACAAGTGGTGGGGCTTATAGCTCAAGGAGAGGCCCAAAGGTTAATTTTTGAATTGGCGATAGCGCCGAGATTTTCTTTTAACGCAGAGGGGCTTATACAATGTCTGAGGCCCAAAAATTGTTTTGGTTATAAGGGGATTGCGTCTTACACTCTATCAGAGGCCCAAAAATTGTTTCATTTTTGTACAAGTGATGGGGCTTACAGGTTAAGGAGAGGCCCATGGGTTTTTGTTAAAAAGGCGATGATCGCGCCGAACTTTTTGATGGTATCGGGACTTATACAATACACTGAGGCCCAAAATATTATTGTTTTCAAAGGGGGTTGGGTCTTACACTCTATTAGAGGCCCAAAAATGTTTGATAAAGTTTGATGAGGGTTGAATTAATCAAAAACCCTAATTTGTTTTCAAAATATATTTTAATTGAATAAAAAATTAAATTAAATGATCAAAATTGTTTAACATGTGGAAAACAAATTGTGATCTTGGATTAATGTTTCAAAAATCAAGTTTTGACCTACAAAATGATTAGAAATCATTAAAATTTGAAAAATCAAGAAGGAAAAAATATTTTAAATGTCAAAAACAATTAAAATGTTAATTCTTTGCAAAAATATCAATTATATGAAATAAATAATATTTTTGGGATTTTTGGGTAAAATCAAATATTTTAATATTTTTGTGAATTATTAAAAAAAGAATCAACTCAAAATCATTAAAACTCAGAGAGAAATTAATTTTTGAATCAATTAAATACAATCACAAAATTCAAATATTTGAATTTTCAAAAAGGGCGCCAAGAACAAGAGCAAGAACACGCGCCACCCTCTGTTTCTGTAGATTTGCGTTTTCTATCCAATCTCACTGAATACTTGATTATATCATGCAATCTACATATCAATATACTCATTTCAACCTCACGATCATGTCTATGGTCTTTAATTTCATTTATTTTAAGCATGGAATTAGAAATCAAAGAGAAACCTCAAGAACCCTAAAATTTGCATGAAGGTTCAAAAATTCCACACCCGATTCAAACAATGCAATTGATTGAGGGAAAACACTCCATGTATGATTATGAACATATGGCCAAATTATTGTGCAGCAAAAAATGCATGGATCATAAAGTTAGAAGAGCTCATGCTTACCTCTTGCAGCTAGTAATCGTGTTTTGTGTTAGAGGTGTTACAACTAGGTTCCAATGATGTGGATAGCTTCCCTAGGTGCCATGGAGTGTGTCTGGATGCTTGGAGTGGATTGAAATGATCTAGAACTTGAGATGGTACCCCAACTACAAATTTGTCAAGAACTTGAGCAATTGGCTGGTATTTTGTGATTTTGGTGTTCCAGATGTTATGTCAGTGTTTGGATCACTTCTATATGATGTTTATGAGGTGTGTGTGTGATTGGTTTGATTGGAATAACTCTCAAACTCAAAACCCGATAGTGACTTGCCTTAGAAGGCAAAATTGGAGTGAAGAAGGAGATTTTGAGGAAAGCATCTGTTTGATGGCTTTGGTGTACTCAAACTGATCACAAATGAGCTCTATTTATATTAGAGCAAGTTTGTTTTGCAAGGAATAGTGAATGGCAACTGCTGCACAGGTTTGGCCATTGTTGAGCAATGAGAATCCAAGTCTCCTCTAGCCATTGACTAGAGGTTAGGGTACAGGCTACTGGTTCCCATGGTCTTGGATAAGTCTTGACTGAATTCAATTGCAAATAGCTCAGTCCATGCCACCTTGGTGTATGCATTGAATGCTCCAATCCAAAATTGGAGTCTTGTCCCTCTTTTAGGCAATTCTAGGTTTGGTATGCTATTTTTAGTTCCAAAGACTTGGGAGGCTTGGGATCAGAGTTGGTTCCTCCTTGGTCCTCCCTTGAGGTGTTCAGATGGATAGAGTTGCTTATCATTTGCAAAATTTGGGCAAATCGAGCAAAACTCCAAAATCCGCCTTGCTTTGGCAGTTTTCAGCAAGGCATGTAGCCATTGTCATATCTCATGGCTCAAGTTGAGTTTGGTGATGTTCTTGGTCATTTTGGAAAGCCCTCCTATGATACAACAACTGTTTGATCATAGTTGGTTTTGATACTTTTTGGATCCAAGTGAAAAATGCCCCTACATTTGGAAAAAAGTGAAGGCAGATTTTGACTTAGTGAAAATTTCACAAAAGTGGCATTTCATGTTTTCAGCCACTTTGATCATTCCATAACTCAAAATCCATAATGAATTGGAATAAGGTGTAGTTGAAGCTTTTGTAGAGGGCCATGAGGGCTACAAATCCAGCTTTGAATGGGGGAAAATGGCTTTATGGTTTAGGAGTTATGATCCTCCAAAGTTGGTACCCTCGCCACTTTATTCCATAACTTAGAAAAATTTCTAAGTTTTTATGGTTACCCCTTTTACAAGTTATCCCACTTTTCTTGATTTTTCTTTATGAATGATGATTCAAATCACACATTAACATCATTTTAGGGTTAAAAAACCATAATTGTGAAAAATCTCAAAAAGTCAAAGTTGACTTTTGTGCACAGTTGACTTTTTGTCAGATGAAATCCAAATTGTGTGATCCTCTATGAAATCAAGTCCTTGACCTAAATCAAACTTGATGGACATGTTCCATAGGTGTCATAGGGTGTATTGAATCACGTCCCAAGGTTTGGGAGCATGTCTTGGTCAAAAGTCAAAGCTATAGTTGACTTTTCCCACGAAACCCTAACTGTGGTTCAGATGTACTTGAAACTTGGGAATCAAGCTTCTTGGATCAATCCATTGTTGCAAATGGATCAATGTAGTACGTTAGAGACCCTCAAATCCTCTCTTGAGGTCTTAGCTCATGTTTTGTCCCAAAAGTCAACTTAGGGGTGAATTAGGTCAAGAAACCCTAATTCCTGATTTTTAGTGAATGCATCCCCTGAAGAAATATTGACTTGATGATTGGGTTCATGATGTCCCTTGGGGCATCATAGGTTATGCTTTGAAGCATTGGCTCATTCCCAGAGGAAAATTTCCATCTGGAGGCCCTGGTCGACCAAAACCCTAATTTGGCGACACTGGCGATCTTGAGGCTTGATCCACCTAGAAGGGAGCATCCTTTTGCTTAATCCTTGAAATGGGAGTCCTCTTTGAAATTCTGGTACCAGATATGTGATGTTATGTGTGATGTCACAACAACACACTCTGCAATGGACAATGCAATAACAACAAATAATCAACACAATGAATTGTTCACCCAGTTCGGTTTTAACTACCTACGTCTGGGGGCTACCATGCCAGGGATGAAATTCACTACTTGTAGAATTAATTTACAGACTCAACAACCTCGTTGACAATCTCCTAAACTTAATTCCTACTAATGAACTTTCTACCTAAGAGACCACTTAGGTATGAGAACACTACCCAATCCCTAAATCACTTCAGTGATATAATTCAAAGATCACACACTTTGAATAACACTACTTGATTCTGCTTCACAGCTTTGATCAAGAACAACTCAAAACAACAATACCAATTCACACTCGAATGGTTTACAAACACGAAGACACAACGACACTCAGTCTTTAGCTCTTTTTCTTCGTTACCTTTTTCCTTCAGGAATGATGCGCATTCTAAAGCTATTTGAATTGCACTTGGACCTACTACAAAATCTGACCTGATATGTTATTTAAAACTGAATCTTCAAAATAGATTTTCTCTCTCAAAATCTTCCTAAATCTTCAGCCTTTAAACCTCCCTACAAATCTGCATCAAATCTCTATGCAATAGAGAATATCTATCCCAAGATATCCGCAACCAATGAGACTAACAACTCTCCCAATATCCAGCTAAAACGCAAACCCTAACAACATCACTAAACCTGATGTTATAAATCTTCTGCAGACCTGATGTCATGACATCGCATGTGACATCAGACTTCAAAACTTGAACCAGTTAAACACTTAACATAAACCAATGTTAATACTCAATGTTAAGACATCACCCATGTGACATCAACATTGAACAACTTTGTTTTACCAAAATTCTAGCCAATCCAAGAACCAACACTCTTGATCCATTGTGGATGTTTGAGAGGTTAGACAAGTTAAAGATCATGTCAATTCTTGATTGATCCTTTGTCTAAGTGCTCTTAGAGGGCTTGAAACCCTAATTTTTTATATTAGTGGATGCTCACCCATCTTTAGGGAGACTGATGAGGCATGATGGTTCATCCATATTGTGATGATGATTTGCCCAATGATGGGAAATCTAAGTGGTCAAAATTTGGGGTATGACAGATGCCCCTATTTAATCTTCTTGGACCCGAAGGTGTGAATGGCGAAGGTATTCGGGCATTCGGGGTGCAAGAGGATTAAATATCGGAATACCCGAAATTTTGATGGTGTTTAGGAATGGTAGGTCACGCACCCTTCTTCTTTTTCTAAGCAATGATGCTTAGAAAAGGTAAAACTTCCCCTCGATCCTGGCCTTCAGCCAAGGAACTGGTCTCAGTTTCTGAAATAAACTTCCCCTCGATCCTGGTTTCCTATCAAGGAACTAGTCTAAGTTTCTGAAATAAACTTCCCCTCGATCTTGGTTTCCTACCAAGGAAATGGTCTAAGTTTCTGAAATAAACTTCCCCTCAATCCTGGTTTCCTACCAAGGAACTGGTCTCAGTTTCTTTTGTCAATAAACTTTCTTGACAATGGACGCTATACGTAGAGGTTTTCCTCAAACTTCTCGCCGAATTTTCTTGGGGAGATTCCATTTGACGGAAAAGGTTTTGATGTTAGACTTGCTGGAGAAACCAGTCATCTGAGTTGTAGAGGTTCACAAACTTCTCTGTTGGAGATGCCATTTGTCGACTCTATCGGGGAAAATGAGTCTCTTGAGAGATTATTTCTGCTTGGGTATTACATCATACTTTTCTCGGGATCTTCCCGGAGAAACTCTATATGTTGTGATCCAATTTTGAGGTGCTGATGACCTTTTCGTCAGCGGATTTTTCTGGAGAAAAATTGCTGCATTATCGAATCTCCGATTGAGAGGCTTTCTCTGGAGATTTTCCTTAATCTGGGAAAGCGGAGATATCATCTTCAATGGCGAAGAGTGACATTTGTCGAATGTTTTCTTGTCTTTCAGAGGTTCAAGTTGTCAAACTGGTCAATGGCCAAGTCTAATCCAGAAATAAGCTGGAGAAGAGAGATTATTCAGATGCAACATTTCCTGGCGAGGAAAGAAGTGACAACTCGATTGAGAGGACTGTTATCACTAGGGGATAAGACCGACTAGAGTGATAGTGATGCAATATGAATGCGAATGTAAATCAATAATGCATGATGTATGTATGTTTATGTTGACAAAACTGACACGACATACAAAGTGATGGATGAACACGACGGGATACTCGGCCACTGCGGGGGGATGAAGAGGTATCGCTGGCTCAAGATAGCAATTCTTCCTTGCTTAGGAGAAATAGTTCCCATGGGGAGCTATATTGGTCGGACTTAGGAGATGAAAACTCGGCCGGGGGTATCAGATGGGAAAACCGCATCTGATACAGCTGATCCTTCATTCAGGCGCACTGGCTTAGAAGGAGTACTTTGATTCTGCACTTTGAAGCTCGATTACTTCTGGAGAAGCGGGCGACATTCTTCCGATGTTCAACAGTCAAAAGAAATTACCATCTTTATTTTGAAGCAGAAAAGTTTTACAAGTAATTTCATTTTTGTTTCATATTAAGAATCGTCTATCATATTAAAATGTCGTTCTTATAAAGCTAAAACAAATGAGAATTATAAACAAAAGCACAAGGGCTCAAATTTTATTGATAGGATGGAGATCAGCCAAGCGCGTGATTCCATAGAGTATTTACAAAGTTTAGAAAATGGTAATTTACGGGAAGAGGGCTACATTGAAACATAACGACCATTATCCTTCTACCAACTTTGAATTCTGGGCATCCTGAGCTTCTGTCGAAGATGACCTTGACTGGATGTTTTTCGACAAATAGTGTTACCGCTGGGGGATTTCACCTTGTCGGACGTAGTTACTTGCCATTAATCCCTAACTTTTGCCTGGATTGTACTTTGAGATTTCCAATCCACCAGGATGATTTTTGCTTATGTCTCTAATTTTTGCCTGGACCGCCCTTTCGGGTTTTCAATCCACCGAGATGTTTTTATTTTTATTTTTTTATTTAGGCGAAGTATTTCTTGACTACATCAACATTCGTGGGGTAGGTACATTCTTCTCCATCCATCGTTGCAAGTCTCAAGGTGCCGCCTGAGAAAGCTTTCTTGACCACATAGGTGCCATCATAATTCGGGGTCCATTTGCCCCGGGAATCAGTGAGAAATGATTGTATCTTCTTGAGCACAAGGTCTCCTTTTCTGAAGACGCGAGGTCAGACATTTTTGTCGAACGCCTTCTTCATCCTTTGCTGATACAACTGACCATGTCATAGAGCCGTTATTAGTTTCTCTTTGATCAGGTTGAGTTCGTCATGTCGATTTTGACACCATTCAGCTTCTGTTAGCTTACTTCCATCAACACCTTGATTGATGGGATCTCTACTTCTATGGGGAGCATGCTTCCATGCCATACACTAGAGAGAAATGGGTTGCCCCTGTTGAAGTGCGGACAGATGTGCGATAACCGTGAAGAGCAAAGGGTAACATTTCGTGCCAATCTTTGTAGGTTACAACCATTTTTTGAACAATCTTCTTGATGTTCTTGTTAGCCGCTTCTACCGCTCCGTTCATCTTGGGTCGGTAGGGAAATGAGTTATGGTGTTCGATCTTGAACTCTGCGCACAACTCTTTCATCATCTTATTGTTCAAGTTAGATCCATTATTAGTAATGATCTGGCTCAGAACACCATAACGGCAGATGAGATTGTTTTTTATAAAGCGGACCATGACCTGTCGGGTTACATTAGCGTACGACGCTGCTTCGACCCACTTTGTGAAGTAGTCAATGGCGATCAGAATGAACCGGTGTCCGTTTGAAGCCTTGGCCTCAATCATGCCGATCATGTCGATTCACCATATGGAAAAAGGCCACGGGGAAGAGAGAACTTTGAGATGCGTTGGCGGTACATGGACTTTGTCAGAGTATACCTGACACTTGTGACACCTCCTCATGTACTTGTAGCAGTCGGATTCCATTGTCAACCAATAGTACCCCGCTCTCAAAAATTTTTTCGCCATTGTATGTCCATTGGCCTGCGTGC
Source organism: Lathyrus tuberosus (assembly GCA_022829125.1). NCBI lineage: Eukaryota > Viridiplantae > Streptophyta > Magnoliopsida > Fabales > Fabaceae > Lathyrus > Lathyrus tuberosus. Next base: position 13,749,949 of record JALAZF010000030.1, on the reverse strand, counting down.
CAAAGGATCCTTCGTGAATTTCTTTTATCAGCATGTCTGCCTCTGGTCTGTCTACACATCGGAGCAAGACCATATCAAAGTTTCTCTTATAGAGTGTATCACCGCTCAGGAAGAAGCTGCCAGCTAGCCTTTTGAGGGTTTTTCTATCCTTCCTTAGTGTCCCAGATGGGTATTCTTGTTTCTGTAGGAAGCATTTGATATCGTGATACCAAGGTTTGTCGTCTATGATTGCTTCAATCGTGAAGATGTAAGCGGGCCGTTAAAGGCGTATTATGTCGATCTTAGGTAGGTCATTCCATTGACCTACGCTAATCATGGAAGAGAGAGTGGCTAATGCATCAGCCATGTGATTCTCATCACGAGGGATGTGATGAAACTCGATTCTATTGAAGAAGGGTAGCAACCTTCTTGCATAATCTTTATAAGGGATCAATCCTGATTGGTATGTGTTCCAATCTCCTTTGATCTGATTGACGACCAGGGATGAGTCGCCATATACGTCCAAGTTTTTGATCCTTAAGTCAATCGCTTCTTCGAGACCCATGATACAAGCTTCGTATTCGGCCTCGTTGTTTGTACACTTGAACATAAGTATGGCGGTGAAAGGAATGTGGGTACCCTGAGGGGTAATAATTATTGCCCCAATTCCATTTCCATATTGATTGACGGCTCCGTCAAAGATTAGTCCCCATTGGGAACCTTGTTCTGGCCCTTCACTAGGTAGCGGTTCATCGCAAGCTTTCATTTTCAAATACATGACATCTTCGTCTGGGAAGTCAAACCTGATTGATTCTTGATTGTCAATCGGTTGATGAGCCAAATGATTGGCTAAAATACTTCCTTTAACGACTTTTTGAGCATGGTACTCTATGTCATATTCTGATAACAACATCTGCCAACGGGCAATCCTTCCCGTGAGAGCAGGCTTTTCAAATACATACTTGATTGGATCCATTTCAGACACCAACCAAGTAGTGTGACGAATCATGTACTGGCGAATACGTTTGGCTGCCTAAGCCAAAGTGCAGAAAGTTTTCTCGAGCATAGTGTATCGAGTCTCGCAGTCGGTGAATTTCTTGCTCAGATAGTAGATGGGAGACTCTTTCTGTTTGGTTTCGTCTTGTTGGCCAAGTACACAACCCATCGAGTCTTCCAAGACTGTTAGGTAGATGATCAGCGGTCTTCCTTCCACTGGAGGTGATAGAATCAGCGGATTCAATAGGTATTCCTTGATATTGTCGAAGGCGGTTTGGTAATCTTCTGTCCAAACGCAATCCTGGTTCTTTTTAAGTAATTTGAAAATCAGCGCACAGGTCGCGATCATAAGGAATATAAATCTGGAGATGTAGTTCAAACGTCCCAAGAATCCTCTGACTTGTTTTTCAGTTTTCGGAGAAGGCATTTCTCGGATGGCCTTGACCTTGCCAGGATCAACCTGAATTCCTTTCTGGCTGACGATGAACCCTAGGAGTTTCCCTGAACGGACACTGAAGGTGCTTTTGTTGGGATTCAAGCAAAGTTTGTACTTTCTCAGCTGCTCGAATAGTTTTGACAGGTGGGTCACATGCCCCTCTTCTGTCTTAGATTTTGCAATCATGTCATCGACATATACCTCAATTTCCTTGTGTAACATGTCATGAAATAGAGTAGTCATGGCCCTTTGATAGGTTGCCCCGCGTTCTTCAAATCGAACGGCATTACCTTGTAACAAAAGGTACCCCATGGGGTAATGAACGAAGTTTCCTCCATGTCTTTCGGCGCCATTTTTATCTGATTATAGCCCGAGAATCCATCCATGAAGGAGAAAACCTTGAACTTTGATGTACTGTCTACCAACATGTCAATGTGTGGTAAAGGAAATTCGTCCTTTGGACTAGCCTTGTTTAGATCTCTGTAATTGACACACATTCTGAATTTTCGTCCCTTTTCAGAACTGGTACTATGTTGGCTAACCATTGAGGATACTCTGACGTGGCGAGGAAACCAGCGTCAATCTGTTTCTGTACCTCCTCTTTGATTTTGATGGCCATGTCTGGGTGAGTCCGTCTCAACCTCTGTTTTACTGGCAGACATTTCGATTTTAACGGTAAATGATGTTCCACGATTTTGGTATCCAACCCTGGCATGTCCTGGTAGGACCAAGCAAACACATCGGGGAATTCTCTGAGAAGCTTTGCCAGACTGTCTTTGGCAGTTGGACTGAGCAATGCCCCAATCCTGATCTCTTTTCTCTCTTTTTCTGAACCTACGTTGATCGTTTCTAACGGCTCTTTGTGAGGTTCAATGGACCTTTCCTCTTGTCGGAGTAATTGGGAGATCTCCTCTGGAATTTTGTTGTCATCTTCTTCTTCAGCCCCAAATACCGGGAACTCAAAGTTGGGAGAAGGCATCGGGTCGTATGTTTCAACGGGGTTTAAAATAAGCAATCTGCATGACGGTATGATTCGTGTTTAGAAAAGATAGAGAGAATGCAAGTGTGTGCAGTGTATTTTTTTTTACTGCTTGTTTATTTTGAATTGTTTTTAGGATTACCATTTTCTGAGTAAAGCAAAAAGAGAAAACAGCAATTAATGCGAAAATTACAGAACGACGTTATTTTATTAATGAACAAGTCGTTTCTTGAAACTACAGCCCTATAAAACAAAACTCTGTCGCTTTGGGCGAAGCAAAGAGGGATATTTACAGAAAGCGAGCCCTATCAAAACATCCGTTTCACTGGGGCAGGGTGAAAGGCTAAAGACGGCAATTACTTTGACTTATGAACAATCTTCGGAACATCGACAGCAGCCCATTGGCGGCGAACTCCTCGGTGAATCACAAAGTCTGGTACCTTCTTTCTTGGCTTCTCCTCAGAAATAACGCTGATTTCTGGCGGAGCTGGATCATTGGAATCTGTCTCCCAGGCAAAGTTGTTGTAGGAGGATTCCTCAATTGTATTTTGCATAGTATTTGTGCTCTTAGGAAAATCTCCCCATCCAGTTGGCTGGATGTCTTTGAGCCTGATACGAGAGCTCTCAGGAGCGGTGTACTTGACCATGAAGTCAAATTTTCCACTGGGTTGTCCCAAGGTGTCCCACACTTCTGTGGAACTGGAGAAGTCATCTCTCTCGATGACGTTGACCTCGGGAAATGCATAGTTGATGAACTCTAGTCCGACAAGCTTTGCCAATTCATCGTCGTACAGGATATTTTCTGAATGACCTGAGTGTTGATCCCATGACATGGTGGGGACGCATGTATTATGTTCAATGATGCTCAGCTGATTTTCATTGCTCAATGAAAGTGCTTGGAACTAAGTCCCAACAACCTCCTCTGGTTCTACATAAGTAGACGATGATAAGTTACTCACGAGGAAGGCTTGCTCTCCACAGACCGTGATGAGTTGATCGTTCTTGACGAACTTCAGTTTCTGGTGCAGCGTCGAAGTGACTGCCCCAGCCTGGTGTATCCAAGGTCTTCCTAATAAAAAGTTGTCCGCTGCCCGGACCTCCATGACCTGGAAAGTGATTAAGAAAGTGTGAGGACCAATAGTTATGGGAAGGTCGACTTCGCCAATAACTGCTTTCTGAGATCCGTCAAAGGTTTTGACGATGACCTCACTGCCCCTCATCGGGGATCCTTTGAATGATAGTCGCATTAGAGTGGACTTCGGTATAACGTTGATGGCCCATCCTGTGTCTACCAGTACGCTGGCTAAAGCATCATCCTGGCAGTTAACTGTGATATTGAGCGCCATGTTGTGACTTTTGCCCCCCTCTGGCAAGTCCTCATCACTGAATCCTACGTTGTTGCAGGAAGTGATGTTAGAGATGATGCTATCGAATTGTCGTATTGACATATCCTGTTCCACAAAGGCCTGCTCTAAGAATTTCTGTAGAGCCTCTCTGTGGGATTCGGAACTGAGTAAAAGTGATAGCACCGAGATCTTTGAAGGAGTTTGTAACAGTTGATCAACAATGTTGTATTCACTCCTTTGGATGAGCTTCAACATCTCATCGTTGTTTTTCGAAAGGTCGGGATTACTGGATTGACCGACTGGTGGATCAGGAGCTTCTGTCTGAAGTTTCTTTTCTTGGTTAGGTTCTCCAACTCCTCGGTTGAAGATTCCACCACTCCGTGTTACTCGATTGATGTCTGCGATATTCACGACGGAGGGTAATAGAATTTCCTTTCCATTCTCAATTATTGTTGCACCGTATTTCTAAGGGATTACCTTAGCTGATTCATACGGTAATGGTCCTGGCAGATAGATAACTACAGGAGCCTTCTGATTTTTCTGACTGTCGTAAGTAACTTCAATCAGCTCCTGGCTAAGAACCTTTAATTCTTCCAATAGAGGGATAATGGTACAAACATCCTTGTTCCTCTCAGGGTTAGAGATTATAACCACGTCTCTGATCTGATCAGCGAAGTAGTCTGGCGTCTAGTTGATTGGAAGCCAACAGTGGTTTAATAAGTGTTGTAAATTTCTTTGAATGAGAGCGCACCCTTGGTTACTCTCACTGCAATCTTTACAGTCCAGATAATCGTGAGAAGTGAGAAAACCGAGCTGTACTTATGTAGCGTGTAACTCTACCAAGCTGGTATTCATCAGACGAATATCAAAGATTTGAATCATATTGATCTGATAAGGATTTCTATCATGATAGTCCTAGATCCATCCAAGATCCATCTGACGCTGGAGGGCCTCTTGTATAAAAGAGCATCCCTGTTTGTTTACCGAGCAAGTCAGACAGGAATTGTAATCGTGTCGCGGCAGATTATGGTACTGGCTTTGCCTTGAGTGCATCGCCACCAAGTTGACATTCATTGCACGAATGTCATGGTTCTGAATGATGTTGGAATTCGTATAGGTCATGTTGACTCCACGAACTCGATGCTCTTGGATCCATCCAAGATCCAATTGTTCCTGTAGAGCTGATTGCACCACAGAACATCCCTGATTATTTTTAGAGCAGATATCACACTGGTGATAATTATGAGGTGGCACATGGCCAAATCCACTCTTTCTACAATGCATCTTGACCAAGTTGTCCCTTAACAAGAGTACATCGTGAATTTGATAGGTATTGTTAGACTCTCCCTCTATCAAATTAACTGCAGGTTTCTCGTGTTGAGGCAGCAGGTTCGGGAGAACATTCAGATTCGTATCTTTGAGAGATAAAACCCCGCTCCTAACAAGCTTTTGTACGTCGGATTTGAAACTGAGACAATTTTCTATGTTATGTCCTGGTCATCCTTGATGGTAAGGACAAGTCTGATCCGCTTTGAACCAGAAAGACAGATTTTCCGGTACTGTAAGAGGAGCCCGGGTTTGGACATGCCCCTTGACCAGTAGTAACGGAAATAGCTCTACGTACAACATTGATATAGGGTCGAACTCTGGTGGCCGTGTTGTACGGTTGTTGTTATATGGAGAACGAGCCTACTGAAGAGGCTGTTGTATCCTTTGCTGATATTGTTGTTGATTTGGTTAGCTTTGTGCAATCTGAGGTTGATACGTAGGAATAGGCGCAGAATTAATAGCAGGAGTTACATCTGCTATCGGTTGATAACGTCGCCTTTGCTTTCTGAGAGAGATATTCCCAATATCCTGCTCTTTTTTCTTAGGGAGAGCACTACCGTATCGCTTTGTACTACTTAATGATCCAGCGTCTTTTACTAAACGTCCTTTTCAGACGGCTTCCTCAAGACGAACTCCCATGCCCACCATCTCGGTGAAGTCACTGGGTGCACTGGCGACCATTGTGTCGTAGTAAAATGAGCTCAAGGTCTTTAAGAAGATCTTTTTCATCTCCTTTTCCTCTAGAGGTGGACAAATCTGAGCGGTAATTTCACGCCATCTCTGAGCGTATTTTTTAAAAGTTTCCTTATCCTTTTATGACATCGATCTGAGTTGATCTCTGTCTGGTGCTATGTCCAAATTGTATTTGTATTGTTGGACGAAGGTAGCGCCAAGATCTCTGAACGTGCCGATCGTGGCGCGGTTTAACCCCATGTACCACTTTAAGGCAGTACCAGTTAAACTATCCTGAAAGTAGTGAATGAGCAGCTCCTGGTTCTCTGTCTGATCTGACATTCGCCGAGCGTACATCACCAAGTGACTCTGAGGGCAAGAGTTACCCTTGTACTTTTCAAAGTCGGGCACTTGGAACTTGTGTGGTACTTTTCAGGATAGTTTAACCGGTGCCGCATTAAAATGGTACATGGGTTTAAATCGCGCCACGATCGGCACGTTCAGAGATCTGGGTGCTGCTTTCGTTCAACAATATAAATACATTTTGGACATGGCACCGAACAGAGATTAACTCATATCGATGTCACAAAAGGACAAAGAAACCTTTAAAGAATACGCTCAGAGATGGCGTGAAATCGTCGCTCAAATTTCTCCACCTCTGGAGGAAAAGGAGATGACAAAGATCTTCTTGAAAACCTTGAGCTCGTTTTACTACGATAGAATGGTTGCCAGTACGCCTAGTGACTTCACCGAGATGGTGGGCATGGGAGCTCGTCTTGAGGAAGCAGTCCGAGAGGGACGTTTAGTTAAAGACGCTGGATCATCAGGCAGTACAAAACGATATGGTAGTGCTCTCTCTAAGAAAAAAAAGCAGGATATTGGGAGTATTTCTCTCGGAAAGCAAAGACGACGTTACCAACCAGTAGCAGCTGTAACTCCTGCTATCAACCCTGTGCCTGTTCCTATATCTCAACCCCAGGTTACGCAGAGCCAACCTAATCAACAGCAATATCAGCAAAGGACACAACAGTCTCTTCAGCAGACTCGTCCTCCGTACAACAACAACCGTACAACGCGACCACCAGGGTTTGATCCTATACCCATGTTGCACGAAGAACTGTTTCCATTACTACTGGTCAAGGGGCATGTCCAAACCAAGTCTCCTCTTACAGTACCGGAAAATCTGCCTTTTTGGTTCAAAACGGATTAGACTTGTCCTTACCATCAAGGGGGACCAGGGCATAACATAGAAAACTGTCTCAGTTTCAAATCCGATGTACAAAACTTGTTAGAAGCGGGGTCTTATCTTTTAAAGATACGAATCCTAATGTTCTCACGAACTCGCTGTCTCAACACGAGAAAGCTGCAGTCAATTTGATAGAGGGAGAGTCTAACGACAGCTATCAAATTCATGATGTACTCTTATTGAGGACCAATCTGGTCAGGATGCATCGCAGAAAGAGTGGGTTTGGCCATGTGCTGCCTCATAATTATCACCGGTGTGATATCTTCTTTAAGAACAATCAAGGATGTTCTGTGGTGCAATCAGCTCTACAGGAACAATTGGATCTCGGATGGATCCATGAACACCGAATTCGGGGGGTCAACATGACTTATACGAATTCCAACATCATTCAGAACCATAACATTCGTGCAATGAATGTCAACCTGGTCGCAATGCACTCAAGGCAGAGCTAGTATCATAATCTGTCGCGGCACGATTACAATTCCTGTCTGACTTGCTCGGTAAACAAACAGGGATGCTCTTTTGTACAAGAGGCCCTCCAGCGTCAGATGGATCTTGGGTGGATCCAGGATTACCATGATAGGAATCCTTATCAGATCAACATGATTCAAATCTTTGATATTCGTTTGATGAATACTAGCTTGGTGGAGTTACATGCCAAGCAGGTTCAACTTGGTTTTCTCACTTCTCATGATTATCTGAACTGTAAAGTATACAGTGAGAGTAACCAAGGTTGCGCTCTCGTTCAAAGAACTTTACAACACTTGTTAAACCACTGGTGGCTTCCGATCTATATGGATGAAGACACGCAACAAATCAGTGTGACAAATGGGAACCCTACTAGGCATCAAAGTCAGGATGTCCGATTTATGGAAACTGGCCTGGTAAGGTTGCACTACATTCAAAGCGGGCGTGGCCAAGTGCCACCACACAACTATGAACACTGTAGAGTCTACTCAGAGAATAACCTAGGATGCTACCTTGTGCGGGCAGCCCTTCAAGGTCAGTTGGATCGTAAAGAGATTCACCCGTGTCCGAGTTCCGAGCCAATCAACTAGATGCCAGACTACTTCGCTGATCAAATCAGAGACGTTGTCATAATCTCTGATCATCAACAAAACAAGGATGTTTGTACCATCATCCCTCTACTGGATGAATCAAAAGGTCTTAACTAGGAACTGATTGAAGTTACCTATAACAGTCAGAAAAATCAGAAGGCTCCTGTAGTTATTTATTTGCCGGGACCATTACCGTATGAATCAGCTAAGGCGATCCCTTACAAATACGGTGCAGCAATAATTGAGAATGGAAAGGAAATTCCATTACCCTCCATCGTGAATATTTCAGACATCAGTCGAGTAACACGGAGCGGTCGAATCTTCAACCGAGGAGTTGGAGAGCCTAACAAAGAAAAGGAACTTCAGACAGAAGCGCCTGATCCACCAGTCGGTCAATCCAGTAATCCTGGCCTTTCAAAAAACAATGATGAGATGCTGAAGCTCATCCAAAGGAGTGAATACAACATTGTTGATCAGCTATTACAAACTCCTTCAAAGATCTTCGTGCTATCACGTTTACTCAGTTCTGAATCCCACAGAGAGGCTCTACAGAAAGTCTTTGAGCAGGCCTTTGTGGAACAGGATGTATCAATATGACAGTTCGATAGCATCATCTCAAACATCACTTCCTGCAACAACTTAGGATTCAGTGATGAGGATTTGCCAAAGGAGGGCAAACGCCACAATATGGCGCTTAATATCACAGTCAACTGCCAGGACGATGTTTTAGCAAGCGTACTGGTAGACACAAGATCGGCCATCAATGTTATGCCAAAGTCCACTCTAATGTGACTATCATTCAAAGGGTCCCCGATGAGGGGCAGTGAGGTTATCGTCAAAGCATTTGACGGGTCTCAGAAAGCAGTTATCGGCGAAGTTGACCTTCCCATAACTATCGGTCCTCACACTTTCCTAATCACTTTCCAGGTCATGGACGCCCGGGCAGCGTACAACGGTTTATTAGGAAGACCTTGGATACACCAAGTTGGGGCAGTCACTTCAACGCTGCACCAGAAACTGAAGTTCGTCAAGAACGATCAACTCGTCACGGTATATGGAGAACAAGCCTTGCTCGTGAGTAACTTATCATCATCTACTTGTGTAGAACCCGAGGAGGTTGTTGGAACTCAGCTCCAAGCACTTTCGGTGAGCAATGAGAATCAATCAGAGAAAGAAACCTCAATTTCCTCATACAAAGATGCTCTCGAGGCAATCAAAAGTAACAATGCGAAATGATGGGGACAACTTGTCATTACTACTAATAACAAAACAAAGAAGGGTCTTGGTTTTTCTGCAACCTGTACCCAGACTGCTGCTAACGATGAAAGTTTTCATCCCATTTAGGACTTCTTCCACAGTGGATATTTCCTTCACCCAGTGCATCAAGCAGTCCATACCATCAACGAGAAAGATCCCTCCGATACAGAGAAAGAGTGGAAGTCCTATCTTAACGAGGACGGTTATATGTCTCGGGAAGAGGTGCCTAAGCCATTTTGCTATCCCGCACAGAGTCCGAGATTTATACCCAGGTTAGATGTCAGAATGATATACGGAGATTGTGATCCGGAAGGATTCCGTGCTCCACCAAACTCATTAGAGGAGGACATTCTAATGAAGGACAACTTTGACCACAACTATTATGGCCCAATGGATGGCCTACCTATCTGGCAGCCATATCCAGGAGACTTGGGACAAGAAAATCAGTCGAACAATGAAAATTAGCTGAGCATCATTGAACCGAATAACTGCGTCCCCACCATGTCATGGGATCATTACTCAGGTCATTTAGAAAATATCCAGCACGACAATGAATTTGCCATGTTTGTCGGACTATAATTCATCAACTATGCTTTTCCTGAGGTCAACGTCATCGAGAAGGATTACTCCTCCAGTTCCACAGAAGTATGGGACACCTTAGGACAACCAAGTGGAAAATACGACTATATGGTCAAGTAAACTGCTCCTGAGAGCTCTCGTATCAGGCTCTAAGACATCCAGCCGACTGGATGGGGAGATCTGCCTGAGAGCACAAACACTATGCAAAATACAACAGAGGAATCCTCCTACGACAATTCTGCCTGGGAGACAGATTCCAATGATCCTTCTCCACCATAAATCAGCGTTATTTCTGAAGACAAATCAAGGAAGGTACCAGACTTTGTGATTCACCGAGGAGTTCACCGCCAATGGGTTGCTGTCGATGTTCCGAAGATTGTTCATAAGTTAATGTAATTGTCGTCTTTAACCTTTCACCCTGCCCAGGTGAAACGGATGTTTCGATAGGGTTCACTTTCTGTCAATTTCCCTCTTCGCTTCGCCCAAAGTGACAGAATTTTGTTTTATAGGGCTGTAGTTTCAAAAATCGACTTGTTCATTAATAAAATAACGTCGTTCTGTAATTTCCGCATTTTATTGTTGTTTTCTCTTTTCGCTTTTTTCAGAAAATGGTAATCCTAAAAACTAACTCGATAATAAAAACAAGAAGTTTTCCAAAGAAAATACACTACACACACTCTTGCATTCTCTCTATTTCTTCTAAAAAACAAATCATACCGTCATGCAGATTGCTTGTTTTGAACCCCATTAGAACATACGATCCGATGCCTTCTCCCAACTTTGAATTCCCAGTATTTGGGGCTGAAGAAGAAGTTGATGATGAAATTCCAGAAGAGATCTCCCAACTACTCAGACAGGAGGAAAGGTCCATTGAACCTCACAAAGAGCCGTTGGAAACGGTAAACTTGGGTTCGGAAAAAGAGAGAAAAGAAGTCAAAATTGGGGCACTACTCAGTCCAACTGCCAAAGAGAGTTTGATAAAGCTTCTCAAAGAGTTTCCCGATGTATTCGCTTGGTCCTATAAGGATATGCCAGGGTTAGATACCAGCATCGTGGAACATCACTTACCGTTGAGGTCAGAATGTCCGCCAATAAAACAAAGGTTGAGACGGACTCACCCGGACATGGCCATCAAAATCAAAGAGGAGGTACAAAAATAGATTGACGCGGGTTTCCTTGCCACGTCAGAATATCCTCAATGGTTAGCCAAAATCGTACCCGTTTCGAAAAAGGACGGAAAAGTCAGAATGTGTGTCGATTACAGAGATCTGAACAAGGCTAGTCCAAAGGACGACTTTCCTTTACCACACATTGACATGCTGGTAGACAGTACAACAAAGTTCAAAGTCTTCTCCTTCATGGATGGATTCTCGGGCTATAATCAAATCAAAATGGCGCCGAAAGACATGAAGAAAACTTCGTTCATTTCCCCATGGGGTACCTTTTGTTACAAGGTAATGTCGTTCGGTTTGAAGAACGCCGAGGAAACCTATCAAAGGGCCATGACTACTCTGTTTCATGACATGATACACAAGGAAATTGAGGTATATGTCGATGATATGATTGCCAAATCTAAGACAGAAGAGGAGCAAATGACCCACCTGTCAAAGCTATTCGAGCGGTTGAGAAAGTACAAACTCAGCTTGAATCCCAACAAGTGCACCTTCGGTGTCCGTTCAGGGAAACTCTTAGGGTTCATCGTCAGCTAGAAAGGAATTGAGGTTGATCCTGACAAGTTCAATGCGATTCGAGAAATGCCTTCTCTGAAAACTGAAAAACAAGTCAGAGGATTCTTGGGACGTTTGAACTACATTTCCAGATTCATATTCCCTATGACCGCGACATGCACGCCGATTTTCAAACTACTTAAAAAGAACTAGGATTGCGTTTGGTCAGATGACTGCCAAACCGCCTTCAACAGTATTAAGGAGTACCTGTTGAACCCACCGATTCTATCACCTCTAGTGGAAGAAAGATCACTAATCATCTACTTAACAGTCTTGGAAGACTCCATGGGCTGTGTACTTGGCCAACAAGACGAAACCAAAAGGAAAGAGTCAACAATCTACTATTTGAGCAAGAAATTCACCGATTCTGAGACTCGTTACATTATGCTTGAGAAAACTTGTTGCGCTCTGGCTTGAGCAGCCAAGCGTCTTCGCCAGTATATGATTCATCACACTACTTGGTTAATCTCAAAAATGGATCCAATCAAGTATGTCTTTGAAAAACCCGCTCTCACGGGAAGAATCGCCCGTTGGCAGATGTTGCTATCAGAATATGACATAGAGTACCACGCTCAAAAAGCTCGAAAAGCCGTTAAAGGGAGTATTTTACCTGATCATTTGGCTCATCAACCGATTGACGATCAGGAATCAATCGGGTTTGACTTCCTAGACGAAGATGTCATGTATCTAAAAATGAAAGATTGCGATGAACCGCTATCCAGTGAAGGGCCAGAACCAGGTTCCCAATGGGGACTAATTTTTGACGGAGGTGTCAATCATTATGGAAATGGAATTGGGGAAATCATTGTTACCCCTCAGGGTACCCACATTCCTTTCACCGCCAGACTTACGTTCAAGTGCACAAACAACGAGGCCGAATTAGAAGCTTGTATCCTGGGTCTCGAAGAAGCGATTGACTTAAGGATCAAAAACTTGAACGTATATGGCGACTCAGTCCTGGTTATCAATCAGATCAAAGGAGATTGGAACATATACCAATCAGGATTAATTCCTTACAAAAATTACACAAGAAGGTTGCTACCCTTCTTCAACCGAATCGAGTTTCATCATATCCCTCGTGAAGAGAATCACATGGCTGATGCATTAGCCACTCTCTCTTCCATGATTAGCGTAGGTCAATGGACCGACCTACCTAAGATCGACATAATGCGCCTTGAGAGGCCCGCTTACGTCTTCGCGATTGAAGAAGCCATAGACGACAAACCTTGGTATCACGATATCAAATGCTTCCTTCAGAAACAAAAGTACCCTGGGGCACTAAGGAAGGAACGAAAGACCCTCAAGAGGCTAGCAGGAAGCTTCTTCCTGAGCGGTGATACACTCTATACGAGAAACTTCGACATGGTCGTGCTCCGATGCGTAGACAGATCCGAAGCAGACATGCTTATGAAATAAATTCATGAAGGATCCTTTAGCACTCATGCCAATGGACACACAATGGCGAGAAAAATTCTCAGAGCTGGGTACTACTGGTTGACCATGGAATCCGACTGCTACAAGTACATAAGGAAGTGTCATAAGTGTCAGATATACTCAGACAAAATCCATGTACCGCCAACGCATCTCAAAGTTCTCTCTTCCCCGTGGCCTTTTTCCATGTGGGGAATCGACATCATTGGCGTGATTGAGCCCAAAGCTTCAAACAGACATCGGTTCATTCTGGTAGCCATTGATTATTTCACCAAGTGGGTCGAAGCAGCGTCATACGCCAATGTGACCTGACAATTGGTGGTCTGCTTTATCAAAAACAATATCATCTGCTGTTATGGTGTTCCAAGCCAGATCATTATGGATAATGGATCTAACTTGAACAATAAGATGATAAAAGAGTTATGTGCAGAGTTCAAGATCGAACACCATAACTCCTCTCCCTACCGGCCTAAGATGAACGGAGCGGTAGAAGCGGCTAACAAGAACATCAAGAAGATCATTCAAAAGATGGTTGTCACCAACAAAGACTGGCACGAGATGCTACCCTTCGCTCTTCACGGTTATCGCACATCTGTCCGCACTTCAACAGGGGCAACCCCTTTCTCTCTAGTATATGGCATGCAAGCAGTGCTTCCCATAGAAGTCGAGATCCCATCGATCCGGGTATTGATGGAAGCTAAGCTTACAGAAGCTGAATGGTGTCAAAGTCAGCACGACGAACTGAATCTGATCGAAGAAAAGAGAATAACGGCACTATGCCACGGTCAGTTGTATTAGCAAAGAATGAAGAGGGTGTTCGACAAAAAGGTTCGACCTCGCATCTTCAGGAAAGGAGACCTTGTGCTAAAAGAGATACAATCATTTTTCACTGATTCTCAGGGCAAATGGACTCCAAATTATGAAGGCCCCTATGTGGTAAAGAAAGCTTTCTCAGGCGGCGCCTTGAGACGCGCAACCATGGACGGAGAAGAATTTTCCTACCCCACGAATGTTGATGTAGTCAAGAAATACTTCAATTAAACTAAAAAAAAAACGTCTCAGTGGATTGAAAACCCGAAAAGGAGGTCCAGGCAAAAATTAGAGACATAAGCAAAAAATCATCCCGGTGGATTGGAAATCTCAAAGTACAATCCAGGCAAAAGTTAGGGAAAATGGCAAGTAACTACGTCTTATCAGTTTAGCTCCTCAGCAGTCATGCCATCCATCAGAAAACCCCAGTCACGGTCATCTTCGACAGAAGCTCAGGATGTCCCGAATTCAAAGTTGGTAGAAGGATAGTGGTCGTTATGTTTCAATGTAGCCCTTTTTCCTTAAATTACCATTTTCTAACTTTGTAAATACTCTATGGAATCACGCACTTGCCTGATTTCCATCCTATCAATAAAATTTGAGCCCTTGTGCTTTTGTTTGCAATTCTTATTTGTTTTAGCTTTATAGAACGATGTTTTAACATGATCAACGATTTGTGAAACGAAACAAAATGAATGTACTTGTTAAAATTTTCTCTGCTTTAAAATAAAGATGGAAATTTCTTTTGACTGTTGAACATCAAAAGAACATCGATTGCGTCTCCAAAGGTGTTCGAGCCTCAAATTGTCGAATCAAAGTACTCCTTCTAAACCAGTACGCCTGAATGAAGGATCAGTTGTGTCAGAGACCATGTTTCATCTGACACCCCCCGACCGAGTTCTTATCTCTTAAGCCCGACCAACGGTGTTCCCCGTAGGGACTTTCTCTCCTAAGCAAGGCAGAATTGCTATCTTGAATCAGCGATATTTCTTCGTCCCCTGCAGTGGTCGAGTATCCAGTCGTGTTCATCCGTCAGTTTGTATGTCGCGTCAGCTTTGTCAGCATATACATACATACATCATGCACTGTTGATTTGCATTCATATTCATATTGCATCACCATCACTCTAGTCAGTCTTATCCCCTAGTGATAACAGTTTTCTCAATCGAGTTGTCAGTTCTTTCCTCGTCAGGAAATGTTGCGTTTGAACTATCTCTCTGCTTCAGTTTATTTCTGGATTAGAATTGGCCCTTGACCACTTTGATAACTTGAACCTCTGAAAAACCAGAGAATCTTCGACGAACATCACTCTTCGCCATCGAAGATGATATCTTCACTTTCCCGGATTAAGGAAAATCCCCAGAGAAAGCCTCGTAATCAGAAATTCGACAATACAGCTGTTTTTCTCCGAAAAACCCGCTGACGAAAAGGTCATCAGCACCTCAAAATTGGATCACATCATATGGCATTTCTCCGAGAAGATCTCGAGAAAAGTATGATGTAACACCCCAAGCACAAGACAGTCTCTCAAGAGACTCGTTTTCCCCGATAGAGTCGACAAATGGCGTCTCCAACAAAGAAGTTTTTACACCTCTACAACTCAAACGACTGGGTTCCCCAGCAAGTTTGACATAAAAAATTTTTCTATCAAATGGCATCTCCCCAGGAAAATTCGGCGAGAAGTTTGAGGAAAATCGCTACACATAGCGTCCCTTGTCAAGAAAGTTTATTGACAAAATAAACTTAGACCAGTTCCTTGGTAGGAAACCAGGATCGAGGGGAAGTTTATTTCAGAAACTTAGACCAGTTCCTTGGTAGGAAACCATGATCGAGGGGAAGTTTACATCAGAAACTTAGACCAGTTCCTTGGTAGGAAACCAGGATCGAGGGGAAGTTTATTTCGGAAACTGATACCAGTTCCTTAGTAGGAAACCAGAATCGAGGGGATGTTTATTTCGAAAACTTAGACCAGTTCCTTGGTAGGAAACTAGGATCGAGGGGAAGTTTATTTCAAAAGAAAAATGAGACCAGTTCCTTTGCTGAAGACCAGGATCGAGGGGAAGTTTTTACCTTTTCTAAGCATCAATGCTTAGCAAAAGAAGATGAATGCGTAAACTTCCATTCATAACCACCATCAAAATTTCGGGTATTCCAATATTTAATCCTCTTGCACCTCGAATGCCCGAATACCTTCACCATTCACACCTTCGGATCCAAGAAGATTAAATAGAGGCATCTTTCATACCCCAAATTTTGACCACTAAGATTCCCATCATTGTGCAAATCATTATCACAATATGGAGGAACCTTCATGCCTCACTAGTCTCCCCAAAGATGGGTGAGCATCCACTACAATCAAACTTAGGGTTTCAAGCCCTCTCTGAGCTTTAGACAAAGGAACAATCAAGAAATGACATGATCTTCAACTTATCTAAGCCTCTCAAACATCCACAAGGGATCAAGAGGACTCCCACCTCAAGGATTAAGCACAAGGCTACAACAGTCCCAGTGGATCAAGCCTCAAAATCAACAGTGTCACCAAATTAGGATTTTGGTCGACCAGGGCCTCCAGATGGAAATTTTCCTCTGGGCATGAGCCAATGCTTCAAAGCATAACCTAAGATGCTCCAAGGGACATCATGAACCCAATCATCAAGTCAATTTGACCTCAGGGGATGCATTCATAAAAAATCAGGAATTAGGGTTTCTTGACCTAATTCACCCCTAAGCTGACTTTTTGGACAAATCATGAGCCAATACCTCAAGAGAGGATTTGAGGGTCTCTAATAAACCACATTGATCCATTTGCAACAATGGATTGATCCAAGAAGCTTGAGCAACAAGTCTCAATTTCATCAGAACCACAATTAGGGTTTCGCGAGAAAAGTCAACCGTGCCTTTGACTGTTGACCAGGACATGCTACCAAACCCTAGGACATGATTCAATACACCCTATAACACCTATGAAATCAATCCATCAAGTTTGATTTAGGTCAAGGACTTGATTTCATAGAGGATCGCACAGTTCGGAGTTCATCTAACAAAAAGTCAACTTTGACTTTTTGAGATTTTTCACAAATATGGTTCTTTGACCCTAAAATGATGTTAATGTGTGTTTGGAATCATCATTCATCAAGAAAAATCAAGAAAAGTGGGATAAATTGTAAAAGGGGTAACCATAAAAACTTAGAAATTTTTCTAAGTTATGGAAGAAAGTGGCTAGGGTACCAACTTTTGAGGATCATATCTCCTAAACCACAAGGCCATTTTCCCCATTCAAAGCCGGATTTGTAGCTCTCATGGCCCTCTACAAAAGCTTCAAACACAACTCATTCCAATTCCTCTTGGATTTTAAGTTATGGAATGATCAAAATCACAAAAAGTGAAAATGTCACTTTTTTCCAACACTTAGTGAAATTTTCACTAAGTCAGAATCTGCCTTCACTTTTTTCTAAATGTAGGGGCATTTTTCACTTGGATCCAAAAAGTATCAAAACCAAATATGATCAAACAGTTTTTGTATCATATGAGGGCTTTCCAAAATGGTCAAGAACTCCATGAAACTCCACTTAAGCCATGAGATATGACCATGCCAATATGCCTTGCTGCAAACTGTCATGGCAAGGGAGATTTGGGAGTTTTGCTCGATTTGCTCAAATTTTGCAAAGGGCAAGCAAATCTATCCATCTGAACACCTCAAGGGGGGACCAAGGAGGGACAAGCACTGATCCATCAGCCTCCCAACACTTTGGAACCAAAAGTAGCATGCCAAACCTAGAAATGCCTAAAAGAGGGACAAGACTCCAATTTTTTTTGGAGCATTTAATGGATGCACCAAGGTGGCATGAACTGAGCCTTTTCCAATTGAATTCAGTCATGACTTATCCAACAACTAGGGAACTAGCTGCCTGTGCCCTAGACTTGGATTCTCATTACTCAACATTGGCCAAACCTCTACTGCAGTTGCCATTCACTATTGCAGCCAAAACAAACTTGCTTTACTATAAATAGAGCTCAATTGTGTTCAGTTTGAGTACACCAAAGCACTGCAGCACTTGCTTTCCTCAAAATCTATTTCTCTAGGCAAAAATACCTTTTTTAGTAAGGTAACTCTGAGTTTTTGAGTTAGAGAGCAATTCCACCACAGCTCATGATCCAAACACATCCAATATGTCATATCTAAGCTGTCCAAACTCTCACAAGTGACCTGTAACACCAAAATCACAGAGTCACCTCTCAAAACCTCAAAAATAGGACTTTTGTACATTTTCAAGACATGTCTTGATCCAGTCACTTTCCAAACCAGATAAAACCTCAAACACACTCTAAATATCATACTTGAACTGTCCCAAATGGTTCCACACATCTAGAACACCATTTGAGAGAGTTGCTATTTTGGCCACTTTTGCCCCTTTTTGCAAGAAAGAGCTCAAACTTGTTCCTGAGGTTTCCAGCTGATTCCAACCATCCTAAAAGCTTCTAAGAGATCATTTGAGGGTGTTCAAAGCATCAAATCATTTCTGGAATAAAGCCCTTGGCAGATTGCACAAAAGCTCCAAAAA
Source organism: Lathyrus tuberosus (assembly GCA_022829125.1). Classification (NCBI taxonomy): domain Eukaryota; kingdom Viridiplantae; phylum Streptophyta; class Magnoliopsida; order Fabales; family Fabaceae; genus Lathyrus; species Lathyrus tuberosus. Next base: position 13,731,542 of record JALAZF010000030.1, on the reverse strand, counting down.
GAGGTAAGCATCACAACTTGGATTCTTCGAATCATGCTTTCTTTTGATGTCCACTAATCATGCATCTCTTATACATGTTATATGTGTTGTGTTTGCACCAATTTATCATGTAATTCATGCTTGTACCAAGAGATGGCACAGAAAATGCAAATCATGGCCTATTTCAAAACCACTATCGGGTTTGTCAATAGGAGCATGATCTGAAAAAAACACCACCACCATTGGATTCCTTGTGAAATTCTAGGCAGGATAGACCTAAATTTTACCCCAATCCATGGAGAAATGAGAAAGTTATGGCCTTCACGTTTTAAACCAAAATCTTGCCTTGCCTTGCCTTGGGCCAGGTAAAAAACAAGGCAAGCCTTGTATATTTGTGGTTGTGTTTCAATCACGGATGTATCACCACCCTAGTGGTAAGGCGCGCGCCCTATACACAAGAGGTATGGGGTTCGAATCCCCCTCGCCCCAAATCCTCTTTTTGCTATTTTTTCCACTTTTTTATTATTTTTCTTATTATTTGTAATGATTTGAAAATTTAATAACTCCCTCAATTTTAATTATTTTTTATTGGTTCTTTTTTCAAAAAATCACAAAAATGTTGAAATATTTTATTCCACAAAAAAACATCAAATTTATATTAGTTATTTGATATAATTAGTATTTTTGTGAATAAATTCATTTTTAATTATTTTTAAACATTTAAAAGTGAATATTTACTTTGAAAATAAAAACCAAATGAGTTTTAATTCACCTTGTGACTAAAACCTCATTTTTCAAACCATAAACAAAAATCACAAGTGGTTTATTCAAACTTATTTGGTATTTTTATCATTGTTATTGATTTTCTTTAAATATTTACTTTTAAAGGAAAACAAAATTAGGGTTTCTTTGATTTTCACCCTCATCAATCATTTTCAAACTCTTTGGGCCTCTAATAGAGTGTAAGGCCCAACCCCTTTGTAAATATACCATCTTTTGGGCCTCAGTCATTGTATAAGCCCCCATGTATTTTTAAAAATCTCGGCGCGATCTCCATTTCAAAACGAAAATCAATTGGGCCTCTCCTTGAGCTATAAGACCCATTCCTTAAACCTTTGGGCCTCTAATAGAGTGTAAGACCCAACCCCCTTTGAAAACCAAAACCTTTTTTGGGCCTCAGTCATTGTATAAGACCCACTGCATTTTCAAAAACCTCAGCGCGATCGTCGCCTTTTTAACGAAACTCTAGGCCTCTCCTTGAGCTGTAAGCCCCACCACTTGTATAAAAATAAATCATTGGGCCTCTTGAGAGACTGTAAGACCCATCCCTTTGTACAGAAAACCTTTTTAGGGCCTCAGTCACTTGTATAAGTCCTTGTACAATTTCAAAACAACAGTGCAAGCACTGATAAAACCTTGGGCCTCTCCTTGAGTTGTAAGCCCCAACAATCTTTTCAAAGTACTTTCTCCTTTGATTTTGAATATAATATTGTTATCAAAGCTTTCTTTGTTGAACAACTAACAAAACAGCATGGAAGCTCGACAACCGAGTAAGTGTTTACCCGTTTTCTTTATTGCTTTCATATATATATATATATATATATAAACTATATTGTGGGGCTGCTCACTGTAAGTCTTCTTTCACAAACTTTTATATACTTGTCAAATATCAACTGTGTAATACTAGTATAGTTATTTAGAGTTTTCCCCGGCAACTACGTCTAGCACTAGGTAAAGCCCTATTGGTCACTCTTAAATACAAACAAAACTAGACCCCCATAGGATTATCAGACACAGTCTTCCCTCCTCTGGGGGTTAAACAATATGGACACGTGAAAGGCAGCATTCTCGGTGAACCCTTTCTCAGACTGTCACTTTTTAGAAATTGTCAAAGAAACTCTACTCCCCAGAGTTGATCTATTCTCAATGAATGGCATCTCTTGAGTTTCTTCCAAATTCTCGAACTTTCCTGGCTTGATCTATTTTCGGTGAATGGCATTTCTTGAACTTCTCGGGGTTTGGGGATCCACAGGCTTCTTAAAAGCATCCCCGCCTCCTCTTGGGCGTTGTACAAGGACCATTCAGCTTCTTAAAAGCTCTCATGCCTTCTCTTGGGCTTAGTACAAACACCTAGAGACCTCTACAGGTATAGGAACAGAACCTAGTCATCAATTTGCTAGAGCTATCTTTCTGAGTCAAGTGTCAGACCAGTTAATGGGTTGACCTTTATCCCTTAACCTACCAGCCTTCTCTTGGGCATCATACAAAGATCATTCACTATCTGAGAACTGATTTCTCAAAACACCAGCAGACTGGGACAGTCTCAATACCCTTTGGATCTCCCATTTCCTTAAAAAACAGGAAATAACCCTGATCCTCTGATCAGTACAAAAGCACAGTCTTACCTTTAATTGTTCCCTTTATAAGAACTGATTTCCTCTTTTATCCAACATAATGGACCTGTCACTAAACTGAAACAATCACCAACAGTTAGCCTCCTCTTGGGCTTTGTACTATGATTCTCCCCACACTCTCTTGTTGAGTATAAAAGACTCTCTTGTTGAGTCACACCTTTTAGCCTCTATCTCGGGCTTCGTACAAGATACAAAAGCACTCTCTTGTTGAGTATAAAAGACTCTCTTGTTGAGTCACTTCCCTTTTAGCCTCTATCTCGGGCTTCGTACGAGATACAAAAACACTCTCTTGTTGAGTATAAAAGACTCTCTGAGTCAAACCTTTTGAGCCTCCGCCTTGGGCTTCGTACAAGACACATATAAAAGCACTCTCTTGTTGTGTCAGTTACTCGTTAGCACTCTCTTGTTGAGTCAACCCTTTTAGCCTCTATCTCGGGCTTTGCACGAGACACAAAAGCATCCTCTTGTTGGGTCAATCGACTCCTCTTAGGCTTTGTATAAGGAAACCCCGGTTGAGTCAATCAACCTTTTAGCATCAATTTATGCCTTGCTCACAGTATACAAACATCAACAACTCCTTTTCCCCTTCATCTAATTGCTGTAAGCGGCAAGCCTCTGGATTATTTACGTCCACACCACTGTCCCTCTTTTAGCATGAGAAATTCCTAAGGAAAGATAGCATTTCTATACACTGAGTTAAAGTCTTCTCCTTCTGGTTAAAAATCCCCTATAAAGGAAATTATGGCATTGCAGGATTCACATATCCTAGTTAAAGTAGTTCTCCTTTATAATCAGTCACCCAACAGTTGTGATAAACATCCCCTTTAGAGATGACAAATTTTCTCTTATCCATAAATCCTTTAGCTTCACATCTTGGGCTTCGAACAAGATACAAATAGACCCTTCAGCTTCACATCTTGGGCTTTGAACAAGATACAAATTACCTTTAGCTTCACGTCTTGGACTTTGAACAAGACACCAAAACGACCTTTTTCCTCCCATAGAATAGGAGGAACTATGATCGCTCTGATTTCCCTGTTTCACTAAACGGGAATACGTAGGCATAAGATTGAAAAAATCTTAGCGAGCATACTAATCAAAAACCCAAAATCCAGTATATCCTCCAAATCAACCGAAAAACATCAAATTTAAACACATTATCAAAAACCTCACCAATAGTCTAAACACCGTGTTCACAAGAGAAATAACCGAAAATTGGGCCCCACTTCCACATAGCATTTGTAACCTACTAGACCGCTGTTCAAACTCAGCATGCAAACAGGGTTAATTGGAGACATTTATTTCCCTTCCTTAGTCAGCTCAATAGGATAAAAAATGAATCGAATTGTAGTACCCGTGTGATAATGACTCAGGACCATAAAAATCGCGCTACAAGGACACAACAGCCTCTTCAGCAGGCTCGTCCTCCGTACAATAACAACCGTACAATGCGACCACCAGGGTTCGACCCTATACCCATGGTGTACGCCGAACTGTTTCCATTACTACTGGTCAAGGGCAGGTCCAAACCAGGTTTCCTCTTATAATACCAGAAAATCTGCCTTTTTGGTTCAAAGCGGATCAAACTTGCGATTATCATCAAGGAGGACCGGGGCACAAAATCGAGAACTGTGTCAGCTTCAAATCCAATGTTCAGAAACTTATTAGGAGCGGGGTCTTATCCTTCAAGGATACGAATCCAAATGTTCAGACAAACCCGCTGCCTCAACATGAGAAAGTTGTAGTAAATTTGATAGAGGGAGAATCTAACCACAACTATCAAATTCATGATGTACTCTTATTGAGCGCCAACCTGGTCAAAATGCATCACAGACAGAGCGGATATGGGCATGTATTATCTCGTAACTATCACCAGTGTGATATCTGCTCGAAAGACAATCAAGGATGTTCTGTGGTGCAATCAGCTCTACAGGAACAATTGGATCTCGGATGGATCCAGGATCACCAAATTCGTGGGGTCAACATGACTTATACGAATTCCAACGTCATTCAGAACCACAACATTCTGGCAATGAATGTCAACATGTTGGCAATGCACTCAAGGCAAAGCCAACATCATAATCTGCCATAACACGATTACGATTCCTGTTTAATTTGCTCAGTAAACAATCAGGGATGCTCTTTTATACAAGAGGCCCTCCATCACCAGATGGATCTTGGATGGATACAGGATTACCGCGATAAAAATCAGTATCAAGTGAATATGATTCAAATCTTCGATATTCGCTTGATGAATACCAGCTTAGTGGAGTTACATGCTAAGCAAGTCCAGCTCAGTTTTCTGATTTCGCATAATTATTAGAACTATAAGGGATGTCGTGAGAGTGACCAAGGATGTGCTCTCGTTCAAAGAACTTTTCAACACTTGTTAAACCACTGGTGGCTTCCGATCTATCTAGATGAAGACATACAACAAATCAGTATGACCGATGGGAACCCTACTAGGCATCAAAGTCCAGATGTTCGATCAATGGGAATAGATCTAGTGAGGTTGCACTGCATACAGAGCGGACGTGGCCGGGTGCCACCACACAACTATGAACGCTGTAGAGTTTGCTCAGAAGATAATCAAGGATGTTACATCGTGCGAGCAACCCTTCAATGTCAATTGGATCACAACGAGATTCGACCGTGTCCAAGTTTAGGGTCAATCACTTTGATGCCAGACTCTTTTGCTGATAAAATCAAGGACGTCGTAGCAATCTCTGATCATAAGAGGACCAAGATGTTTGCGCCATCATCCCTTTACTTGACGAATCGAAAGTTCGCAAATAGGAACTGATTGAAATTACTTACAATGGTCAGAAAAATCAGAAGGCTAATGTAGTTATCTATCTACCGGGACCGTTACCGTATAAATCAACTAAGGTTATCCTTTACAAATACGATGCAACAATAATTGAGAATGGAAAGGAAATTCCATTACCCTCTGCCGTGAATATTGGAGACATCAGTCGAACAACACGGAGCGGTCGAATCTTCAACCGAGGAGTTGGAGAACCTACCAGAGAAAAGGAACCTCAAACAGAAGTTCCTGATCAACCAGTCGAACAATCCAGTGATCCCGACCATCCAAAGAATAGAGATGAGATATTGAAGCTCATCCAGAAGATTGAATACAACATTGTTGATCAGCTATTGCAAACTCCTTCAAAAATCTTAGTGTTATCACTTTTATTCAGTTCCGAAGCTCACATGGAGGCTTTACAGAAAGTCTTAGAGCAAGCCTTTGAGGAACAAGATGTGTCAATAAGACAATTTGACAGCATCATCTCCAACATCACTTCCTGCAACAACTTGGGATTTAGTGATGAGGAACTGTCGGAAGAGGGCCCAAGACATAACATGGCACTCAATATTACAGTCAACTGCCAGGATGACGCTTTAGCCGGCGTACTGGTAGACACCGGATCGGCTCTAAGCGTGATACCAAAGTCCACTCTAATGCAACTATCATTCAAAGCATCTTCGATGAGAGGCATTGAAGTCACCGTCAAGGCATTTGATGTATCCCGAAAAATAGTTATCGGCGAAGTCGACCATCCCATAACTATCGGTCCTCACACTTTCCTAGTCACTTTCCAGGTCATAGACATCCGAGCAACATATATCTATTTGTTGGGAAGACCTTGGATACACGAGGCTGGGGTAGTCACTTCGACACTTCACTAGAAGCTGAAGTTTGTCAAGAATGACCAACTCGTCACAGTCTGCGGAGAGCAAGCCTTGATTGTGAGTAACTTATCGTCGTCCACTTGTGTAGAACCAGAAGTGGTTGTATGAACCCAGTTCCAAGCACTTTCAGTGAGCAATGACAACCAATCAGAAAGAGGAACGTCGATTTCCTCGTACAAAGATGCTCTCGAAGCGATCAGAAGTAACAATGCAAAGGGATGGGGACAACTTGTCATTCCTACTGATAATAAAACAAAAAAGGGTCTTGGTTTCTCTTCAACCTGTACCCAGACTGCTACTAACGATGAGAGTCTTCATCCCATTCAAAACTTCTTCTGTGGTGGAGGTTTTCTTCACCCGGTGTCTCAAGAAGTACACACCATCAACGAGGGAGATTCCTCCGATAATGATGAAGAATGGAAGTCCTATCTTAACGAGGAAGGTTATATGTCTCAGGGAGAACTGCCTATGCCATTTTTCTTTACGGAGTCAGATGTCAAAATGATATACGGAGATTGTGATCCAGAAGGATGTCGTGCTCCACCCAACTCATTAGAGGAGGACAATCTGATGAAAGACAACTTTGACCATGACTATTATGGCCCAATGGATGGCCTGCCTATCTGGAAGCCATGCCCAAGAGACTTGGGGCAAAAGAGTCAGCTGAAAAATGCATATCAGCTGAGCATCATTGAAAATAATACCTGCGTCCCCACAAAATCAGGGGATCTTTACTCATGGCATTCAAAAAATATCCAGTACAACGATGAATTCGCAATAATTACAGGACAAGAGTTCCTTAACTATGCCTTTCTTGAGGTCAACGTCATCGAAAGGGATTACTCCTCCAGTTCCAAAGAAGTGTGGGACACCTTGGGACAACCAAGTGGAACATTCGACTTTCTGGTCAAGTACACCGCTCCTGAAAGCTCTCGTATCAGGTTCGAAGACATCTAGCCAACTGGATAGGGAGATCCACCTGAGAGTACAAACACTGTGCAAAATACAGCTAAGGAATCCTCCTATGACAACTCTGCCTGGGAGACAGATTCCAATGATCCTGCTCCACCAGAAATTAGAGTTATTTCTGAAGACAAACCAGTAGGAAAGTACTAGACTTTGTGATTCACCGAGGAGTTCGCCGCCAATGGGTTGCTATCAATGTTCCGAAAGTTGTTCATAAGTCAAAGTAATTGCCATCTTTACTTTAACCTTTCACCCTCCCAGGTGAAACGGATGTTTTGATAGGGCTCACTTTCTGTAAATGTACCTCTTCGTTTTGCCCAAACCGACAGAGTTTTGTTTTATAGGGCTGTAGTTTCAAGAATCGAGAAGATCATAAATAAAATAAAGTCGTTATGTAATTTCCGCATTTATTGCTGTTTTCTCTTTTCGTTTTTCAGAAAATGGTAATCCTAAAAAACAGCTCAAACAATAAAAACAAGCCGTTTTCAAAAAAAATACACTGCACGCGCTCTTGCATTCTCTCTATCTCTTCTAGAAACAAATCATCACGTAATGCAGATTGTTTGTTTTAAACCCCTATTATTTCTTTGATTTTGTGGTTGGCATTATTTTGCTAAAACTATTCTAGCAGCAAGATGTTGAAACAAGATGTTCTAATATTCTGCATTAAACATGTCGGATAAAGATGTCCCATCCTGGATCATAGGACATCGCGTCTGATTTTCGTTTTAAAGGAAGATTCTGTTGTTGGTATTTGTTACTGAATATTCTGTGAATATTTAGTTATCCTATGTGGCATCCAAAGTATTTTGGGTTGAGTTTTTTTGTGTTGGTTTTCGGATTTTCACCATTTTCTAAATATGGAGACATATTAGGAAACCTTGGATTGAAGACCTATTTTCTTGGAGTTTTTATTGCAGAATTGTGTGCAGTCTCTTTGCTGCGTTTTGAAGCCCAATCCATTCCAGATTTAATGCTATATATTGACTGGTGTAAACCTAGTTTAGGTGTGGAACTTACGTGTGTTTTGTTAGGGTTTTTGAGTGTTATTTGTGAGCCTAACTGGTATCATTCTGATAACAGTACAAGGACTGGTTTTGTGTTGTAAGTTCTGTCAGTTACTCATAAGCTTTTAAGCATTGAGTTTCTTGTGTGTCAATTCTCATAAGCTTTGAAGTATTGAGAATTGTGTGTTTTGAAAGTGTTGCTTTTGTTTTGTTACTTGTGTTGAAAGGAACCAGTCACGGTTTATGGTTGAAGAGGGATTTGAGGAGGGCCTCATACCTAGGCGCGTCTTAGGTAGAAGTCATAGGAAGGGTAGTGATTAAGTGAGCGGATTGTAACCGGGTGTGGTTGCTGTATGATATGTGAATTGATACTATTGTATATTGATTTCGTCCCTGGCTTGGTAGCCCCTAGAGTAGGATTGTTGATCCGAACTGGGTAAACATATCACTGTGTTCTTTACTTTCTGCACTGTTATTATTATTGTTAACTTGTTCATTGTGTTGGATATCGGTGTCTCAACATCTGTGTAGGACATCTGATATCTGTGCCAGAATTTCAATTGGTATCAGAGCTTGCACCCTTGTTTGGTTCTGGGTGAGTTTCAGGGAAGGTACTTTCTGGTGCAATGGACAAGGATGGAGGATTTTTTAACAAACCACCTCTGCTTGATGGTTCCAACTATGACTACTGGAAACCAAGGATGGTAGCATTCATCAAATCCATGGATGATCAAGCATGGAAAGCTGTTATCAAAGGATGGGAACCCCCAAACGTTAGAGATGGAGAAGGTAATCCTACTGATGTGGTGAAGGAAGAGGAAGACTGGGATGATGCAAAGTACAAAGGGTCCTTGGGAAATTCCAAAGCCATGAATGCACTGTATAATGGTGTTATTAAGAATATCTTCAGGTTAATTGAACATTGCACCATTGCAAAAGAGGTGTGGCAGGTCTTGAAGGTTGCTCATGAAGGGACTTCAAAGGTGAAGATGTCAAAACTTTAGCTTCTCACTACCAAGTTTGAGAATTTGAAGATGAAGGAAGATGAGAGCATTCATGATTTTCACATGAACATTATTGAGATAGCTAATGCTTCAAGTGCCCTAGGTGAAAAGATGTCTGATAGCAAACTGGTCAGAAAAATCCTCAGATCTATACCTAAGAGATTTGACATGAAAGTGACTGCTATAGAGGAAGCTCAGGACATAGATAAGATGAAAGTGGATGAACTTGTGGGATCACTTCAAACATTTGAATTGGGGATCAGTGAAAAGTATGAAAAGAAGAAAAGTATAGCTTTTGTGTCAAATGCTGGTGATTCAGACGATGAAGGTAACCTGGTCAGAGATGAAGGGGTGTCTAAAGATCTGGTATTGCTTGGAAAACAATTTAACAAAGTGTTGAAAAGGATGGACTGGAAGTTAAGAGCAAATATTCAGAACAAGTCACTCGACATCAGTAAAAACCAGGATGGAGGCAGAAGGTCCACAACTGAAGAAGACTCCAATCAAGGGAAGAGAGTTCAGTGTTTTGAATGTGAGGATTTGGGCACATAAAAACTGAGTGTCCCACGTATCTCAAAAGGCAGAAGAATGGCTTATTTGTGTCTTGGTTAGAAGGAGAGTCTGAGAGTGATCTTGAAGAAGAATCAGCAAAATTGGTGACAGCCTTGACTGGAATCTGTAAATCTGATGGAGAAACAACTTGTGAGTCTGATTCTGACAAAGAATCTTATATTGGAGAACTCACTAAGCAGGAAGTTATCACTGGGTTCTCAGAGTTGTGTATCAAGAATGAAGAGAGGTGCCAGATAATATTAGAACAGAGGGTTCTGATAGCTCAACTAGAAGCTGAGAAGGAAGAACATCTATCAATCATTGTTGATCTTAAAGAGGAGGTTGTATGGCAAAAGTCAAAACTTGAAAATATGACCAAATCTATAAGAATGCTGAACAATGGTTCCACGCAGCTAGATGAGATTCTTCGGACTGGGAAAAATGCTGGAAATGTACAAGGTCTTGGTTTTAACAATCAAGCAGAGAACTACAAGAAGTCTGTATTAAAGTTTGTTCCTCAGAAAATAAAGCAAGAGGAGGAGATGTCAAATCACATGTTTCAACATCAGATGAAACATCAGAAAATAGTATGTAGTTCAAAGTATATACCATGGAGATGTCATTACTGTGGAAAGATTGGTCACTTAAAGTCCTTTTGCTACAATTTGCATGGTTATCCCAAAACTGCTCATCAACAAAATAAAGGACATAATTGGGCTAAAGTAAAGAAAAGATGGACTCCTGGAAATATGATGGCTGGTTTCATAGCACATAACTCTCTCAGAGCATCTGCAAGGGAAGATTGGTACTTTGACAGTGGTTGTTCAAGACAAATGACTGGTGTGAAGAAATTTTTGTCAGATATCAAGCCTCACTCTACCAATTATGTCACTTTTGGGGATGGATCAAAAGGTGAAATAAAAGGTGTTGGAAAGCTGGACTACACTGGACAACCAAATCTGGATCGTGTTCTATTTGTCAAAGGGCTGACTGCAAATTTGATTAGTATAAGCCAACTGTGTGATCTAGGACTCAAAGTAAATTTCACAAAATCTGAATGCCTAGTTGCCAATGAAGAAAATGAAGTTGTCATGAAGGGAACTAGGTCTAAGGATAACTTCTATCTATGGAATCCTTAAGAATCAGAAAGTTTGTCTACCTGTTTGATGTCAAAGGAAGATGAAACCAAACTATGGCATCAGAAATTGGGTCCCTTACATTTGAAAGGGATGAAGAAAGTTCTGTCAAGTGAGGCTGTTAGAGGTATTCCCAAGCTGAAGATTGGTGAGGATAGAATATGTGGTGAATGTCAAGTTGGGAAGCAAACAAGGATGTCACACAAAAAGTTTCAACATCTTACCACAACTTCTAGAGTTCTGGAGCTGCTTCACATGGACTTAATGGGACCTATGCAGGTTGAAAGTCTTGGTGGGAAGAAGTATGCCTATGTTGTCGTTGATGATTACTCCAGATTCACCTGGATAAGCTTTATCAGAGAGAAGTCTAAAGTATTTGCAGCTTTCAAAGAATTGTGTCAAAGGATTCAATGAGAAAAGGATTGTGGTGTTGTTCGAATCAGAAGTGACCTGGGAAAGAATTTGAAAATAGCAGGTTTGAAGAGTTTTGTTTATCTGAAGGAATCACTCATGAATTCTCATCACCAATCACTCCTCAGCAAAATGGTGTGGTGGAACGCAAGAATAGGACTATTCAAGAGTGTGCAAGGGTCATGATTCATGCCAAAAATCTTCCATATCATTTTTGGGCTGAAGCCATGAATACCGCTTGCTATATACACAATAGGGTGACTATCAGATCAGGTACTTCTGTTACTCTTTATGAGCTATGGAAAGGTAGAAAGCCAAATGTGAAATATTTCCATGTTTTTGGGAGTAAGTGCTATATCTTGGCGGATCGTGAGCAGAGGCGAAAGATGGATCCTAAGAGTGAGGAAGGGATATTTTTGGGATACTCTACAAACAGTAAAGCATATAGGGTATTTAATTCCAGAACTAAGGTGATGATGGAATCCATAAATGTGGTGGTTGATGACTCTGGAAAAGACGAAGATGTCCCAGATGATGTTGGAACATGCTTTCCCATGAACAATGAAATCTCACAAGACACTCAGTCCGTAGAAGATAATGCTCAAGAGACCGACACTAGACCTGAGAATGAAGAGGTAGAGGATGCTAACAGGGGACCCTCTATAAGGGTTCAGAAGGATCATCCTAAGGAGTTGATTATTGGAAATCTGAATGAAGGTGTAAGAACCAGATCGAGGAAGGCTGTGTCAAATCTCTGTTTTGTTTCAAAGCTTGAACCAAAGAATGTTAAAGAGGCATTGACATATAAGTTTTGGATAAGTGCTATGCAGGATGAGCTTTGTCAATTCAAGAGGAATGAAGTTTAGGAACTGGTACTACGACCAGCAGGAACAAATGTGATTGGAACAAAGTGGGTTTATAAGAATAAGTCTGATGAACAAGGAGTTGTTACCAGAAACAAAGCCAGACTAGTTGCTCAAGGATACACACAGATTGAAGGAGTAGATTTTGATGAAACATTTGCTCCTGTGGCACGATTGGAATCCATCAGATTGTTGCTAGGAGTGGCATGTTTTTTGAAATTCAAATTGTTTCAAATGGATGTCAAAAGTGCCTTTCTGAATGGCTATCTTAATGAGGAAGTTTATGTTGAGCAGCCTAAAGGGTTTGTGGATCCAAATTTTCCTGATCGTGTCTTCAAGCTAAAGAAGGCTTTGTATGGTTTGAAACAAGCTCCAAGAGATTAGTATGAAAGGCTGACTGAGTTCTTAGTCAAACATGGATACAGGAAGGGTGGTATTGATAAAACACTCTTTGTCAAGGAGAAGGATTGGAAACTAATGGTTGCTCAGATTTATGTAGATGATATTGTGTTTGGTGGGATGTCGGATGAAATGGTCCAACATTTTGTCAACCAAATGCAATCTAAATTTGAAATGAGCTTGGTAGGTGAATTGACTTACTTCCTTGGATTGCAAGTCAAGCAGATAGAAGATTCCATTTTTATTTGTCAGAGCAAATATGCGAGGAATATTGTGAGGAAGTTTGGATTGGATAATTCCAAGCACAAGAGAACTCCTGCTCCTACTCACTTGAAGTTATCTAAAGATGAAAAAGGAGTGAATGTTGAACAGAGTTTATACAGAAGCATGATTGGTAGTCTGCTGTATCTCACAGCATGTAGGCCAGACATAACCTTTGCAGTTGGTGTATGTGCAAGATACCAAGCAGAACCCAAGGTCAGTCACATCAATCAAGTTAAGAGAATTCTTAAGTATGTGAGTGGTACATGTGATTATGGGTTGTTGTACTCCCATGACTCGAGTTCCATTTTAGTAGGATACTGTGATGCTGATTGGGCTGGAAGTACTGATGATAGGAAGAGTACCTCTGGAGGTTGTTTCTTTTTCGAAAATAATCTTATTTCATGGTTTAGTAAGAAGCAGAATTCTGTATCTCTTTCTACTGCTGAAGCTGAGTACATTGCAGTTGGAAGTAGTTGTGCTCAACTGGTGTGGATGAAGCAAATGCTATCTGAGTATAATGTCACACAAGATGTCATGACATTATTTTGTGACAACCTGAGTGCTATTAATATTTCTAAAAATCCTATTCAACATAGCAGGACTAAGCACATTGATATCAGGCATCACTTCATTAGAGAACTTGTGGAGGACAAAGTCATAACTCTTGAGCATGTTAGCACAGAAAATCAGCTCGCTGACATATTTACAAAGGCTCTGGATGCAGTTCAGTTTAAAAACCTGAGGAGTAGACTTGGAGTTTGTATTCATGAAGAACTATAGCAATTAATGTTCTTTCTGGCTGCCAGACTAAAAAGATTAAAGGTAATTCTGGTAGTGCAGCTTGTGCAGGTGTTTATGAAGGGAAAGATGCTAAAGTTTGTGCATGACATTTGGTCATGTGATGCTGTGTGCATCTACTTTCTGATGCTGTTTATTCTGGTTTATGACTTGACCATTTCTGAAAATTAATAACTGTTCTACTTGCCTTTGTCATATTTAAGGCTAAAAAGGGGGAGTAGTCTGCTTTGTGGTGTGCTTGTGCTTTGTGGTGTGCTTGTACTGGTGCTGCAGTTGAGGGGGAGAATGTTGTTGTGTTGTTGCAGTTGAGGGTGAGTTTTTTTTTGGGTGTGAATTTTTGCTGCTATGCTGTGTTTTGTGTTGGTGTTATGGTGTGTTTTTCGCTTCTGTCTCTGATATTGTTGTTTTGCTTGTGTTATATTTGCAAGATTGTTTGGTGTGTAGTTTTAGCCAAAATAAGACAAAGGGGGAGATTGTTATTTCTTTGATTTTGTGGTTGGCATTTATTTTGCAAAAACTATTCTAGCAGCAAGATGTTGAAACAAGATGTCCTAATATTCTGCATTAAACATGTCGGATAAAGATGTCCCATCCTGGATCATAGGACATCGCGTCTGATTATGGTTTTAAAGGAAGATTCTGTTATTGGTATTTGTTACTGAAAATTCTGTGAATATTTAGTTATCCTATGTGGCATCCAAAGTATTTTGGGTTGAGTTTTTTTGTGTTGGTTTTTGGATTTTCACCATTTTCTAAATATGGAGACATATTAGGAAACTTTGGATTGAAGACCTATTTTCTTGGAGTTTTTATTGCAGAATGGTGTGCAGTCTCTTTGCTGTGTTTTGAAGCCCAATCCAGTCCAGATTTAATGCTATATATTGACTGGTGTAAACCTAGTTTAGGTGTGGAACTTACGTGTGTTTTGTTAGGGTTTTTGAGTGTTATTTGTGAGCCTAACTGGTATCATTCTGATAACAGTACAAGGACTGGTTTTGTGTTGTAAGTTTTGTCAGTTACTCATAAGCTTTTAAGCATTGAGTTTCTTGTGTGTCAATTCTCATAAGCTTTGAAGTATTGAGAATTATGTGTTTTGAAAGTGTGGCTTTCGTTTTGTTACTTGTGTTGAAAGGACCAGTCACGGTTTGTGGTTGAAGAGGGATTTGAGGAGGGCCTCATACCTAGGTGAGTCTTAGGTAGAAGTCATAGGAAGGGTAGTGATTAAGTGAGCGGATTGTAACCGGGTGTGGTTGCTGTATGATATGTGAATTGATACTATCGTATATTGATTTCGTCCCTGGCTTGGTAGCCCCCAGAGTAGGATTGTTGATCCGAACTGGGTAAGCATATCACTGTGTTCTTTACTTTCTGCACTGTTATTATTATTCTTAACTTGTTCATTGTGTTAGATATCGGTGTCTCAACATCTGTGTAGGACATCTAATATCTGTGCCAGAATTTTAACCCCATTGAAACATACGATCGAATGCCTTCTCCCAACTTTGAATTCCAGGTATTTGAGGCTGAAGAAGAAGATGACAAAGAGATTCTAGAAGAGATCTCCCGATTACTCAGATAAGAGGAAAGGTCCATTAAACCTTACAAAGAGCCGTTGGAAACAGTCAACTTGGGTTCAGAGGAGGAGTTAAAAGAGGTCAAGATTGGGGCGCTACTCAGTCCAACTGTCAAAGAAAGTTTGACAAAGCTTCTCAAAGAGTATCTCGATGTATTCGCTTGGTCCTATCAGGATATGCCAGGGTTGCATACCAGCATCATGGAACATCATCTACCGTTAAGATCAGGATGTCCGCCACTAAAACAAAGGTTGAGACGGACTCACCCAGACATGGCCATCAAAATAAAAAAGGAAGTACAGAAACAGATTGACGCAGGTTTCCTCTCTTCAGAATATCCTCAATGGCTAGCCAACATAGTACCCATTCCGAAAAAGGACGGAAAGGTCAGAATGTGTGTAGACTACAGGGATCTGAACAAAGCAAATCCAAAGGATGACTTTCCCTTACCACACATAGACATGCTGGTAGACAGTACAACAAAGTTCAAAGTTTTCTCTTTTATGGATGGATTCTCGGGCTATAATCAAATCAAAATGGCGCCGAAAGATATGGCGAAAACTTCCTTCATCACCCCATAGGGCACCTTATGTTACAAGGTAATGCCGTTCGGTTTGAAGAACGCCGAGGCAACATATCAAAGGGCCTTGACTACTCTGTTTCATGACATGATACACAAAGAAATTGAGGTATATGTCGATGATATGATTGCCAAATATAAGACAGAAGAAGAGCATGTGACCCACCTGTCAAAACTATTCAAGCGGTTGAGAAAGTACAAACTCCGTTTGAATCCCAATAAGTGCAAATTCGGTGTCCGTTCGGGGAAAATTTTAGGGTTCATCGTCATCCAGAAAGGAATTGAGGTTGATCCTGACAAGGTCAAGGCCATTCAAGAAATGCCTTCTCTAAAGACTGAAAAACAAGTCAGAGGATTCCTGGGACGTTTGAATTACATTTCCATATTTATTTTCCTCACGACCGCGACATGCGCGCCAATCTTCAAATTACTCAAAAAGAATCAGGACCGCGTATGGACAGAAGACTGTCAAATCTCCTTCGACAGTATCAAGGAATACCTATTGAACGCACCGATTCTATCACCTCCAGTGGAAGGAAGACCACCGATAATTTACTTAACAGTCTTGGAAGACTCTATGGGTTGTGTACTTGGCCAACAAGACGAAACAAAAAGGAAAGAGTCGGCCATCTACTATTTGAGCAAAAAGTTCACTGACTGTGAAACTCGGTACACTATGCTTGAGAAAACTTACCGTGCTTTGGCTTGGGCCGCCAAACGTCTTCGCCAATATATGATTCGTCACACTACTTGGTTAATCTCCAAAATGGATCCAATCAAGTACGTCTTTGAAAAGCCTGCTCTCACGGGAAGGATAACCTGTTGGCAGATGTTTTTATCAGAATACGACATCGAGTACCATGCTCAGAAAGCCGTTAAGGGAAGTATTTTACCTGATCATTTGGCTCATCAACCGATTGACAATCAGGAATCAATCGGATTGGACTTCCCAGACGTAGATGTCATGTACTTGGAAATGAAAGATTGCGATGAACCGCTACCCAGTGAAGGGCCAAAACCAGGTTCCCAATGGGGACTAATCTTTGACAGAGCTGTCAGTCATTATGGAAACGGAATTGGGACAATCATCATAACACCTCAGGGTACCCACATTCCTTTCACCGCCCGATTGACATTCAAGTGTACAAACAACGAGGCCGAATATGAAGCTTGTATCATGGGTCTCGAAGAAGCGATTGACTTAAGGATTAAGAACTTGGATGTATATGGCGACTCAGCCTTGGTTATCAATCAAATCAAACGAGATTAGAACACATACCAATCAAGACTGATTCCTTACAAAGATTACGCGAGAAGGTTGTTACCCTTCTTCAACAGAATCGAGTTTCATCACATCCCTCGTGAAGAAAATCACATGGTCGATGCATTAGCCACTCTCTCTTCCATGATTAGTGTAGGTCAATGGAATGACATACCTAAGATCGACATAATGCGCCTTGAACGGCCCACTTACATCTTCACGATTGAAGCAGTCATAGACGACAAACCTTGGTATCACGATATCGAGTGCTTCCTTCAGAAACAAGAGTACCCACCTGGGGCATCCAGAAAGGACAGAAAGACCCTCAGAAGACTGGTAGGAAACTTCTTCTTGAGCGGTGATACACTTTATAAGAGAAACTTTGACATGGTCTTGCTCCGATGTGAAGACAGACTAGAAGCAAACATGCTGATAAAAGAAATTCACGAAGGATCCTTTGGCACTCATGCCAACGGACACGCAATGGAGAGAAAAATTCTGAGAGCAGGGTACTACTGGTTAACCATGGAGTCCAATTGCTATAAACACATGAGGAATGGTCACAAGTGTCAGATATACTCAGACAAGATCCATGTACCGCCAGCGCATCTCAAAGTTCTCTCTTCCCCATGACTTTTTTCCATATGGGGAATCGACATGATTGGCATGATTGAACCCAAGGTTTCAAACGGACATCGGTTCATCCTAGTAGCCATTGACTACTTCACCAAGTGGGTCGAAGCAGCATCGTACCCCAATGTAACCCGACAAGTGGTGATCCGATTTATCAAAAACAATCTCATCTACCGTTATGGTGTTCCAAGCCAGATCATTACGGACAATGGATCCAACTTGAACAATAAGATGATGAAAGAGTTGTGCACTGAGTTCAAGATCGAACACCATAACTCATCTCCCTACCGACCCAAGATGAACAGAGCAGTAGAAGCGGCTAACAAGAACATCAAGAAGATTGTTCAAAAGATGGTTGTAACCTACAAAGACTGGCACGAGATGCTACCCTTTGCTTTTCACGGTTATCGAACATCTGTCCGCACTTCAAGAGGGGCAACCACTTTCTCTCTAGTATATGGTATGGCAGCAGTGCTTCCCATAGAGGTAGAGATCCCATCAATCCGGGTATTGATGGAAGTTAAGTTAACAGAGGCTGAATGGTGTCAAAGTCGACACGATGAACCGAATCTGATCGAGGAAAAACAAATAACGGCACTATGCCATGGTCAGTTGTATCAATAAAGAATGAAGAAGTCGTTTGACAAAAAGGTTCGACCTCGCATCTTTAGAAAAGGAGACCTTGTGCTCAAGAAGATACAATTCTTTCTCACTGATTCCCGGGGCAAATGGACTCCGAATTATGACGGCCCCTCTGTGGTCAAGAAAGCTTTCTCAGGCGGCGCCTTGAGACTCGCAACCATGGACAGAGAGGAATTAGCCTACCCCACAAATGTTGACGTAGTCAAGAAATACTTCGTCTAATTAAATAAAAAAGAAAAGAAAACGTCTCGGTGGATTGAAAACCCAAAAGGGCGGTCCAGGAAAAAATTAGAGACATAAGCAAAAATCATCCTGGTGGAATGGAAATCTCAAAGTACAATCCAGGCAAAAATTAGGGATTAATGGCAAGTAACTACGTCCAGCAAAGGGGTAAATCCCGCGCAGCAGTAATACCATCCGTCAGAAAGACTCCAGTCAAGGTCATCTTTGACAGAAGCTTAGGATGTCCCGAATTCAAAGTTGGTAAAAGGATAACGGTCGTTATGTTTTAATGTAGCCCTTTTCCCTTAAATTTCCATTTCCTAACATTGAAAATACTCTATGGAATCACGCGCTTGGCTGATTTCCATCCTATCAATAAAATTTGAGCCCTAGTGATTTTGTTTGCAATTCTTATTTGTTTTAGCTTTACAAAATGATACATTTTAACATGATCAACGATTCTTGAAATAAAACAAAAATGAATTTACTTGTTAAATTTTTCTGCTTTTAAAATAAAAATGGCAATTTCTTTTGACTGTTGAACATCGAAAGAACAACGATCGCTTCTCCAGAAGTAATCGAGCTTCAAAGTGCAGAATCAAAGTACTCCTTCTAAACCAGTGCACCTGAATGAAGGATCAGCTGTGTCAGATGCGAAAATTCCGTCTGACGTCCTCGACCGAGTTCTTATCTCCTAAGCTCGATCAACGTTGTTCCCCGCAGAGACCATCTCTCTCCTAAGCAAGGCAAAATTGCTATCTTGAACCAGTGATACTTTTCATCCCCTACAGTGGCCGAGTATCCAATCGTGTTCATCCACTAGACTGTATGTCGCATCAGTTTTGTCAGCATATACATACATACGTCATGCATTATTAATTTACATTCATGTTCATATTGCATCACTACCACACTAGTCGGTTTTACCCCTTAGTAATAAAAGTCCTCTTGTCAATTGAGTTGTCAGTTCTTTCCTCGTCAGGAAGTGAATCATCTAAGCAATCTCTCTCCAGTTTATCTCTGGATTAGAGACGGTCTTCGACCACTTTGATAACTTGAACCTCTGAAAAACAAGAAGACCTTTGACAAATGTCACTCTTCACCATTGAAGATGATATCTTCGCTTTCCCAGATTAAGGAAAATCCCCAGAGAAAGCCTCTTAATCAGAGATTCGGCAATACAACAGTTCTTCTTCGGAAATTTCACTGAAGAAAAGGTTATCAGCACCTCCCAAATTAGATTACGTCACATGGCATTTCCACCAAGAAGATATCGAGGAAAAGTATGATGTAATATCCCTAACCAAAAGCAGTCTCTCAAGAGACTCGTTTTCCCCAGTAGAGTTAACAAATGGCGTCTCCAGTAGAGAAATTTGTACACCTCTGCAGCTCAGACGAATGGGTTCCCTAGCAAGTCTGACATCAAAACTTTTTCCATCAAATGGTATCTCCCAAGGAAAATTCGGCGAGAAGTTTGAAGAAAACTGCTACAAATAACGTCTCTTGTCAAGAAAGTTTATTGACAAAAGAAACTGAGAACAGTTCCTTGGTAAGAAACCAGGATCGAGGGGAAGTGTATATTAGAAACTGAGACCAGTTCCATGGCTGAAGACCAGGATCGATGATAGGTTTAATCCAAAAGAAAACTTAGACCAGTTCCTTGGTAGGAAACCAGGATCGAGGGGAAGTTTTACCTTTTCTAAGTATCAACGCTTAGCAAAAGAAGATGAATGTGTAAACTACCATTCATAGACGCTGTCAAAATTTCGGGTATTCCGATATTTAATCCTCTTGCACCCTGAATGCCCGAATACCTTCTCCATTCACACCTTCGGGTCCAAGAAGATTAAATAGGGGCATCTGTCATACCCCAAATTGTGACCACTAAGATTTCCCATCATTGTGCAAATCATCATAACAATATGGATGTACCTTCATGCCTCATCAATCTCCTCACAAATGGGTGAGCATTCACTACATCTAAGAATTAGGGTTTCAAGCCCTCGTAGAGCTTAGACAAAAGATCAATCAAGAAATGGAATGATCTTCAACTTGTCTAAACTCTCAAACACCCATAAAGGTTCAAGAGGACTCCCACATCAAGAATCAAGCACAAGGTTGCAGCATTCCAAGTGGATTAAGCCTCAGGATCGCCAGTGTCACCAAATTAGGGTTTTGGTTGACTGAGGCCTCCAGATGGAAATTTTCATCTGGGCATGAGCCAATTCTTCAAATCACAACCCAAGATACTCCAAGGCACCTCATGGACCTAATCATCAAGTCAACTTAACCTCAGGGGATGCATTTACCAAAAAATCAGGAATTAGGGTTTCTTGAACTAATTCACCCCTAAGTTGACTTTTCGGACAAAACATGAGCCAAGACCTCAAGACATGATTTGAGGGTCTCTAATAAACTACATTGATCCATTTGCAACAATGGATTGATCCAAGAAGCTTGATCTATATGTTTCAATTTCATCAGGACCACAATTAGGGTTTTGAGGAAAAAGTCAAATGTACCTTTGACTTTTGGCCCAGAAATGCTCCCAAACCTTGGGACATGATTCAATACACCATATAACACCTATGGAACATATCCATCAAGTTTGATTTAGGTCAAGGACTTGATTTCACCTTGGATCGCACAGTTCGGAATTCATCTGATAAAAAGCCAACTGTGCACAAAAGTCAAGTTTGACTTTTTGAGATTTTTCACATTTATGGTTCCTTAACCCTAAAACAATGATAATATGTGATTTGAATCATCATTCATCAAGAAAAATCAAAGAAAGTGGGATAACTTGTAAAAGGGGTAACCATAAAAAACTTAGAATTTTTCTAAGTTATGGAACAAAGTGGCTAGGGTACCAACTTCCAAGGATCATAAGTTGAGATCCAAGCAACAATTTTGGATGGTCCAAAGATGGATTTGTATCTCTCATGGCATACTTTAAAAGTGTCAACTACACCTCATTCCAATTCTTCATGGATTTTTAGTTATGGAGTGATCAAAATGGCTGAAAACATGAAATGTCACTTTTTCCAACACAGTGAAATTTTCACTAAGTCAGAATTTGTCGTGCTTTTTTTTCAAAATGTAGGGGCATTTTTCACTTGGATCCAAAATGTTTCAAGACAAACTATGATCACACATGTGTTGCGTCACATAAGAACTTTCCAAAATGTCCAAGAACTCCATCAAATTCCATCTGAGCTAGGAGTTATGGTGGCTGCAATGTGCCTTGCTGCAAACTGTTTTAGCAAGGCAGATTTGTGCATAAAGGCTCTATTTGCTCAAATTGTGCAATTCCAAGCATGCTTATCCATCTGCACACCTCAAGGGGGAACAACCAAGGGACAAACACTGATCTATCAACCTCCCAAGTCTATGGATCTATGTTTGGGCATGACACTCCTAAATTCAAAGATGCTTCAATTATTCATTTTTATTTCAAAGCATTTAACTGATGCATAGAGGTGGCATTCATCAAAACAATGTTATCCAAGTTCAGTCAAGACTTATCCCTGAACCAAAGACACATAGGCATGTGCTCTAACCTCTAGTCAATGGCTAGAGGAGACTTGAGATTCCAAAGTGATTCAATTGGCCACAGACCTGTACCAGTTTCCATTCACTATTGCTTGCAAAACAAACTTGCTCTATTATAAATAGAGCTCATATATGCTTAGTTTTAGTACACCAAAGCACCCAAACTGATGCTTTCCTCAAAATCACCTTCTCACTTCCAAAATTGCCTTCTAAAGCAAGTCACTATCGAGTTTTGAGTTTGAGAAAAATTCCAACCAAACCAATCAAACACATACCTCATAAACATCATATAGAAGTGATCCAAACACTTAAACAACATTTGGAACACCAATTTCACAAAATCACCAGCTAATTGCTCAAGTTTTCAACCAAATTGTAGTTGAGGTGCCATAACCTATTCTGGTCCATTTCCAATCACTCCAAGCATTCAAACACATTCCATATGGTGTAGGGAAGCTGTTCAGATCATCACAACTCATCTGTAACACCTCCAACTCAAAAATCAAATTGCTCTTGCTGCCACAACCTTCAAGTAAGCCTAAACTTGGTCATTTCATGATTCATGCATATTTCCTCGCACAATAATTTTGCCATATGTTCATAATCATGTATGGAGGATTTCCCCTCAATTAATTGCTTTGTATGAATCGTGTATCAAAATTCCCAGCCTTCATGCTGAATTTAGGGTTCTTGAGGTTTTGTCTTGATTTCTTATTCCATGCTTAAAATAAATGAAATTAAAGACCATAGATATGATCGTGAGGTGAAAACGAGTAGATTGATATGTGGATTGTGTGGTTTCATCAAGTATTCAGTGAGATTGAGGGGAAAACGCAAATCTGAAGAAACAGAGGGCGCGGGCAAGAACTTGGTGTTCTTGGCGCCCTTTTTTGAATTTTTAAATATTTGAATTTTTGTGATTTTATTTAATTGATTCAAAAATTAATTTATCTCTGGTTTTTAATGATTTTGAGTTGATTCTTTTTTTAATAATTCACAAAAATGTTAAAATATTTTATTTCACAGTAATTTCCCAAAAATATTATTTATTTCATATACTTGATATTTTTGCAAAGAATTAATTTTTATTTGTTTTTTGACATTTAAAGTATTTTTTCTTTCTTGATTTTCCAACTTGTTTTTCACACATGTTTGATAATTTTGATCATTTTAATCAAATTTTTATTTTATTAAAATACCTTTTGAAATTAATTTAGGGTTTTGATCTTAATTACCCTAAACAAATCTTTTTCAACGCTTTTTGGGCCTCTAATAGAGTGTAAGACCCAACCCCTTTTGTAAATAAAACAATTTTGGGCCTCACATATTGTATAAGTCCCTTTGTGTATTTTCAAAACAATGGCGCGATCGTCGCCTTTTCAAAATCATTCGGGCATCTCCCTGAGTTGTAAGCCCCATCTCTTGTACAAAAACACTTTTGGGCCTCTTGATAGAGTGTAAGTCCCACCCCTTTGTAAATAATACCTTTTTGGGCCTCACACATTATATAAGTCCCCCTGTATATTTTCAAATGTTCGGCGCGATCATCGCCTTTTTAACAAAATCAACTTGGCTTCTCCTTGAGCTATAAGACCCATCTTTATTCATTTTCAAACTATTTGGGCCTCTAATAGAGTGTAAGACCCAATCCCTTTTGAAAACCAAAACTTTTTGGGCCTCGACATCGTATAAAACCCACTGTGTTTTCAAACCTCGGCACGATCGCCATTTTTCAAACAAATAAATTTGGGCCTCTCTTCGAGCTATAAGTCCCATTCCTTTTTTTAAAAACACTTTTGGGCCTCTTGATATAGTTTAAGTCCCACCTCTTTGTACATAAATAATGTTTGGGCCTCAGTGTATTGTATAAGTCCCGATACCGTTTCAAAAATTCCGACGTAATCGTCGTTTTCAAACTTTTTCAATTGGGCCTACCCTCGTGTTGTAAGTCCCATTTATTTTCTTCAAAACTTTTTGGGCCTCTAATAGAGTGTAAGACCCAATCCCCTTTTGACCAAAACTTTTTGGGCCTCAGTCGTTGTATAAGTCCCGATACGATATTCAAAACAATAATGTAATCACTGTTAAAATTTGGGCCTCTCCCTGAGCTATAAGCCCCGATCTCTTTTCAAAATGCTTTCTCCTTTGATTTTGAATCCAAATGTATAGTTGCTATCAAAACTTTCTTTAATTTCTTTTTTGAACAACTAACAAAACAGCATGGAAGCTCTACAACGGGTAAGTGTTTATCCGCTTTCTTTTATATGCTTTCATATACATAACTGTATTGTGGGAAGCTGTGCATAGTTAGTTTTCATTCATACCTTTTAAATACTCGTCATATATCAATTGTATATATACTAGTATAGTTATTTAGAGTTTTCCCCGGCAACTATGTCTAGAACTAGGTAAAGCCCTGTTGGTCACTCTTTAAATACAAACAAAACTAGATCCCCATAGGATTTCCAGATACAGTCTTCCCTTCTCTTGGGGTTAAACAATATGGAAGAAACAGAAAGGCAGTATTCTCGGTGAACCTTTTCTCAAACTGTCACCCCTAGAAATTGTCAAAGAAATTCTACTCCCCATAGGTTATCTATTCTCCGTGAATAACATCTCTTCAGTTTCTTCCAAACCCTCAAACTTTCCTGGAATGATCTCTTCTCTATGAATTGCATTTCTTGAACTTCTCTTGGTTTGGGGACCCACAGGCTTCCTAAAAGCATCCTCGCCTCCTCTTGGGCTTTGTACAAGGACCCTTCAGCTTCTTAGAACTTCTCATGCCTTCTCTTGGGCTTAATACAAGGACCCTCATGACCTCTTAAAGGTATAAGACACAACTTACTCATCCTTTGCTAGAGCAGTCCTTCCAGTGTCAAACCTGAGGCCACTTTAGGGTTGATTCTCATCCCTTAAGGCTCTTGCCCTCTTTTGGGCATCCTACAAAAGATAAAACTCTTCAACACCAGTAGACTTGGACAGTCTAAACCCCCTTTGAGTCTCAAAGACATTCTCAAGTTCCTTTCAAACATAGGAAAAAACACCGATCACTCTGGATAAATCTCCAGCAGAAACCAGGTCTCTCTCATGAGAGTTCCCCACCCTTGGTCCTGCCTATGGATCTAATCCTCAGCAGTAAGATAGCCTCCTCTTAGGCTTTGTATAATGATCTTTCCTCAACACAGTCAACCTCCTCTTGGGTTGTGTATAATAATTCTCCCCCGTAGCGGAGATAACCTTTTCAGACTCTCTTGTTGAGTCCATCACTTTTCAAGACTCTCTTGTTGAGTCAATACCCTTTTAGCCTCAATCTCGGGATTCGTACGAGACGTCAAATCACTCACTTGTAGAGTATAAAAGACTCTCTTGTTGAGTTAATCAACTTTCAGACTCTCTTGTTGGGTCAATCACCGTTGCAAGACTCTCTTGTTGAGTCAACTCCTTTAGCCTCCGTCTTGGGCTTTGTACAAGACATATAAAAACACTCTCTTGTTGAGACAAACTCATTTCAGCCTCCATCTTTGGCTTTGTACAAGATACATATAAACCTCCTCAACGGAGTCAAAAATCCCTTTTAGCCTCAGTCTTGGGCTTTGTATAAGACAGAAAGAACATTTTCCCTAGAAAAGTCAAACTGTTAGGCTCCTCTTAGGCTTTATATAATGATATCCCCCAAAGAGTCAGTCTCTTTTTTGCCTCAATCTTGGGCCTTGTACAAGACATATATAGTCTCTTGTTGAGTCGGTCTTATCTAGCCTCCTCTTAGGCTTCGTATAAAGAAATCCCTAGCTGAGTCAATCAACCTTTTAGTATCAAACTTGTGCTTTGATCAAAGCACACAAACATCAACAATTCCTCTTTAGAGATGACAAATTCCCTCTTAGTCATAACCCTTTATCTTCATATCTTGGGCTTTGAACAAGATACAAATCACTTTCAGCTTCAATCTTGGGCTTTGAGCAAGACACCAAAACATCTTTTTCCTCCCTTAGAATAGGAGGAACTACGATTGCTCTGATTTCCCTATTTCATTAAAATGGGAATACGTAGGCATAAGATTGCAAAATCTTAGAGAGCATACTAATTCAAAACTCTAGGTCCCGTACCCTCATACATCAGTAAAAAAAAATTAGATATAGTATCTTCCCAAAAGCCTCATGAACAGTCAAGACACTCTATTCTTAAGCCAAATAACCTAAGAGAGACCCACTATTTTGATAGCATCTGTAAACCAACAGTCATCTGTTTAAACTCAGTATGCAAGCAGGGTTAATTGGAGACATCTATTTCCTTTCCTTAATCAGCTTAACAGGATAAAAAATGAATCGAACTGTAGCACCCCAAAGCGATAGTGATTCGAAACCACAAAAACCGCGCTACACACGGGAAGCATGATGGTGTTCATGTGTGAGTGATTATTGGTTCTTGTCAGAAGAAGCAATAAGTGGAGTTGATGATTGTGTTCATCAGG
The DNA here is from genome assembly GCA_022829125.1 of Lathyrus tuberosus. NCBI lineage: Eukaryota > Viridiplantae > Streptophyta > Magnoliopsida > Fabales > Fabaceae > Lathyrus > Lathyrus tuberosus. The sequence continues at coordinate 13,705,118 of JALAZF010000030.1, read as the reverse complement.
TAGGTTGGACAGAGGATGCGCTCTTGAAGACATGAAGATGCGTCTTATGTTTTCCATTCATCAGCATAAGTGTTCATTGGAGGAGCACTAGTTATCTTATATAGGGGGAGTTGCTCCTTGATCTAAGATACATTACTGCAGGGATGCAGTTCAGGATCCAGTTTGTATTGTGCGTCAAGCAAGCTGTGATTATGTTTCCATCCTGGGAGGATGAGATGTCAAGAAGGATGTCTTGACATTACTGTTTCAAGGTTGTGGGGGACTTGACAGTATATAGCTAATTCCATAATTTAAAAGGTCAATACAAGTATCTTGGGTGCTAGCTAAAAGATGTTTGAAGAAATGTCTTAACATCTTGGTCACTTAACCTTGGTCTTCTATTTAAAAGGATTATTCTCGGGACTCATCAAAAGGATGGTGACTATGCTTCAGATGGACTGAACAAGCCTGACGAAATGTCAGAACAATTTTTAACACCGGAGGGTGGGCCCTAACTGACTGTCTTGAATGGTGGAGAGTGATTCCTAGCGAAGGCATGAGTAACATGTGTCTTGATTCAAGTGTTCATTTTGGATGATAACTCTTAAAAGTTGAAACAGTCTTAGTTGTGCGGTGCACAGTTATTAATGTTGAATTTACCTACCTGAATATATTTCTCCATTGAATTGTTCAGCGGTAACTTCTTGGGACCATGGATCTCTAGAGGAACCGTGTAGGTATTTAAAGAGTGCATCTGTTTGTGGAATTCCAGGCTGTGGGTTGATTCATCATGTCTTTCATTCGTGTTTGGATAAGTAACATATGGATATGGAACTGCATTGGCTACTTTTGTCAATTTTTGGATAAAAGGGGGAAGAATGGTTGTGTGGGGATGGGTCTTTCTACACACATCTGGTGCATCCTTGAAGTTGTTTTGCAAGGATGTTGGAGAGGATGTTCTAATAGTCTATCTGAGTATTTCCCTTTATGCCTTGTGTTCTGAGTTAGGGAGCAGGTTGTGTCTTGTGACCTAAGTTACATGATCTATGTACTCAATTTTACGCACAATACAACTGGACCTTCTTATGGGTTCTCTTATGCCCCTTAAGAGAAAGATTTATCCCTCCGTGGCAAGTACTGGTTTGAGGGGGAGTGGGTTATATACTCTTCCTCATGTACACCAATATACAGCTAGGAATTTCAGGGGTAAGAAAGAGCCTCAGAAGTGTTCCAATCATATCTACCTAACGCCGAACTTTCTTTTTCTGGATGAGGGAGTTTCAACCAAAAATTTGTCAAAAGGGGGAGATTGAAAGCTTTGCTGACTTGAGCAAATTTTTGGAAGAACAGAATGTCAAAAGATATGTTTAAACATGAAGAAGTCTGATGAAAGAAGACTGGTCAGATATGATGTCCTAACGGGTGTCTCAACATCTTGATCTGATATTGCAGGATGTTTCTAAATGTGTTTCAAGATTTAAGGAGCAATCAAAACATGGGTCAAGGAAGAAATAAACAGAAGATTCGAAGCCCAAGACTGCTGAAGACTATAAATAGAAGACTTAGACCTAGGATTTCATATGCCTTTTGTAACCTAGTTCTCTTGTGTAAAAATAAGGGTTTAGGGTTTTGAGAGTCGTTGGCTCTCTAGGTTGTAAGTCTCCCTTTGTATCAGTTGATGCATTGTGGAAGATATAGGTTTCGTACAGATCCATAAACCTTGAGGTATTGTATTTTGTATTGTTCTTGGATGAAGCTTTTAAGCAAATCCGAGTTAGCTTGTTTGTCAAGTATGCTTGACATAATTTTGTATTGAAAGGGATGATGCAGAAATCATAGTTGATGATTAAGGAAAGTGAGTGGGGTATCTCGTATTGACAGGTATTTCCCGTTAAAGAAAACAGGGAAATCAGAGCAATCGTAGTTCCTCCTATTCTATGGGAGGAAAAGATGTTTTGGTGTCTTGTTTGAAGCCCAAGATTGAAGCTAAATGAGTATTTGTGTCTTGTTCAAAGCCCAAGATTGAAGCTAAAGATTTGACTGAGAGAGAAATTGTTATCTCTAAAGGGAAACATCTTGTCTGTTTATCACAACTGTTGGGTGACTGATTATAAAGGAGAATTACTTTAACTGGGATATATGAATCCAGCATTAACATAATTTCCTTTATAGGGGATTTATCCCGAAGGAGGAAACTTTAACTCAGTATAGAGCAATGCCATTTTTCCTCAGGAGTTTTTCATTCTAAGAGAGGGACAATGGCATGGATGTAAGTAATCCAGAGGCTTGCCACTTACAGCAATTAGATGATAGAGTAAGTTTAACAGGATAAGAGATGGACTACAACTTACAGCGGTCATCTGGAATTAGGGTTTTGTTTTGAATATTTGTTTTGATATGCGATTGTATAGAGAAATGTCTTCCTACAGAGAGTTTTTTATTTCCTCTGAGGGATGTTGGTTTTATTGTGTGCCTTGATCAAAGCCCAAGGTTGAAGCTAAGAGATTGATTGACTCCAATAGGGAAGTCCTTATACAAAGCCTAATAGGAGGCTAGAAAAGACAATTTTTATCTGTCTTGTACAAAGCCCAAGATTGAGGCTAAAAGAGAATTGACTCTTTGGGGGATATCATTATACAAAGCCTAAGAGGAGGCTAAAAGTTGATTTTTCTAGGGAAATATTTTGTCTGTCTTGTACAAAGCCCAAGATTGAGGCTAAAGAGGGAAACTGACTCTACTGGTGAGAGGTTTTATCTATCTTGTACAAAGCCCAAGATTGTGGCTAAAAGAAGATTGACTCAGCTGGAGAGTGTGATTTGTCTTGTACAAAGCCCAAGATTGAGGTTGAAAAGAGGATTGACTCTGCTTAGGGAGATTTATATGTGTCTTGTACAAAGTCCAAGATTGAGGCTGAAAAGATGATTGACTAACCAAGAGAGTATTTTTATCTGTCTTGTACAATGCCCAAGATTGAGGCTGAAAAGGGATTGACTCAACAAGAGAGTGCTTTTGAGACAGACTCTGCTGAGGAAAATCATTATACAAAGCCTAAGAGGAGGCTGAAAAAGGTTGACTCAACAAGAGAGTGCTTTAAGAAAGAAGATGGACTTAACAAGAGAGTATATTGTTTGTCTTGTGCAAAGCCCAAGATTAAGGCTGAAAGAGGTGACTCAACAAGAGAGTGCTGAAAAAGTGATTGACTCAACAAGAGAGCGGGGAAAAATCTTTATACAAAGCCTAAGAGGAGGCTAGTTTCTGCTGAGGATTATTGAGATCCAGAGGCAGGTCCAAGATGGGGAATCAACTATTGCTGAAGGTTACAAAAGAGTTGAGGTATCAGATGCCTTGAGGTTCTGATGGTAAGCTGACCCTAGCTGGGGAAATTTAGGATGAAAGAATGAGTTTTAGATCCTGTGAGGATTTTTACCTCTACTGGAAATTGGTTAAATGACCAGGGTTTTATCCTGTGTTTGTAGGGAACTTGAGAATGTCTTTGAGATCCAAGAGGAGGTTAGACTGTCCAAGTCAACTGGTATGGATGAGTTTATCTTTGTATGATGCCCAAGAGGAGGCTGGTATTTTAAGGGATGAGAATCAACCCTTAAATTAGTCTGAGGTTTTGACTCTTTAGAAAGACTGCTCTAACAAAGGATGACTAAGTTATGTCCTATACCTTTAAGAGGTCTTCAGGGTCCTTGTATTAAGCCCAAGAGAAGTCATGAGAACTTCTAAGAAGCCGGAGGGTCCTTGTACAAAGCCCAAGAGGAGGCTGGGATGTTTTTGGGAAGCCTGTGGGTCCAAACCTAAGAAGGGTTCAAGAAAAGTTTCACCAGGAATAATCTTTTCTTTAATGAACAATTCTAGGGTTTGAAGAAATTCAAGAGAGGTTTCACCGGGAATTAATCCTCTCTGGGAGAAATGAATTTCTTTAATAATTTCTAATAGTGACCGTCTGAGAAAAGTTTCACTGGGAATAATGCCTTTCTCTTTGTTCCATATTGTATAAGCCCAAGAGGAGGCAAGACTGTATCTGGAATTCCTATGGGGAACTAGTTTTGACTGTGTTGAAAGAGTGAACACTGGCTTTATCTAGTTCTAGACCTAGTTGCCATGGAAAACTCTAAGCAGATAATATATAGGCATATATATACATATGAAATATATACTGTATGTAAAAGAGGGTAGGAGGACTTACAGGTGAGCAAGCTTCCAACACAAACAAAATATATATATGTGCAAGTAAGTAAAATAAAGCTGTTTAAAACTTACAGGCGAGCAAGCTTCCATTGTAACAGTTGTAAGGTTAGTTGTTCAAGAAATTAAAGAAAGTTTTGGTAACAATTATGAATTTTAACCTAAATCAAAAGGGAAGTTGTTTTTGAAAAGATTATTGGCGCTTATACTCAAGGAGAGGCCCAGATGAAAAACAACAATTGTACCGTTGATCAGAAAATTGTATCGGGACTTATACAACGACTGTGGCCCAAAAAAGGTTTTTTGTACAACGGAATGGGTCTTACAACTCAATTAGAGGCCCAAAGTGTTTGAAAAAGAAAAGAAATGGGACTTACAACACAAGGGTAGGCCTAGATGATTTTGTTTTGAAATGACGATCGCGCAGAGATTCTGAAAACACAATGGGACTTATGCAAAGAATGAGGCTCAAAAAGGTTTTTATTTACAAGTAATGGGTCTTACACTCTATTAGAAGCCCAAAGTTTATTTTTGTACAACAATGATGGGGCTTAAAACTCAAGGAGAGGCCCAAATGAAAAACAACGACCGCACCGTTATTTTGAAAATCGCGTTGGGACTTATACAATGACTGAGGCCCAAAAAGGTTTTCTATGTACAAGGAATGGGTCTTACACTCTATTAGATGCCCAAAGTGTTTTGAAAAAGATTTGTGAGGGTGAGAATAATCAAAACCCTAATTTGATTTTAAAATGTATTTTAATTGAATAAAAATTCAATTAAAATGATCAAAATTATCAAACAAGTGTGAAAAACAAGTTGTGATCTTGGATTAATGTTTGAAAAATCATATTTCATTCATGGAATGATTTGAAAATTATTTGAATTTTTAAAATTAAGAGAAAGAAATATTTTTAAATGTTTAAAAACAAATAAAACATAATTCTTTGCAAAAATAATAAATATATGAAATAAATAATATTTTTGTGAATTTTTTATGGAATAAAATATTTTAACATTTTTTGGAATTTTCAAAAAAAGAACCAATAAAAAATAATTAAAATTGAGAGAGAGATTAATTTTGGAATTAATTAAACAAAAACCATAAAAAATGAAAAATAGAAAAATATGGCAAAATGATAAAATGGTCTGGGTGGGTGTTGAACCCACGACCTCATAGCTAAACACACATGCGCGCTTGTAGCGAACGATTTTGTCGGTGACGCGACCACCTTATCGCTGAAGTTTGAGTTTTCCTCCTCAAGGAGAAAGGGTGCTACTTTCTGATTTCTTATTTATCCCATGAAGCTGGAAGGGAAAGGGAAGGTATCTAAAAATAACCTTGCACGCGAATGTTTAACTGAACAAGCGCTTTAAAAGAGATTGGGGGGTCCGGGGTAAGGTTATACGATGGGTAGTTGTCAATTACCCATCCTATATGTGGTTATCCACAGGATGTTAGCTTTTAGGTTTTGCTTTGTAATTGATAGTGTTTATCTGCTGATGGGTTGGGAAAGTTTCTTGGAAAAGTGTGATAGGGAGAGTGATTTTTGTTTATGTTTTGGGTAAAGTACTGGACCTAAGTTTTGATTGGTATGCTCGCTAAGATTTCGCAATCTTATGCCTACGTATTCCCGTTTAAATGAAACAGGGAAATCAGAGCGATCGTAGTTCCTCCTATTCTATGGGAGGAAAAATATGTTTTGGTGTCTTGTTCAAAGCCCAATACATGAAGCTAAAGGTGATTTGTATCTTGTTCAAAACCCAAGATATGAAGCTAAAGGGTTTTGGCTAAGAGAGAATTTGTCATCTCTAAAGAGGAATTATTGATGTTATTGTGCTTTGATCAAAGCACAAGTTTGATGCTAAAAGGTTAATTGACTCAGCTAGGGATTTCTTTATACAAAGCCCAAGAGGAGGCTATATGAGACCGACTCAACAAGAGAGTGTATATGTCTTTGTATAAGGCCCAAGATTGAGGTAAAAAGAAACTGACCCTTCGAGGATATCATTATATAAAGCCTAAGAGGAGGCTAACAGTTTGACTTTTCTGGAGAAAATGTTCTTTCTGTCTTGTACAAAGCCCAAGATTGAGGCTAAAAGGGATTTTTGACTCCGTTAGGGAGGTTTATATGTGTCTTGTACAAAGCCCAAGATGGAGGCTGAAATGAGTTTGTCTCAACAAGGGAGTGCTTTTATATGTCTTGTACCAAGCCCAAGACGGAGGCTAAAAGAGTGAACTCAGCAAGAGAGTCCTGCAAGGTGATTGACCCAACAAGAGAGTCTGAGAGTTGATTGACTCAACAAGAGAATCTTTTATACTCAACAAGAGAGTGATTTGCTGTCTTGTACGAAGGCCGAGATGGAAGCTAAAAGGAGATTGACCTAACAAGAGAGTCTTTTATACTCAACTAGAGAGTGCGGAAAGGTGATTAACTCAACAAGAGAGTCTGAAAAAATGATTGACTCAACAAGAGAGTCTGAAAAGTGAATGAATCAACAAGAGAGTCTGAAAAGGTTAGCTCTGCTGGGGGTGGATCATTGTACAAAGCCCAAGAGGAGGCTAACTGTGTTAAGGAAAAATCATTATACAAAGCCTAAGAGGAGTCTATCTTACTGCTGAGGATTAGATCCATAGGCAGGCCCAAGGGTGGGGAACTCTCATGAGAGAGACCGAGTTTCTGCTGGAGATTTATCCAGAGTGATCGGTGTTTTTTCCTATGTTTGAAAGGAACTTGAGAATGCCTTTGAGACTCAAGGGGGGTTTAGACTGCCCAAGTCTACTGGTGTTGAAGAGTTTTATCTTTTGTAGGATGCCCAAAAGAGGGCAAGGGACTTAAGGGATGAGAATCAACCCTAAAGTGGCCTGAGGTTTGACACTGGAAAGACTGCTCTAGCAAAGTGTTACTAAGTTCTGTCTTAAACCTTTAAGAGGTCGTTAGGGTCCTTGTATTAAGCCTAAGAGAAGGCATGAGAACTTCTAAGAAGCCGAAGGGTCCTTGTACAACGCACAAGAGGAGGCGGGGATGCTTTTAGGAAGCCTGTGGGTCCCCAAACCAAAAGAAGTTCAAGAAATGCAATTCACAGAGAAGAGATCATTCCAGGAAAGTTTGAGGGTTTGGAAGAAACTCAAGAGATGCTATTCACGGAGAATAGATCAACTCTGGGGAGTAGAATTTCTTTGACAATTTTTAGGGGTGACAGTCTGAGAAAAAGTTCACCGAGAATACTGCCTTTCTCTTTGTTCCATATTGCTTAACCCCAAGAAAAGGGAAGACTGTATCTGGAATCCTATGGGGATCTAGTTTTGTTTGTATTCAAGAGTGACCAACGGGCTTTACCTAGTTCTAGACGTAGTTGCTAGGGAAAACTATAAATAAATATACTAGTATATATACATTTGATATATGACGATTATTTAAAAGGTGTGAAAGAAGACTTACAGTGAAGCAGCCCCACAATACAGTTATTTATATGAAAACAGATCAAAGAAAGCGGACAAACACTTACCCGATGTAGAGCTTCCATGCGGTTTTGTTAGTTGTTCATAGAAATTAAAGAAAGTTTTGATAGCAACTATATATTTGGATTCAAAATCAAAGGAGAAAGTATTTTGAACAGAGATTGGGGCTTACAGCTAAAGGAGAGGCCCAAATCCTAACAGTGATTGTACTGTTGTTTCGAATTTGTACAGGGACTTATACATGTGACTGAGGCCCAAAAACGTTTTCTGTACAAAGGGATGGGTCTTACACTCTACCAAGAGGCCCAAAAGTACTTTAAAGAAAAGAAATGGGACTTACAACACGAGGGCAGGCCCAGTTGTTTGTTTGAAAATGGCGATCACGCCGAGGTTTATGACGGTATCGGGACTAATAAAATACACTTAGGCCCAAAATTGTTTATTCACAAAGGGATGGGTCTTACACTCTACCAAGAGGCCCAAAAGTGCTTTAAAGAAAAAGTTTGCTAGGGTGAAAATCAACAAAACCCTAATTTCATCATTTTTTAAAGTAATTATTCAAAGAAAATTAATTAAAATGATAAAGATACCAAATAAGTTTGAATAAACAACTGGTGATTTTTGGTTAAGGTTTAAAAAATGATATTTAACCACAAGATCAATTAAAACTCATTTGGTCTTGATTTTTCAAGGAGAATATTCATTTTTTTAAAGGGTTAAAAACAATAAAAATGAATTTATTTACAAAAATATCAACTATATTAAATAATTAATATAAATCTTATTTTTTTGTGGAATAAAATATTTCAACATTTTTGTGATTTTTCAGAAAAAGAATCAATAAAAAATGATTAAAATTGAGAGAGTTATTAATTTTTCAAATCATTTAAAAATAATATGAAAAATGATAAAAAGTGGGAAAATGGTAAAAAAGAGGATCTGGGGCGAGGGGGATTCGAACCCCAGACCTCTTGTGTGCAGTGCACGCCTCCTACCACTGGGGTGGTGATACATCCGTGTATCAAAACCACCTCATGGATATATGAGGCATGCCTTGTTTTTGGCCTAGCCAAGGCAAGACAATGCAAGATTTTGGCCAAAAATGTGAAGCTTGTAACTTTCTCATTTCTCCAAGGATTGGGACAAAATTTAGGTCTATCCTGTCTAGAATTTCACAAGGAATCCAATGGTGGTGGTGGTTTTTTCAGATGAGGCTCCTATTTCAAAACCCGACAGTGTTCTTGAAATAGGCCTATAATTGCATTTTCTATGCTATCTCTTATTACAGGCATGAATTACATGATGAATTGGGTCAAACACAACACATATAACACGTATGAGATGTGCATGATTAGTGGACCTCAAAGCAATGCATATTTCAAAGAGTTCAAGTTGTGATGCTTACCTCTTTAGGAGCTTTTTAGGAAATCTGTCAAGTGCTTTGTTCCAGAAATAAATTGATGCTTTGGACACCCTCAAATGATCCCTTAGAAGCTTTTAGAATTCTTGGAATCAACTAGAATCCTCAGGAACAAGTTTGAGCTCTTTCTTGCAAAAGGGGCAAAAATGACCAATATGGCAACTCTCTCAAATGGTGTTCCAGATGTGGGGAACCATTTGGGACAGTTCAAGGATGATATTTGGAGTGTGTTTGAGGTTTTATCTGGTTTTGAAAGTGACTGAATCAAGACATGGCTTGAAAAATGCAAAAAAGTCCAATTTTGAGGTTTTGAGAGGGGACTTTGTGATTTTGGTGTTACAGGTCACTTATGAGAGTTTGGACAGCTTAGATATGACATATTGGATGTGTTTGGATCATGAGTTGTGATGGAAATGCTCTCTAACTCAAAAACTCAGAGTTACCTTGCAAAAGAAGGTATTTTGCCTAGAGAAAAAGATTTTGAGGAAAGCAAGTGTTGTAGTGCTTTGGTGTACTCAAACTGAGCACAAATGAGCTCTATTTATAGTAGAGCAAGTTTGTTTTGCAAGCAATAGTGAATGGAAAATGCAGCAGCTCGTTGTCCAATTGTATCACTTTGGAATCTTAAGTCTCCTCTAGCTATTGACTAGAGGTTAGAGCACAGGCCTATGGTCCTTTGGTTCAGAGCTTATCCTTGACTCATTCAGTTGGAAATGGCTCAGTTCATTCCTCCTTGGTGCATCCATTGAATGCTTGGAAACAAAATTGGAGTCTTGGCCTCTTTTAGGCTTTTTAGGGTTTGGTATGCTACTTTGGGAATCTTGGACTTGGAAGGCTGATGGATCACTGCTTGTCCCTTGCTTGTTCCCCCTTGAGGTGTTTAGATGGATAAGCATGCTTAGAATTTCTCAATTTGAGAAAATCGTGCCTTTATCACAAATCAGCCTTGCAAAGACAATTTGCAGCAAGGCATGTTGCAGCTGTCATAATTCCTAGCTCAGATGGAGTTTGATTAAGCTCTTGGACATTTTGGAAAGCCCTTATGTGATACAACATATGTGTGAACATAGTATGTCTTGAAAATTTTTGGATCCAAGTGAAAAATCCTCCTACATTTTGAAAAAAATCAAGACAGATTCTGACTTAGTGAAAATTTCAATGTGTTGGAAAAAGTGACATTTCATGTTTTCAGCCATTTTGATCACTCCATAACTTGAAATCCATGAGGAATTGGAATGAGTGTAGTTGACACTTTTAAAGTATGCCACGAGAGCTACAAATTCATCTTTGGATCAGCCAAAATGGTTGCTTGGATCTCAAGTTATGATCCTTGGAAGTTGGCACCCTAGCCACGTAATTTCATAACTTAGAAAAATTCTAAGTTTTTTATGGTTACCCCTTTTACAAGTTATCCCACTTTCTTTGATTTTTCTTGATGAATGATGATTCCAATCACACATTAACATCATTTTAGGGTTAAGGAACCATAATTATGAAAAATCTCAAAAAGTCAAACTTTGACTTTTATGCACAGTTGACTTTTTATCAGATGAATTCCAAACTGTGTGATCCTCTATGAAATCAAGTCCTTGACCTAAATAAAACTTGATGGATATGTTCCATAGGTGTTATAGGGTGTATTGAATCATGTCCCAAGCTTTGGGAGCATGTCTGAGTCAAAAGTAAAAGGTACAGTTGACTTTTTCCTCAAAACCCTAATTATGGTCCAGATGAAATTGAAACTTGTGGATCAAGCTTGTTGGATCAATCCATTGTTGCAAATGGATCAATGTAGTGTGTTAGAGACCCTCAAATCATGTCTTGAGGTCTTGGCTCATGTTTTGTCCCAAAAGTCAACTTAGGGGTGAATTAGGTCAAGAAACCCTAATTCCTGACTTTTGGTGAATGCAACCCCTGAGGCTAAATTGACTTGATGATTGGGTTTATGAGGTCCCTTAGAGTATTTAGGGTTATGCTTTGAAGCATTGGCTTATGCCCAGATGAAAATTTCCATATGGAGGCCCCAGTCGACCAAAACCTTAATTTGGTGACACTGGCGATCTTGAGGCTGAATCCATTTGGAATGTTGCAACCTTGTGCCTGATTCTTGATGTGGGAGTCCTCTTGATCATTTATGGGTGTTTGAGAGGTTAGGAAAGTTGAAGATCATGTCATTTCTTGATTGATCCTTTGTCTAAGGCTCTGAGAGGGCTTGAAAACCCTAATCTCTGATTGTAGTGAATGCTCAACAATTCTTGAGGAAATTGATGAGGCATAAAGGTACATCCATATTGTGATGATTGTTTGCACAATGATGGGAATCTTGTGTTCAAAATTTGGGGTATGACAGCGCTACCACTTGGGTGGTGATACATCCGTGTATCAAAACCACCCCATGAACATATATGGGGTGCCAAGTTTCTAGGCCTGGCCAAGGCGCCATGGCATGGCCCATGCCCAAGGCAAGGCCTAGTTTTGGCAATTTGCATGAAGCCTCTAACTTTCCTATTTCTCCATGGATTTGGACAAAATTTAGATGCATCTGACCTAGAATTTCATGAGGAATCCAATGGTGCCCTTGGAGTTTTCAGAAAATGTTTCCATTTTAAAATCCGATAGTGATTTCAAAATAGGACAAATTTTGTATGTTCTATGCTATCTCATGATACAGGCAATAATAACATGATAAATTGATTAAAACACAACACATATGATATGTATGAGAGGTCAATGATCAATGGACCTCAAAGCAATGCATGATTTAGAGAGTTTAAGTTCTGATGCACTTACCTCTGGGAGCTTCTTGTGTTATTTGCCAAGTTCCTTGTGCCAGAAGTAATTCAATACTTTGAACACTCTTGATTGATCCCTTAGAAGCTTTTAGGATGATCAAAACCAACTGGAATCCTCAAGAACAAGTATAGGCCTTTTCTTGCAAAAGGGGCAAAAGTGACCAATATAGTAACTCTCTCAAATGGTGTTCCAGATGAGGGAAACCAATTGGGATAGTTTGAGGATGATATTTGGAGTGTGTTTGAGGTCTGGTTTGGTTTTGGAAGTGACTGAATCAAGACTTGGCTTGAAAAATGCAAAAAAAAGTCAAAATTTAAGGTTTTGGAGGTTGACTTTATGATTTTGGTGTTTCAGATCACAAGTGAGTGTTTCAACAGCTTAGATACGACATATTTGATGTGTTTGGATCATGAGTGTAGCGAGCGATTTTGGACGTGGTTCTTAAGCACTGCCGCTCTTTGGCGGGGACTACAGGTCGATTCATTTTTTATCCTATTGAAGCTGATGAAGGAAGGGAAATAGATGTCTCCAACTAACCCTGCTTTGTAAAATGAGGTTAAACAGTCAAAATTGTTGGTTTACAGATGCGATCAATGTGGAGGGCCTCTCTTGGGTTATTTTGATTGATTTTAGACCTTTGGTGGGGAATACGGACTTGGATGTTTTGATTGATATATGAGGGTTTGTGACCTGAGGTTTTCGATGTGGTGTGCTCGCTAAGATTTCTCTTTCAATCTTATGCCTACGTATTCCCGTTTACCGAAACAGGGAAATCAGAGCGATCGTAGTTCCTCCTATTCTATGGGAGGAAATGGTGTTTTGGTATCTTGTTCAAAGCCTAAGACGTGAAGCTAAAGATGGTTTGTATCTTGTTCAAAGCCCAAGATGTGAAGCTGAAGGGTCTATTTGTATCTTGTTTGAAGCCCAAGATGTGAAGCTAAAGGGTTTTGACTTTAGAGAGAATTTGTCATCTCTAAAGGGGTTCTGTTCGTCACAACTGTTGTGTGACTGATTATAAAGGAGAATTACTTTAACTAGGATATGTGAATCCAGCAATGCCATAATTTCCTTTATAGGGGATTTTCAACCTGAAGGAGAAGACTTTAACTCAGTTTAGAGCAATGCTATCTTTCCTTATGAATTCCACATGCTAAAAGAGGGTCAGTGGCGTGGATGTGAATAATCCAGAGGCTTGCCGCTTACAGCAATTAGATGAAGGGAGAGGAGTTGTTGATATTTGTATACTGTGAATGAGGCACAAGTTTTGATGCTAAAAGGTTGATTGGCTCAACCAGGGCTTTTTATACAAAGCCTAAGAGGAGGCTATTGGTCTAACAAGAGGGTGTTTTTATGTGTCTCGTACGAAGCCCGAGAGAGAGGCTAAAAGGGTTGACTCAACAAGAGAGCGCTTTTGTATGTGTCTTGTACGAAGCCCAAGACGGAGGCTAAAGGGGTCGACTCAACAAGAGAGTCTTTTGTACTCAACAAGAGAGTGGTTTTGTATCTCGTTCAAAGCCCAAGATGGAGGCTAAAGGTGATCGACTCAACAAGAGAGTCTTTTTATACTCAACAAGAGAGTGATTTTGTATCTCGTACGAAGCTCGAGATGGAGGCTAAAGGTGATCGACTCAACAAGAGAGTCTTTTTATACTCAACATGAGAGTGTTTTTGTATCTCGTACGAAGCCCGAGATGGAGGCTAAAAGTTAGCTCCGCTGGGGAGAATCATTGTACAAAGCCCAAGAGGAGGCTATGGTAACTGTTTCAGTTGAGTGACAGGTCCAGTATGTTGGTTAAAAGAGAAAATCAGTTCTTATGAAGATTACAGGTAAGGTTGTGCTTTGGCACAGATCGGAGGATCAGTGTTATTTCCTGTTCTTTAAGGAAATAGGAAATCCAAAGGGGATTGAGACTGTCCGATTCTGCGGGTGTTCTTCCCATTCTTGAAAGGGGCTTGAGAATGTCTTTGAGACTCAAGGGTCTTAGACTATCCAAGTCTAGAGTTTTATCTTTTGTACTATACTTAAGAGAAATTAAGGGACAGTACAGTTACGGTGGCAAGATCTAGATTCTTTGAAAGACTGTTCTATTAAGATGACTAATTTCTGTTCCTATACCTCTAGGAGGTCGTCGGGACAATTTGTAGGAAGCCCAAGAGGAGGCTGGAAACTTTTAAGAAGCCGAGGGATAATTTGTACGAAGCCCAAGAAGTGGCTATCTTCCTGGGCGACGAATCATTATACGAAACCTAAGAGAAGGCTGTGAAAACTTCTAAGAATCTGACGGGTCCTTGTACAACGCCCAATAGGAGGCGGGGATGCTTTTAGGAAGCCAGTGGGTCCTTGCACTAAGCCCAAGAGGAGGCTGATGAACAGTTCCAGAAGGGGTTTCACTTGGAACATTGGCCTTCTGTATATGAACTGTTCAAAAAGGGGGGAAGATCTTAGATCTAGTTATCTAAAATTGTTGTAAGGAGACGAAGTTATGTCTAGTTCTAGACATAGTTGCCGGGGAAACTCTAAATATCTATACTATTATTACATAGTTGATATGAGTTTATGAAAGAAGACTTACAGTGAAACAGCCCCACAATACAGTTATATACATATGAAAGCGGTAAATGAAAATGAGTAAACACTTACTCGGTTGTAGAGCTTCCATGCTATTTGGTTAGTTGTTCAACAAAGAAATTGAAAATAACAGTATGTTACAAAATCAAAGGAGAAAGTGCTTTTTGAAAGCAAAATTGGGGCTTATAGCTCAAGGAGAGGCCCAGGGTTTTGTACAGGGACTTATACAAGTGACTGAGGCCCAAGAAAGGTTTTTTGTACAAAGGGATGGGTCTTACACTCTCTCGAGAGGCCCAAAGTTGTTTCAAGAAGAGGAATGGGGCTTATAACATGAGGTTAGGCCCAGATGATTTGATTTTTGAACTGGCGATCGCGCCGTTTTTTTTTTTGAAAATACAGTGAGACTTATACAATATCTGAGGCCCAAAAATTGTTTGTATTTACAAAGGATTAGTTCTTACACTCCATTAGAGGCCCAATAATTTATTTTTGTACAAGTGATGGGGCTTACAGCTCAAGGAGAGGCCCGAATGTTTTTTGTGTTGAAAACGGCGATCGCGCCGGGATTTTTGAAAATAAAGTGGGACTTATACAATATCTGAGGCCAAAAATAGGTTTATTTACAATGGGGATGGGTCTTACACTCTAATAGAGGCCCATAGTTTGAAAAGTTTGTTAGGGTGAAAATAAACAAAAACCCTAATTTCACCATTTTTAAAGTAATTATTCAAAGAAAATTAATTAAAATGATACAAATTCCAAATAATTTTGAATAAACAACTTGTGATTTTGGTTTTAGGTTTGAAAAATGAGGTTTCAATCACAAGATGAATTAAAACCTATTTGGTGTTGATTTTCCAACATGAATATTTATTTTAAAAGGGTTTAAAAACAAATAAAAGGTATTTATTCACAAAAATACTAATTATATTAAATAAATAATATAAATCTAATTTTTTTGTGGAATAAAATATTTCAACATTTTTGTGATTTTTTGCAAAAAGAACCAATCAAAAATAATTAAAATTGAGTGAGTTATTAATTTTTCAAATCATTTAAAATAAATATGAAAAATAACAAAAAACAAGAAAAAGTGGTAAAAAAGAAATCTGGGGCGAGGGGGATTTGAACCCCAGACCTTTCGCTTGCCAATACACACAAAACCAGCTGATCAACCATTGGGGCGTAATGCCAATTCAAATATAGTATGGCAAATGATAAATATATAGAGAACTTGGTTGGAAAACCTGAAGAATGGCGGCATGGCCATCTTCTTCCTCCAGCTCGTGCATGAAGCTCTCTATCTCTCTAATTTCTCCACCATTTGACATGATTCAAACACCAAACTCATGCGTTTTTTCACAAGGAATAAGATGGCAATACTCAATTTTATTTATTTTCAGTGTATAGCAAGTTATATCTTTGTGGTCGTATGAACCCTAATTTTGCAAAATCAATCGAGCAGACATGGTAAGGAGGGCTATGATCAAATTTCTTGAGGGAAAATACTCAACATATGATGGCAAGCAAATGGAAAAAATATCATGCGAGGAAATATGCATGGATCATGAAGATGGAGTTTTGAGGCTTACCTTGATGCAAGCTGAAATGGAACTCTGCACAGATGGTGTTCCAGAAGAAATTCGATGATCCCTACAGCTTCAATGGATGTAGTGGAGTGTGTTACAAGCTTTGGAACACTCTGAAAACCTTTGAATCAAGTTGGAGAACTCCAACTGCATAATTGAGGCATAATGGCTTGGTTGAAGGGTGATTTTGAGCTAGGGGTGTTACAGTTGGTGTTTAAGTGTTTGGACACCTCAAATACATCATATGTGATGTGTCTGCGCAAATGGAATGGATTTCTTAGGGCTGCAACTCAAAACCCGATGGTGGTTGCTCAAAATAAGGAAATTTGGCACTTAAGAGAGAATGAGAGAAAGCAATGCTATAAGGTGCTTTGGTGTGCCTTGAATGATCCATTGGAACCTCTATTTATAGGTGATCAACTCTTGTCTTGGAGGAATAGTCAATGGCTGCTGGATCAGATCACCTTCAAAGGGATTGGTTGGACATAAATGCCTCTTGCACTAGGTGTAACAGCTGCTCCAAAAGATCAGCTATGCCTTGACTGAAATCACATTCCTCAGTCATTTTAATTGTTGTTTAATCAGAGACCTTGACTGAGGAGAGTGAGAATCTTGACAATGCACTATTCCATATTAATGCCCTTTGAATTCAAGGCAAAATGTGCCAAAATGCATGAACTTCAAGTTGGAAGGTTCCTTGGCTTTGTGACTCAGCTTTATAGGTTGGATCAGATGCATTGTGATTGGTTTGAGTACATGTGGCATGATGATCCTCAGTTTTGATTCAGAAATCGTGTGTAGCAAGCAAACATGCAAACTGATTTTTACAAAACAGCTTGTAGCAGCATGACTTTGTGCATGGATTTCTCTTGGCTAAAGTTGAATTAATTCATGCTGATAAGCACTTTGGATTCTTGGCAACATTTGCAACAACATTGATGTTTACCTTTGGACTTGATTCAGCTTGCAACTATGTGAAAAGATCTCACAAGTTTTGGTGTTTCCAACAAAATCTGCCTTGGCCAGAATTTTTCTAAGTGTTGGAAAATGATGTATTTTCATGTTTTAGTCATTTTGGCCCAATCATAACTCAGAATCCACAATGAATTGGAATGAGGTGTAGTTGGAGCTTTTGTAGAGGGTAATGAGAGGTACAAATCCAGCTTTGGATGGGGAAGAATGGCCTTGTGGTTTAGGAGTTATGATCCTCCAAAGTTGGTACCCTTGCCACTTTGTTCATAACTTAGAAAATTTTCTAAGTTTTTATGGTTACCCCTTTTATAAGTTATCCCACTTTTCTTGATTTTTCTTGATGAATGATGATTCAAATCATACCTTAACATCATTTTAGGGTTAAAAAACCATTTTTGTGAAAAATCTCAAATAGTCAAAGTTTGACTTTTGTGCACAGTTGACTTTTTATCAGATGAATTCCAAACTGTGCAATCCTTTAGGAAATCATGTCCTTGACCTAAATCAAACTTGATGGACATGTTACATGGGTGTTATAGGGTATATTGATTCATGTCCTGGGGTTTGGGAGCATGTCCGGGTCAAAACTCAAAGCTACAGTTGACTTTTCTCGCGAAACCCTAACTGTGGTTCAGATGAAATTGAAACTTGTTGCCCAAGCTTCTTGGATTAATCCATTGTTGCAAATGGATCAATGTAGTGTGTTAGAGACCCTCAAATCCTCCCTTGAGGTCTTGGCTCATGATTTGTCCCAAAAGTCAACTTAGGGGTGAATTAGTTCAAGAAACCCTAATTCCTGATTTTTTATGTATGCATCCCCTAAGGCTAAATTGACTTGGTGATTGAGTTTATGATGTCCCTTGGAGCATCATAGGTTATGCCTTGAAGCATTGGCTCATGCCCATAGGAAAATTTCCATCTGGAGGCCCTGGTCGACCAAAACCCTAATTTGGTGACACTGGCGATCTTGGGGCTTGATCCACTTAGAAGGGAGCTGCCTTGTGCTTAATCCTTGAAGTGGGAGTCCTCTTGATCCATTTTAGATGTTGGAGAGGTATAAACAAGTTGAAAATCATGTCATTCCCTGATTGATCCTTTGTCTAAGACCTTTGAGAGGGCTTGAACCCTAATTTTTGAATGTAGTGGATGCTCACCCATCTTTGGGGAGACTAATGGTTCATCCATATTGTGATGATGATTTGTACAATGATGGGAATCTTAGTGGTCAAAATTTGGGGTATAACAGATGGCTCTATTTAATCTTCTTGGACCCGAAGGTGTGAATGACGAAGGTATTCGGGCATTCGGGGTGCAAGAGGATTAAATATCAGAATACCCGAAATTTTGATGGTGACTAAGAATGGTAGTTTACGCATCCTTCTTCTTTTGCTAAGCAATGATGCTCAGAAAAGGTAAAAACCTCCCCTCAATCCTGGTTTCCTACCAAGGATCTGGTCTTAGTTTCCAAAATAAACTTCCCCTCGATCCTGGTTTCCTACCAAGGATCTTGTCTTAGTTTCTGATTCAAACTTCCCCTCGATCCTGGTTTCCTACCGAGGAACTGGTCTCAGTTTCTGAAATAAACTTCCCCTCGATCCTGGTTTCCTACCAAGGAACTGGTCTAAGTTTCTTTTGTCAATAAACTTTCTTGACAAGGGACGCTGTTCGAAGTGATTTTCCTCAAACTTCTCGCTGATTTTTCCTGGGGAGATGCCATTTGATGGAAAAAACTTTTGATGTCAGACTTGCTGGGAAACCCAATCGTCTGAGTTGTAGAGCTGCACAAACTTCTCTGTTGGAGACGCCATTTGTCGACTCTACAAGGGAAAGCAGGTCTCTTGAGAGACTGCTGTCGCTTGGGGATATTACATCATACGTTTCCTCGAGATCTTCCCGAAGAAATGCCATATGATGTGATCCAATTTTGAGGTGCCGATGAGTTTGTTAACATTGACTTTCTGGAGAGAAGAACCAATGTGCTGCTGAGAGTCTTCGGTTGAGAGGCTTTCTTTGGGAATTTTCCTTAATCCAGGAAAGCGAAGATATCATCTCCAATGGCGAAGAGTGATGTTGGTCGAAATTTCTCTGGTTTTTCAGAGGTTCAAGCTATCAAAGTGGTCAAGGACCAATTTCATCCCAGAAATACACTGGAGGAGAGATATTGTTCAGACGCAACGTTCCCTAACAAGGAAAGGACTGACAACTCGATTAAGAGGACGGTTTATCACTAGGGGACAAAACCGACTAGAGAGATAGTGATGCAATATGAATATGAATGTAAATCAATAATGCATGATGCATGTATGTCTATGCTGACAAAACTGACGCGACATACAGACTAATGGATCAACACGACTGGATACTCGGCCATTGAGGGGCGAAGAAATACCGCTTGTCCAAAAGTAGCAATTCTGCCTTGCTTAGGAGAAGTAGTCCCTGCGGGGAACAACTGTTGGTCAGGCTTAGGAGGTAAGAACTCGGCCGAGGATGTCGGACGGAATATTCGCATCCGACAT
Source organism: Lathyrus tuberosus (assembly GCA_022829125.1). Taxonomy (NCBI): domain Eukaryota; kingdom Viridiplantae; phylum Streptophyta; class Magnoliopsida; order Fabales; family Fabaceae; genus Lathyrus; species Lathyrus tuberosus. The sequence goes on along the minus strand of JALAZF010000030.1, from coordinate 13,685,623 downwards.
AGCTGATCCTTTATTCAGGTATATTGGTTTAGAAGGAGTACCTTGATTCTGCACTTTGAGGTTCGCTTACTTCTAGAGAAGCGATCGATGTTCTTCTGATGTTCAACAGTCAAAAGAAATTGCCATCTTTATTTTAAAAGCAGAGAAATTTTAACAAGTAAATTCATTTTTGTTTTATTTCAAGAATCGTTGATCATGTTACAATGTCATTCTGTAAGGCTAAAACAAATAAGAATTGCAAACAAAAGCACAAGGGCTCCAATTGTATTGATAGGATGGAAATAAGCCAAACGCGCGATTCCATAGAGTATTTACAAAGCTAGAAAATGGTAATTTACAGGGAAAAAGGGCTACGTTGAAACATAACGACCACTATTCTTCTACCAACTTTGAATTCTGGGCATCATGAGCTTCTGTCGAAGATGACCTTGACTGGAGTTTTCTGATGGATGGCATGACTGCTGCTGAGGGACTTGCCTCTGTTGAACATAGTTACTTGCCATTAATCCCTAATTTTTGCCTGGATTGTACTTAGAGATTTCCAATCCACCGGGATGATTTTTGATTATGTCTCTAATTTTTGCCTGGACCGCCCTTTTGGGTTTTCAATCCACCGAGACGTTTTTTTTTTAGTTTAGGCGAAGTATTTCTTGACTACATCAACATTTGTGGGGTAGGCAAATTCTTCTCCATCCATGGTTGCGAGTCTCAAGGCGCCGCCTGAGAAAGATTTCTTGACCACATAGGGGCCATTATAATTCGGAGTCCATTTTCCCCTAGAATTAGTGAAAAATGATTGTATTTTCTTGAGCACAATGTCTCCTTTTCTAAAGATTCGAGGTCGGACCTTTTTGTCGAACGCCCTCTTCATTATTTGCTGATACAACTGACCATGGCATAGTGCCGTTATTCGCTTTTCTTCGATCAGATTGAGTTCGTCATGCCGGCTTTGACATCATTCGGCTTCTGTAAGCTTAACTTCCATCAATACCCAGATTGATGGGATCTCTACTTCTATGGAGAGCACTGCTTCCATGCCATATACTAGAGAGAAAGGGGTTGCCCCTGTTGAAGTGCGGACAGATGTACGATAACCGTGAAGAGCAAAGGGTAGCATTTCATGCCAATCTTTGTAGGTTACAACCATCCTCTGAACAATCCTTTTGATGTTCTTGTTAGCCGCTTATACCGCTCCGTTCATCTTGGGTCGATAGGGAGATGAGTTATGGTGTTCGATCTTGAACTCTGCGCACAACTCTTTCATCATCTTATTGTTCAAGTTAGATCCATTATCAGTAATGATCTGGCTTGGAACACCATAACGGCAGATGAGATTATTTTTGATAAATTGGACCACCACTTGTCGGGTTACATTGGCGTATGACGCTGCTTCGATGCACTTGGTGAAGTAATCAATGGCTACCAGGATGAACCGATGCCCGGTCGAAGCCTTAGGCTCAATCGTGCCAATCATGTCGATTCCCCATATGGAAAAATGCCATGGGGAAGAAAGAACTTTCAGATGTGTTGACGGTACATGGATTTTGTCGGAGTATATCTGACACTTGTGACACTTCCTCATGTACTTGTAGTAGTCGGATTCCATTCTCAACCAATAGTACCCTGCTCTCAGAATTTTTCTCGCCATTGTATGTCCGTTGGCATGAGTGCCAAAGGACCCTTCGTGAATTTCTTTTATCAGCATGTCTGCTTCTGGTCTGTCTACACATCGGAGCAAGACCATGTCAAAATTTCTCTTATAGAGTGTATCACCGCTCAGGAAGAAACTGCCTGCCAGCCTTCTGAGGGTTTTCCTGTCTTTCCTTAGTGCCTCAGGTGGGTACTCTTGTTTCTAAAGGAAGCATTTGATATCGTGATACCAAGGTTTGTCGTCTATGACTGCTTCAATCATGAAGATGTAAGTGGGCCGTTCAAGGCGCATTATGTCTATCTTAGGTAGGTCATTCCATTGACCTACACTAATCATGGAAGAGAGAATGGCTAATGCATCAGCCATGTGATTCTCATCACGAGGGATATGATGATACTCGACTCTGTTGAAGAAAGGTAACAACCTTCTTGCATAATTTTTGTAAGGGATCAATCCTGATTGGTATGTGTTCCAATCTCCTTTAATCTGATTGATAACCAGGGTTGAGTCGCCATATACATCCAAGTTCTTGATCCTTAAGTCGATCGCTTCTTCGAGACCCATAATACAAGCTTCGTATTCGGCCTCGTTGTTTGTACACTTAAATGTAAGTCTGGCGGTGAAAGGAATATGGGTACCCTGAGGGGTAATGATGATTGCCCCAATTCCATTTCCGTAATGATTGACAACTCCGTCAAAGATAAGTCCCCATTGGGAACCTGGTTCTGGCCCTTCACTGGGTAACGGTTCATCGCAGTCTTTCATTTTTAGATACATGACATCTTCGTCTGGGAAGTCAAATCCGACTGATTCCTGATCGTTAATCGGTTGATGAGCCAAATGATCGGCTAAAACACTTCCTTTAACGGCTTTCTGAGCGTGGTATTCTATGTCATATTCTGATAACAACATCTGCCAAGGGGCAATCCTTCCCGTGAGAGCAGGCTTTTCAAAGACGTACTTAATTGGATCCATTTCAGAGATTAACCAAGTAGTGTGACGAATCATGTACTGGCGAAGACGTTTGGCTTCCCAAGCCAAAGCGCAGCAAGTTTTCTCAAGCATCGTGTACCGAGTTTCACAGTCGGTGAATTTCTTGCTTAAATAGTAGATGGCGGACTCTTTTCTTTTTGTTTCGTCTTGTTGGCCAAGTACACAACCCATTGAGTCTTCCAAGACTGTTAGGTAGATGATCAACGGTCTTCCCTCTACTGGAGGTGATAGAATCGGAGGATTCAACAGGTATTCCTTGATACTGTCGAAGGCGGTTTGACAATCTTCTGTCCAAACGCAGTCCTGATTCTTTTTGAGTAATTTGAAAATCGGCGCACATGTCGCGGTCATGAGGAATATAAATCTAGAGATGTAGTTCAAACGTCCCAGGAATCCTCTAACTTGTTTTTCAGTTTTCGGAGAAGGCATTTCTTGAATGGCCTTGACCTTGTCAGGATCAGCCTCAATTCCTTTCTGGCTGACGATGAACCCTTAGAGATTCCCTGAACGGACACCGAAGGTGCACGTGTTGGGATTCAAGCGGAGTTTGTACTTCCTCAGCCCCTCGAATAGTTTTAGCAGGTGGGTCACATGCTCCTCCTCTGTCTTAGATTTGGCAATCATATCATCGACATATACCTTGATTTCTTTGTGTATCATGTCATGAAACGGAGTAGTCATGGCCCTTTGATAGGTTGCCCCAGTATTCTTTAAACCGAACGACATTACCTTGTAACAAAAGGTACCCCATGGGGTGATGAACGATGTTTTCTCCATGTCTTTCGGCGCCATTTTGATCTGATTATAGCCCGAGAATCCATCCATGAAGGAGAAAACTTTGAACTTTGTTGTATTGTCTACCAGCATGTCAATGTGTGGTAAAGGAAAGTCATCCTTTGGACTAGCCTTATTTAGATCTCTGTAGTCGACACACATTCTGACCTTTCTGTCCTTTTTCGGAACGGGTACGATGTTGGCTAACCATTGAGGATATTCTAACGTGGCGAGGAAACCCGCGTCAATCTGTTTCTATACCTCCTCTTTGATTTTGATGGCCATGTCCGAGTAAGTCTGTCTCAACCTCTGTTTTACTGGCGGACATTCTGACCTTAATGGTAGATGATGTTCCACGATGCTGGTATCCAACCCTGGCATATCCTAATAGGACCAAGCGAATACATCGGGAAACTCTCTGAGAAGCTTTGTCAAACTTTCTTTGGCAGTTGTACTGAGCAGTGCCCCAATCCTGATTTCTTTTATCTCTTTTTTCGAACCCAAGCTGACCGTTTCCAATGGCTCTTTGTGAGGTTCGATGGACCTTTCCTGTTGTCTGAGTAATCGGGAGATCTCTTCTGGAATTTTGTCGTCCACTTCTTCTTCAGCCCCAAATACTGGAAATTCTAAGTTGGGAGAAGGCATCGGATCGTACGTTTCGACGGGGTTTAAAACAAGCAATCTGCATGACATGATGATTTGTGTTTAGAAGAGATAGAGAGAAATGCAAGTGTGTGCAGTGTATTTCTTTTATTGCTTGTTTTTATTATTGAGTTATTTTTTAGGATTACCATTTTCTGAGAAAAGCAAAAAGAGAAAACAACAATTAATGCAGAAATTACAGAACAAAGTTATTTTATTAATGAACAAGTCGATTCTTGAAACTACAGCCCTATAAAACAAAACTCCGTCGCTTTGGGCGAAGCGAAGAGGGAAATTTACAGAAAGTGAGCCCTATCAAAACATCTGTTTCACCTGGGCAGGGTGAAAGGTTAAAGTAAAGACGACAATTACTTAGACTTATGAACAATCTTCGGAACATCGACAGCAACCCATTGGTGGCGAACTCCTCGGTGAATCACAAAGTCTGGTACCTTCCTTGATTTGTCTTCAGAAATAACGCTGATTTCTGGTGGAGCTGGATCATTGGAATCTGTCTCCCAGGCACAGTTATCGTAGGAGGATTCCTCTGTTGTATTTTGCATAGTATTTATGCTCTCAGGTATATCTCCCCATCCAGTTGGCTGGATATTTTCGAGCCTGATACGAGAGCTTTTGGGAGCGGTGTACTTGACCAAATAGTCGTATTTTCCACTCGGTTGTTCCAAGGTGTCCCATACTTCTTTGGAACTGGAGGAGTCATCCCTCTCGATGACGTTGACCTCGGGAAAAGCATAGTTAATGAATTCTAGTCCTGCAAACATTGCGAATTCATCGTCGTGCTGGGTATTTTCAGGATAACCTGGGCGTTGGTCCAATGACATGGTGGGGACACAGGTATTCTGTTCAATGATGCTCAGCTGATTTTCATTGTTCGGCTGACTCTCTTGCCCCAAGTTTCCTGGTTAAGGCTGCCACATTGGTAGGCCATCCATCGGGCCATAGTAGTCGGGGTCAAAGCTGTCTTTCATCAGAGTGTCCTCCTCTAACGAATTTGGTGGAGCACGGCATCCTTCCGGATCACAATCTCCATATACCATTTCGACGTTTGACCTTGGTATAAATCTCAGGCTCTATGCAGGAAAGAAAAAGGGAGTTTGTGTTTCGCCCTGAGACATATAACCGTCCTCATTAATATAGGACTTTCATTCTTCATCTGTATCGGAGGAGTCTCCCTCATTGATGGTATGTACTTCTTGAGACACTGGGTGAAGGAAACCTCCACTATGGAAGAAGTCCTGAATGGGATGAAGACTATCATCGGTAGCAGCTGTCTGGGTACAGGTTGCAGAAAAACCAAGACCCTTCTTTGTTTTATTGTCAGTAGGAATGACAAGTTGTCCCCATCATGTTGTATTGGCACCCTCGACCACTTTGATAGCATCTTTGTATGAGGAAATGGAAGTTCCCCCCTCGAATTGACCGTCCTTGTGTAGCGAAAGTGTTTGGAACTGGGTTCCGGTTATCCCTTATGGTTCCACATAAGTGGATGATGATAAGTTGCTTACGAGCAAGGCCTGTTCTCCACAGACTGTGACGAGTTGGTCGTTCTGGACAAACTTTAGCTTTTGGTGGAGGGTCGAGGTGACTGCCCCAGCCTGATGTATCCAAGGTCTTCCTAATAAACAACTGTATGTTTCCCGGATGTCCATGACCTGGAAAGTGACTTGGAAAGTGTGAGGACCGATAGTTATGGGAAGGTCGACTTCGCCGATAACCGTTTTTCTGGATCTGTCAAATGCTTTGAGGACGACCTCGCTGGTTCTCATCGGAGGTCCTTTGAATGATAATTGCATCAAAGTGGACTTTGGCATAACATTCAGGGCTGACCCTGTGTCTACCAGTACGCTGGCTAAAGCATCGTCCTGGCAGTTGACTGTAATATTGAGTGCCATGTTATGACGACGACCCTCTTCAGGTAATTCCTCATCACTAAATCCTAAGTTATTGCAGGAAGTGATGTTAGAGACAATGTTATCGAACTGTCATATTGACACATCCTGTTCCATAAAGGCTTGTTCTAAGACTTTCTGTAGAGCCTCTCTGTGGGCTTCAGAACTGAGTAAAAGTGATAGCACAGAGATCTTTGAAGGAGTTTGTAACAGCTGATCAACAATGTTGTATTCACTCCTTTGGATGAGCTTTAGCATCTCATCATTGTTCTTTGAAAGGTCAGGATTACTGGATTGACGGACTGGAGGATTGGGAACTTCCGTCTGAGGTTCATTTTCTTTGTTGGGCTCCCTAACTCCTCTGTTGAAGATTCTACCACTCCATGTTACTCGACTGATGTCTGAAATATTCACGACGGAGGGTAATGGAATTTCCTTGCCATTCTCAACTGTTGTTGCACCGTATTTGTAAGGGATAGCCTTAGTTGATTCATACGGTAGGGGTCACGGTAGATAGATGACTATGGGAACCTTTTGATTTTTCTGACCATTGTAAGTAATTTCGATCCGTTCCTGATTGGGAACTCTCGATTCGTTAAGTACAGGGATGATGGTACAAACATCCTTAGTCCTCTGATTATCAGAGATTACGACGACATCCTCGATTTGATCAGCGAGATAGTTGATTGATCTAGAACTTGACCATGGTCAAATCTCTTTGATGTCCAACTGACTTTGAAGGGCTGCTCGCACGAAGTAGCATCCTTGATTATCCACTGAGCAAACTCCACACCGCTCATAGTTGTGTAGTGGCACCTGGCCACGTCCGCTCTGAATACAGTGTATCCTTACTAGGTCTATTTCCATCGACCGAACATCCTGACTTTGGTATCTAGTAGGATTCCTGTTAGTGATACTAATTTGCTGGGTGTCTTCATCCATATAGATTGGAAGCCCCTAGTGGTTCAACAAGTGCTGAAGTGTTTCCTGGACAAGGGCACAGCCCTGATCATTTTCGCAACCCGCTTTACAGTTCTGATAATCATGTTGTACCAGGAACCCGAGCCGGACCTGTTTAGCATGTAACTCCACGAGGCTGGTATTCATCAAGCGAATATCGAAGATTTGAACCATGTTGACTTGATAATGATTCCTATCATGGTAGTCTTGAATCCATCCAAGATCCATCTGACGCTGGAGGGCCTCTTGTACAAAAGAGCATCCCTGTTTGTTTTTAGAGGAGATATCACACTGGTGATAATTATGAGGTGGCATGTGGCCATATCCACTCTGTCTATAATGCATCTTGACCAAGTTGGCCCTCAATAAGAGTACATCGTGAATTTGATAGACGTTGTTAGACTCTCCCTCTATCAAATTGGTTGTATCCTTCTCGTGTTGAGGCAGCGGGTTCGTGAGAAAATTCAGATTCGTATCTTTGAAAGATAAAACCCCACTCCTAACAAGCTTTTACACGTCGGATTTGAAAGTGAGACAATTATCTATGTTATGCCCTGGTCCTCCTTGATGGTAAGGGCAAGTCAGATCCACCTTAAACCAAAAAGGCAGATTCTCCGGTACTGTAAGAGGAGACTTAGTCTGGACATGCCCCTTAGCCATTAGTAACGGAAATAGTTCTGCGTACGATACGGGTATAGGATCAAATCCTGGTGGCCGCGTTATACGGTTGTTGTTGTATTGAGGACGAGCCTGCTGAAGAGACTGTTGTGTCCTTTGCTGAAGTTGCTGTTGATTAGGTTGGCTCTGCGCAACCTGAGGTTGATACGTAGGTGCGGGGTTGATAGCAGGAGTTATAGCTACTACCGGTTGGTACCGTCACCTTTGCTTTCCGAGAGAGATATTCCCAATATCCTGCTCTTTTTTCTTAGGGAGAGCACTTCCGTATCGTTTTGTACTACTTGATGATCCAGCGTCTTTAACTAAACGTCCTTCTCGGACGGCTTCCTCAAGACGCACTCCCATACCGACCATTTCGGTGAAGTCGTTGGGCGCACTGGCAACCATTCTGTCGTAGTAAAATAAGCTCAAGGTCTTTAAGAAAATCTTTGTCATTTCTTTTTCCTCAAGAGGTGGACAAATTTGAGCGGAAATTTCACGCCATCTCTGAGCGTATTCCTTAAAGGTTTCATTGTCCTTTTGTGACATTGATCTGAGTTGATCTCTGTCTGGTGCCATGTCCAAATTGTATTTATATTGTTGGACGAAGGTAGTGCCAAGATCTCTGAAAGTGCTGATCTCAGCGCGGTTTAAACCCATGTACCATTTTAAGGCGGCACCGGTTAAACTATCCTGAAAGTAGTGAATCAGCAAATCCTGATTCTCTGTCTGAGCTGACATTCGTCGAGCGTACATCACCAAGTGGCTCTGAGGGCAAGAGTTACCCTTGTACTTTTCAAAGTCGGACACCTGGAACTTGTGCGAAACTTTTACATTGGGGACCAAGCAGAGGTCTGCGGCGTCCTTTCCAAATAAATCCTGACCGCGAATAGCTTGCAGTTCTTTCTGCATTTCTAGGAACTGCTCCTGGAATTCATCCATTCTGTCAAACATAGTTTCCTTTCTACCAGAAGGTATCTGTGGAATCTATCCTTCTGGGACAGTGTGCACCACAGGGGGTGGTACCGATACTACGGCAGTGAATCTTGGCGTTTCCCGAAGTTTGTAACCTTCAGGAGTTGTTGGTATGCCTCTGGCATCCTCGCTTTCCCGAAGTTTGTAACCTTCAGGCCCAACAGCTCCTGCGGAAGTTCCCTGATCTTTAGTGATCGGCGGAACATATCCTTCCGGGATATAGTTAACAGGCATGCCCCAGGGACGATCTTTCGGCATCTGATACCTAGGATCATACTTCTCCACTATGGGCGTTGAGGTGATCTCGGAGATCACAGTTCCTTGTAGATGAGCTTCTGCCATGGCTTGCATGTCGTTATGAAGCTTTCTCATATCCTCTCTTAGAGAGTCGATCTCTTCTTTCAACTCTCTATTCTCTTCCTCGAGATCATCCATCTTTTTCTAACGATTGGCCCGAGTATTGTACGAATGAGATAGTTTGACTGTAGAACCGAGACACAAACGTGAGATTCGTAGGTAAGAAGAATACGTGACATGAGAATGATGAATGCAATGATTATATTAATTGTCTTTTTTGCTTTAATCAAAATAAACTTCGACAATTAGATTGCAAATATCAAACAGTGGGGAAACCCCCGTTTTATTGAATTCAAAGGATTGCGGAAATGGAAATACAGTAAAGTACAAGGTACGGAAACAGAAACCTAAGCTAATGGGTCCGAGTCCTCTCTGAGGAGAACTCAGGTGCTGATTCTGGTACTTTCCTTTTCTTGGACCGGGGCTCTTGGGCCGTTGTCAGGTTGTCATTCCTTTGCCAAGTGAAAGGAGAGAGCAAATTCGTTTGGTCACCCTGATTTTCCACAGCATGTTGCTCTAAATTCTCAATCAGAGCATCCTTATCTTTTAACAGTTGCTGTATTTTGGTACACTCCACATTGAGAATGCGGTACTTGTTCTTCCAAGACCTCCTCTCCTATTGAACTTTGTTGAGAGTAACCTGAAGTTTTTCCGTTTCAGTTATGAAGTACATGACAGATTCCCTCGGTGGAAGAACTCTGTGACGAGGATAAGGCATCTTTAGCTTGAGAGCTCTAGTTTGTACCCAGTGGAGATAAGGCTCCACTGAGACACAATCCAGTTTTCCTAGAGACTCCCGTCCTTTCTTATAAACCTGTTTCCAAGCATGCACTATTTCCATCTTTAGTGCCCTGTAATTTTCCCCTTCCTTGAAGAAAAGACCTTCCAGATGAGCATTACGTGGGACATGCCTCATCGGGTATCCAAATTGACGACGAACAAGAACTGGATGGTAATTGATTCCTCCTTTAGTTCCTATGAGGGGTACGTTGGGGAAATTTCCACAACGGTCAATGATCCTGATCCCGTCATAAATCCTATTGCACCAATCTATGTTAGAGTTGGTGAGAGATATGATTTTCTGCGACCAACATAAGGCACTCTTATGATCCCAAAAAGCAGCAGACTTAGGTAAATGGGAGATAAACCATTTATATAGCAGGGGTATACAACACGTGATCTTTCCTCTGCTGTACAAATTCCCTAAGTGTAAAGAATGATACGCATATGTGAGCAAGGTTGGTACAGGGTTTCCAATGAGAAAAACCTTAATGGCGTTGATATCTACAAAGTTATCGATGTTGGGAAACAAAAATAACCCGTAGGTGAGCAAAACAAAGATGCTCTCGAAAGCGGCCACGTTCCCTATACTGGCAAAGTACAGGGCTTTCTTTACCAGAAACTTGGCTGGTAAACCTGGGATTCCTCCCTTGGTGGTCATGTAAGTCTTGACTTCTGACTCATCCAAATAGATTGCTCTTGCAATGATTTGATCCTTTGGAATTTCTTCCAGTCCAGAAAATGGAGCTTGATCATTGATATGTAAATCAGTCAGGTCAGAGTACTCCTCTAGTGTTGGTGCAAGCTGATAATCCAGGAATGTGAAACAGTGATAAACCGGATCGTAAAACTGAATGAGTGCCTCCATGATTCTTTCAATTACATGGACCCTTAACAGAGGTGGCAGACCTCCGTACTTGGCTCTGAAAGCATCAGGGTTAGTGATCATCCTTGCTAATCCTCTCATATCCTCTAGTTTTGGAACCTTGAATGTATACTTGTGAGTTTTCCTTTTACCGAAATCCATTAGCGCAATCTTCTTTCTTTGACATTTGCAATCATTGTTTTAGTTAAATTTGAAAAAGAGAGACTAGAAGAGAAAATTTTCTTTGTTTTTAATGTTTTTTTTAAATGAATGCATGAATGCAACACACAAAAACATAGAAAAAACATGGGGTCAAAGGGTCGGTGTCATGAAGTCAAGGCTCTACCCATCCCAAAGGTTTATACTAGTGATTTTTGTACATGCCTCCCAAAATCATTAGTTCTTGTCGAGATAACACCAGCGGTCCGGGAACCGTGCTAGGTGATGTTATTTCGAAGAACCTCAGAAGAGGGTAGTATCGCGTAACAGCTATTTCCGACAGCTTCCGCACTGCTAAAAGAGGTTTTTCCTAGGTGTATACTCAATATTTCCACACGCGGCATCACACACATTCCCATTAGCAGAAAAATAAACACAGATATCAACTAGGAAAAGCAGTTATATATTTGTCCTAATGTCCTAGACTTTTTAAGAGCTAGGAATCCTATGTTCCTGACAGAAAATGGCTCCCCGATGGAGTCGCCAATCTGTGGTACCTTCCCAACTTAAAGGCTTTGACCTAAGATCCTAGTGAAGTCAATAAAAAAGTCTTAACCCCAGTGAAGTCCTCACTCCTTGGTTTCTACCCCAGAGATGAAATACGTCTTAGCCCCACAGTGGGCGCCATTTTTCTGTAGCGAGCGATTTTGGACGTGGTTCTTAAGCACTGCCGCTCTTTGGGGGGGACTACAGGTCGATTCATTTTTTATCCTATTGAAGCTAATGAAGGAAGGGAAATATATGTCTCCAACTAACCCTGCTTTGCAAACTGAGGTTAAACAGTCAAAACTGTTGGTTTACAGATGCGATCAATGTGGAAGGGCCTCTCTTGGGTTATTTTGATCGAGTTTAGACCTTTAGTGGGGAATACGGACTTGGATGTTTTGATTGATATATAAGGGTTTGTGACCTGAGGTTTTCGATGTGGTGTGCTCGCTAAGATTTCTCTTTCAATCTTATGCCTACATATTCCCATTTTCCGAAATAGGGAAATCAGAGCGATCGTAGTTCCTCCTATTCTATGGGAGGAAATGGTGTTTTGGTGTCTTGTTCAAAGCCCAAGACGTGAAGCTAAAGGTGGTTTGTATCTTGTTCAAAGCCCAAGATGTGAAGCTGAAGGGTCTATTTGTATCTTGTTTGAAGCCCAAGATGTGAAGCCAAAGGGTTTTGACTTTAGAGAGAATTTGTCATCTCTAAAGGGGTGTTGTTCGTCACAACTGTTGTGTGACTGATTATAAAGGAGAATTACTTTAACTGGGTTATGTGAATCCAGCAATGCCATAATTTCCCTTATAGGGGATTTTCAACCTGGAGGAGAAGACTTTAACTCAGTTTAGAGCAATGTTATCTTTCCTTAGGAATTCCTCATGCTAAAAGAGGGATAGTGGTGTGGATATGAATAATCCAGAGGCTTGCCGCTTACAGAAATTAGATGAAGGGAGAGGAGTTGTTGATGTTTATATACTGTGAACGAGGCTCAACTTTTGATGCTAAAAGGTTGATTGGCTCAACCGGGGTTTTCTTATACAAAGCCTAAGAGGAGGCTATTGGCCCAACAAGAGAGTGTTTTTATGTGTCTCGTACGAAGCCCGATAGAGAGGCTAAAAGGGTTGACTCAACAAGAGAGTGCTTTTGTATGTGTCTTGTACGAAGCCCAAGACAGAGGCTAAACGGGTCGACTCAACAAGAGAGTCTTTTGTACTCAACAAGAGAGTGATTTTGTATCTCGTATGAAGCCCGAGATGGAGGCTAAAGGTGATCGACTCAACAAGAGAGTCTTTTTATACTCAACAAGAGAGTGATTTTGTATCTCGTACGAAGCTCGAGATGGAGGCTAAAGGTGATCGACTCAACAAGAGAGTCTTTTTATACTCAACATGAGAGTGTTTTTGTATCTCGTACGAAGCCCGAGATGGAGGCTAAAAGTTAGCTCCGCTGGGGAGAATCATTGTACAAAGCCCAAGAGGAGCCTATGGTAACTGTTTCCGTTGAGTGACAGGTCCAGTATGTTGGTTAAAAGAGAAAATCAGTTCTTATGAAGATTAAAGGTAAGGTTGTGCTTTGGCACTGATCAGAGGATCAGGGTTATTTCCTGTTCTTTAAGGAAATAGGAAATCCAAAGAGGATTGAGACTGTCCGAGTCTGCGGGTGTTCTTCCCATTCTTGAAAGGGGCTTGAGAATGTCTTTGAGACTCAAGGGTCTTAGACTATCCAAGTCTAGAGTTTAATCTTTTGTACTATACTTAACAGAAATTAAGGGACAGTACAATTTCGGTGGCAAGATCTAGACTCTTTGAAAGACTGTTCTATTAAGATGACTAATTTCTGTTCCTATACCTCTAGGAGGTCGCCCGGACAATTTGTAGGAAGCCCAAGAGGAGGCTGGAAACTTTTAAGAAGCTGAGGGACAATTTGTACGAAGCCCAAGAGGAGGCTATCTTCCCGGAGGAAGAATCATTATACGAAGCATAAGAGAAGGCTGTGAAAACTTCTAAGAAGCCAACGGGTCCTTGTACAACGTCCAAAAGGAGGCGGGGATGCTTTTAGGAAGCCTGTGGGTCCTTGCACTAAGCCCAAGAGGAGGCTGATGAACAGTTCCAGAAGGGGTTTCACTTGGAACATTGGCCTTCTATATATGAACTGTTCAAAATGGGGGGAAGATCTTAGATCTAGTTATCTAAAATTGTTGTAAGGAGACGAAGTTTTGTCTAGTTCTAGGCGTAGTTGTCGGGGAAACTCTAAATATCTATACTATTATTACACAGTTGATACGAGTTTATGAAAGAAGACTTACAGTGAAACAGCCCCACAGTACAGTTATATACATATGAAAGCGGTAAATGAAAGCGGGTAAACACTTACTCGGTTGTAGAGCTTCCATGCTGTTTGGTTAGTTGTTCAACAAAGAAATTGAAAATAACAGTATGTTACAAAATCAAAGGAGAAAGTGCTTTTTGATAGGAAAATTGGGGCTTATAGCTCAAGGAGAGGCCCAGGGTTTTGTACAGGGACTTATACAATTGACTGAGGCCCAAGAAAGGCTTTTTGTACAAAGGGATGGGTCTTACACTTTCTCAAGAGGCCCAAAGTTGTTTCAAGAAGAGGAATGGGGCTTATAACACGAGGGTAGGCCCAGATGATTTGATTTTTGAACTGGCGATCGCGCCGGTTTTTTTTGAAAATACAGTGGGACTTATACAATATCTGAGGCCCAAAAATTGTTTGTATTTACAAAGGATTGGGTCTTACACTCCATTAGAGGCCCAATAATTTATTTTTGTACAAGTGATGGGGCTTACAGCTCAAGGAGAGGCCCAGATGTTTTTTGTTTTGAAAACGGCGATCGCGCCGGGATTTTTGAAAATACAGTGGGACTTATACAATATCTGAGGCCCAAAATAGGTTTATTTACAATGGGGAATTTTTTTGTGGAATAAAATATTTCAACATTTTTCTGATTTTTTGCAAAAAGAACCAATAAAAAATAATTAAAATTGAGTGAGTTATTAATTTTTCAAATCATTTAAAATAAATATGAAAAATAACAAAAAACAAGAAAAAGTGGTAAAAAAGAGATCTGTGACGAGGGGGATTCGAACCCCAGACCTCTCGCTTGCCAATACACACAAAACCAGCTGATCAACCACTGGGGCGCAATGCCAATTCAAATATAGTATGGCAAATGATAAATATATAGAGAACATGGTTGGAAAACCTGAAGAATGGCGCCATGGCCATCTTCTTCCTCCAGCTTGTGCATGAAGCCCTCTATCTCTCTCGTTTCTCCATCATTTGACATGATTCAAACTCCAAACTCATGCATTTTTTCACAAGGAATAAGATGGCAATACTCAATTTTATTTATTTTCAGTGTATAGCAAGTTATATCTTTGTGGTCGTATGAACCCTAATTTTGCAAAAGCAATCGAGCAGGCATGGTAAAGAGGGCTATGATCAAATTTATTGAGGGAAAATACTCAACATATGATGGCAAGCAAATGGAAAAAATATCTTGCGAGGAAATATGCATGGATCATGAAGATGGAGTTTTGAGGCTTACCTTGATGCAAGCTGAAATGGAACTCTGCACAGATGGTGTTCCAGAAGAAATTTAATGATCGCTAGAGCTTCAATGGATGTAGTGGAGTATATTGCAAGCTTTGGAACACTCTGAAAACCTTTGGATCAAGTTGGAGAACTCCAACTGCATAATTGAGGCATAATGGCTTGGTTGAAGGGTGATTTTGAGCTAAGGGTGTTACAGTTGGTGTTTAAGTGTTTGGACACCTCAAATACATCATATGTGATGTGTCTGAGCAATTGGAATGGATTGCTTAGGGCTGCAACTCAAAACCCGATGGTGGTTGCTCAAAAACAAGGAAATTTGGCACATAAGAGAGAATGAGAGAAAGCAGTGCTATAAGGTGCTTTGGTGTGCCTTGCATGATCCATTGGAACCTCTATTTATAGGTGATCAACTCTTGTCTTAGAGGAATAGTGAATGGCTGCTGGATCAGATCACCTTCAAAGGGATTGGTTGGACATAAATGCCTCTTGCATTAGGTGTAACAGCTGCTCCAAATAGATCAGCTATGCCTTGACTGAAATCACATTCCTCAGTCATTTTAATTGTTGTTTAATCAGAGAACTTGACTGAGGAGAGTGAGAATCTTGACAATGTACTGTTCCACATTAATGCCCTTTGAATTCAAGGCTAAATGTGCCAAAATGCATGAACTTCAAGTTGAAGATTCCTTGGCTTTGTGACTCAGCTTTGTAGGTTGGATCAGATGCATTGTGATTGGTTTGAGTACATGTGGCATGATGATCCTCAGTTTTGATTCAGAAATCGTGTGTAGTAAGCAAACATGCAAACTGATTTTTCCAAAACAGCTTGTAGCAGCATGACTTTGGGAATGGATTTCTCTTGGCTCAAGTTGAATTAATTCATGCTGATAAGCTCTTTGGATTCTTGGCAACATTTGCAACAACATTTATGTTTACCTTTGGACTTGATTCAGCTTGCAACTATGTGAAAAGATCTCACAAGTTTTGGTGTTTCCAACAAAATCTGCCTTGGCCAGAATTTTTCTACGTGTTGGAAAATGATGTATTTTCATGTTTTAGTCATTTTGGCCCAATCATAACACAGAATCCACAATGAATTGGATGGGTAATGAGAGCTACAAATCCAGCTTTGGATGGGGAAGAATGGCCTTGTGGTTTAGGAGTTATGATCCTCCAAAGTTGGTACCCTTGCCACTTTGTTCATAACTTAGAAAATTTTCTAAGTTTTTATGGTTACCCCTTTTATAAGTTATCCCACTTTTCTTGATTTTTCTTTATGAATGATGATTTAAATCATACCTTAACATCATTTTAGGGTTAAAAACCCATTTTTGTGAAAAATCTCAAAAAGTCAAAGTTTGACTTTTGTGCATAGTTGACTTTTTATCAGATGAATTCCAAACTGTTCAATCCTTTAGGAAATCATGTCCTTGACCTAAATCAAACTTGATGGACATGTTCCATGGGTGTTATAGGGTATATTGATTCATGTCCTAGGGTTTGGGAGCATGTCCTGGTCAAAAGTCAAAACTACAGTTGACTTTTCTCGCGAAACCCTAACTGTGGTTCAGATGAAATTGAAACTTGTTTCCCAAGCTTCTTGGATTAATCCATTGTTGCAAATGGATCAATGTAGTGTGTTAGAGACCATCAAATCCTCCCTTGAGGTCTTGGCTCATGATTTGTCCCCAAAGTCAACTTAGGGGTGAATTAGGTCAAGAAACCCTAATTCCTGATTTTTGATGTATGCATCCCCTGAGGCTAAATTGACTTGGTGATTGGGTTTATGATGTCCCTTGGAGAATCATAGGTTATGCCTTGAAGCATTGGCTTATGCCCAGAGGAGAATTTCCATCTGGTGGCCCTGGTCGACTAAAACCCTAATTTGGTGACACTGGCGATCTTGGGGCTTGATCAACTTAGAAGGGAGCAGCCTTGTGCTTAATCCTTGAAGTGGGAGTCCTCTCTATCCATTGTAGATGTTGGAGAGGCTTAGAAAAGTTGAAGATCATGTCATTCCTTGATTGATCCTTTGTCTAAGAGCTATGAGAGGGCTTGAACCCTAATTTTTTATTGTAGTGGATGCTCACCCATCTTTGGGGAGACTAATGGTTCATCCATATTGTGATGATGATTTGCACAATGATGGGAATCTTAGTGGTTAAAATTTGGGTTGTGATGGAATTGCTCTCTAACTCAAAAACTCAGAGATGACTTGCAAAAGAAGGCATTTTAGCCTAAAGAGAGAAATTTTGAGCAAAGCATCAGTTGTAGTGCTTTGGTGTACTCAAACTAAGCAAAAATGAGCTCTATTTATAGTGCAACAAGTTTGTTTTGCAAGCAATAGTGAATGGTAGCTGGTACAGGCCTTTGACCAATGTTGATCCAAGGGAATCTTTAGTCTCTCTAGCCATTGACTTGAGGTTAGGGCACAGGCCTATGGTCCTTTGATTCAGAGTTGAATCTTGACTCATTCAGTTAGAAATGTCTCAGTCCATGCCACCTTGATGCATCCATTAAATGCTTGGAAACAAAATTGGAGTCTTTTGCACTTTTTAGCCTTTTTAGGTTTGTTATGGCTATGTGTAGATTCTTGGACTTGGGAGGCTTGGGGATCAGATTATTCCCCTTGGATTTTATCCTCTGATGTGTCCAAATGGATGACAAGGCTTGGAGTTGTCCAATTTTGCCAAATCGAGAAAAATACCAAAATCTGCCTTGTACAAGACAGTTGAAAATGGTGATTTTGAGGGAATCATATCTCCTTGCTCAGGTTGAGTTATGGGAGGCTCTTGTGCTTTTTAGAAATCCCTCATGTGATACAATATATGTGTGATCATAGTTTGTCTTGAAACTATTTGAATCCAACTGAAAAATTCTCATGAACATTGATGTCCAAGGCTTGTAACTTAGGCAGATTTTCACTAAGTGTTGGAAAAGTGCCATTTTCTTCATTTTTGTCATTTTGATCAGTCCATAACTCATAATCCATGATGATTTATAATCTCTTGTAGTTGATACTTTTAAAGTATGTCAGATGGAATTTCATTTGAGCTTTGAATGGGAGAAAAAGGCCTTGTGGTTTAGGAGTTATGACCTTGCAAAGTTGGTACAAAATCACTTTTGTTCCATAACTTAGAAAATTTTTGGTTTCACAAGGTTGCCCCGTTTGCAAGAAACCTTAATTTTCTTGATTTATCTTGATCGATGATGATCAATATCATACATTGATATTGTTTTTGACTTAGGGGAACCATATTTGTGAAAAATTCCAAAAAGTCAAACTTGATTTTGTGCACAATTGACTTTTTATCGGATGAAATCCAAACTGTGCGATCCTTTGTGAAATCAAGTCCTTGACCTAAATCAAACCTAATGAATGGATTACATAGGTGTTATAGGGTGTATTGAATCATGTCCCAAGGTTTGGGAGCATGTCTTGGTGAAAAGTCAAAGCTATAGTTGACTTTTCCTTCAAATTCCTAATTATGGTCCAGATGAAATTGAAACTTGTGAATCAAGCTTCTTGGATCAATCCATTGTTGAAAATGGATAAATATGGTGTATTTGAGGCCCTCAAATCATGTCTTGAGTTCTTGGCTCATGCTTTGCTTCAAAAGTCAACTTAAGGTGAATTAGGTCAAGAAACCCTAATTCCTGATTTTTTATGAATGCATCCCCTGAGGCTAAATTGACTTGATGATTGGGTCCATGAGGTCCCTTGGAGTATTTTGGGTTGTGTTTTGAAGCATTGGCTCATGCCCAGATGAAAATTTACAACATCTGGAGGCCTTGGTCGACCAAAACCCTAATTTGGTGACACTGGCGATCTCGAGGCTTGATCCACTTGGAATGTTGCAACTTTGTGCTTGATTCTTGATGTGGGAGTCCTATTGATCCCTTATGGGTGTTTAAGAGGTTAGACAAGTTGAAGATCATGCCATTTATTGATTGATCTTTTGTCTAAGTGCTCTGAGAGGGCTCAACCCGAATTCTTGATTGTAGTGAATGCTCAACAATCCATTGAGGAGATTGATGAGGCATGATGGAACATCCTTATTGTGGTAATGATTCTCGCAATGATGGGAAATCTTGGTGGTAAAAATTTGGGGTATGACACCTATTCCTCTCAAATTCTCCTTTTTGTTAAACCAAACCCTTGGGCTTCTAAAATAGTCATTCCCAATATTACCCCCACTAACTCCTCCTTAAAAGTCCAATTTACCCTTAATCCTTCTAATATTATTTAAATAGATAATAATACAATATATTCTATATTATATACTATTATTTAAATAAATAACCAAAACTCCACAAAATACTGACGTCAACATAAACCACCAAAATTCACTAAAATTCACGAATATTATATTTAAATAAATTAAATAAATATTCTTACAAATTTGGGGTGTTACAACCGCAATCTCATCAAGCACCCTAATAAAAACATTTGTGCGACCACATTTATTTTCCTTTTGCTTTCTTTATCATCCGAAGAAAACAAATGACGTAAGCTAACATTCAATCGCAAATTTAACTAAAAGGTTCCCCTTGCGTAACCCGAATATAGTTGCGATGATCATTATTCGGTTTTAAAAGGGTTTTATCAATATTTTCGCTTTCCTTCCTTGGAATAAATAAAATTCGGTGGCGACTCTGTTCGAACTATTCTTTTGCGACCATCACGGAGGATCATATTTTTCAAGGTACGATAAGGATGAGGTAACTGTTGAGAACAAGTTCTCAAGGTTTCAAACTCTTGTTACAGAACTTAAAGTTCTGGGAAAAGGGTATTCTACTGCTGATCATGTTAAAAAGATCATCAGAATTCTACCTAAGCATTAGAGACCAATGGTAACTGCTCTGAAGTTATCAAAGGACCTCAACAACATTTCTCTTGTAGAATTGATTAGTTATTTAAGAGGTCATGAGATTGAGCTCGAAGAAGATGAGACAAAGAGGAAGAGCAAGTCTGTTGCTCTGAAGTCTTTAGGAAAATTTGACAAGACAAAAGCTCTTCCAGCTGAAACTGATGAAGAGTATGAAGAGGAATCAGAAGAAGAAGATGAATTGTCTCTTCTGTCCAGATGTGTGAATCAACTCTAGAAGAAAAGGCAAGGCAAATTCATAGGACAAATAAGGACAGATGGTCATTCTAAGTTCACTTATAGATTCAAGAATGTTGTAGATGGAAAAGATATCACATGCTTTGAGTGCAAAAAGCCTGGCCACTTCAAGAATGAAACTCCCAAGCTAAAGAAAGGCCTAAAAAGAACTCCAGAGGAAAGAACAAGGGTATAATGGATACATGGGAGTATTCAGAGTCCTCAGAAGATGACTCTGAGGAAGAGCAGACTAACGTGGCACTGATGGCTTGCATAGAAGCTCCTGTAGAGACGATTCAATCAGAATTAGAATCTGAGTCAGATTCTGAAGAGGTACTTTCTGAACTTTCTCATTCTGAGCTTGAATCAAGTTTATCATAAGTTTTGGAAAAATATCATAATCTTCTGAACAAATACAAGGATCAGAATCTTATTTTGGAAAAGAACTTTGTGCCTTAAAGTAAGAGTCTCATACCTGAGAAGAAAATCATTTCAAAAACCTCTACAAGTTCTGGTGATATCATAAAGAAATATAATATGTCTTTCTAGAAATTTCTTAATAGAAGCCTGAATAAAAGCTTAATAGCTTCCATGATTTATGGTGTTAGCAGAAACGGGACAAGGGGTATTGGCTATGATTCTGATGACGAATATGATTTTGAAAAAGATGATAAGCCAAATACTCTTCACTCTCATTTTGTTCCTTCTGGGAAAGAAAATGATGTTAGGCCTAAAGGAAGAAATGTTTCTAAACCTAAGGCTAAAGAAAAACCACATGCCCATTCTAACCATGCATTCATGTATAGATATCCAGCACAGAAACCCAAAGTTGTGAAAAACTCTGGGAAGACAAACCCAAAAAGGCCCAAAATGATGTGGGTACCTAAGGACAACATAATATATGTTGCAGATTTCCTTAGTAGTGGAGGTAAGACACTAGTCATGGTACCTGGACTTTGGATGCTCGCGGAAAATGACAGGAAGAATGCTTATGTTCCAAATCCTAGAACTTAAGCCTGAAGGCATTATCGGTTTCGAAGGTGATCAGAAAGGGAAGATCATTGGCTCCATAACAATAGGTAACATAACTCTCCCTCCCATTACTAATGTTATTCTTGTTGAATGACTAATGCATAACCTTTTGTCCATAAGTCAATTAAGTGACATTGGTTATGACATCATTTTCAATCAAAAGTCCTGTAAAGTTGTTAGTCAAAAGGATGGCTCAGTTCTTTTTTACTGGAAAGAGGAACAACAACATTTATTGATCTCTTGCCTGTCATATTAGGTCAATCATATTGCATAGATAACCCTTTTACTAGGGTTTTGTTTGTGTTTGTTTCATTTTTTATCAGGTGTTAACTTAAGGATATTCAAGAGGTGATTAGTCAAGATTTTGGATGGAGCATTGAATCAAGCAAGTCTCTCATTTCAAAGAGATATCTCTATAACCCTCTCCATGATCCTTTCCATAACCAATTTCTATCCACCTTATTCGCCCTCAACTATCATTTTGTATTCCTAGCCAATTTCAATAATCACCTATTAACCAGTTTTATCCAATTTCTCAATGATAATTCTCCTAAACCATATCCATAACCATTTTCATTACCTAATCCACCTATTATTTGTTTTTCATAATCATTTCTTTTTATAACAAAAAGAGGAAAGATAGAAAACCATTTCTTTTTGTTCACAAGCCCATCATCATAGGCCCACCGTGACAAAATGTGTTACAAAAATTTTGGAATGTACTAATGTGCTAAGGACCAATAGGAAATGAGCATTGTTGCTTTTACTTTTCAACTTTGCTCATCAACCAATGAGAAAATGACATGTGGCATACAAAGAAACAAAATCAACCAAAATGTTTTCTTCTTCCTTGGTCGTATTCGTAAGCTTCAGAATGGAAAAGAGAAATTCAAAAAACAAGTGAATCAATTCATCAAAATCATTTCATAACCTAATCCTTTGGCGCGGTTTTTCATTTTGAATTCTCCAAGAGCATTGCCCGTTTAAGCTTTCAAAGGTTTAGCTCATTAAAAGTAGCTCTGAGGCATTGCTCGATTCAGCATACAACCTGATCTCACCTGCAGATCCTTCACGCCATCCCCAATCCGTACCTCATCTGATACCCCTCCATATGACATCAAAGGAGGAGCTCTGAAGTAATACATGAAGTGGTGATTTGACCCTGCAACCTCTGAGATTTTTGTACAGCAAAGCAGCGCATCTGCCTCCAAGGAGTAGACCGTATTTGAATTCAAAAAGAGACATTGTAACCGTAGCTTTTGACTCAGAACACCAAGTGTTTATGCTTCGGACTCAAGCAACCCAAGCTCATTGGTTCAGCCTATAAAAGGAGCTTGCCTCTACGCCTCACAAAAAACCAACAACTTCTCACAAACACTTAAATATTTTCTGAAAGTTCCATAAGTTCGAGCAAGCAAAGTGAAGGGTGATTTTGGAGTGCTTTGGAAGGAAAGCAGTTAGCATACTTGAAGGCAGTGGACATTACTCCACTTGGTATCGTATTTTTTTCCTCTTGTTAATCATGCTCATTTGATATTATCATTGTCATATGCATTTTGGTTGTTCCTTTACATGTGTATCTTGCTAATGTATGCTTTAATATGTTGTTTGTGTGCTCATGGCGTGATGTCATAAAATAGATGGTTTTGTTCATTGACATGATATACATGTATGCTTCCTGGTGTTAAG
Source organism: Lathyrus tuberosus (assembly GCA_022829125.1). Lineage (NCBI taxonomy): Eukaryota > Viridiplantae > Streptophyta > Magnoliopsida > Fabales > Fabaceae > Lathyrus > Lathyrus tuberosus. The sequence continues at coordinate 13,662,946 of JALAZF010000030.1, read as the reverse complement.
TTATAATGTCTCTGATTTTTGTTCATTGAATGGCTGCAACATTATAAGTTTTCATTGTGGTATTGTACTGTCAAGATTGTATGTTTGATTTTGTCAAGCTACTTGGATGTCATATGTGTTTAGATGTTACTTTGAGATAAGAGGATCATGAACCTTAGTTCCCTTTGTGTTTCTAATATGCTCATAAGTCGTGGGATGGTTGAACCTATTCATTTTTGTTGTTGATTTAATGTTTGATTGTTGTTGTTAAAGTTGTTCTCTTTAAAAGTAGCACTGTCCTTTTTTTGCCACCATCATATATGATTACTTTGTGTTCTCAAGTCTTGGTTTTGAACTTTATTGTTGTTGATGCTTGGTTGACACTTTGGTATGTGTTCACATTTGTATGCACCACTCTGCCTTGACATTGATTTTGGTTGACCATGTGCCTGAGTTTGATTGTTTGAAATGTTATGTTGCTTAGTGATCTAGTCTCTTGCATTGCAGTCCTTTGGTTTGATAGTGGTAGTGCATGTTTAAGGTTTGTGTTCATGAATGTGGAGTTAAGAATAAGAACTGTGTTGCTGATAATCATGTACCTTTCAATGTCCTATGACCTGTCATACTATGCTATTTCATTTTGTATATGCTAAAGTCATTCTATTGAAACTGTTAATCTCAAAAGTTATGCTTTTGTGACATCATGATTTGTTCTCTATGTTAATATTGTGTTCATGATATGTGTTGCTAGCCTTGATATGTTTTTAACATGCTCCTAAGTTATGGATGTTTGATACCTCTATGTGTCTTTAATATTTACCAAACCACCTTGAACCTAGTCCATATATATGTGATAAATGTGCTTGCATGATTGTTGCCTAATTTGCTTTTTACTAAGTCCTATGCTACTGTCTGTGTTAAAGTGATACCTTTTGATTGAATTTGAACTTGGTTGCTATGATATGTCCTATTCTATCTTGAATATAGGTGTATGCTTCATAAAGGCCTTTGACCATCATATTGCTTGTGTACTTATCATTGTAACATGACTGTTTTTTTTTCCTTTTATCAACATGATATGTCTAGTTATTACTTGATTTAGATGCCACTTTGTTTGAGCCTTTGTTTGTGACAGTGTTGTATTTCAAGCTTACCTTGACATTATATGTGATTGGTCTGCCCTTAATCTATTTGATACATGAATCATCACTATAATCATGACTAAATGCATTCTTTTTCCTTGACATTATGACTGATTGGTATGCCTATATTTTTGCCTTAATGAGTGGTTGAGTTGTATGGACCATCATCATATGCTTTTTTTTCTATCTTTGTGAAACTGTCTGCTGCATTGCTTGATAACCACATTGGACCTTAACCTTTTGAATCTTGTCATCTTGTTGGTATGCTAGTATTGTTTGTTGTCATGAACTCATTACTTTGTGAAATTGCCCTGATGAAATGTAATTATTTGCTACTAACTGCTTGTGTTGTTGATGTTGTTGCTACCATTCTACTTAGCCTTCGTTTTAATCATAAAAATTGTCACTAATAGTCTTAGAATATGCCTTCATATTTGATATGACCTACCCTTTTCTTTCACCACTCATTGTGACATGTTTGAATTTGTTTTTGAACTTTGATAGAATATCTTTGGAACTGACTGCAATGCCTTAATCTATCTTTCTACGTTCTTGCTTTGTTCTTGCACTAACCTTGTTTACCATATGTTTTTTTTTAGTCCCAAATATCTCTGCTGTCCTCCATTAAGTGTGTTAAGTCTTGAGATTGTTTTGATACATGAACTAAACCTAATTGCTATTTGGAACCTTGAACTACATGTTTGTTTGATAGCTGCTTTTCAAGATATTTATTGAACCTCTTTTGAATATGCTTGCTGTTGTGACTGTGTTGGAACTTATTGCCTCACATTCAAATGTTCTTCTACTTCACCAATTTGTATGATTAGAACACTCACTTGATATACATGTAGCAATTTATGATTTTTTTGAGATGGTAATTACATTTTCTGCTTCATTTTATTTGACCATGGCTGATTTTGAATGACATAGCTTATATGTTTCCCTTTCGTGAGCAGTTGATGTTGTGGTTTGGTTTGTGATTAATTTGAAATTTGTTGTATGCTTGCCATGGCTGTATATAAGTTTCTTACATTATGCATTCAAGTGTTATTGCTTTGATGTCCAATTTGTAGGATAAACACTTATTTGGTATTTAGCATGCGTAGCAATTCTTGATTTTGGATGAATAATCATGTTTCTGCTTCTTATTTGATATGACTGATGTTGAATAACATGGCATGGACATGGCTGTCGTGAGCAGTATGCGTGTTTGGTTGGTTTGTATTGTTTATTTGAAATACGCGCGCAAGAATAGCTTATGTATTAATTGAGGTGAATATGTTACCGGATGTAACAGTCACCCCAGTGGCAAGCACACACTATCACACGCCCTACCACCCTCGGGACTGGGGTTCGAATCCCCCTCGCCCCGGTCCTTTTGTTTTTTCCTGATTTTTCGCTTCTCTTTAAATATATATGTGTGTTTCCATTGTATGTTCAGATGCACGCGTTGGCCTGGTGGGGTTGGTTTTGAGCTGTAGGCGAAGGGTCCTGGGTTCAATCCCTAGGAGTGCCCTTTCCTTCTTTTTTATGACTTGTTTGTTTTATTTAATTTCAATGTTTGTACCTTAATTTCAAAATGTCATAACTTGTTTATTTTCCATCCTTTTTCTCTCATTCTTTTTGCTATGGTTTTCTAATTAAATCCACTTTTTTTATATAAAAAGAAATAGTTAGAAATGTTTAATACTATTTGCTTTTATTCATGTTATTTGAATTTTTCTAAGGTTTTATTGTACCTTCTTTACTTATCTTGCCATATTATCGTTGTTTATCATGTTTGATCATGTCTAATGTATGATTCTAACTTTGCATTGATATCATAACTTTGTTTCATGTCATTATCTTATTCATGTATTCTTGCATCATCATATTTGAATTATAACTTGTTATTTCATAGTAATTTTACAACTGTTATCTTTCCCCCCATTCCAAAGGGAGATCACTCTAAATTGACTCATGAAGTCACTAAACAACCACCTTACCTTATCCTTTTAGGTTTATCCTATTTCTTGGCCTCATGAGAGCCAATGAAATCATAACTTATGAAATAGGTTGGAGTTTTGAACTCTATGTGATTCTCATCATCATGAGAACTCACTTTCCCTCCTATAACGTAGACTTAGAGAGCTATCGTGAACTCTAAAATGAGCTCATACTCATTTTCCCCTTGGAACTTTGGCCATAGCCAATGGTTCCTATCCTTCACCCTTAGATCGGTGAACTACGAATACTCTAATTCTACTCCCGTCAGGATGCGTAGGCGCAAAGTGCGATACTTTGTCGAGTATACTTAGATACTAACCCCTAGGGTTTCAACCTTTAGTATAGCACCCTTAGCAAGCGAGTAAGATATAAAAAGTTAAAACAAGAGGTTCCTGTAGAGTACTATGGACGTTTAGGATGCTAATACCTTCCCTAGGCGTAACCAACCCCCGAACCTTAGATCTCCCCCCCTTTAGGTTTTTATCGATCTTGAACCTTTCCTTTGGATAAATCAAAGTTAGTGGTGAATTCAAAGAAATGCGATGCAAGTTAATTAATAGCTTGTTATCCGATTCTCACCGCAACAGAAATGGCGACTTCACTGGGGACAATCTTTGCTTTTGAGGGTTAAGCCCACCTTGTTTTTTTTTGTTTTATTTATGCTTGTTTGCTATATTTGTGTATATCTGTTTGATTGCCTGTATATGCTTTGCTTGATTATCTTTTGTTGGTTTGGTTCTTGAGTGGTGAGATGAATCCTAACCCAGATTTGAGTGCACTTATGATAGGACGATGGTATATTCAAGGAGGCTTTGAGGGAGTCGATTCCTGAAAAAGTTAACTTGAGACACCTTCACTCAGTTGAGGCCCTCTTGAGAGTTTAGTCATGTTGAACGAATCTATTTGTGAAAACGTGCTACTCTCGACCTAGGAGCCCTTGATATTGAGAACCGTAGTTACCAAACCCCACCTAAGCCTTTTAGGATGTAGTGCAGTGACCATAATGGATTCTATTTCTGAATTGGTTGTCACGCGATACTACACTCAGACGAGATTCTCTTGAGAATTTTATTGATTACCAAGTCATCTGGGAAGTCGATAAAATCCAAAAGATGGGTTGTCGACTCTGGGAACTTCTTATAACCCTGTTCAGTAGGTGAAAAACAATAGTACATACCAATGGGAAGGGTAAACATTGGCTCCATGCTTAAACCTATCCCCCTTTGTTTGTGTTTTGTGTGCTTTGCATTCATACATCATAAGCATTCATGTTGCATCTGTTTCATGGAACTCAGATTTCTTTTCTTATATCAGAGAGATATCATGGATAGCTCAAGCAGAAACACCATCAAATACACTTTCAAGAGTCTAAAATTGGATGACCTAAGGAAATTGGGAGATTTGCTAACAGACCCTGAGGGATTCATAAACAGATATGGGAAGTTGTGGGTTTTGTTGAAGAAGAACATTGATGAAGGACTCCTCTCAACTTTGCTTCAGTTTTATGACCCAAAGTATCACTGCTTCACGTTTCCTGACTATCAACTGTTACCCACCCTTGAGGAATACTCTCAGATAATTGGTTTGCCCATCAAGGATGAGTCCCCGTTTCCTATGTTCGAGAAGGATCCTAAAGAGGAAGAAATAGCCAAGAAAACTCATCTGGAGTTAGTTGACGTCAAAAGCAATTTAACTTCTAAGGGAGGGATTTTTGGGTTAACTGCTAAGTTCTTGTTTGAAAAGGCTCGTTATTTTGCTAAACACTTCAACCGGGATGCCTTTGAAGCTGTTTTTGCATTGCTCTTCTATGGACTTTTCATGTTTCCAAATATTGACAACTTTGTGGATCTGAATGCAATCAAAATCTTCTGGAAATAGAATCTGGTACCTACCCTGCTTGCTGAAGCTTATCACTCAGTCCATACAAGAAACGCTCATGGAAATGGACAGATTACTTGCTGTGTCCTTGTGTTGTATAGATGGTTTATTTCGCATCTACCAAAGGAAAGTGCATTTTGGGATTCTAAGAAAGGATGGTGGTCTCAGAAGATTATGGCACTCTCCCATGCAGACATTGACTGGTATAATCAGGTGTATGATGGAATCTAGATTATAGATAGTTGTGGAAACTATGGCAACGTACCTCTTCTTAGCATTAAAGGTGGTATTAGCTATAACCCTGTATTGGCACGACGCCAATTAGGGTATCCTTTGGAAGATAAACCTCTCAGTATTCATGTGGAAAACATCTATTTTGAAGCATATGACAAGAACGAAGAAAAGAAGAAGTTGATCTTGAACGCTTGGGGTAGCAAGCGCAAAAGAGGAAGAAGTTCTTTGGGGAGACCTAACTGTGTGTCCTTGGAGCCCTATCTCCAATGGGTCAGAAGAAGAGCTATAGAGTTAAAGATGCCTTACAAAAGGCAGGAACCAATTGCTTTGAAGAAAAAGCCTGTTTTATACTTCATGTGAAAGGAAGAAGAGCTGGAGATTTCTCTAAGACAAGCTCAACGGTCAGAAGAAGCCTGGAAGCTCAAGTATCAAGTGGTCGTTGAAGAAAACCTAGAACTCCAGAAGCAGCTACAGACCAAGGATGAAGAGTTGCTCTCATGCAAGAAGAGAAAAGCCCTGGAAGATCCTAGTTCCTCCAACACTCATCCCCCTGCTTGGAAATCCATCCTCGATAACCTCATCGCAGAAAGGGATCAGATGGAGAAAGAAATCAGAAGACTCAACACAAGGCTCTTAGGATAATTTCCTTAGGACTTTCTAGATTTTATTTAGCTTCATGTTTAGGGCTTTTGAAAGTGTATCAACTCTTGTAATTCACCTTTTATTTAATGAAATAAGGTCTTTTGATATCTCTTGATATTCTGCGAGTATCTGAATTCCATGAAACTTTGCATAGCATTTTGCATTCCTGCTAAACTATCAAGATACTAATTTTATTTTGCAGATTTTGTAGAAATGGATGTTGTAGGGAAAAGAGTTTGGCCTTATTTCTTTAAACTACCAGAAGTGGAGCGTTTGTTGTGGTTAGGAGAGATGGCTGAAGACCAGTCAGCCTTCACTGATAGATATGGATGTGTCATTCCACTGATGAAGACACCAGTGACTGTAGGGCCCCTTGAAGTTTTGGTCCAGTTGTATCATCCCGCGTACCGCTGTTTCGTATTCCCTGAATTCTAGTTGGTGCCAACCCTGGAGGAATTCTCAGCCATGATAGGAATTCCAGTCAGAGAAGCTCCCATCTTTTTTGGGATTGAAGAAATGCCTTCCGCTAGAGACATCTCCAGAGTAACCAGAATCAAATTATCTGACATCCAGGCTAACGTGACTAACAAAGGAGGAAAGCGAGGACTTCCCGCTCAGTTCTTGCTGGAAAAGGCTCTGTACTTCAAAAACAGAGGAAGCGAGGCTTTGTTTGAGTCAACCCTAGCTCTGATGATATATGGTTTGTTTCTGTTCCCAAATGCCAAGAACTTTGTGGATACCCAAGACATTCAGCTCTTTAAAGTCAATAATCTGGTCCCTACGCTGCTAGCTGATGTTTACCATTCCATACAGACCAGATACACAAGAGGCTGTGGGCCAATTGTATGATGCGTAGCCCTCTTTTACAAGTGGTTCATCTCTTATCTGTCAAAGACTCCAACTCTCTGGGAAGTCAAAGACTGTAAGATTTGGTCCAAAAAGCTGATGGAATTGAAACATACCGACATTGAGTGGTATGATTCAACTAAAGAAGGAATTATTATAATCCATAGCTGTGGGGATTGCCCCAATGTGCCTCTCATGGGGAGAAACGGTTGTATCAATTACAACCCTGTTCTTGCACGCCGTCAACTGGGTCATCTGAAGGAGGGAATTCCAGATGAAGAGGATATGCAAATGATGTTTTATGATGAGAGAGGAGGTTTTAAAATGAAGATGCGTTTGGAGCGCGCTTGGCGGAAAATTAATAGACAATTATGGAAAGCTGAATGCCCAGTCACAGAGGGTCACTTGCAATGGTCTCGTGATATAGCTCGTGTAATGATGAAGCCATATCCTCACCATGAATCACCTTCCAAGACAAAACAGAGGATGGTTGAAGCTTTAGGAGAATTGGTTCTTGCAAGAGACGAGACAAAAGAGCGTATCAGCAAATTGATGAGAGTAATTAATGGAGAAGAGGGATCATCAACCAGTAGATTCAGCCCTTAGTATTACTGTTGTTATTTCCTTTGTTATTAATATTCCCTTCCGTATTGATGTATTTCTATTTATGTACTTGGAGTATGAGGATACACTGCTCCTGATGTAATGCTCACCAGACCCTTGAATGAAGAAGTTTATTTTTTCAAAAATCTATCGTCTATATTATTTTAAAAACTTCTTTGGTTTCTTGATAGTTTAGCTTGCATCTGCATTTGCATCCTCATTTGCATCTTCATGTGCATTTCTTTCCTTGTCTTTGTCTTATGTCGTCGTGTTCTCTCCAGAATCGTCACACTGAATCCCAGACACAACTACAACACCCGGGTCCAAGCTTGATTCAAAATGTCAAAGATATACGGAGAAATGGACAGAGTCAACAATGAATTGAATGAGATACGAGGAGGAATGGGACAAATCCTCGAGGCTATTAATGTTATGAAAGCAAAGATGGACACCCAGGCCACTGTTGTCTCTGAAATCGTCACTAAAACGGTAGAACCTCCTATCATCCCTGTCACAAACCCCACTTTGGGCATGCCGGAAGATTTTATCCGTGCTACAGTTCCTTTATCAATACAGCAAACAGTTCCTTTGGTCAATGAAACTCTGCAAGCTATTCCTACCTATGCTCCACCAGCAGTACAAACACAAGTGCATCCGATTTTCCAAAACCACCATCCCTACGATTACGTTGATGTGTCAGAAGAAGGAGATGATAGACACGAGAAATTGAGAGAAAGTGTTGAGACAATGCAAAGGAAGATGAAGGCAATGGAGTTGAATAATGCATTCAGTACTGATATTAAAGACATGTGTTTGGTTTCAGATTTGGTAATCCCACCCAAGTTCAAGTTACCAAGTTTTGAGTTATACTCAGGGGCCACATGTCCCAATCCCATCTGATCATGTACTACCGAAGAATGGTCGCGCATGTACATAATGACAAGCTGATGATCCATTGTTTTCAGGACAATTTGAAGGGGGCTGCTGCTAAGTGGTATTTAAGTCTAGACCAGTCCCAGGTCCATTGTTTCTAGGATGTGACTGATGCTTTTGTGAAACACTACAAGTAAAATATGGATTTAGCCCCTGACCGTAGGCAGTTATTGAGTATGGCCCAGAACAGCACTGAGACCTTCAAAGAATATGCACAACGTTGGAGAGAGACTGCTTCTCAGGTCGAACCACCTTTGACGGAGAAGGAGTTGGCTGATTGGTTTGTAGACACAGTAAAGCCTGAATTTTATGAGAGAATGATCAGCAGTGTCAGTGCTAATTTCGCTGATATTGTTGCCATTGGCGTGAAGGTAGAAGCAGGATTAAAGAGTGGAAAAGTGATCAGTTCTCCGAGCAGTTCAACTAGCGTCAGTGCTAAGAAGTCCCCTAGTCATTCTCATAAGAAGAGGGAAGGAGAAACTAATGCCATCTTGGCAGGAAAGACCCAGAGCCCTCGAGGGAAGAAACCAATGTACCAGTAACAGCGAAGACGAAACTTCTCTCAGCATCTAATCTACTAGATGCAGTATGCTCAGTAGCCTTATGTAGTTGCTGTTACACCTACTTTCAATCACCAAGCAGCGCAGCAGGCACCGGCTTATCAATAAACAGCTTATTAGCAATGGCCTAAAAACCAGAATTATCAACAACCAAGACCATAGGTTCCACAGCAGAATTCTCCCCACAAGAGGCAAGGGGGAAAGCTAGCATTTCCACCTATACCAATGTCATATACAGAGCTCTACCCTTCTTTAGTGGAGCAAGGGTTGATCGTTACTAGACCTTTGGGACCACCAACTGAGAAATCCATGCCCTTCTTCAACCCAAATGCAACTTGTGCTTTGCATCAAGGAGGTGCTGGTCACGACCTGGAAGGCTGTCTAGCGTTGAAGAATGTAGTGAAGGTTTTGATGGAGAAGAATATCCTTTCATTCGCTGATAATCAACCAAATGTGAAAAACAATCCTTTGCCTACCCATGGGGCTACCAATGCCATAGACGGGGAGAAGGATGAGGTATTAGTTTTGGATGCAACGAAGATCAAAACTCCTATCAAGGCTTTTCATGCTTAGCTGCTTAAAGCTGGGCTAGTTGAAGTTTGCCATGATGACTGTGAAGAATGTAATGGCATTATCAAGGGTTGCCGTTTAGTCCAAGATGATGTTCAGTACCTAATCAATGAAGGGTTCCTACAGGTGTTTAGCAAAGTAAAGGAGAACAGAGTTGCAGCAATCGAGCTTGTATTCAACCTACCAAAGCCAAAAGGGCAGGTATTCGAGTCTAACACACTTAAGTCTGGTTCTGTAGTTCCTGTATTTAATAAACTAGTACCAATTTTCAACAATCCTAGAACGACTGATGCTTCCATGATTAATCATCCCAAACAATATGACACCCGACAACCTGTTCCATTTAGGTTCAGAGGGACTAAGGCAGTGCCGTGGGTCTACGAGAATATTATGAGTAGCAGAAGACGAGAAGACGTGATTCCAAGTAAAGAGGTGGGAATCGCTGTTGAAGACGTAGTTCCAAGGAAAGAGGTAGGAACTACTAGTGAAGATGTGACTAATAGGGTTGGAACTGGAAAGATGACCCGAAGCTGTAGAGTATACACTCCTTCTTTCAAAGAAACCACACCCAGGGAAACTGTTGTCCCCACACCGTCTAGAGACAAAGGAAAGGAGGTAATTTCTCAAGAAGAGAATGAAGAGTTCCTAAGAATTATCAAGAGGAGTGATTACAAAGTGGTAGATCAGCTCCATCAGACACCATCCAAGATTTCGATCTTATCTCTGTTAGTTAATTCACTAGTTCACAGATCAGCTTTGCAGAAGGTGTTAGCCCAGGCACACATAGCCCAAGATATAACAGCTGGGCAGTTTGACCATGTCGTCGCCAACATCACAGCTTGTAACACTCTCAGCTTCAGTGACGAGGAGTTACCTCGAGCTGGAAGGAATCATAATCTTGTTTTACATGTATCAATGAAATGTCAGGAGGATACGATGGCCAGAGTTCTTGTAGATACTGGTTCATCCTTGAATGTTTTGCCAAAAAGAACTCTTGAGAAGCTATCTTACCAAGGGGCTATAATGAGACCCACTTCTCTTATTGTAAAGGCTTTTGATGGTTCAAGAAGATCGGTGATGGGAGAGATTGAGCTACCTGTCTTGATTGACCCTCAAATATTCAACATCCTTTTTCAGATCTTGGATATCAACCCTGCCTACAGTTGTTTGTTGGGTAGACCTTGGATCCACGAGGCTGGCGTTGTAACCTCTACCTTACATCAGAAGATGAAATTCGTGGCCGACGAGAAGTTAGTTATCATACATGGTGAAGAAGACTTGATGGTTAGCAATTTGTCCTCGTTTCGTTACATTGAAGCGGATGAAGATGCTTTGGAAACTTCTTTCCAGGCTCTTGAAATATCTAATGCCGTTATGCTTGATGACAAGGAACCAATGGCCTCAGGTTGTCCATATTTTTCTTCTTTCAAAAGCATTCAATCTGCTCTATGAGGAGGAGTACCCGAAGGCTGGGGCAAGATCGTCGAAGTACCAGAAAGAGAGAAATACCAAGGGTTGGGTTACAAACCAACTTTTGAGGGAAGAGCTGATTCAACAAAAGGAAGACCAAGGACCATTCAAGAGGTGTTCGTCAGTGGAGGAAAGCAAGTCCATGCAATTATTGAAGACGCTGAAGACGAAGATATCAACCACTTGGTGTTTCGGTGTAACGCTGCTTTAAGTAATTGGGAAGCCATTGAGATACCCTATTTGTACCCTATGCCAGAGTAATTTGTTTGTTTGCTTAGTTGATGTTTTCAATTTCGCAGCCTTGCCCGAGGCTTTCAGATTATTTTGTATAGGCCACCGCTTTTAAATCTTATTAATTAATGAAAGTGTTTGTTTTGTTAAAATTATTTGTCTTTATTCCTGTTTTCGTTTTAAGGAAAATGGCAACCTTTTCAAAACTACAATTTCTCCTTCTTGCGTTCATGTTTATGCATTTTTAATAAAATAAGTCCCTCCATCGTGCAGAGTGATTCCCAAACCCGTTGTATTCAATGACCTTACTCTCACTATCGACTTTGATTCACCCATTTATCAAGTTGAGGAAGAAGAGGATTATGAGGTCCTCGATGATTTGGCAGAAATGTGCGAGTATCAGTACACAGATCTTCAGCCACACGAAGAGAAAGTTAACGTCATCAACCTTGGCACTGAAGAGAAGAGGAAAGAGGTCAAGATTGGGGCAACACTTGGGGCAGAGATCAGACAACGGCTAGTACTGCTTTTGGAAGAATATGTAGATGTGTTTGCTTGGTCTTATCAAGACATGCCTGGATTGGATATAGACATAGTAGTTCATAAGCTACCACTCAAGCCTGAATGTCCACCCGTGAAACAGAAGCTCCGTAGAAGAAGACCTGATATGGCTCTCCAAATCAGAGATGAGGTTAAGAAGCAATTGGATGCAGGATTCTTGGCAGTTTCAAAATATCCAGACTGGGTAGCCAACATCGTGCCAGTTATGAAGAAAAATGGTAAAGTGAGAATGTGCGTAGATTACAGGGATCTCAACAAAGCTAGTCCCAAGGACGATTTCCCACTACCACATATTGATACTCTTGTGGATAATACATCCAAGTTTATGGTTTTCTCCTTCATGGACAGTTTTTCTGGTTACAACCAGATTAGAATGGACCCAGCTGACATGGATAAAACTACATTTATCACCCCATGGGGAACCTACTGTTACAAAGTCATGCCCTTCGGTTTGAAAAACGCAGGAGCAACTTATCAGAGAGCTATGGTGACTTTATTCCATGACATGATCCACAAGGAAATTGAAGTATACGTAGATGATATGATTGCTAAATCCCAAAGTGAGGAAGAACATTTGGACCATCTCTTAAAGTTGTTCAAGAGACTCCGGAAGTATCAGTTGAAGTTGAATCCGGCTAAATGTACTTTTGGTGTCAGGTTAGGGAAGTTGCTCGGTTTTATCGTCAGCCAAAAAGGAATTGAAGTAGATCCTAACAAGGTATGAGTTATTCAAGAAATGCTAGCTCCAGAAACCGAATCACAAGTGAGAGGATTTCTGGGTCGTTTGAACTATATATCCAGATTCATTTCCAATATGACTCCAATTTGTGAACTGATCTTCAAACTGCTTCGAAAGGACTAGACTGTAGAGTGGAATTCTGATTGCCAACAAGCTTTTGAAAAGCTCAAGAACTATTTGCAAGAACCACCTATTCTGATTCCTCCTATTCCTGGAAGACCTCTCATTATGTACATGATTGTTCTAGAGGGATCCGTGGGTTGTGTTTTGGGCCAACGTGATGAAACTGGTCGTAAGGAACATGCCATTTATTACCTGAGTAAGAAGTTCGTTGATAGTGAAAGTCGTTATTCACTGCTTGAGAAAACCTGTTGTGCCTTAGCATGGGCCGCCAAACGTTTGAGGCAGTATTTGATATGTCACACTACTTTGTTGATCTCGAAAATGGATCCAATAAAGTATATCTTTGATAAGCCTTCTCAAACAGGAAGACTTGCCCGTTAGCATATGCTATTGTCAGAATATGATATCCAGTATGTACCTCAGAAGGCTATCAAGGGGAGTGTATTGTCAGAATACCTTGCAGATCAACCTGTTGAAAATTATGAACCTCTCAAGTTTGATTTCCCGGATGAAGACATTATGGTAGTAAAGGATAGTGAAGAGCCTGGTCCTGATGAAGGCCCTGAGCCGAGTTATAGATGGAAGATGATGTTCGATAGTTCTTCCAATTTCAAAGGACATGGCATAGGTGTTGTATTGATAAACCCCGATGGTGGTTATACTCCTTTCACAACAAGGTTGGACTTTGGATGCACGAACAATATTGTTGAGTACGAAGTGTGTATTTTGGGTCTAGAGGCTGCAATTGACCTTGGAATCAATGTTCTTGAAGTTACGGGTGATTCTGCTTTGGTCATTTACCAAGTCAAAGGTGAATGGGAAACCAAGGATAAAAAACTCATTCCATACCATACTTACATTATGGAATTGATTAAGTGTTTTGATGAGATCACTTTTCGTCATGTGCCTCGTACTGAAAATCACATAGCTGATTCCCTAGCCATGTTAGCCTCAATGTGGCAAGTCAGGTTTCACAATGAAGCACCTCTCATCAATATCGAGCGCAAGACCGAGCCCGCTTATTGCCAGTCAGTTGAAAAAGAGACAGATGGGAAACCATGGTTTCACGACATCATGAATTATCTGAAGACTCAAGAGTACCCCGCCAATGCTTCCAATATTGATAAGAAAACTTTGCGAAGATTGTCATCCAAGTTCTTTCTCATTAACAACGTGTTTTACAAGAGGAATAATGACATGGCCCTGCTAAGATGTGTTGATAAACGAGAAGCAGACCTGTTGATTCACGACATTCATAAAGGAGCCTTTGGCACTCACGCCAATGGATATGCCATGGTTAAGAAAATATTGAGGGCTAGATATTATTGGTTATCTATGGAAGCTGATTGCATCCAATACGCCAGGAAATGCCATAAGTGCCAGATCTACGCTGACAAGATGCATGTTCCTCCGACTTTGTTGAATGTGTTGTCATCCCCTTGGCCTTTCTCTATGTGGGGCATTGATATGATTGGAGCTATTGAGTCGAAAGTTTCTAATGGCCATCATTTCATTCTAGTGGCCACTGATTATTTCACTAAATGGGTTGAAGCTGCTTCGTTTACTAATGTGACCAGGCAAGTATTTGCTCGTTTCATCAAGAATAATATCATTTGTCGTTATGGAATTCCCAGCAAGATCATCACGGACAATGGAAAAAATCTGAACAACAAAATGATGAAAGAGTTATGTGACAATTTCAAGATTGAGTATCACAATTCCTCACCTTACCGTCCCAAGATGAATGGAGCTATCGAAGCTGCTAATAAAAACATCAAGAAAATCCTGCAGAAGATGGTCAAAACTTATAAGGATTGGCACGACATGTTACCATTTGCTTTGCATGGATACAGAACTTCGGTTCGAACCTCGACAGGGGAAACCCCTTTTTCTCTTGTATATGGAATGGATGCGGTCCTTCCCATTGAAGTGGAGATACCATCTTTAAGAATCCTGATGGAAACTAAACTTGACGAAGCCGAATGGGTTAGAGAGAGATATGACCAACTAAACCTCATTGACGAGAAGCGACTGAGTGCTATGTGTCATGGTCATCTGTATCAGAAAAGAGTGAAGAGGGCTTTTGACAAGAAGGTCCGTGTTCGGGAATTTCGAGAAGGAGAGCTTGTACTCATGAAGATTCTTCCATCCCAAAGGGATGCTCATGGAAAATGGGCGCCTAACTATGAAGGTCCATTTGTGGTAAAGACTGTATTTTCAGAAGGTTCTTTATTCCTCACAACAATGGATGGTGAACAGCTCACACACCCTATAAATGCTGACTCAGTACGGAAATATTACGCTTGAAAAGAATTCTTAGATTTTAGTCATTAGGGATGATAGTGGTCATTGAATATGATGTAATCCTCTCCTTTTGCCATTTTTCAATTGTAATAATCCATGGAACTTCGCTATTGACAAGTTACCATTCTAATAAAATCAGATTTTTGAGCCATTATTTGTTTAATATCTATCATTACTCTGATATTTTCTTTATTATGCAAAACTTCACTTATTTATTAATAATGGTTTTAAAAGCAGAATGTTTTGAAAACTTTGAACTCTAAAAGAAGATTGGCAATATCTCCCTGATTTAAATGCTTTAACAATGGCTAACCACTGAGGACCTCTCACCAGTATCTACACAAGATGTTTGTTGAGAAGTTGTTTCCCCAGTATACTGAGGGTGTTCTCACATCGGCTTTAAGACTGACTGCCTGCTCAGATTTCAGTGTGACTCCTTGTGGTGGACACAGTGTTTTCCTTTTTTGCTGTTCCCGGTTTGTTGTCTCTTGTTGGATTCGTTTCCTGCATATCATTAAGCATTCGCATCATACTATAGCATTGAGCATCTTTTGCATTTAGGCGTTTCGTTTGTGTGGCTTTTGTTTTTGTTTCTTTTTTCCTCTTTGTGGGTCTTTGGTTCTTTGTCTTGCTTGTGTCCAGTTTCTTCACCTTTGTGCGCCAGATTTTAGTCTTTACGCAGTATTCCCCAGGAAGTTTAACCCAACCCTGGTACTAACCATCCTGTTACTTAATCACCCCATTTGGAAACCTAAAAGTCCAGTAACCGCTGGTGTTGTTTATATCAGGTTATCGTGAACCTGTATTTCTGGTTATCATGAACCATTTATTTGTATCAGGTTAACGTGAACCTGTATTTCTGGTTATCGTGAACCATTTGTTTGTATCAGGTTATCGTGAACCTGTATTTCTGGTTATCGTGAACCATTTGTTTGTATCAGGTTATCGTGAACCTGTATTTCTGGTTATCGTGAACCATTTGTTTGTATCAGGTTATCGTGGACCTGTATTTTTGGTTATCATGAACCATTTGTTTATATCAGGTTATCGTGAACCTCAACCTCTGGTTATCGTGAACCAGCTTTTTATTTCAGGTTATTGTGAACATAAACCTCTGGTTATCGTGAACCAGTTGTTTATTTTCGGTTATCGTGAACCATTTGTTTATATCAGGTTATCGTGAACCTGTATTGCTTAAACTCAGGTCAATTATGAACCTAAACCAAATTACAAATCTAGCTAATACTGGTTTTCTTCATAAAGCAAATTATTTATTATTCAACCAACTCTTATGAGTACCAGAGTCTATTCTTGGTTTATTAACCTTGTTCCCTTTTAAGCTCCAGTTGTTTTTATCTGGCGTGCAGTGTTCGTCTCTGTCTTTTCTGGCTTTTCTTGAAGATCCCGTTTGAACTCTTCAGTATAAGAAATCCCCAGAAAATCTTTTCTTCGGGTGTCTATCCTTTTATTTCAAACTGATCTCCAGTGGAGATCATGTCTTATTTCTGGTTTCATGCCCAGTAAGATTGTGTCTTTTTCCCTAGTGTCGTCCGGTCATATTTGAACCTGTCGTCTACCTCCCTGGATCCTTCCCCAGTGGAGATTACCCTTTTGTTTTCTATCCCCAGTGTTGCCTCAGGTTCTCCTCAGTGAGTCTCTTTTGTTGGTTAACCTGCATCCCCAAGGAGTTTTCCTTGTGGATACTAACTTTCTTTCTTCCCCACTGAGCTCATCTGTGTTTGGTAGCTTTTTCTTTCTTCTTTGGTGTCCTGTTTTGTCTACATTTTTGCATCTTTCATGACATCATATCATCATATTAGTAGCATTACATGTCTTTACATCTATGGGCAAAAATTTTGGTTATCTGTATTTAAATATCTTTCACCATGATTTTATGAGGATTTTCATCTCTCATGTCATCCGGTGAAGATATTTAAATAGGGGAAACTATTGTACCCCAAATTTTACCCTTAGATCCATTCATCTCTTGCATGTCATATTAGGTCAATCATATTGCATAGCTAACCATTTTACCAGGTTTTTGTTTGTGTTTGTTTCATTTTTTTATCAGGTGTTATCTTAAGGAGATTCAAGAGGTGATTAGTCAAGATTTTGGATGGAGCATTGAATCAAGCAAGTCTCTCATTTCAAAGAGATATCTCTATAACACTCCCCATGATCCTCTCCATAACCAATTTCTACCCACCTTATTCACCCTCAACTATCATTTTGTATTCCTAACCAATTTCAATAATCACCTATTAACCAGTTTTATCCAATTTCCCAATGATAATTCTCCTAAACCATATCCATAACCATTTTCATTACCTAATCCACCTATTATTTGTTTTTCATAATCATTTCTTTTTATAACAAAAAGAGAAAAGATAGAAAACCATTTCTTTTTGTTCATAAGCCCATCATCATAGGTCCACCGTGACAAAATGTGTTACAAAAATTTTGGAATGTACTCATGTGCCAAGGACCAATAGGAAATGAGCATTGTTGCTTTGACTTTTCAACTTTGCTCATCAACCAATGAGAAAACGACATGTGGCATTCAAAGAAACAAAATCAACCAAAATGTTTTCTTCTTCCTTTGTCGTATTCGCAAGTTTCAGAATGGAAAAGAGAAATTCGAAAAACAAGTGAATCAATTCATCAAAATCATTTCATAACCCAATCCTTTGGCGCAGTTTTTCATTTTGAATTCTCCAAGAGCATTGCCCGTTTAAGCTTTCAAAGGTTTAGCTCATTAAAAGTAGCTCTGAGGCATTGCTCGATTCAGCATACAACCTGCTCTCACCTGCAGATCCTTCACGCCATCCCCAATCCTTAACTCATCTTATACCCCTCCATATGACATAAAAGGAGGTGCTCTGAAGCAATACATGAAGTGGTGATTTGACCTTGCAACCTCTGAGATTTTTGTGCAGCAAAGCAGCGCATCTGCCTCCAAGGAGTGGACTGTATTTGAATTCAAAAAGATACATTGTAACCCTAGATTTTGACTCAACACACCAAGTGTTTGTGCTTTGGACTCAAGCAACCCAAGCTCATTGGTTCAGCCTATAAAAGGAGCTTGCCTCTACACCTCACAAAAAACCAACAATTTCTCACAAACACTTAAATATTTTTTGAAAGTTCCATAAGTTCGAGCAAGCAAAGTGAAGGGTGATTTTGGAGTGCTTTGGAAGGAAAGCAATTAGCATACTTGAAGGCAGTGGACATTACTCCACTTGGTATCGTATTTTTTTCCTCTTGTTAATCATGCTCATTTGATATTATCATTGTCATATGCATTTTGGTTGTTCCTTTACATGTGTATCTTGCTAATGTATGCTTGAATATGTTTTTTGTGTGCTCATGGCTTGATGTCATAAAATAGATGGTATTTTTCATTGACATGATATACATGTATGCTTCTTGGTGTTAAGTTATAATGTCTCTTATTTTTGTTCATTGAATGGTTGCAACATTATAAGTTTTCATTGTGGTATTGTACTGTCAAGATTGGATGTTTGATTTTGTCAAGCTACTTGGATGTCATATGTGTTTAGATGTTACTTTGAGATAAGAGGATCATGAACCTTAGTTCCCTTTGTGTTTCTAATATGCTCATAAGTCGTGGGATGGTTGAACCTATCCATTTTTGTTGCTGATTTAATGTTTGATTGTTGCTGTTAAAGTTGTTCTCTTTAAAAGTTGCACTGTCCTTTTTCTGCCACCATCATATATGATTACTTTGTGTTCTCAAGTCTTGGTTTTGAACTTTATTGTTGTTGATGCTTGGTTGACACTTTGGTATGTGTTCACATTTGTATGCACCACTCTGCCTTGACATTGATTTTGGTTGACCATGTGCCTGAGTTTGATTGTTTGAACTGTTATGTTGCTTAGTGATCTAGTCTCTTGCATTGCAGTCCTTTGGTTTGATAGTGGTAGTGCATGTTTAAGGTTTGTGTTCATGAATGTGGAGTTGAGAATAAGAATTGTGTTGCTGATAATCATGTACCTTTCAATGTTCTATGACCTGTCATACTATGCTATTTCATTTTGTATATGCTAAAGTCATTCTATTGAAACTGTTAATCTCAGAAGTTAGGCTTTTGTGACATTATGATTTGTTCTCTATGTTAATATTGTGTTCATGATATGTGTTGCTAGCCTTGATATGTTTTTAACATGCTCCTAAGTTATGGATGTTTGATACCTCTATGTGTCTTTAATATATATGTGATAAATGTGCTTGAATGATTGTTGCCTAATTTGGTTTTTACTAAGTCCTATGTTACTGTCTGTGTTAAAGTGATACCTTTTGATTGAATTTGAACTTGGTTGCTTTGATATGTCCTATTCTATCTTGAATATAGGTGTATGCTTCATAAAGGCCTTTGACCATCATATTGCTTGTGTACTTATCATTGTAACATGACTGTTTTTTTTTTCCTTTTATCAACAAGATATGTCTAGCTGTTACTTCATTTAGATCCCACTTTGTTTGAGCCTTTGTTTATGACAGTGCTGTATTTCAAGCTTACCTTGACATTATATGTGATTGGTCTGCCCTTAATCTATCTTGATACATGAATCATCACTATAACCATGACTGAATGCATTCTTTTTACTTGACATTATGACTGATTGGTATGCCTATATTTTTGCCTTAATGAGTGGTTGAGTTGTATGGACCATCATCATATGCTTTTTTTGCTATCTTTGTGAAACTGTCTGCTGCATTGCTTGATAACCACATTGGACCTTAACCTTTTGAATCTTGTCATCTTGTTGGTATGCTAGTAATGTTTGTTGTCATGAACTCATTACTTTGTGAAATTGCCCTGATGACATGTAATTATTTGCTGCTAACTGCTTGTGTTGTTGATGTTGTTGCTACCATTCTACTTAGCCTTCATTTTAATCATAGAAATTGTCACTAACAGTCTTAGAATATGCCTTCATATTTGATCTGACCTGCCCTTTTCTTTCACCACTCATTGTGATATGTTTGAATTTGTTTTTGAACTTTGATAGAATGTCTTTAGAACTAAATGCAATGCCTTAATATATCTTTCTATGTTCTTGCTTTGTTCTTGCACTAACCTTGTTTACCATATGTTTTTTGAGTCCTAAATATCTCTGCTGCCCTCCATTAAGTGTGTTAAGTCTTGAGATTGTTTTGATACATGAACTAAACCTAATTGCTGCTGTGACTGTGTTGGAACTTATTACCTCACATTCAAATGTTCTTCTACTTCACCAATTTGTATGATTAGAACACTCACTTGATATACATGTAGCAATTCATGATTTTTTTTGAGATGGTAATTACATGTTTCTGCTTCATTTTATTTGACCATGGCTGATTTCGAATGACATAGCTTATATGTTTCCCTTTCGTGAGCAGTTAATGTTGTGGTTTAGTTTGTGATTAATTTGAAATTTGTTGTATGCTTGCCATGGCTGTATATAAGTTTCTTACATTATGCATTCAAGTGTTGTGGCTTTGATGTCCAATTTGTAGGATAAACACTTATTTGGTATTTAGCATGCGTAGCAATTCTTGATTTTGGATGAATAATCATGTTTCTGCTTCTTATTTGATATGACTGATGTTGAATAGCATGGCGTGGACATGGTTGTCGTGAGCAGTCTGCGTGTTTGGTTGGTTTGTATTATTTACTTGAAATACGCACGCAAGAATAGCTTATGTATTAATTGAGGTGAATATGTTACCGGATGTAACAGCCACCCCAGTAGCAAGCATACACTATCACACGCCCTACCACCCTCAGGACTGGGGTTCGAATCCCCCTCGGCCCGGTCCTTTTGTTTTTTTTCCTGATTTTTCGCTTCTCTTTAAATATATATGTGTGTTTCCATTGTATGTTCAGATGTGCGCGTTGGCCTGGTGGTGTTGGTTTTGAGTTGTAGGCGAAGGTTCTTGGGTTCAATCCCTAGGAGTGCCCTTTACTTCTTTTTTATGACTTGTTTATTTTATTTAATTTCGATGTTTGTACCTTAATTTCAAAATGTCATAACTTGTTCATTTTCCATCCTTTTTCTCTCATTCTTTTTGCTATGTTTTTCTAATTAAATCCACTTTTTATATATAAAAAGAAATAGTTAGAAATGTTTAATACTATTTGCTTTTATTCATATTATTTGAATTTTTCTAAGGTTTTATTGTACCTTGTTTACTTATCTTGCCATATTATCGTTGTTTATCATGTTTGATCATGTCTAATGTATGATTCTAACTTTGCGTTGATATCATAACTTTGTTTCATCTCATTATCTTATTCATGTATTCTTGCATCATCATGTTTGAATTATAACTTGTTATTTCATAATAATTTTACAACTGTTATCTTTCCACCCATTCCAAAGGGAGATCACTATAAATTGACTCATGAAGTCACCAAACAACCACCTTACCTTATCCTTTTAGGTTTATCCTATTTCTTGGCCTCATGAGAGCCAAAGAAATCATAACTTAGAAATAGGTTGGAGTTTTGAACTCTATGTGATTCTCATCATCATGAGAACTCACTTTCCCCCTATAACGTAGACTTAGAGAGTTATCGTGAACTCTAAAATGAGCTCATACTCATTTTCCCCTTGGAACTTTGGCCATAGCCAATGGTTCTATCCTTCACCCTTAGATCGGTGAACTACGGATACTCTGATTCCACTCCCGTCAGGATACGTAGGCACAAAGTGCGATACTTTGTCGAGTATACTTAGATACTAACCCCTAGGGTTTCAACCTTTAGCATAACACCCTTAGCAAGCGAGTAAGATATAACAAGTTAAAACAAGAGGTTCCCGTAGAGTACTACGGACGTTTAGGATGCTAATACCTTCCCTAGGCGTAACCAACCCCCGAACCTTAGATCTCCCCCATTTGGTTTTTGTTGATCTTGAACCTTTCCTTTGGATAAATCAAATTCGGTGGTGAATTCAAAGAAATGCGATGATAGTTAGTTAATAGCTTGTTATCCGATTCTCACCGCAACAACATAGAATAAACAATGGTGTCATGTTAGCATGAGGAGGATTTCTCAGCATAATAAGCTCAATTTAGTCAGAGGCATACAAAATCTGAAGTTTACTTCAGATGCTCCTTGTGAAGTGTAGTGGTAAATATTGTGAGTATAAGCTATTGATTAACTCAACTCATAAAGCAAGAGTCGCCACCACGCTTTTATTATTTTCGAAGGAAATGGAAAAAGAACGAACAAACCCCTAAGAAGTTTTAAAACAAGAACAAATAAACAGAGAGAGGGTAAGAGGGTTAGTTACGCAAAGTGAAGGTTTTAACACCCAAAACATCTATAGTACTCTATAGGAACCTCTTTAAAATATCTACGCTTTTTGGTTTGAAAATGGTTTGCTTGTAAAATATTGGGGAGGTGAGAAAATAAGTATTTTTTTATAATTTTGTGTTTGACAAGACTTCCTGAGTCTCGTGCCTACGTACCCACAAAATGCAATGGAGGATCAAAACCTCGTAGTTCATGGTAAAAATAACAAAAATAGTGTGTTATGATTCATTTTAAATGAAAATACAAGTTCTAATTTTAAGGAGAATACTATAACGAATCACCCACAAGTCATGAGAACTTTGCATCACAAGGAGAAGGGCTCTACCTTGGATAAAAATCAACAAGTGTGCCACTAACTCTCACAAGTGGAAAAGAATTAACACCAATACTATGGGGATAGGATAATTACATCTCAACTATGAAAATGACTCATGTCTAAAATTTATGAAAAGTTTTAAAGTAAAAAGTGCACAAAGGTACAAAATGATTGAATGAGTTTTTGTATGTTTAAGTATTTTGAAATTTTTTAATATGCTTAAGATGTCTTAGAATTTATTAAAGAAAAATATTTTGAAAATGCACTTGACAAACTCAAGGTTTATTAAGAAAAAAGTTCTAGTTTGAAAGAAGAAGATTTTTGAAATAGAGAGGAGATTTTGAAAATTTAAGAATGGGGAAGAGATGAAGAGACTATCCAATTGCATAAAATAAAAGCTAGGGACAAAGAAAGATCTAACCAAGAGAAGATGGTAAGCCACATGACATAAGTCAATCAAGAATTCCCTCCTTTGGATTAAGCCTCAAGCAAGCCAAATTAGCAATAACAATCCAAGCATCAGATGAAATCAATAACAATCAGGATGAGTCTTCAAGAGAGTCCTTAAGCCAAGGATACCAGATGAATCCAAATAGGTCTTAAGATGTACTTCCAAGCAAAGGTCAAGGTCTTAATTCTAAGTCCTTAACTCCTCAATAATGTATAGGATAGTAACATCAAGTCCATGAAACTAACCAAGTATTTTAAGAGGTTTGATATTTATTAATGTTTTTAAGAGAATTCCAAATGGACAAAATAAAAAGAGTATAAGCCTAAACACAAGTCCAAGTGGACAAAGAGAAAACAATATGATAATATGAGATGAAATGCTAAAGAAAAAGCATAAAGTAAATTACAATAAGTAAATAGCATAATATAAATGAATTTAAAGTAAATAAATAAAACAAAAAGTTAGTAAATAGTGATTAGAAAAGAAAGGCCAACTTGTCATTTTCTAGAGAACACCCAACTAGACATCCACAAGCATGAAAACATGGTCTTATACATTACCAAGAGAAGGGCTCTAACTTGGATAAAATAAACAAGTATGCCACTAGCTCGCTTAGATAACAAAAGATCCAATCTATTTCGCACAATACCATGGAGAATAGGAGGCTGACAATCTCACTTACAAAAATGACTTAGTTTCCGATTCGGGACAAATTTAGCGTTATGTTAAGCAATCGTAGCACAACCAATAAGGAAGGTCATACTATGGAAGGGTGGTCAATAATAATATTTGTGCTAATACAAGCTAGAGAAATGACATGTAAGTCATTCTCCTAAAGCTTGCCACACCAAAAATAAAAAGAGGAGTGGTCTCATCTTAATCAAGAACTTCCATAAATGATCAAAGACAACCTATCACTACTCCAAAGTGAAGTGAGCGATCCAAATGATCACTTCAACATGTTTAAAATAATGAAGGTTCAAACATCTTTGATCACCAACAATCCATGGTGTTAAATATTTTTATCAACCAAAAGAAAAAAGAAGAAGTGAAATGGAGAAGAAGCAACAAGGAAACAAAAACAACAAGTTGAATCCAAGGATTGCTCAAGTTATCATCAAGATCAATCATCCATTTTGGTGGATTAGGGTTTTCACCCCATCAACACCTAAGATCCATTGAGCTTGATGAAACCTGACCAAATCAACCAAGATCCAAGTCAAACAGAAGTCAACAAAGGTCAACAAACACAAAAATGCAATAATATGAATTAATATGCATGAAAATGATTTTTAAAATGAAAATAAACATGAAAATGCAAAAGATTCATCAAACAAGATCACAAATGACCAAGAAAAATCCAAAAAGTCAGAAACAACTCAAGGATGCTATGCAAAATTTTTGAGAATTTTTAAATGCATAAAAATGTTTTAAACCTATTTAAAATGCAAGGAAAAAGAGAAAAATCATGAAAAATATCAATTTGATAAAAATAAAATATGAAAAAAGATAATAAGAAAGAGGAAAAAATTAGAAAATTTTAGAAATTAGTTTGGCATTTTTTGGATAAAAAATGAATTAGTTATGGATTTTTAAAGAAAATGCAATTTAAAATAAAATGAGAAAAAAGAAAATAAAAGGAGAAATTGTCTGGTGCGTTGGATGGAGTCCACTTATGCCAAGTAAACACATCCAGTGGTCATCAAAAGGCGCACACCATGGAATTAATGAAATAAAAGCAGCAGATCCCATAAAAACATTAGGCATCAGATTTAAAGGGAAAAGTCAATGTATGCGCATCTTATGGTCCAGATGAGAGAGAGCACCATGAACCACTCAGGAAATAACACACCAGATTCAATTTAAACACAAATCTCTCCGATCAACTTCTCTGTGTAGCGCGATTTTTGTGGTTTCGAATCACTATCCTTTGGTACTACAGTTCGATTCATTTTTTATCTTGTGAAGCTGATTAAGGAAGGAAAATAGATGTCTCCAATTAACCCTGCTTGCATACTGAGGTTGAACTGTCAAAACTGTTGGTTTACAGATGCCATCAAAATAGGGGGTTCTTCTTTAGGGTTATTTGCTTAAAAACAGTGTGTAGGCTATTGGTAAGGTGTTAGGTCTGATGCTTTTCAATTGATGTTTGAAGGTACGGGATTTTGAGTTTTTTATTAGTATGTGTCGCAACCTGCGAAAAAACAACCTGCGAGAAACAAAGAACAGAAGAATCGCCACTGAACTTTATTTATCCCGACGCAGGGAAAGGAAACGATCGAAGAAAACCTGAAAGAGGGGAAAGACATGGTCATCGCAACCATAGTCCGGGTTCGGGAGTCAGTTACGCTAGGGGAAGGTGTTAGCACCCCCACGCGTCCATCGATCTCGATAGGATCTACGCTTGTTGTCTAATCAAAGGGTGAGTCATCTAAAAGTCTACGGCTAAACAGATATGGGAAAAAGAAAAGAAAAAGTGACTCGGTAGGACATCGCCGTCCTAGGCCTACGTATTCCCTCGTGCAATAGGAAAGTCAGAGTCAACGTAGTTCGGAACACTAAGGGGGGAGGTTGCTCACCAAGACATCACTGTCTTGTGCCTACGTATCCTCAATCTAACCAGAGAGAGGAAATCAGAGCATTCATAGTTCGACCTAACAAGGTCTTGGTGTTTTTTATGAGCGAGGTTAAGTTCGCGTCCGGCAGTTAGGGTCGATGCCTGTTTGCGACAAAACGGAAAAGAACGTGCTCTTTTCTGAAAATGGTTTGAGACTTAACAATCCCGAAGGATAAAAAGGTTTTGAATTTGTTTTTGTGTTTTTTAGACAGAAGTGATTGAAGTTATTTCGTAACTTGCATTCCACCGAAGTCTATGACATAGGAACAAATGCTTAGCAAATCGTTCCAAGATGGAACGTCCACCAAACACTCTAGAAAAATGAGAGGAAACCCCTCATTCCTCACTTCCCACATGCAAGGCTCATGTGCAATACACGTTAATTTTATTAAGTGTGTTAGAGTTGTTATGAGATGAGAAGAGAAGACTCAAGGAAAAGAAAACACTAAGGGGAATTCTATCCTAATGTTGTCATGCAAAAGTGGACCTATAGTTGAGTTCAAAAGGGAAACATCTACCTAAGTTAGCATGCATGGTTTGAATCATAATGTATATCCTACTCCTAACTTAATCAAAGATTAAGTTGGGCTAGGGACCCTAAGGGAGCACACAAAAGTGAATCTAAGACTTGAACAAGTCTTAAGATCCAAGGGGAAAGAAAAGAGTGAAGGAGATGAAGAAGAAAGAGAGATATGAGATGAGAAACCAAAAGAGGGCAGCAAGTACATCATGCATATCATATCCAATTCAAATCATCAATCAATCTTCAAAGATCATGCAAGAAGATTCAAGTAAGCAAGTAAGAGCAAACAAGAAAGGATGCAAGGAAACTTGCATTAGAAACACAATTGAACATCATTAAGAACCACGTCAAGGTAAGATGAACAAAGTAAGATGAAGATGAAGGAAAGTCAGAACTCAAGTCATGCCAAAGTCAACCAATTCAAACATACAAAAAGGCCTCACATCATGATGCATTATGAGCTAAAGAAGTAACAAATCAAATGATAATGATATGTATCATACAAATCAAACCATAATGATCAAATGAGATGGAAACATGATGTGAATCCAAGGGGGAAGCAGCAAATGCATCATTCACAAACCAAAATCAAACTCAAATTAAACAAGAAGAACCACCAAGCATCATACTCAAAGCATGCAACACAATAAAGCTCAAAATGATTCACATGTTTCCACACAAGTAAAGCCATACAAAAGAGAAGTCATGCACCAAGGGCCAAGGTAGAACAGAATCTCAAACATGTCTTATTCATCAAAGAAAGATCAAAAAGCATCAAGCAAGTTCATGTCATTCAAAGGCACAAAATTAGGTCAAGATGTGTGCATTAGCAAGCTCAAAACATCATCAAATGATAGCATCAACCAAAAATAGTAAAATGATTCAATAAAAATCCAAAAAATGTCCAAAGGTATGTTCAACCATCCATCTAAGCATGTGAAAAAGATGGGATCAAATTAAGATCAAGAACATGTTTAACATGGATAAACTAGCCAGGGTACACAAACAATCGTGCAAGAATCGAGGGTCCATAAAACTTGAATGGCAAGTCACCCAAAGCAACTCAAACCATCAATATACCAGCATCAAAACACCCTCATATGATGGCCTAAAAGTGGCCAAAAGATCAGCTTCAAAAGGCTAAGTAAAAACACAAAAGTCCCTAACCCTAAGTGAAGGGTATCCTTGGGAACTCAACCTCAAAATTAATTCCAAATAAAATAGGAAAATAAATGGAAAAATAAAATAAAAATATTGGAAAAAATCTCAACACATTCATGGATCAGAAATATATTTTTGTGGATTTTTATAATGGAGTTTTACAAATAAAAAACTTGAAATGGAAAATGAAATTAAAAAAACAGAGAAGAAGCCAGCCACAAGGGTGTGCCAGCAATTCCCAAAAACAAAAGAAATCGGCTCAACCGCGTATGGGCATAAAGATTAGGGGGTGCGGAAATTAAAAAAAGCGCATGCCCATGTCTCATATAGTCATTAGATTTTTTAAAACGAAAAATAAATTAATAAAATGAAAAGAAAAGAATGTTGCGCGTTACATCATGTGTGCACATTTAATCAATTGGGCAAGCATCACTTAAAGCAAAAAAAGACAAAAAATAAAAACTGGCCAATCACTCCTCGCCACGCACTCGTTTTCTTAATGCAGTAATGAGAAAACCAGAACAATAAAACCAAAGCACGATGAACACAGTTAGAACAAGCAAACTTCCACATCAAATATTAGCCCCAAATCTTAACCAAATCACACAAAATAAAATACCAAAATGAAGTACGAAGATCAAGGATTAACATAGTGTCATCAGTTTTTGAAAACACACAATCAAACACAGAGAAAATTGGATCCAAAGTCATGGATTCAAAAAAATATCTCAAACATTCAACACCGCAAATAACTCAGATTCAAACAAATAAAGTGTGCCATCATTTCAGGACTTTACAGATGCAATGTATGCTCAACATTTCATAACCTAAATCATTTAGATCTAAGCATGATAAGAAGAGCAAGAGAGGTTACCTAGTGGAGACAAGTCCACCGCCTCTTGTATTCTATGGAAGATCTTAAGGAAAACTTCACTGCAAGCTCAAATAACTCTTGAAGATGGTGAATCTGGCTTGGGAATGTAGAGAAACTCCTTGAAAAACGGTGCTCGAAGACTATGAGAAATGGAAGAGGATGAGAATTCTGGATCTACCCACGAGAGAGAGTGAGGTGATTTTTGGAGTGAGTTGGCTTATATAGTGTGCTCTCTAGGGTTAGTACGCATCCATATGGTCTGGAGCTTGCTGCTTTGGTTTGGAGTAGCAAAAAGAAGAGAAATTGCACATGAGAGAATAGGTTCGGGTAGCTCTTGGCAAGGGTGGTTTTTGCTTTGGTTTTGGGGTTGGAATAAGGTGAGAAACTTGTGATGTGAGCTGGACAAAAAGAGGACGTGCTGAGAAAATTCTTTCCCTCAATGTACAATTCTCATTTTTGGTATATATTTTGAAATTGGTCATGTGCATAGCATGTGTGCTTAGCCATTTTTAGCAAAAATTAAAAGTGGGACCAAAAGAAAATCACATGATAATGTGTACATCAACTTTGGTACAATTATACAAGCTCTTGGACATTAATTTGAAAAGCACTACAACCTCCATGGAAGCCACTTTGACATGCTATTACTTGGTCTACAAAGATCCATATCCTACAAATTGGTACCAAATGAAAGTATGGAATGTGATGAGCAAGTTTGGTGGCCAAAATATCTTGAAATAAAGCCTGTACAGTCATGCAAAGTCCCTTTGAAATCGTGTCCACAAACTGGTCCAAAGACTTAGAGAAAACTTCTAAGTATTGGAATTTTGTAAGTTATAAGTGTCTCACTTTAATCAACCATAACTCAATGTATAATGATTCAAATCAAGCAAACTTGGACTCTTTGGAAAGGTGAGATTGCCCTATACAATTCTTATGTTTGAGGTATCTCAAATTAAGGCTTGGAAATCATTCAAAATTAGCCATGAACATTGATGTACCAAGCTGTCAAAAGTAACTTAGAAAAAATTCTAAGTTTTCAAATTTTACAACTTGAAACCTCCATCTTTAAAACATCATAACTCTCTCAAAAATGATCCAAATGGGACAAACTTTACATGGTTGGAAAGCTTGGATCAAGCTCTATAACTTTCATGTGAAAAAGATTTCCAAATGGAGCTTTCATTATGGTGCAAAATGGCCATGAAGACGACTGGTCCAAGCTTAGAAATTTCCAAAAATAGAAAGTTTCCAAAACCTAGTTCCTTCCAAAAATGGCAACTTTTCAACTTTCTTGATTTTTCATGAATATTTGAACATATCTTGATCAAATATCTTCCATGGATCATATTTGACTTGAAAAACACGATGTTGACCATTAAAAGGTCAGGAGTTGACTGTTTCACTACATAGTTGACTTTATCCCCAATTCTCCTGATTTTGAATCTTTTGAACAATTGAAACCTTTCTGAACCAAACTGATGGTCAATTCTCTAATCCTAGACACTTAGGGACATGAGGAATACCAAGGAATCAAGTCTTGCCCAAAAAATCAGAAATTAACTGATTTTATGGCAAACCCTAATTTTGGTGTCCTTAGTCTAGGAGGAATCGACCCATGCTCCAAATCCAAATTCCTCTGAGTATGGTGTGTATCCTCTCAAATAATGATAAGATGTGGCATTTGGTGATGATAAAAACTCAAAGATCTTTCCCATTGGGTGTTGAACTCAAGAATCCGAAAACCCTACTTTGAGAATTCAGGTTAGGAGAGAGTGATTCACTTGAAATCTCTTGCCAATTGCAATCTTCTGATGAGGTGATGGACAAATTAGGATGCCCTGAGGTCTAAGAATCCATTGTGGCTCAAGTAATGATGACATTAAAAACATCTCCTTTTGGTCTCTTGGATAGTACACATGATCTCTTGCTTGCATTTCTGAAAAACTTCTTCCTCTGAATTAACCTAGATACCATGATCCCATGCTAAGAACCAATGATATGCACAAATGATAATGCAAAAGATAAGATGAAACATAATCCAGTTAGTGTTAAAAGGATGGCAAATTTTGGGGTGCTACAGTATGCTCGCTAAGATTTTTGCAATCTTATGCCTACGTATTCCCGAAACAGGGAAATAAGAGCAATCGTAGTTCCTCCTATTTTATGGGAGGAACGAGATTGTTTTGGTGTCTTGTTCAAAGCCCAAGACATGAAGCCAAAGGCGGTTTGTATCTTGTTCAAAGCCCAAGATGTGAAGCTAAAAGGTTTTGGATGAGAGAGAATTTGTCATCTCTAAAGAGGAGTGGTTGATGTTTCTATGTTGTGAGCAAGGCACAACTTTGATGCTAAAAGGTTGATTGACTCAACCGGGGTTTCCTTTATACAAAGCCTAAGAGGAGGCTAGAAGTTGACTTTTCCGGGGAAAATGTTCTTTCTGTCTTGTACAATGCCCAAGATTGAGGCTAAAAGGGATTTTGACTCCATTGGGGAGAATGTATCTTGTATAAAGCCCAAGATGGAGGCTGAAAAGGTTTGACTCAACAAGAGAGTATTTTTATCTGTCTTGTATAAAGCCTAAGACGGAGGCTAAAAAAGGTTGACTCAACAAGAGAGTCTGAAGGTTGATTGACTCAACAAGAGACTCTTTTATACTCAACAAGAGAGTGATTTGTGGTCTCGTAGGAAGCCCGAGATTGAGGCTAAAAGGAGATTGACTCAACAAGAGAGTCTTTTATACTCAACAAGAGAGTGATTTGTGTGTAGCGCGATTTTTGTGTTTTCAAATCACTATCGCTTTGGAACTATAGTTCGATTCATTTTTTTATCCTGTTGAGCTGATTAAGGAAGGGAAATAGATGTCTCCAATTAACCCTGCTTGCAAACTCAGATTAAACAGTCAAAATTGTTGGTTTACATTTGCTATCAAGAGGGGGGGTTCTTCTTTAGGGTTATTCCCTTAAAAATAGTGTCTAGGTTATTGGTAAGATGTTAGGTCTGATGCTTTTCGATTGATGTGTGAAGGTACAGGATTTTGGGTTTTTGATTAGTATGCTCGCTAAGATTTTTACAATCTTATGCCTACGTATTCCCGAAACAGGGAAATCAGAGCGATCGTAGTTCCTCCTATTCTATGGGAGGAAAAAGGTTGTTTTAGTGTCTTGTCCAAAGCCCAAGACGTGACGCTAAAGGTGGTTTGTATCTTGTTCAAAGCCCAAGATGTGAAGCTAAAGGGTTTTGGCTGAGAGAGAATTTGTCATCTCTAAAGAGGAGTTGTTGATGTTTGTATGCTGTGAGCAAGGCACCAATTTGACGCTAAAAGGTTGATTGACTCAACCGGGGTTTTCTTTGTTCAAAGCCTAAGAGGAGGCGGGAAGTTTGACTTTTCTAGGGAAAATGTTCTTTCTGTCTTGTACAAAGCCCAAGATTGAGGCTAAAAGGGATTTTGACTCCGTAGGGGAGAATGTATCTTGTATAAAGCCCAAAATGGAGGTTGAAATGGTTTGACTCAACAAGAGAGTACTTTTATCTGTCCTGTATAAATCCCAAGACGGAGGCTAAAAAAGGTTGACTCAACAAGAGAGTCTGAAGGTTGATTGACTCAACAAGAGAGTCTGAAGGTTGATTGACTCAACAAGAGAGTCTTTGATACTCAACAAGAGAGTGATTTGCTGTCTGGTATGATGCCCGAGATTGAGGCTAAAAGGAGATTGAATCAACAAGAGAGTCTTTTATACTCAACAAGAGAGTGTTTTATATGTCTTGTACAAAGCCGAAGACGGAGGCTAAAAGTGGTTGACTCAACAAGAGAGTCATTTATACTCAACAAGAGAGTGTTTTTCTATCTCGTATGAAGCCCGAGATGGAGGCTAAAAGGAGGTTGGCTCAACAAGAGAGTCTTTTATACTCAACAAGAGGGTGATTTATATGTCTTGTACAAAGCTCAAGACGGAGGCTAAAAGTGGTTAACTCAACAAGAGAGTCTTTTATACTCAACAAGAGAGTGTTTTTCTATCTCGTACGAAGCCCGAGATGGAGGCTAAAAGGTGATTGACTCGACAAGAGAGTCTGAAAAGGTTAGCTATGCTAGGGAGAATCATTTGTACAAAGCCCAAGAGGAGGCTGCCTTACCACTGTGGATTCTGGAGATCCTGAAGCGGGTCCAAGTGTGGGGAACTCTCGTGGGAGAGACCGGGGTTTCTTCCTATGTTTGAAAGGAACTTGAGAATGTCTTTGAGACTCAAGGGTCTTAGACTGTCCAAGTCTAGAGTTTTATCTTTTGTACAATGCCCAAGAGGAGGCACGGGTATTATGGGATGAGTATCAACCCTACAACGGCCGGAGTTTTGACGCTGGAAAGACTGCTCTAGCAAAGGATGACTAAGTTCTATCTTATACCTTTAAGAGGTCGTTAGGGTCCTTGTATTAAGCCCAAGAGAAGGCATGAGAACTTCTAAGAAGCCGAAGGGTCCTTGTACAACACCCAAGAGGAGGCGGAGATGCTTTTAGGAAGCCTGTGGGTCCCCAAACCAAGAGAAGTTCAAGAAATGCAATTCACTGAGAAGAGATCATTCCAGGAAAGTTCGAGAATTTGGAAGAAACTCAAGAGATGCCATTCACGAAGAAAAGATCATCTCTGGGGAGTTAGAGTTTCTTTGACAATTTCTAAGGCTGACAGTCTGAGAAAAGGTTCACCGAGAATACTGCCTTTCTCTTTGTTCCATATTGTTTAACCCCAAGAGAAGGGAAGACTGTATCTGGAATCCTACAAGGGATCTAGTTTTGTTTGTATTTAAGAGTGACCAACATGGCATTACCTAGTTCTAGAGTAGTTGGCGGGGAAAACTCTAAATAACTATACTAGTATTACATAGTGGATATGTGACAAGTATATAAAAGGATGTGAAAGAAGACTTATAGTGAAGCAGCCCCACAATACAATTATGTACATATGAAAGCGGATAAACACTTACCCGTTGTAGAGCTTCCATGTTGTTTGGTTAGTTGTTCAACAAAGAAAGTTTTGATAACAACATATATTTGAATTCAAATCAAAGGAGAAAGGGCTTTGAAAATATTGTTGGGGCTTACACTCTATTAGAGGCCCAATAATTTATTTTTGTACAAGTGGTGGGGCTTACAGCTCAAGGGGAGGCCCAAATGATTTTATGTTAAAAAGGCGACGATTGTGCCGAACTTTTTGACGGTATCGGGACTTATACAATACACTGACGCACAAATTATTTTGGTTAAAAAAAGGGTTGGGTCTTACACTCTATTAGAGGCCCAAATTTTTTGTTTTAAGAAAAATAATTGGGACTTATTGCTCGAGGAGAGGCCAAGTTGATTTTGTTAAAAAAGGCGATGATCACGCCGTTGTTTTTGAAAATACAGTGGGACTTATACAATGACTGAGGCCCAGAAGGTGGTGTATTTACAAAGGGGATGGGTCTTACAATCTAAAAGAGGCCCAAAATTTTATTTGAAATGAAAAATGGGACTTAAAACACAAGTGTAGGCCCAGTTGTTTTTGTTGAGAAGGCGACAATCGCGCCAATCATTTGAAAATGTTCAGAGGGACTTATACAATAAGTGAGGCCCGCAATTGGTTTATTTACAAAAGGATTGGGACTTACACTCTATTAGAGGCCCAATGTGTTTGAAAAATGATTTGTTTATGGTGATTAAGATCAAAACCCTAAATTAATTTCAAAATGTATTTTAATTAAATAAGAACTTAATTAAAATGATCAAAATTATCAAACATGTATGAAAAACAAGGTGTGATCTTGGATTAATGTTTAAAAAATCATGTCTATATCCACAAAATGATTGGAAATCAATTAAGTTTGGAAAATCAATGGGAGAAAAAACATTTTAAATGTTGAAAAACAAATAAAATATTAATTCTTTGTAAAAATATCAAGTATATGAAATAATTAGTATTTTTGGGATTTTTGGTAAAATAAAATATTTTAGCATTTTTGTGAATTATTAAAAAAAGAATCAACTCAAAATCATTAAAAACTAGAGAGAAATTAATTTTTGAATCAATTAAATAAAATCACAAAATTCAAATATTTGAATTTTCAAAAAGGGCGCCAAGAACATGGCAAGAACACGCACCACCCTCTATTTCTGCAGATTTGCATTTTCTATCCAATCTCACTGAATACTTGATGATATCATGCAATCTACATATCAATCTGCTCGTTTTCACCTCACGATCATGTCTATGGTCTTTAATTTTATTTATTTTAAGCATGGAATAAGAAATCAAAGAGAAACCTCAAGAACCCTAAAATTTGCATGAAGGCTCAGAAATTTCATACACGATTCAAACAAAGCAATTGATTGAGGGTAAACACTCTATGCATGATTATGAACATATGGCCAAATTATTGTCCAGCAAAATATGCATGGATCATAGATTTAGAAGAGTTCAGGCTTACCTCTTGCAGCTGGTGATCGTGTTTTATGTTAGAGGTGTTGCAAGCTGGTTCCAATGATTTGCACAGCTTCCTTAGGTGCCAAGTGATGTGTCTGAATGCTTGGAGTGGTTTGAAACAAGCTGAAACTTGAGATGGTACCTCAACTGCACCTCTGTCAAGAACTTGAGCAGTTGGCAAGTGATTTTGTGATTTCAGTGTTCCATATGTTTTGTGAGTGTTTGGATCACTTCTATATGATGTTTATGAGGTGTGTGTGTGTGATTGGTTTGGTTGGAATAGCTCTCAAACTCAAAACCCGATAGTGACTTGCTTTGGAAGGCAAATTTGGAAGTGAGAAGGTGATTTTGAGGAAAGCATCTATTTGATGGCTTTGGTGTACTCAAACTGAGCACAAATGAGCTCTATTTATAGTAGAGTAAGTTTGTTTTGCAAGCAATAGTGAATGGCAACTGCTGCAGAAGTTTGGCAAATGTTGATTAATAGGAATCCAAGTCTCCTCTAGCCATTGACTAGAGGTTAGAGCATACGCTGCTGGTTCCCTATTTCTTGGATAAGTCTTTACTGAATTTAGTTGGGAAGGGCTAAGTCCATGCCACCTTGGTGCATCCATTAAATGCTCCAAACCAAAAATTGAATTCTTGTCCCTCTTTTAGGCATTTCTAGGTTTGGCATGCTATTTTTAGTTCCAAAGACTTGGGATGCTTATGGATCAATGTTTGTCCCTCCTTGGTCTCCCCCTGAGGTGTTCAGATGGATAAACTTGTTTGTCATTTGCACAAATTTCCCAAATCGAGCAAAATGCACAAATCTTCTTTGTTATGACAGTTGCAGCAAGGCATGTTGCCACTATCATAACTCTTAGCTCAGGTTAAGTTTGATGGGGTTCTTGGCCATTTTGGAGAGCTCTTATATGACACAACACATGTGTGATCATAGTTTGTCTTGATACTTTTTGGACCGAAGTGAAAAATCCCCCTACTTTTGGAAAAAAAAAACAAGACAGATTCTGACTTAGTGAAAATTTCACTAAGTGTTGGAAAAAGCGGCATTTCATGTTTTCAGCCATTTTGATACAACCATAACTAAAAATCTATGATGAATTGGAAAGGGGTGTAGTTGACACTTTTAAAGTATGCCATGAGAACTATAAATCCATCTTTGGATAAGCCTAAATGGTTGCTTAGATATCAAGTTATGATCCTTGGAAGTTGGTACCCTAGCCACTTTGCTCCATAACTTAGAAAATTTCTAAGTTTTTTATGGTTGCCCCTTTTACAAGTTATCCCACTTTTCTAGATTTTTCTTGGTGAATGATGATCCCAATCACATATTAACATCATTTTAGGGTCAAAGAACCATAATTGTGAAAAATCTCAAAAAGTCAAAGTTGACTTTTATGCACAGTTTACTTTTTGCTAGATGAACTCCAAACTTTGTGATCCTCTATGAAATCAAGTCCTTGACCTAAATCAAACTTGATGGATTGATTACATAGGTGTTATAGGGTGTATTGAATCATGTCCCAAGGTTTGGGAGCATGCCTGGGTCAAAAGTCAAAGGCACAGTTGACTTTTCCCGCGAAACCCTAATTGTGGTTCTGATGAATTTGAAACTTGTTGATCAAGCTTCTTGGACTAATCCATTGTTGCAAATGGATCAATGTAGTGTGTTAGAGACCCTCAAATCCTCTCTTGAGGTCTTGGCTCATGTTTTGTCCCAAAAGTTAACTTAGTGGTGAATTAGGTCAAGAAACCTTAATTCCTGATTTTTTATGAATGCATCCCCTAAGGAAAAATTAACTTGATGATTGGGTTCTTGATATCCCTTGGAGCATCTTAGGTTGTACTTTGAAGCCTTTGGCTCATGCCCAGAGGAAAATTTCCATCTGGAGGCCCCAGTCGACCAAAACCCTAATTTGGTGACACTGGCGATCTTGAGGCTTAATCCACTTGGAATGTTACAACTTTGTGCTTGATTCTTGAGGGGGGAGTCCTCTTGATCCATTGTGGATATTTGAGAGGTTTAGACAAGTTGAAGATCATGTCATTCCTTGATTGATCCTTGGTCTAAGAGCTCTGAGAGGGCTTGAAACCCTAAGTTTGATTGTAGTGGATGCTCACCCATCTTTGGGGAGACTAATGAGGTATGATGGTCCATCCATATTGTGATGATGATTTTCACAGTTATGGGAAATCTTAGTGGTCAAAATTTGGGGTATGACAGATGCCCCTATTTAATCTTCTTGGACCTGAAGGTGTGAATGGCGAAGGTATTCGGGCATTTGGGGTGCAAGAGGATTAAATATCGGAATACCCAAAATTTTGATGGTGGTTATGCATGGAAGTTTGCTCATCCATCTTCTTTTTCTAAGCAATGTTACTTAGAAAAGGTAAACTTCCCCTCGATCCTGGTTTCCTACAGAGGAACTGGTCTTAGTTTCTGAACTGAACTTCCCCTCGATCCTGGTTTCCTAACAAGGAACTCGTCTTAGTTGCTGAAATAAACTTCCCCTCGATCCTGTTTTCCTACCAAGGAACTGGTCTCAGTTTCTTTTGTCAATAAACTTCTTGACAAGGGACGCTGTTCGTAGCGGTTTTCCTCAAACTTCTCGCAGAATTTTCCTGGGGAGATGCCATTTGAAGGAAAAAGATTTGATATCAGAGTTGCTGGGGAACCCAGCTGTCTGGGTTGTAGAGGTGTACAAACTTCTCTATTGGAGAGGCCATTCGTTGACTCTATTGGGGAAAGCAGGTCTCTTGAGAGACTGCTGTCGCTTGGGGGTGTCACATCGTACTTTTCTCGGGATCTTCTCGGAGAAATGCCATATGATGTGATCCAATTTTGAGGTACTGATGACCTTTTCATCAGCGAAATTTTTTGGAGAAAAACGGTTGCATTGCCGAATCTCTGATTAAGAGGCTTTCTCTGGGGATTTTCCTTAATCTGGGAAAGCGAAGACATCATCTTCAATGGCGAAGTGTGACGTTGGCTGAAGGTTCTCTGGCCTTTCATAGGTTCAAGTTATCAAAGTGGTCAAGGGACCCACTTCAATTCAGCAACAAAGTGGAGGAGCGGTTGGTCAGACGCCTCCTTTCTCGACGAGGAAAGAGCTAACAACTCAGTTGAAAAGACTTTATCACTAGGGAACAAGACCGACTAGAGTGATAGTGATGCAATATGAATATGAATGTAAATCAACAATGCATGATGTATGTATGTATATGCTGACAAAACTGACACGACATATAGACTAGTGGATGAACACGACTGGATACTCGGCCACAGCAGGAGATGAAAAGTATCGCTGGTTCAAAAAATAGCAATTCTGCCTTGCATAGGAGGGATAGTCCCTGTTGGGAGCTCCGTTGGTCGGGCTTAGGATATGAGAACTCTGCCGAGGGTGTCAGACGAAACCTGGTCTTTGACACAGTTGATCCTTCGTTCAGGTGTACTGGCTAAGAAGGAGTACTTTGATTCTGCACTTTGGAAGTTCGATTATTTCTGGAGAAGTGATTGATGTCCTTTCGATGTTCAATAATCAAAAGAATTGCCATATTTATTTTAAAAGCAGGAAAAAAATTGACAAGTAAAATTCATTTTTTGTTTCATTTCAAGAATCGTTAATCATGTTAAAATGTCGTTCTGTAAAGCTAAAACAAATAAGAATTATAAACAAAAGCACAAGGGCTCAAATTTTATTGATAGGATGGAAATCAGCCAAGCATGTGATTCCATAGAGTATTTACAAGGTTTAGAAAATGGTAATTTAAGGGAAAAAGGGCTACACTGAAACATGACGATCGTTATCCTTCTACCAACTTTGAATTCTGGACATCCTGAGCTTCCGTCGAAGATGACTTTGACTGGAATTTTCTTCCGACGGATGGTGTAAATGCTCCTGGGGGATTTGCCCCTGTTGAACATAGTTACTTGCCATTATCCCAAACTTTTGCCTGGATTGTACTTTGAGATTTCCAATCCACCGGGATGATTTTTTATTGTGTCTCTAATTTTGGCCTGGACCGCACTTTTGGGTTTTCAATCCACCGAGACGTTTTTTTTAGTTTAGGCGAAGTATTTCTTGACTACATCAACATTTGTGGGGTAGGCAAACTCCTCTCCATCCATGGTTGCGAGTCTCAAGGCACCGCCTGAGAAAGCTTTCTTGACCATATAGGGGCCGTCATAATTTGGAGTCCATTTGCCTCGCGAATCAGTGAGGAATGATTGTATCTTTTTGAGCACAAGGTCTCCTTTCCTGAAGATGCGAGGTCGGACCTTTTTGTCAAACACATTCTTCATTCTCTGTTGATACAACTGACCATGGCATAGTGCCGTTATTCATTTTTCTTCGATCAGATTCAGTTCATCGTGTCGACTTTGACACCATTCAGCTTCTGTTAGCTTAGCTTCCATCAATACCCAGATTGGTGGGATCTCTACTTCTATGGGGAGCACTGCCTCCATGCCATATACTAGAGAGAAAGGGGTTGCCCCTGTTGAAGTGCGGACAGATGTACGATAACCGTGAAGAGCAAATGGTAGCATCTCGTGCCAGTCTTTATAGGTTACAACCATCTTTTGAACAATCTTCTTGATGTTTTTGTTAGCCGATTCTACCGCTCTGTTCATCTTGGGTCGGTAGGGAGATGAGTTATGGTGTTCGATCTTGAACTCTGCGCACAACTCTTTCATCATCTTGTTGTTCAAGTTAGATCCATTATCAGTAATGATCTGGCTTGGAACACCATAACGACAAATGATATTGTTTTTGATAAATCGGACCACCACTTGTCGGGTTACATTGGCGTATGGCGCTGCTTCGACCCACTTAGTGAAGTATTTAATGGCCACCAGGATAAACCGATGTCCGTTTGAAGTCTTAGGTTCAATCATGCCAATCATGTCAATTCCCCATATGGAAAAAGGCCATGGGGAAGAGAGAACTTTGAGTTGCGTTGTCGGTACATGGATTCTGTCTAAGTATATCTGACACTTGTGACACTTCCTCGTGTACTTGTAGCAGTCGGATTCCATGGTCATCCAGTAGTACCCTGCTCTTAGAATTTTTCTCGCCATTGTGTGTCCATTGGCATGAGTGCCAACGGGTCCTTCATGAATTTCCTTTATCCGCGTGTTTGCTTCTGGTCTGTCTACACATCGGAGCAAGACCATGTCGAAGTTCCTCTTATAGAGTGTATCGCCGCTCAGAAAGAAGCTGCCTGCTAGCCTTCTGAGGGTCTTTCGGTCCTTTCTGGATGCCCCAGGAGGGTACTCTTGTTTCTGAAGGAAGCATTTGATATCGTGATACCAAGGCTTGTCGTCTATGACTGCTTCAATCGTGAAGATGTAAGCGGCCGATTCAAGGCGCATTATGTCAATCTTAGGCAAGTAGTTCCATTGACCTACACTAATCATGGAAGAGAGAGTGGCTAATGCATCAGCCATGTGATTCTCCTCACGAGGGATATGATGAAACTCGATTCTGTTGAAGAAGGGTAACAACCTTCTCGCGTAATCTTTGTAAGGAATCAATCCTTATTGGTATGTGTTCCAATCTCCTTTGATTTGATTAATAACTAGGGATGAATCGCCATATACATCCAAGTTCTTGATCCTTAAGTGGATCGCTTCTTCGAGACCCTAGATACAAGCTTCGTATTCGGTCTCATTGTTTGTGCACTTGAACGTAAGTCTAGCGGTGAAAGGAATGTGGGTACCCTGAGGTGTTATGATGATTGCCCCAATTCCGTTTCCATAATGATTGACAACTCTGTCAAAGATTATTCCCCATTGGGAACCTGGTTCTGGCCCTTCACTGGGTAGTGGTTCATTGCAGTCTTTCATTTTTAGATACATGACATCTTTGTCTGAGAAGTCAAACCTGACTGATTCCTGATCGTCAATCGGTTAATGAGCCAAATGATCGGCTAAAACACTTCCCTTAATGGCTTTCTGAGCATGCTACTCAATGTCGTATTCGGATAACAACATCTGCCAACGGGTAATCCTTCCCGTGAGAGCATGTTTTTCAAAGACATACTTGATCGGATCCATTTCGGAGATTAAACAAGTCGTGTGACGAATCATGTACCGGCGAAGACGTTTGGCTGTCCAAGCCAAAGCACAACAAGTTTTCTCGAGCATACTGTACCAAGTCTCGCAGTCGGTAAATTTCTTGCTCAAATAGTAAATGGAAGACTCTTTCCTTTTGGTTTCGTCTTGTTGTCCAAGTACACAACCCATTGAGTCTTCCAAGACTGTTAAGTAAATGATCAGTGTCTTCCTTCCACTGGAGGTGATAGAATCGGTGGGTTTAATAGATATTCCTTGATACTGTCGAAGGCGGTTTGGCAGTCCTCTGTCCAAATGCAGTCCTGATTCTTTTTGAGTAATTTGAAGATCGGCGCACATGTCGCTGTCATGAGGAATATAAATCGAGAGATGTAATTCAGACGTCCCAGGAATCCTCTGACTTGTTTTTCAATCTTTGGAGAAGGCATTTCTTGAATGGCCTTGACCTTGTTAGGATCAACCTCAATTCCTTTCTGGCTAACGATGAACCCTAAAAGTTTCCCTGAACGGACACCGAATGTGCATTTGTCAGGATTCAAGCGAAGTTTATACTTTCTCAACCACTCAAATAGTTTTGACAGGTGGCTCACATGCTCCTCTTCTGTTTTAGATTTGGCAATCATATCATCGACATATACCTTGATTTCTTTGTGTATCATGTCATGAAACAGAGTAGTCATGGCCCTTTGATAGGTTGCCCCGGTGTTCTTTAACCCGAACAACATTACCTTGTAACAAGAAGTACCCCATGGGGTGATGAAGGAAGTTTTCTCCTTGTCTTTCGGTGCCATTTTTATCTGATTATAGCCCGAGAATCCATCCATGAAGGAGAAGACTTTGAACTTTGCTGTACTGTCAACCTGTATGTCAATGTGTGGTAAAGGAAAGTCGTCCTTTGGACTAGCCTTGTTTAGATCTCTCTAATCTACACACATTCTGACCTTTCCGTCCTTTTTCGGAACTAGTACTATGTTGGCTAACCATTGAGGATATTCTGATGTGGCGAGGAAACCTGCGTCAATCTGTTTCTGGACTTCCTCTTTGATTTTGATGGCCATGTCTGGATGAGTTTGTCTCAACCTCTATTTTACTGGTGGACATTCTGATCTCAACGATAGATGATGTTCCACGATGCTGGTATCCAACCCTGGCATATCTTGGAAGGACCAATCGAATACATCGGGAAACTTTTTGAGAAGCTTTATCAAACTTTCTTTGACAGCTGGACTGAGTAGGGCCCCAATCTTGACCTCTTTTCTCTCTTCCTCTGAGCCCAAGTTGACCGTTTCCAACAGCTCTTTGTGAGGTTTAATGGACTTTTCCTCTTGTCTGAGTAATCGGGAGATCTCTTCTGGAATTTCTTTGTCATCTTCTTCTTCAACCCCAAATACCGGGAATTCAAAGTTAGGAGAAGGCGTCGGATCGTATGTTTCAACGGGGTTTAAAATAAGCAATCTGCATGACGTGATGATTTGTGTTTAGAAGAGAGAGAGAGAATGCAAGAGTGTGTGTGCAGTGTAAAAATTTTTTTACTGCTTGTTTTTATTGTTTTGAATTGTTTTTTAGGATTACCATTTTCTAAAAAACAAAAAGAGAAAACAACAATTAATGCGGAAATTACAGAACGACTTTTATTTATTTATGATTTTGTCGATTCTTGAAACTACAGCCATATAAAACAAAACTATGTCGCTTTGGATGAAGCGAAGAGGGATATTTACAGAAAAGTGAGTCCTATCAAAACATCCGTTTCACCTGGGCAGGGTGAAAGGTTAAGATAAAGACGGCAATTACTTAGACTTATGAACGATCTTCGAAACATCGACTGCAACCCATTGGCGGCGAACTCCTCGGTGAATCACAAGGTCTGGTACCTTCCTTGATTTGTCTTCAGAAATAAGGCTGATTTCTGGCGGAGCAGGATCGTTGGAATCTGTCTCCCAGGCAGAGTTGTCGTAGGAGGATTCCTCAGTTGTATTTTGCATAGTATTTGTGCTCACAGGAAAATCTCCCCATCCAGTTGGCTGGATGTCCCAAAGTGTCCCACACTTCTTTGGAACTAGAGGAGTCATCCCTTTCAATGACGTTGACCCGGGAAAAACATAGTTAATGAATTCTAGTCCTGCAAATTTTGAAAATTCATCGTCGTGTTGGATATTTTCTGAATGACCTGAGTGTTGATCCCTTGACATTGTGGGGACGCAGGTATCCTTTTTCAATGATGCTTAGCTAATTTTCATTGTTCGGCTGATTTTCTTGCCCCAAGTCTCCTGGGAACGGCTGCCAGATAGGCAGGCCATCCATTGGGCCATAATAGTCATGGTCAAAGTTGTATTTCATCAGAGTGTCTTCTTCTAATGAATTTGACGGAGCACAGCGTCCTTCTGGATCACAACCTCCGTATATCATTTCGACGTCTGACCTTGGTATGAATCTTGGATTCTGTGCGGGATAGGAAAATGGCATAGGCACCTCTTCCTGAGACATATAACCGTCCTTGTTAAGATAGGACTTCCATTCCTCATCTGTGTCAGAGGAATCTCCCTCGTTGATGGTATGTACTTCTTGAGACACTGGGTGAAGGAAACCTCAACTATGGAAGAATTTCTGAATGGGATGAAGACTTTCAGCGTTAGCGACAGTCTAGGTACAGGTTGCAGAAAAACCAAGACCCTTCTTTGTTTTATTATCAGTAGGAATGATAAGCTGTCCCCATCCTTTTGCGTTTTACTCTCGATTACTTTGAGAGCATCTTTGTATGAGGAAATCGATGTTCCTTTTTCTGATTGATTCTCATTGCTCACCGAAAGTGCCTGGAACTGAGTTCCAACAACCTCCTCGGGTTCTACACAAGTGGATAATGAAAGATTACTCATGATCAAGTCTTGTTCTCCACAAACCGTGACGATTTGATCGTTCTTGACGAACTTCAGTTTCTGGTGCAGTGTCGAAGTGACTGCCCCAGCCTGGTGTATCCAAGGTCTTTCTAATAAGCAACTGTATGTTGCCCGGATGTCCATGACCTGGAAAATGACTAGGAAAGTGTGAGGACTGATAGTTATGGGAAGGTCGACTTCACCGATAACTATTTTTCTAGACCCTTCAAATGCGTTGACGACGACCTCACTGCCTCTCATCGGAGATATTTTGAATGATAGTCGCGTTAGAGTGGACTTCAGCATAACGTTGAGAGCCGATCCGGTGTCTAGCAGTACGCTAGCTAAAGCATCGTCCTGGTAGTTGACTGTAATATTGAGCGCCATGTTATGACTTTTGCCTTCTTCCAGCAGTTCCTCATCACTGAACCCCATGTTGTTACAGGAAGTGATGTTAGAGATGATACTGTCGAATTTCCTTATTGACACATCATGTTCCACAAAGGCCTGTTCTAAGA
Organism: Lathyrus tuberosus; assembly: GCA_022829125.1. Taxonomy (NCBI): domain Eukaryota; kingdom Viridiplantae; phylum Streptophyta; class Magnoliopsida; order Fabales; family Fabaceae; genus Lathyrus; species Lathyrus tuberosus. Next base: position 13,618,954 of record JALAZF010000030.1, on the reverse strand, counting down.
CTTTCTGTAGAGCCTCTCTGTGGGCTTCGAAACTGAGCAAAAGCGATAACACTGAGATTTTTGAAAGAGTTTGTAACAGCTGATCAACAATGTTTATTCACTCCTTTGGATGAGCTACATCATCTCATCATCGTTCTTTGAAAGGTCGGGATCACTGGATTGACTGACTGGCGGATCAGGAACTTATGTCTAAAGTTCCTTTTCTCTGTTAGGTTCTCCAACTCCTCTGTTGAAGATTCGACCGCTCCGTGTTACTTGACTGATGTCTGCAATATTCACGATGGAGGGTAATGGAACTTCCCTTCCATTCTCAATTGTTGTTGCACCGTATTTGTAAGGGATCGCCTTATCTGATTTATACGGTACTGGTCCCGGCAGATAGATAACTACAGGAGCCTTCTGATTTTTCTGACCATTGTAAGTAACTTCAATCAATGCCTGGTTAAGAACCTTCGATTCGTCAAGTAGAGGGATGATGGTACAAACATCTTTGGTCCTTTCATGATCAGAGATTACGACAACGCCCTTAATCTGATCAGCGAAATAGTCTGGCGTCCAGTTGATAGATCCCGAAACCGGATATTGTTGAATCTCTTTGCGGTCCAACTGACTCTGAAAGGCTGCTTGCACGAGGTAGCATCCTTGATTATTTTCTGAGCAGACTCTACAAAGCTCGTAGTTATGTGGTGGCACCTAGCCACGTCCGCTTTGAATGCAGTGTAACCTTACTAGGCCTGCTTCCATAGATCGGACATCCTGACTTTGATGCCTAGTAAGGTTCCCGTTTGTCACACTGATTTGTTGCGTGTCTTCATCTAAATAGATCGGAAGCCACCGGTGGTTTAACAAGTGTTACAAAGTTCTTTAAATGAGAGCGCAACCTTGGTTACTCTCACAACATAATTTACAGCTCAGATAATCATGTGAAGTGAGAAAATCGAGCTGGACCTGTGTAGCGTGTAACTCCACCAAGCTGGTGTTCATCAAGCGAATATCAAAGATTTGAACCATGTTGATCTGATAGGGATTTCTATCACGGTAGTCCTGGATCCACCCAAGATCCATCTGACGCCGGAGGGCCTCTTGTACAAAAGAGCATCCTTATTTTTTTACCGAGCAAATCAGACATGAATTGTAATCGTGCCATGGCAGATTAAGATACTGGCTTTGTCTTGATTGAATTGCCACCAAGTTGACATTCATTGCATGGATGTCATGGTTCTGAATGATGTTGGAACTCGTATAAGTCATGTTAACTCCACGAACTCGATGCTCTTGGATCCATCAGAGATCCAACTGTTCCTGTAGAGCTGATTGCACCACAGAACATCCCTGATTATTTTTAGAGCAGATATCACACTGGTGATAATTATGAGGTGGCACATGGCCATATCCACTCTATCTACAATGCATCTTGACAAAGTTGGCCCTTAATAAGAGTACATCATGAATTTGATAGTTGTTGTTAGACTCTCCTTCTATCAAATTTACTGCGGCTTTCTCTTGTTGAGGCAGCGGGTTTGTGAGAACATTCAGATTCGTATCTTTGAAAGATAAGACCTCGCTCCTAACAAGCTTTTGCACATCATATTTGAATCTAAGACAGTTTTCTATGTTATGCCCCGGTCCTCCTTGGTGGTAAGGGCAAGTTTGATCCGCTTTGAACCAAAAAGGCGGATTTTCCAGTATTGTAAAAGGAGACTTGGTTTGGACGTGTCCCTTGACCCGTAATAACGGAAACAGTTCTGTGTATAACACCGGTATAGGATCGAACCTTGGTGGTCGCGTTGCACGGTTGTTGTTGTACGGAGGGCGAGCCTGCTGAAGAGGCTGTTGTGTCCTTTGCTGAAATTGTTGTTGATTGGGTTGGCTCTGAGCAACCTGAGGTTGATACGTAGAAACAGGCGCGGGGTTGATAGCAGGAGTTACGGCTGCTACTGGTTGGTATCATCGCCTTTGCTTTCCAAGAGAGATATTCCCAATATCCTGCTCTTTCTTCTTAGGGAGAGCACTACCGTATCATTTTGTACTACTCGATGATCCAGTGTCTTTAACTAAACGTCCTTCTCGGACGACTTCCTCCAGACGAACTCACATGCCTACCATCTCGGTAAAGTCACTGGGCGCACTGGCAACCATTCTGTTGTAATAAAATGAGCTTAAGGTTTTCAAGAAGATCTTTGTCATCTCTTTTTCCTTAAGAGGTGGACAAATCTGAGCGGCATTTTCACGCCATCTCTGAGCGTACTCCTTAAAGGTTTCCTTTTCCTTCTGTGACATTGATCTGAGTTGATCTCTGTCTGGTGCCATGTCCAGGTTATAATTATATTATTGAACAAAGGCAGTGCCAAGATCTCTGAAAGTGCCGATCTTAGTGCGGTTTAAACCCATGTACCATTTGAGTGCGACACCGGTTAAACTATCCTGAAAGTAGTGAATTAGTAGCTCCTGGTTCTTTGTCTGAGCAGACATTCACCGAGCGTACATCACCAAGTGGCTTTGAGGGCAAGAGTTACCCTTGTACTTTTCAAAATCGGGTACCTGGAACTTGTGCGGAACTTTCACATTGGGGACCAAACAAAGGTCTGCGACGTCCTTTCCAAATAAATCCTGACCGCGAAGGGCTTGCTGTTCTTTCTGTATCTTCAGGAATTTTTCCTGAAACTCATTCATTCTGTCGAACTTACTTTCGTTTCCACCAGAAGGTATCTGTGGAATCTGTCCTTCCGGGACAGTGTGTACCACGGGTGGTGGCATAGTCATTATGGCCGAGACTCTTGGTGCCTCCCGAAGTGTGTAACCTTCAGGAGTTGCTGTCATGCCCCTGGTAACTTCGCTTTCCCGAAGTTTGTAACCTTCAGGCCCAACTGCTCCTGCTGAAGTTTCCGGATCTTCAGTGATCGGCTGAATATATCCATCTGGGATATAGTTGAGTGGCATGCCCTAGGGATGATCTTTCGGCATTTTGTACCTAGGATTATACTTTTCCACTATGGCCTTGATGTGATCTCTGAGATCACAGTCCTTTGTTGTTGCATCTGAGCTTCTGCTAGAGCTTGGATGTCGTTATGAAGCTTTCTCAGATCCTTTTTCAGAGTGTCGATCTCTTCCCTTAACTCTCTGTTATCTTCCTCAAGATCATCCATCTTTTTCTGTCGAATGGCCCGAGTATTGTACGAATGAGACACTTTGACTCTAGAATCGAGACGCAAACGTGAGATTCGTAAGTAAGAAGAATGCGTTACGGGAGATTGGTGAATGATATGCAATGATTATATTAATTGTATATATCAAACAGTGGGGAAACCCCATTTTATTGAATTCAAAGTTTGCAGAATGGAAATACAGTAATTACATAGTGCTGCAAAAGGAAATCTAAACTTATGGGTCCCGAGTCCTCTCTGAGGAGGGCTCGGGTGCTGGTTCTGGTACTTTCCTTTTTTTTGACCGGGGCTCTTGAGCCGTTGTCGGGTCGTCATTCCTTTGCCAAGTGAAAGGAGAGAGCAAATTCCTCTGGTCATCCTGATTTTCTACAGCATGTTGCTCTAAAATCTCAATCAGAGCATCTTTATCTTTCAATAGTTGTTGTATTTTCTTACACTCCATATTGAGAATACGGTACTTGTTCCTCCAAGACCTCTTCTCCTGCTGAACTTTGTTGAGATTAACCTGAAGTTTTTCCGTCTCAGACATAAAATAAAGGACAGAGTCCCTTAATGGAAGAACTTCTTGACGAGGGTAAGGCATCCTCAGCTTGAGAGCTTTAGTTTGTACCCAGTGGAGATAAGGCTCCACCGAGACTCAGTCTGATTTTCCTAGAGACTCTCTTCCTTTTCTGTGAACGTGTTTCCAGGCATGCATTATTTCCGTCTTTAGTGTCCTGTCGTTTTCTCCTTCCTTGAAGAAAAGACCTTCCAGATGAGCATTACGCGGGACATGCCTCATCGGGTATCCGAATTGACGACGAACTAACACTGGATGATAGTTGATTCCTCCCTTAGTTCCTATAAGGGGTACATTTGGGAAATTTCCACAACGGTCAATGATTCTGATCCCGTCATAGATTCGATTGTACCAATCGATGTCAGAGTTGGTAAGAGACATGATTCTCTACGACCAACGTAAAGCATTCTTTTGATCCCAAAATGCAGCAGACTTGGGTAAGTGGGAAGTGAACCATTTGTATAGCAGGGGTACACAACATGTGATCATTCCTCTGCTATACAAATTCCTTAAGTGTACCGAATGATAAGCATCTGCGAGCAAGGTCGGTACAGGGTTTCCAATCAGAAAAACCTTAATGGCATTGATATCTACAAAGTTATCGATGTTGGGAAACAAAAATAACCCGTAGGTGAGTAAAACAAACATGCTCTCGAAAGTGGCTACGTTCCCTATACTAGCAAAGTATAGATCTTTCTTTGTCAAGAATTGGGCTGGCAAACCCTGAATTCCACCCTTTATGATCATGCGAGTCCTGACTTTTGACTCGTCCAAATAGATTGCTCTCCCAATGGTTTGATCCTTTGGAATTTCTTCCAGTCCAAAAAATAGAGCTTGATCAATGATATCCAAATCAGTCAGGTGAGAGTACTCCTCCAGTATTGGTGCTAGTTGATAATCCAGGAATATGAAATAGCGATAAACTGGATCATAGAACTGGATTAGTATGGACAGGATTCCTTCGATTACATGGACCCTTAACAAGGACAGCAGTCCTCCATACTTGGCCCTGAAAGCCTCGGGGTTGGTGATCATTCTTGCTAGACCTCTTAAATCATCTAGTTTTGGAACCTTGAAGGTGTACTTGTGAGTTTTCCTTCTACCGAAATCCATTAGCACAATCTCTTTATCTGACATTTGCAATCATTGTCTTAGTTTAATTTGAAAAAGAGAGACTAGAAGAGAAGATTTTTCTTTATTTTTTAACATTTTTTTTAAATGAATGTATGAATGCAGCACACAAAAACATAGAAAAAACATGGGGTCAAAGGGTCGGTGTCATGAAGTCAAGGCTCTACCCATCCCCAAAGGTTTATACTGGTGATTTTTGTACCTGTCCACAAAATCATTAACCCCTCTTGGGATAACAATAGCAAGCGGATCGCCAGCGAACTGATGTATATTAAAGTGATCTCAGATGAGGGTAGTATCGCGTGATAACTATTTTCGATAGCTTCTGCACTACAAAATGGTTTCAGTCTACTAAAAACCTCAGCTTCTCAAATAACCCAATCGACCACACTACTTTCAACAACCGAAGTCATATAGGCAATGTATCTGCAAAGGGAGTCTCCATTGAGTCTGATGGTCGACTGGGGACTCTTAACTGGGATTCACTCCCCGTAAGATTACCCGTATAATGCCATCCCATATCTTAGGTGTATACTCAATATTTCCACATGCGGCATCACACGCATTCTCATTAGCAGAAAAATAAACACAGATATCAATTAGGAAAAGCAGTATATATATTTGTCTTAATCATCCTAGACCTCTAGTCTTATGAACCTCTACAGACAATGACTCCCCAGCAGAGTCTCCATTTTTGTGACACTTCGATAACTTAAGGTTTCATCCCTTGGGAATGCAAGAAAGAATGCCTCCCACTGTGGTCGCCATTTTTCTATAGCGCAATTTTTGTGGTTTCGAATCACAATCGCTTTGGAACTATAGTTCGATTCATTTTTTATCCTATTGAGCCGATTAAGGAAGGGAAATAGATGTCTCCAATTCACCCTGCTTGCAAACTGAGATTAAACAGTCAAAACTGTTGGTTTATAGATGCTTTCAAGAGGGGGTTCTTCTTTAGGGTTATTCGATTAAAAATAGCGTCTAGGCTATTGGTAAGATGTTAGGTCTGATGCTTTTCGATTGATGTGTGAAGGTACGGGATTTTGGGTTTTTGATTAGTATGCTCGCTAAGATTTTTGCAATCTTATGCCTACGTATTCCTGAAACAGGGAAATCAGAGTGATCGTAGTTCCTCCTATTCTATGGGAGGAAAAAGGTTGTTTTGGTGTATTGTTCAAAGCCCCAAGACGTGAAGCTAAAGGTGGTTTGTATCTTGTTCAAAGCCCAAGATGTGAAGCTAAAGGGTTTTGGCTGAGAGAGAATTTGTCATCTCTAAAGAGGAGTTGTAGATGTTTGTATGTTGTGAGCAAGGCACAAATTTGATGCTAAAAGGTTGATTGACTCAACCGGGGTTTTCTTTATTCAAAGCTTAAGAGGAGGCGGGAAGTTTGACTTTTTCGGGGAAAATGTTCTTTCTGTCTTGTACAAAGCCCAAGATTGAGGCTAAAAGGGATTTTGACTCCGTAGGGGAGAAAGTATCTTGTATAAAGCCAAAAATGGAGGCTGACATGGTTTGACTCAACAAGAGAGTACTTTTATATGTCCTATATAAAGCCCAAGAAGAAGGCTAAAAAAGGTTGACTCAACAAGACAGTCTGAAGGTTGATTGACTCAACAAGAGAGTCTTTTATACTCAACAAGAGAGTGATTTGATGTCTCGTACGAAGCCCGAGATTGAGGCTAAAAGGAGATTGAGTCAACAAGAGAGTCTTTTATACTCAACAAGAGAGTGTGTTATATGTCTTGTACAAAGCCCAAGACGGAGGCTAAAAGTGGTTGACTCAACAAGAAAGTCTTTTATACTCAACAAGAGAGTGTTTTTCTATCTTGTACAAAGCCCGAGATGGAGGCTAAAAGGAGGTTGACTCAACAAGAGAGTCTTTTATACTCAACAAGAGAGTGATTTATATGTCTTGTACAAAGCTCAAGACGGAGGCTAAAAGTGGTTGACTCAACAAGAGAGTCTTTTATACTCAACAAGAGAGTGTGTTTCTATCTCGTACGAAGCCCGAGATGGAGGCTAAAAGGTGATTGACTCAACAAGAGAGTCTAAAAAGGTTAGCTCTGCTAGGGAGAATCATTTGTATACAGCCCAAGAAGAGGTTGCCTTACCGCTGTGGATTCTGGAGATACTGAAGCGGGTCCAAGTATGGGGAACTCTCATGGGAGAGACCGAGGTTTCTTCCTATGTTTGAAAGGAACTTTAGAATGTCTTTGAGACTCAAGGGTTTTAGACTGTCCAAGTCTAGAGTTTTATCTTTTGTACAATGCACAAGAGGAGGCACGGGTATTAAGGGATGAGTATCAACCCTACAACGGCCGGAGTTTTGACGCTGGAAAGACTGCTCTAGCAAAGGATGACTAAGTTCTGTCTTATACCTTTAAGAGGTCGTCAGGGTCCTTGTATTAAGCCCAAGAGAAGGCATGAGAACTTCTAAGAAGCCGAAGGGTCCTTGTACAACGGCCAAGAGGAGGCGAGGATGCTTTTAGGAAGCCTGTGGGTCCCCAAACCAAGAGAAGTTCAAGAAATGCAATTCACCGAGAAGAGATCATTCCAGGAAACTTCGAGAATTTGGAAGAAACTCAAGAGATGCCATTCACGGAGAAAAGATCATCTCTGGGGAGTTAGAGTTTCTTTGACAATTTCTAAGGGTGACAGTCTGAGAAAAGGTTCACTGAGAATACTTCCTTTCTCTTTGTTCCATATTGTTTAACCCCAAGAGAAGGGAAGACTGTATCTGGAATCCTACAGGGGATCTAGTTTTGTTTGTATTTAAGAGTAACCAACATGGCTTTACCTAGTTCTAGACGTAGTTGCTGGAGAAAACTCTATATAACTATACTAGTATTACACAGTGGATATGTGACAAGTATATAAAAGGATGTGAAAGAAGACTTACAGTGAAGCAGCCCCACAATACAGTTATGTATATATGAAAGCGATAAATGAAAGCGGATAATCACTTACCCGTTGTAGAGCTTCCATGCTGTTTGGTTAGTTGTTCAACAAAGAAAGTTTTGATAACAACATATATTTGAATTCAAAATCAAAGTAGAAAGGGTTTTGAAAAGATTGTTGGGGCTTATAGCTCAAGGAGAGGCCCAAGTTTTAACGATGATCGCACCGTTGTTTAAGAAACTGTACAGAGGGACTTATACAATACGTGAGGCCCAAAAAGTTTTTATGCACAAGGGGATGGGTCTTACACTCTATTAGAGGCCCAATAATTTATTTTTGTACAAGTGGTAGGGCTTACAGCTCAAGGAAAGGCCTAAATGATTTTTTGTTAAAAAGGCGACGATCGTGTCGAACTTTTTGACGGTATCGGGACTTATACAATACACTGAGGCCCAAATTATTTTGGTTAAAAAAAAGGGTTGGGTCTTACACTCTATTTGAAGCCCAAAGTTTTTGTTTTAAGAAAAAGAATTGGGACTTATAGCTCGAGGAAAGGCCAAGTTGATTTTGTTAAAAAGGCGACGATCACGTCGTTGTTTTTGAAAATACAGTGGGACTTATACAATGACTGAGGCCTAGAAGGTGGTGTATTTACAAAGGGGATGGGTCTTAAACTCTAAAAGAGGCCCAATAATTTATTTTGAAAAGAAAAATGGGACTTACAACACAAGGGTAGGCCCAGTTGTTTTTGTTGAGAAGGCGATGATCGCGCCGTTCATTTGAAATTGTTCAAAGGGACTTATACAATAAGTGAGGCCCACAATTGGTTTATTTACAAAAGGACTGGGACTTACACTCTATTAGAGGCCCAATGTGTTTGAAAAATGATTTGTTTAGGGTGATTAAGATCAAAACCCTAAATTAATTTCAAAATGTATTTTAATTAAATAAGAACTTAACTAAAATGATCAAAATTATCAAACATGTATGAAAAACAAGGTGTGATCTTGGATTAATGTTTGAAAAATCATGTCTATATCCACAAAATGATTGGAAATCAATTAAGTTTGGAAAATCAAGGGAGAAAAAACATTTTAAATGTTTAAAAACAAATAAAATATTAATTCTTTGTAAAAATATCAAGTATATGAAATAATTAATATTTTTGGTATTTTTTGTAAAATAAAATATTTTAGCATTTTTGTGAATTATTAAAAAAAGAATCAACTCAAAATCATTAAAAACCAGAGAGAAATTAATTTTTGAATCAATTAAATAAAATCACAAAATTCAAATATTTGAATTTTCAAAAAGGGCGCCAAGAACATGGCAAGAACACGTGCCACCCTCTGTTTCTGCAGATTTTCATTTTCTATCCAATCTCACTGAATACTTGATGATATCATGCAATCTACATATCAATCTGCTCGTTTTCACCTCACGATCATGTCTATGGTCTTTAATTTCATTTATTTTAAGCATGGAATAAGAAATCAAAGAGAAACCTCAAGAACCCTAAAATTTGCATGAAGGCTCAGAAATTTCATACACGATTCAAACAAAGCAATTGATTGAGGGTAAACACTCTATGCATGATTATGAACATATGGCCAAATTATTGTGCAGCAAAATATGCATGGAACATAGAGTTAGAAGATTTCAGGCTTACCTCTTGCAGCTGGTGATCGTGTTTTATGTTAGAGGTGTTGCAAGCTGGTTCCAATGATTTGCACAGCTTCCTTAGGTGCCAAGTGATGTGTCTGAATGCTTGGAGTGGTTTGAAACAAGCTAAAACTTGAGATGGTACCTCAACTCCACCTCTGTCAAGAACTTGAGCAATTGGCAAGTGATTTTTGATTTCAGTGTTCCAGATGTTATGTGAGTGTTTGGATCACTTTTATATGATGTTTATGAGGTGTGTGTGTGTGTGTGTGTGATTGGTTTGGTTGGAATAGCTCTTAAACTCAAAACCCGATAGTGACTTGCTTTGGAAGGAAAATTTGGAAGTGAGAAGGTGATTTTGAGGAAAGCATATGTTTGATGGCTTTGGTGTACTCAAACTGAGCACAAATGAGCTCTATTTATAGTAGAGCAAGTTTGTTTTGCAAGCAATAGTGAATGGCAACTGCTGCAGAAGTTTGGCAAATGTTGATCAATAGGAATCCAAGTCTCCTCTAGCCATTGACTAGAAGTTAGAGCACAGGATGCTTGTTCCCTAGTTCTTGGATAAGTCTTGACTAAATTCAGTTTGGAAGGGCTCAGTCCATGCCACCTTGGTGCATCCATTAAATGCTCAAAACCAAAATTGGAGTTTTGTCCCTCTTTTAGGCATTTCTAGGTTTGGCATGCTATTTTTAGTTCCAAAGACTTGGGAGGCTTATGGATCAGTGTTTGTCCCTCCTTGGTCTCCCCCTGAGGTGTTCAGATGGATGAACTTGTTTGTCATTTGCACAAATTGCCCAAATCGAGCAAAATGCACAAATCTGCCTTGTTATGACAGTTGCAGCAAGGCATGTTGCCACTGTCATAACTCTTAGCTCAGGTTGAGTTTGATGGGGTTCTTGGCTATTTTGGAAAGCTCTTATATTACACAACACATGTGTGATCATAGTTTTTCTTGATACTTTTTGGATCCAAGTTAAAAATCCCCCTACTTTTGAAAAAAAAACAAGACAGATTCTGACTTAGTGAAAATTTCACTAAGTGTTGGAAAAAGTGGCATTTCATGTTTTCAGCCATTTTGATCCAACCATAACTCAAAATCTATGATGAATTGGAATTAGGTTTAGTTGACACTTTTAAAGTATGCCATGAGAGCTACAAATCCATCTTTGGATCAGCCCAAATGGTTGCTTGGATCTCAAGTTATGATCCTTGGAAGTTGGTACCCTAGCCACTTTGTTCCATAACTTAGAAAATTTCTAAGTTTTTTATGGTTACCCCTTTTACAAGTTATCCCACTTTTCTTGATTTTTCTTGGTGAATGAGGATCCCAATCACATATTAACATCATTTTAGGGTCAAAGAACCATAATTGCGAAAAATCTCAAAAAGTCAAAGTTGTCTTTTGTGCACAGTTGCCTTTTTGTCAGGTGAACTCCAAACTGTGCGATCCTCTATGAAATCAATTCCTTGACCTAAATAAAACTTTATGGATTGATTTAATAGGTTTTATAGGGTGTATTGAATCATGTCCCAAGGTTTGGGAGCATGCCTGGGTCAAAAGTCAAAGGCACAATTGACTTTTCCCGCAAAACCCTAATTGTGGTTCTGATGAATTTGAAACTTGTTGATCAAGCTTCTTGGACTAATCCATTGTTGCAAATGGATCAATGTAGTGTGTTAGAGACCCTCAAATACTCTCTTGAGGTCTTGGCTCATGTTTTGACCCAAAAGTCAACTTAGGGGTGAATTAGGTCAAGTAACCCTAATTCCTGATTTTTTATGAATGCATCCCCCGAGGCAAAATTGACTTGATGATTGGGTTCATGATGTCCCTTGGAGCATCTTAGGTTGTGCTTTGAAGCCTTTGGCTTATGCCTAGAGGAAAATTTCCATCTGGAGGCCCCAGTCGACCAAAACCCTAATTTGGTGACACTGGCGATCTTGAGGCTTAATCCACTTGGAATGTTGCAACTTTGTGCTTGATTCTTGAGGTGGGAGTCCTCATGGTCTAAGAGCTCTGAGAGGGTTTGAAACCCTAAGTTTGATTGTAGTGGATGCTCACCCATCTTTGGGGAGACTAATGAGGTATGATGGTCCATCCATATTGTGATGATGATTTTCACAGTGATGGGAAATCTTAGTGGTCAAAATTTGGGGTATGACATTGTGGTCTCGTACGAAGCCCGAGATTAAGGCTAAAATGAGATTTACTCAATAAGAGAGTCTTTTATACTCAACAAGAGAGTGATTTATGGTCTCGTACGAAGCCCGAGATTGAGGCTAAAAGGAGATTGACTCAACAAGAAAGTCTTTTATACTCAACAAGAGAGTGATTTTCTGTGTCTTGTACAAAGCCTATGTCGCTCCCGGGATTTTCATCCAAGTACAAACGCGAAAGTGGCACGGAAAAAAGAAAGAGAGTCGCCAGCCAGGCATTTTTATCCCAAAGAACAGGAAGGGTAATGCCGCACAAACTCGGGAGAAAGGAAAAAACGAGGTCTCGCGAACCAAAGAGAACGGATAAGGGAGTCGGTTACGTGAAGGGAAGGTTATCGTACCCCTTCACGTCCGTCGTACTCGACGGGATCCACGCTTGAAGTACTGCTCAAAGGGTGATAAATGAAAAGAAACTGAGAGAGAACGAGAAACAAATGTAGGGAAAATAAAAGAAGTGCCCGAATGGGCCCTACCCCACTGCCTACGTATCTCATCGGGAACATGAGAATCAGAGCGACGTAGTTCCCCTCAACATGGGAAAACTATTTTTGTTTTTTAGGGAACGACTAATGTTCTAGATCAGGTGTTGCAGGCTCGCTGAATCGAGTGCGTTACCATATTGCAAGAGAACGAGGAGAAGCACGTTCGTACGTTGAGAGTGAATGAGATGAGAAGAGAATTCCCGAGGGAAAGACGTTAATGTTGGTTTGAAGTGTTTTAGAAGTTTTTTATTTGAAGTGTTTGGCATAGGTAAGTGTACCTAAGTCTTTTTCAATGGAATGTGCATCTCATGCATCATTCCAAAATGAAATGATGATGAAGTACCCTAAGTATGAGGAAGATCCTTAAACTTACTTCCAAAGTTAAAGGCTTGAGTACACTAGCCTATTCCCTTTATTAAATGTTTTTGTTGTTTTTTTAAATGAAGAAGTATTTTTGGTTTTGTTTGTGAAATCACTTCATGTTAAAGACTTGTACATCATGCTAGAGAACCTACAAAATATTCCAAGATGGAATGTATGCAAGCCCCTCCATGGAATAAGGCTCATGGAACATGAAGATGTTTCAACCTTTATTAGGTGTTTTGAAGTTGTTTTGAGATGAGAGAAGAGAGACTCAAAAGAAACAAAGGTAAAGACTAAAGGGGACTAAGACTCACCCTAATGTTATCATGCTTGGATGTTCCTAATGGTTTAGTGTGGTTTAAGAACTCTAATCTAAAATAAGAGAGAAGAAGAGAGCAAGAGGTAACATAACTCACTTCTAAGATAGAAGATGAGTTATGAACCAAGGGGAAGAAGAAAGAAGTTGAATAAAGAAAGCATTGAAATGCTTTGCACAAACACAAAAGAGAAAGCATTAAAGAGATGAGGGAAGAAGGTGTATGTGGAAGCACATCCACACACTCAACTTACCATTAGCCCCTACAAGCAAAGGTTAGCTAAACAATTGAATATGAAAGCATAAGTAAAAGAAGGAAGACAATTAAACATCAAACATCTCATGAAATGAACTTATGAATCAAACAAAGCCTAAACCTAAAGGGAAAGGACCCCAAGTGTCCAAGGACTTCTAAAGTCAGTAGCTATGTCTAAGGATGTTCTAATAGGATTAGGGTACCTAACAAGATCAAACTATGTCAAGAAAGATGCCAAAGATTCATACAAGTTCAAGTTATGAAGCATGGATGAAATATGAATGTGTATGCCATACAAACATGAATAAATGCATGAAGAAATGTCAAAGTCAGAAGTGAATGACATATTCTAATGCATATGGAAGTAAATGAATGATCATACAAAGCATAGTGCAATGATTCAAGAAGAGAAGACGAGATGAAATGAAGTTCAAACATTGTTCAAGTTCACATAAGATGGCATACTTGTAATGCAAGTTATGAATGAAGGATGAAACATGAACATGAATAAGAATGGATGCAAGTCAGTAATATATGATATGGTTGATCATATTATAATGCAAGAATGGTGTCACAAAGATGCACACAAAACATGTTAAGGCACATAGAAGAAGATGCACACAATTAGGTCAAACTTAGTTCACATAAGCACCAAACATTTATGAACCAAAACATGAAGACAAGTGACCTATAATCTAACATGGATGACCTATAATATCTAAGATATGACCTATAAAATGCACACACAAGTCCTAATACAATGGCACAAGTGCCTCCTAATCAAACAAAGTTTAGAAGTTAAGAAAGAGCCACAAAATGTCACCTATAACATCAAGCAAGGTAAAGATAGAAATAAACTTGTAAAAATTATGAAATTAAATCACAAAGCATCTAAGTCAGAAGCAAAACAAGTGTCAAAAGCTCATGGCAAAATTCATAAAGAAACATGCTCAAACAAATCATCAAAGTCATATTATGTCAAGAAGAAGGGTGCACAAAGAAATGGTTCAAATACTATGCAAAAATGGCTTTAAAATCTACCAAAATTATATGAGATGCCTCAAGATGTGCAATATGATCATACCAAATTCCATTCAAAAATTCAGACAGAAACTAGTTCAATTAAAAATAAAATGAACCAAGTATCATGAAGAATGCACTTTAAAAGGATAATAAAAGAAAATTATGGAAATATGAGTAAAAATCATGAAACTCAGAATTAAAAATAATGGAATATTATTTAAATATGTCAAGATGAGGTATGAATTTATTTATATTTTTTGTAAAGGTTTTGGTATTTTTAAAAATAGAAAATGAAACATGTATGAAAATAAAAATAAAATGTGAAATGAAATAGAGCAGGGGTGTATGAAAAGTAATTATCACGTTAAAATGTGCATTGGGCTCACAAATAGGGTGTGTGAATAGAAATTAGAGTCCAGGTCCAAATACATGCACAGTACATGGTAATAGCATAGACCCTCAGTCAAACATAGACTCCCTCATAGCCACAGGATGAATCACACGCACACAATCCAGTCAAACATATGCCAGTAATCATGATGAAAGGCTAAGATGCACACACGTGGTGAGATACAGTGGACACGCTACACACAATCAATCAGAAACAAAAAATTAAGCACGTGACCTCCACCCTCTCTTTTTAATTCGCTGGCAATATCTCACCCGTCCATTGCCTAAGATCTAACGGTCCTGTTTTAAAGCTCTTAAACCCTAACTGTGAATCTCACCGGCCGGGGAAGGACCTCCGATCATCTTCTCCGGCCATCTCCGGTGACCTGCAACGCTCACATGCTTCTAGAAATTTACAAAATGCACATCAAAATGAAGCTGAGCTCACGTAGAACACAAATCCACAATTAGTTTTCACAAACAACACACAATCAAAGAGAATCGAAGGGATGAATCTTGCCCTAGGTTTTACAACTATGAATCTAACATGCCTATCAACTAGCCGGAAGTACCAGAGCTCCTATTGAGCTAAAATCCATAGAAACAAACTTGAAAATCAGTGAATCAAGCAAGGGATAAGTGAACTAAAACCTAAAAATTGAAGAACCTTGAGATCAAAAGAAGGCAAGAGAGGAGAATCCTGAGCTTCTTGTGCTTGATCTTGAGCAAAATAAATGCTAATAGAAACTTGATCTGGAAGAAGAGATAGATCTGAAAACGAAGATGCTTGAACTCTTCAATGCTTCAGTGATTCAATGTAGCTTGATGATGAAGATTGAGGAAGAAAAGGGATGAATTCGTGCAGTGAGAGAGAGAGAGAGAGAGAGTTCAGAGAGAATTTTAGAGAGTGTTTTGGAATGTGAGAGTGAGAAATGAAGTATTCTTGCAAAAACAGTTAGAGGTTTCTATTTATATGGTGAGTTAAATTATAACTGTCTCAGTTGATAGTTAGAACTGTGGTTCGGTTAATTGTGGTAGTGTGAAGCATGGAGATGGTGAGGATAGCAGGTTCAGAAAATGAGAGGGAGAGCCAATTCGTGCAGTGTTGTTGTTGTTTATGTATGTGAGCATGGTAAGGAATGATGGTGATGATGTATGTTGTTGCTGCAGCATGGTTACTTGTACCATAAGCTTGATTTCCCATTATGGTACATGATAGCATGGCATGGCATATGTTGCATATGGTTGTGTTGGTCCAAAAGAAGAAATGAAAGGACTGGTGTAAAGTCATGTGTGTACCTATGTGAATCAAACAAGGAACCAAAGCAACACATTCTATTTTGGCATCAAAACCAATCAGTGAAAATGTGAAAGTTTGAAGAGGGATTTCTTTATGTATGGTGGATGCAATGAGGAGTTTTTGGTGTCATTAGAAAGAGGAGACATAAGAGAACATGTTTGGTGTTGATTTTAGGTTAAATGGAAGCTTGTAAAGTGGTGGAAAAAAGACTTAAAATACAAGGAATCCAAACTGCATCATGGGCGAGGCAAATTGTTGGCAGACCTGGTAATGGACCTATGAAAAATTCAGTGTGAAGCTTCCATGTTTGGACCACTATAACTCCTTCATAATTTGTTCAAATGAGAAAATGTCCAACATCAAAGTTGAAGAGGACATGGAGATGAATAACTTTGATGTTCAACATTTTTTCATTTAAAGCTTTATTCAATGAGAAAAATGGCTTGACATTTGGCACACCACATGTTTGATAAAATGCAGGGCATCTGACTCGCCCATGACCAGCCTGACTTGCCAATTTGCCCTACTTTTCCTCAACTTTGATTGATCATATCTCCTTCAATTTTGATCCAATGGAGATGATATTTTTATTGATTTGAAGCTTAGGATGTGATCTTTAATTGGCTCAACTTAGGCCTGAAGTTTGAAGCCTTTATCCTGAAGAAAGAATGCCTTGAAGTAGGGTGTAAAATGGTCCAAACTTGCCATTTTTAGAAACCCTAAGTTTCTATTTTGGGCAGTTTTGTGATTTCTTGATTTTCCATGAATCCTCCATCATTTCTTGATCAAATCTTGGCCAATGAACACATGTGACTTGAATTTCATGAATTTGACCTAAAAGTCAGGAGTTGACTTTTTCCTCTGCATATTTAACTTTTTCCCCAATTTCTTGATTCTCAAGCAACTGATCAATTGAACCTCTTCTGAAATAAACCAAAGGGCAATCTTCCATCCTTAGATATTTGATATCATGTAGAAATCATTGAGATCAAATTTGAACCAAAATTTCATCAGGAAACTGCTTGAACTGAAAACCCTAATTTTGACTGCTTTTGTTAGGAGATGATGAACTGCCCAATCTTCTTGATAAATTTCCATCTTCCAATGACTTGTGGGATCAAATGGGATGTCATATGATATAAGAGACCCTTGAGGCTTGTTGGGAGACCTTTGGCTCTAGCTCTCTTGCTTTGGATGATCAATACTTTAAAATCAATTGATCACATGCCTTATGCTGAACCAAAGATGAATGCTTTATTTTTATATGACTTGAATGTAATGCAATGCAATGAAAGTATATGCTAATTGATATGAAAGATGAGAGGGAAAATTTTGGGGTATTACAGCTATCCCTATTCAATCACTGTAGACCTGAATGGATGATAGTGATTGCTTTCAGACTTTCAAGGTATGGAGGGATTGAATACCAAAAAATAACCAGAAAATTTGCACTTTGTGGAGAAGAAGAAAAGGGATATAAACCCAATCACATGAACTCTGCTCGGATAAAACTCTAATGATAACCATAGCACTCGAGAGATGTCTTTTGAACGACGCCAGACGATTACTGGCTTGCCATACTGCGGATGGACTTGGAAAACGTCTTTTGTACGACGCCAGACGACTACTGGCTTGCCACACTGTGGGTGGACTTTAACAATGTCTTTTGTACGATGCCATACGACTACTAGCTTGCCACGCTGCGGGTGGACTTTAACAATGTCTTTTGTACGACGCCAGATGAAACTGGCCTGCCACACTGCGGATGGACTTTAAGAACGTCTTTTGAACAATGCCAGAAGACTACTGGCTTGCCACACTGCAGGTGGACTTTAAGAATGTATTTTAAATAATGCCAGACTACTACTGGCTTGCCACACTACGGGTGGACTTTCGCCAATCTGCGGTTGGTCTTGAAACTGTCTTTTAAATAGAGTCAGACGACTACTGACTTGCCACACTGCGGGTGGACCTTCGCCAATCTACAATTTGACTTTACCCTGCTTTGCTACCCTAAGATGGACTTTTGCCAATCTGTGGTTGGACTTTGCTGATTTTCCACCCTAAGATGGACTTTTGCCAATCTGCGGTTGGACTTTGCTGATTTGCCACCCTAAGATGGACTTTTGCCAATCTGCGGTTGGACTTTGCTTTGTATTTCGAATAAAACTGGACAAATGCCGACGGGCCACGCTGCGGGTGGACTTTTGAAAGATACCTTTTGGATGAAGTCAGTTGACTACTTATTGACCACACTGCGGGTGGACTTTTGCAAAATTCAACACTGGATTACGCTCTGCATGCATATCCGACATCCCTGCTGACTCTGTTGAGGAACAATGATCACTGATTTGACCTCAGAAGCTCTTGAAAGGATAATATCTCTGCCGGAGAATGACTGAACAATTCGTCTACTCCAAATTTCCACGCCTGCCAAAAATAAATTGGACTTTGAGATATGGGGAAGTGATGACTCTGCCAGGAAATATTTCATCTATCTGGGGAATGAGTTCTGATCATAGCAACTCCGCTGGAAGAATGATAACTTTCCGACTTGGCTGGGGGAAGAATGTACTAACACTCTGCTGAGGAAGAGGTTCTATTGATCTGCTAAACCTCTGCGGGGAGAAAAACAACTCAATTGGGGAGCATTACTGACAAGATTCAATGCTGAACTCTGTGGGGGATACAACCGTATTTAGCCCTAGTTGCTAAGCAATGAATTTACAGTCTCTTCTCGCTGAGAACAAACCGCCGGGGATACGATCTTGCTGGGGACCGGAACTACTCCGTCGGGGATACACAAATCCTAGTTAGAAGACATTCTATTGCGACATGCTAGGAAAGAGTCCCTAGATATATGCTGGGAAAACACAAAGAAAATGCACGGTAATCTGTTGAGGAACAAAGCTGTCAAGCTTAGAATAAGAGCCACAATGTCCCATGCTAGGCAAACCTTCCGCTTGACGACTCCACTGGGGATAATGAGTTTACAACAAACTCTGCTGGGGAAAACCACTTCAAAGCGTCTCGTGTTGGAGATGCCCCTTAAGAGAATTTTACAGAAGACCAAGCATCTTTAAACTCTTAAGAAAATGCCGAGACTTAAGCTAAAAAAACAATAATTGAGAGGTCACTCTACTGGAGATAATAGATCTGGAACACATCTTGTCGGAAGGATTTCACGATGCCCCATGCTTGGGAGGGTCACAAACTCACTTTTTCCCCAGATTATGCGGCTGATCTGAAGAAATCGTCCTAAGAGGATTTTATAGAAGATTTGGCATCTTCAAACTCCTGGACACTCACTGAGTCTTGAACATTAACTGCGAGGTCTGCGAAGCAACTCTACTAAGGAATTTGCAATCGTTATCGACACAGAAAAGCTTGTAACTGTTGGACGTTCTGAATGGGAGAATCAACTTAATAAGATCCAACGATCCTTTATTAGCTTTGCCTCGTTGATCTCATCTTGCTGTAAGCAGCCGCCGATCACACGGTGAACTCAATCAGTAAAAGTTGTGACAAAAAAGGTGATATGGGAACCCCTTCCTGAATATGGTTGCCCCGGTATTCTGACTTAGGGGTATGTGATTACTTGTCTGGAAGAAATGACCCATGCTCTTGAAAAGGCTTGTACCTGTTACATGCAACAAAAGAATACGCACACATGCCCCAGGATATTGCGTGGTTTGAATCCACCATCCAGGATTACTCAACATTCAAAGTGATTTTAAATGTTTTTATGCGCATGTTATTGTAAGGCTACAATGTTTTCAAATGCAATGTTTTATCAAAAATTCGGACGTTTTTGCAAACAAAGTAGTAAAAACAAAATAAGAAGCTTTTGACTGAAATTCAATTTATTGAAAAATGCCTGAATTCGGCAAATACATTCGGAAGCAAACCCTAGAAAGAGGAGATTGCTGTAAATTGAGAAAAGAAACTATCCTAATGGCAATGTGAAAACGGAATTCTACTGAGTTTCGATTCTGCTATAGCCAGAATGTCTTCAAAACTCCCCGACCTTGCCTTCTGGGGAGTGATTGGACCGTTTCCTATGCCTTGCAATGTCAGTTGCTAAAACGGTGATGGAGTACAAATAACTCAGACCGCAATCGTTCGCTTAACTCCCTCTTTTGCATGGACCGCCCATTCGGGTTTTCAATCCACCGGGATACCCCTTTTTGCCTAAGTTGCCCTTTTCGTGTTTTCAACTTACTGGGTGTACAATTTTTTCATTTATATCCCTAATTTTTGCCCGAACCTTTTTATTCTGTTTTTATGGTTCGCCGGGATGCCCTTTTTTTCCTGGACTCTCTTTTTTTATCCAGCGGGTCTATTTATGCGAAGTATTTTTTGACTGCGTCTGAGTTAATAGGGGATGGAAAGTCTTCGTCATCCATGGTTGTAAGCAATAAGGCTCCACCCGAGAAGACATTTTTAACCACGAATGGACCTTCATAGTTGGGAGTCCATTTGCCCCTGTGATTTGTACTAGGAGGAAGGATCATTTTGAGTACTACATCTCCGACTTTGTAAAGCCGAGGACGCACCTTCTGATCAAATGCCCGCTTCATCCTTCGTTGGTATAACTGCCCATGACACACAACTGCCAGACGTTTCACTTCAATAAGGCTCAACTGATTAAATCTATCGCTAACCCATTCAGCTTCATCTAATTTGACATCCATCATGACTCTGAGGGATGGAATCTCAACTTCAACCGGTATGACTGCCTCCATACCGTACATAAGTGAGAATGGTGTTGCCCCAGTAGACGTGCGTACTGACGTTTGGTACCCATGCAAGGCGAACAGTAGCATCTCATGCCAATCTTTATATGTGACAACCATTTTCTTCACAGTCTTCTTAATATTCTTATTGGCCGCCTCAACAACACCATTCATCTTTGGGCGATACGACAAAGAATTGTGATGTTCAATTTTGAAGTCCCGGCACAGCTCAGCCATCATTTTGTTGTTCAAATTAGAACCATTATCAGTAATAATTCTCTCAGGCACTCCATATCGACAAATGATATCCCATTTTAGGAAACGAGCTACCACCTGCTTAGTGACGTTGGCATACGATGCTGCTTCAACGCACTTCGTGAAATAATTAATGGCGACCAAGATGAAACGATGGTCATTTGAATCAGTGGGCTCAATTTTTCCGATCATATCAATGCCCCACATTGCAAAGGGCCACGGAGAGGACATGACACTCAACAGATTTGGAGGCACATGCACTTTGTCTGCATAAATCTGGCACTTGTGACATTTGCGGGCGTACTTGCAACAATCTGTCTCCATTGTCAACCAATAATACCCTGACCTCAATAGTTTTTTTGCCATTGCATGTCCTCCGGCATGGGTACTGAAAGAGCCTTCATGTACTTCTTGCATTAACAGGTCTACTTCGTGTCTATCCACGCATCTGAGCAGAACCATGTCAAAATTCCGTTTGTACAGCACGTCATCTTGGTTCAGGAAGAAGCTACCAGACAATCTCCTCAAAGTCTTCTTATCTTTGGTAGATGCCCCAGGCGGGTACTCCTGACTTTTCAAAAAACACTTGATGTCATGAAACCACGACTTGTCATCGGACGTTGCATCAACAGGAAACACAAATGCAGGTCTGTCAAGACGAGACACATCAATCTTGGGTACATGGTTCCACCTTTGCACTTTGATCATAGAAGACAATGTGGCCAAGGCATCAACAAACTTATTCTCATCTCGAGGAATACGGTACAACTATACTGTTGTGAAGAACGTCAACAGTCTTCTCGTATAATCCCTATACGGAATCAGATGTGTCTGGTGCGTGTACCAGTTCCCATTCACTTGATTGATTACCAAAGCTGAATCACCGAAGATATCGAGGGTCTTAATTCGCAAATTAATCGCCTCCTAAATACCCATTATACAAGCTTCATATTTTGCTTCATTGTTGGTGCATCCAAAAGTTACTCGGGCAGTGAAGGGCATATGAACACCCTCCGGCGTGATAAGAACTGCTCCAACTCCGCATCCATTCATGTTGACGACCCCATCAAACATCAAACTCCATTTGGATTCAGGGTCTAGCCTCTCCTCCGGGAGTGGTTCCTCGCAGTCTTTAACTTTGAGAAACACGATGTCCTCATCAGGGAAATCAAATTTCATGGGTTGGTAATCTTCAATCGGCTGTTGCGCAAGATAGTCTGACAGGATACTTCCTTTGATGGCTTTCTGAGAACTGGATATCATATTCTGTCAAAACCATTTGCCACCGTGCAACTCTGCCTGTCAGTGCTGGTTTCTCGAAAATGTACTTGACTGGATCCATTTTGGAAATCAACAAAGTTGTGTGCGTGAGCATATACTGCCTCAGTCGCTTAGCAGCCCATGCCCGTGCACAGCATGTCTTCTCAAGCATTGAGTATCGGGACTCGCAGTCAGTGAATTTTTTGCTCAAGTAGTAGATAGAATGCTCTTTTCTACCTGTCTCGTCGTGTTTACCGAGAACACAACCCATAGACTCTTCAAGCACTGTCAAGTACATTATCAAAGGTCTCCCTAGTGTCATACCCCAAATTTTTACCACTAATATTTCCCATCATTGTGCAAATCATCATCACAATATGGAGGAACCATTAGTCTCCCCAAAGATGGGTGAGCATCCACTACAATCAGAACTTAGGGTTTTAAGCCCTCTTAGAGCTTTTAGACAAAGGATCAATCAAGAATTGACATGATTTTTAACTTTTATACACCCTCAAACATCTACAATGGATCAAGAGGACTCCCACTTTAAGGATTAAGCACAAGGTTGCTCCTTTCTAGGTGGATCAAGCCTCAGGATCGCCAGTGTCACCAAATTAGGGTATTGGTCGACCAGGGCCTCCAGATGGAAATTTTCATCTGGGCATGAGCCAAAGATCCAAAACATAACCTAATGTGCTCCATGGAACCTCATAAACCCAATCATTAAGTCAATTTTGCCTCAGGGGATGCATTCATCAAAAATCAGGAATTAGGGTTTCTTGACCTAATTCACCCCTAATTTGACTTTTGGGACCAATTATGAACCAAGACCTCAAGAGAGGATTTGAGGATCTCCAATATGCCATATTGATCCATTTGGAACAATGGATTGATCCAAGAAGTTTGAGCAACAAGTTTCAATTTCATCTGAACCACAGTTAGGGTTTCGCGGGAAAAGTCAACTGTAACTTTGACTTTTGACCAGGACATGCTCCCAAGCCCTAAGACATGATTCAATATCCTCTATACCACCCATGGAACATGTCCATCAAGTTTGATTTAGGTCAAGTACATGATTTCCTGAAGAATTGCACAGTTTGGAATTCATCTGACAAAAAGTCAACTGTGCACAAAAGTCAACTTTGACTTTTTGAGATTTTTCACGAAAATGGATTTTTAACCCTAAAATGATGTTTATGTATGATTTGAATCATCATTCATCAAGAAAAATCAAAGAAAATGGGATAACTTGTAAAAGGGGTAACCATAAAAACTTAGAAAATTTTCTAAGTTATGAAAAAAAGTGTCAAAGGTACCAACTTTGGAGGATCATAACTCCTAAACCACAAAGCCATTTTTTCCCATCTAAGGCTTGATTTGTAGATCTCATTGCCCTCTACAAAAGCTTTATACTGACCTACGTCCAAATTCCTCATGGATTTTGAGTTATGGAGTGATCAAAATCAAGAAAAGTCACTTTGTTTCAACACTTAGTGAAAATTTCACTAAGTCAGATTTTGCCTTACTTTTTTCCAAATGTAGGGACATTTTTCACTTGGATCCAAAAAGTATCAAAACCAAATATGGTCAAACGGTTGTTGTATCATATAGGAGCTTCCCAAAATGGCCAAGAACATCACCAAATTCAACTTGAGCCATGAGATATAACATTGGCAAGTTGCCTTGCTGAAATCTGCCAAGGCAAGGCAGATTTTTGCACTTTTACTCGATTTGCCAAAATCAGCCAATTCCAAGCCTTGTCATCACCTTGGACACATCTGAGGATTGAATCTAAAGGGGACAATCACTGAGTCAAGCCTCCAAAGTCCTTGGAACAAGAAATAACATGTTGAACCTAGAATTGCCCAAAATAGGGACAAGACTCCAATTTTGGATTGGAGCATTCAATGGAAGCGTCAAGGTGGCATGGACTGAGCCATTCTCAACTGAATTCAGTCAAGACTATCCAAGACCAAGGGGACCAGCAGCCTGTGCCCTAACTTCTAGTCAATGGCTAGAGGAGACTTGGATTTTCATTTGCCAACTATTGGCCAAACCTACTCAGCAGTTGCCATTCACTATTCCTTGCAAAACAAACTTGCTCTACTATAAATAGAGCTCAATTGTGATCAGTTTAAGTACACCAAAGGCCTACAACACTTGCCTTTCTCAAAATCTACTTCTCACTCTAAAAAATGCCTTTCTTAGCAAGTCACTATCGGGTTTTTCATTAGAGAGCAATTCCACTCAAACCAATCACACACACACACCTCATATACATCATATGTGAGCTGATCAAACACTTAAATAACATCTGGAACACTGGTTTCTCAGAATCACCAGTCAATTGCTCAAGGTTTTAACTAAGTTGCAGTTGAGATGCCATGAAGTGATCCAGCCAATTTCCATCAAGTCCAAGCATTCAAACACACTCCATAGGGTGTAGGGAAGCTGTTCAGATCATCACAACTCATCTGTAACACCTCCAACTCAGAAATCAATTTGCTCTTGCTGTCACGACCTAGAGGTAAGCCTAAACTTGGTCATCTCTCAATCTATGCATATTTCCTTGCACAATACTTTTGCCAAATGTTCATAATCATGCATGGAATGTTTCCCCTCAAGTAATTGCTTTGTTAGAATCGGGTATTAAAAATCCCAGCCTTCATGCAGAATTTAGGGTTCTTGAGGATTTTTCGTGATTTCTTGTTATATGCTTAATTTAAATGAAATTAATTGCCATGGACATGATCGTGAGGTTGAAACGAGTTGATTGGTATGTGGATTGCATGATATAATCAAGTATTCAGTGAGATTCGATAGCAAATGCAAATCTGGGCAAGGCAGAAAACGCGCGTGTTCTTGGTCCATGTTCTTGGCGCCATTTTCATAAATTCAAATATTTGAATTTTGTGATTTTGTTTAATTGATTCAAAAATTAATTTCTCTCTGAGTTTTAATGATTTTGAGTTCGTTCTTTTTTTAATAATTCACAAAAATGTTAAAATATTTTAGTTTCCCAAAAAATCCCAAAAATATTATTTATTTCATATAATTGATATTTTTGCAAAGAATTAATGTTTTAATTGTTTTTGACATTTTGAATATTTTTTCCACCTTGATTTTGCAACTTTTAATGCCTTCTAATTATTTTGTAGGTCAATACTTAATTTTTGAAGCATTAATCCAAGATCACAATTTGTTTTCCATATGTTAAACAATTTTGATCATTTTAATTGAATTTTTATTCAATTAAAATACATTTTGAAAACAAATTAGGATTTTTGGATTAATTCAACCCTCATAAATCATTTTCAAAACAATTGGGCCTCTTGAGTGAGTGTAAGACCCAAAATCCCCTTGTAAAAACAATTTTGGGGCCTCACTTATTGTATAAGTCCCTCTGTACAAGTAAACGGCGCAATCGTCGCCTTTTAAAACAACTGGGCCTTTCCTCGAGCAATAAGACCCATTCAAAACTTTTGGGCCTCTATTAGAGTGTAAGACCCAACCCCCTTTGAAAACCAAACCATTTTGGGCCTCAATGCATTGTATAAGACCCACTGCGTTTTCAAAAATCTCGGCGCGATCGCCATTTTAAACGAAAAATCATCTGGGCCTACCCACGTGTTATAAGCCCCACTCTTTTTCTTTTGGGCCTCTAATAGGGTGTAAGACCCAACCCTTTGTAAATACAACCTATTTTTAGGCCTTACTTACGGTATAAGTCCCGTTGTATTTCAAAAAAAATTCGACGCGATCATCATCCATTGAAAAACAAATATTGGGCCTACCCTCGAGTAGTAAGACCCATTTCTTTTCTTAAAACTTCTTGGGCCTCTATTAGAGTGTAAGACCCATCCTGTTGTACAGCAAACAATTTTTGGGCCTCAGTCACTTGTATAAGTCCCTCTGTAAAAATTCAACAGTGCGCTCACTGATAAAACCCTGGGCCTCTCCTTGAGCTCTAAGCCCCAAATCTTTCTTTTTCAAAGCACTTTCTCCTTTGATTTTGAATATACTGTTGTTTTCAATCTTTCTTTGTTGAACAACTAACCAAACAGCATGGAAGCTCTACAACCGAGTACGTGTTTATATGCTTTCATTTATCGCTTTCATGTACATATAATTGTATTGTGGGGCTGTTTCGTTGTAAGTATTCTTTCAGAAACTCATATCGACTGTGTAATAATAGTATAGATATTTAGAGTTTCCCCGACAACTACGGCTAGCACTAAGTAAAGCCGTTTCGATTATTCGTAGAAATAGACAATACTAGATCCTTCATAGGAGCACCAGATACAGTCTTCTCTTCGGCTATCCTCCTTAGGAATTGTCAAGAAACTCTACCTCCCCAGAGATGAATGTATTCTCCATGAATGACATCTCTTGAGTTTCTTCCAAATTCTCGAAGTTTCCTGGCTTGATCTATTCCTTGTGAATAACCTGTCTTGAATTTCTCGGGGCTTGGGGACCCAAAGGCTTCTTAAAAGCATCGGCCTCCTCTTGGGCAATGTACAAGGACCCACAGGCTTCCTAAAAGCATCTCCGCCTCCTCTTGGGCTTAGTACAAGGATCCGTCGGCTTCTTAGAAGTATTCACAGCCTCCTCTTAGGCTTCGTATAATGATCTCTTCCTCCGGGAATGATAGCCTCCTCTTGGGCTTCATACAAGGACCACTCGGCTTCTTAAAAGTTTCCAGCCTCCTCTTGGGCTTCGTACAAATTGTCTCGACGACCTCCTACAGGTATAGGAACAGAAATCAGTCATCTTAATAGAACAATCTTTCCAAGAGTCTACTAATGTTTCTCAAATCATAGTACAAAAGATAAAACTCTAGACTTGGACAGTCCAATTTCCTTGAGTCTCAAAGACATTCTCAAGCACCCTTCAAAAAATAGGAAGACACACGCAGACTTGGACAGTCTCAATACCCTTGGATTTCCCATTTCCTTAAAGAATAGGAAATATCCCTGATCCTCGAGTCAAATCCCTGAGTGCAAACATTACTCATATAAGAACTGATTTTCTCTTTAAATCAGCATATTGGACCTATCACTCAACTGAAACAGTCACAATAGCCTTCTCTTGGGCTTTGTACAATGATTCTCCCCAGCGGAGCTAAACTTTTAGCCTCCATCTCGGGCTTTGTACGAGATACAAAACACTCTCTTGTTGAGTATAAAAGACTCTCTTCTTGAGTCCAACCTTTAGCCTCCATCTCGGGCTTCGTACGAGATACAAAAACTCTCTTGTTGAGTCAAATAACCTCCATCTCGGGCTTTATACGAGATACCAAATGATTCTCCTGTGGAGTCAAAACCTTTTAGCCTCTCTCTCGGGCTTTGTATGAGACACATATTAGCCTCCTCTTAAGCTTTGTATAAGAAAACCACTGGTTGATCCAATCAACCTTTAGCATCAAAGTTGTGCCTCATTCACAGTACACAAACATCAACAACTCCTTCCCCTTCATCTAATCGCTGTAAGCGGCAAGCCTCTGGATTATCTACATCCATCCCACTGTCCCTCTTTTAGCATGAGAAATTCCTAAGGAAAGATAACATTGCTCTACACTGAGTTAAAGTCTTCTCCTTCAGGTTGGATATCCCCTATAAAGGAAATTATGGCAT
This sequence comes from Lathyrus tuberosus, assembly GCA_022829125.1. Lineage (NCBI taxonomy): Eukaryota > Viridiplantae > Streptophyta > Magnoliopsida > Fabales > Fabaceae > Lathyrus > Lathyrus tuberosus. The sequence goes on along the minus strand of JALAZF010000030.1, from coordinate 13,591,305 downwards.
TGCCGGATTCACAAATCCCAGTTAAAGTAATTCTCCTTTATAAACAGTTGTGACATACAAACCCCTCTTTAGAGATGACAAATTCTCTCTAAAGTCAAACTCTTTTAGCTTCATATCTTGGGCTTTGAACAAGATACAAATAGACTCTTTAGCTTCATATCTTGGGCTTTGAACAAGATACAAACTACCTTTAGCTTCACGTCTTGGGCTTTGAACAAGACACCAAAACACCATTTCCTCCCGTAGAATAGGAGGAACTACGAACGCTCTGATTTCCTTGTTTCGGTAAACGGGAATACGTAGGCATAAGATTGAAAGAAAAATCTTAGCGAGCACACTTAACAAAAAACCCAAAATCCCATCATTTCATAAAACATCAGTCTTAACATCATGTCCAGGTACTATTCCGGAGAAATAACCTAAGAGAGACCCCCTGAATCTTTGTAGCATCTGTAACCTAACAGACCGCTGTTCAAACTCAGTATACAAGCAGGGTTAATTGGAGACATCTATTTCCCTTCCTTCATCTGCTTCAATAGGATAAAAAATGAATCGAGCTGTAGTACCAGAGCGATCGTGCTTCGCAACCACATCCAAAAATCACTCGCTACAGAAGAATGGCGACTCTGCTGGGGACGCATCTGCCCTTGTTAGATGTCTCATCTCTTAGGTAGAATATCCTGATTTCACAAAAATGACAGCTCGGCTGGGGAGTCATTGTCTGTTTAGGACCATAAGACTAGAAGTCTAGGATTATTTAAGACAAATATATATATACTGCTTTTCCTAATTGATATATGTGTTTATTTTTCTGCTAATGGGAATGCGTGTGATGCCGCATGTGGAAAGATTGAGTATACACCTAGGAAAAACTCCTTTAGTGGCACAGAGGCTATCGAAAATAGTTGTCATGCGATGCCACCCTCTTCTGAGGACTCTTCAAAAAACACCACCTAGCACGGTTCCCAGCCCGCTGGTGTTTTCTTGACAAGAGTTGATGATGAAGAGAGACAGGTACAAAAGTCATTAGTAAACCTTTGGGATGGGTAGAGCTTTGACTCCATGACAACGACCCTTTGACCCCATGTTTTTTCTATGTTTTTGTGTGCTGCATTCATGCATTCATTTTAAAAACATTAAAACAAAAAAAAATTTCTCTTTTAGTCTCTCTGTTTTTTCAAAATAAACTAAGACTGTGATTGCAAATATCAGAGAAAAGGATTACGCTAATGGATTTCGGTAGAAGGAAAACTCATAAATACATCTTCAGGGTTCCAAAACTTGAGGATTTAAGAGGTTTGGCGAGGATGATCACAAACCAAGAGGCCTTCAGAGCCAAGTACGGAGGTCTGCTACCTCTGTTAAGAGTCCATGTGATTGAGGGAATCATGGATGCGCTCATTCAGTTTTACGATCCGGTCTATCAATGTTTCACATTCCCAGATTACCAGCTAGCACCAACGCTGGAGGAGTACTCTCACCTGACTGATCTACACATGACTGATCGAGCTCCATTTTTTGGACTGGAAGAAATTCCAAAGAATCAGACCATTGCAAGAGCAATTCATTTGGACGAGTCTGAGGTCAGGACTCACATGACAACTAAGGGTGGCATACAAGGTTTGCCAGCCCAGTTCTTGACAAAGAAAGCTCTGTACTTTGCTAGTATAGGGAACGGGACTGCTTTTGAAAGCATCTTTGTTTTACTCACCTACGGGTTATTTTTGTTGCCCAACATTCATAACTTCGTCGATATCAACTCCATTAAGGTTTTTCTCATTGGAAACCCTGTGCCAACTTTGCTCACAGATGCGTATCATTCTGCACACTTAGGGAATTTGTACAGCGGAGGGGAGATCACATGCTGTGTACCTTTTCTTTACAAATGGTTTATCTCCCATTTGCCTAAATCTGCTGCTTTATGGGATCATAAGAGTGCCTTATGTTGGTCGCAGAAAATCATGTCCCTCACCAACTCTGACATAGATTGGTGTAATAGGATTTATGATGGAATCAGGATCATTGATCGTTGTGAAAACTTCCCCAACATACCCCTTATAGGAACTAAGGGAGGAATCAACTATCATCCGATATTGGTTCGTCGTCAATTTGGATACCCAATGAGGCATGTCCCACGGAATGCTCATCTGGAAGGTCTTTTCTTCAAGGAAGGAGAAAATGACAGCGCACTAAAGATGGAAATAGTGCACGCTTGGAAACACGTTCATAAGAAAGGACGGGAGTCTCTAGGAAAACTTGACTGTGTCTCGGTGGAGCCTTATCTCCACTGGGTACAAACTAGAGCTCTCAAGCTAAAGATGCCTTATCCTCGTCGTGGAGTTCTTCCACCGAGGGAGTCTGTCATGTACTTCATGACGGAAACTGAAAAGCTTCAGGTTACTCTCAACAAAGTTCAACGGGAGAGGAGGTCTTGGAAGAACAAGTACTGCAACCTCAACGTGGAGTGCATCAAAATACAGCAACTGCTGAAAGATAAGGACGCTCTGATTGAAATTTTGGAGCAACATGCTGTAGAGAATCAAGATGACCAAAGGAATTTGCTCACTCCTTTCACCTGGCAAAGGAATGACAACCCGACAACGACCCAAGAGCCCCAGTCAAAGAAAAGGAAAATACCAGAGTCAGCACCCGATTTCTCTTCAGAGAGGACTCGGGACCCATTAGCTTAGGTTTCTGTTTCTGCACCTTGTAATCTACTGTATTTCCATTTCTGTAATCCTTTGAATTCAATAAAAAGGGGTTTCCCCACTGTTTGATATTTGCAATCTAATTGTCGAAGTTTATTTTGATTAAACCAAAAAACAATTAATATAATCATTGCATTCATCATTCTCACATCGCGTATTCTTCTTACCTATGAATCTCACGTTTGTGTCTCGGTTCTAGAGTCAAACTGTCTCATTCATACAATACTCGGGCCAATCGTCAAAAAAGGATGGATGATCTTAAGGAAGAGAACAGAGAGTTGAAAGAAGAGATCGACGCTCTGAGAGAGGATATGGGAAAGCTTCGCAACGACATGCAAGACATGGCAGAAGCTCAGCTACAAAGGACTGTGATCTCAGAGATCACCTCAACGCCTATAGTGGAGAAGTATGATCCTAGGTATCAAATGCCGAAAGATCGTCCTTGGGGCATGCCTGTTAACTATATCCCGGAAGGATATGTTCCGCCGATCGCTGAAGATCAGGGAATCACAACAGATGCCGCTGGTCCTGAAGGTTACAAACTTCGGGAAAGCGAAGATGCCAGAGGCATATTGAGAACTCCTGAAGGTTACAAACTTCGGGAAGCACCAAGATTCACTGCCGTAGTCACGGTACCACCCCCTGTGGTGCACACTGTCCTGGAAGGACAGACTCCACCCATACCTTCTGGTAAGAAGGAAACTATGTTCGATAGAATGGATGAATTCCAGGAACAGTTCTTGGAAATGCAGAAGGAACTGCAAGCCATTCGTGGTTAGGATCTATTTGGAAAGGACGCCGCAGACCTTTGTCTGGTCCCCAATGTGAAAGTTCCGCACAAGTTCCAAGTGCCCGACTTTGAAAAGTACAAGGGTAACTCCTGCCCTCAAAGTCATCTGGTGATGTACGCTCAACGAAAGTCAGCTCAGATGGAGAATCAGGACCTACTGATTCACTACTTTTAGGATAGTTTAACCGGTGCCGCACTCAAATGGTACATGGGTTTAAACCGTGCCACGATCGGCACATTCAGAGATCTTGGCACTGCCTTCGTCCAACAATACAAATACAATTTGGACATGGCACCAGACAGAGATCAACTCAGATCAATGTCACAAAAGGACAAGGAAACCTTTAAGGAGTACGCTCAGAGATGGCGTGAAATTTCCGCTCAGATCTGTCCACCTCTTGAGGAAAAAGAGATGAGAAAGTATTCTTAAAGACCTTAACCTCATTTTACTATGACAGAATGGTTTCCAGTGCGCCCAATGACTTCACCGAGATGGTCGGTATGGGAGTTCATCTTGAGGAAGCCGTCCGAGAAGGACGTCTAATAAAAGACGCTGGATCATCAAGTAGTACAAAACGATACGGTAGTGCTCTCCCTAAGAAAAAAGAGCAAGATATTGGGAATATCTCTCTCGGAAAGCAAAGGCGACGGTACCAACCGGTAGCAGCTGTAACTCCTGCTATCAGCCCTAGGCCTATTCCTACGCATCAACCTCAAGTTGCACAGAGCCAACCTAATTAGCAAAGGACACAACAGCCTCTTCAGCAGGCTCATCCTCCATACAATAACAACCGTACAACGCGGCCACCAGGGTTTGATCCTATACCCATGTTATACGCATAACTATTTCCGTTACTACTGGCTAAAGGGCACATCCAGACTAAGTCTCCTCTTACAGTACCGGAAAATCCGCCTTTTTGGTTTAAGGTGGATCAGACATGCCCTTATCATCAAGGAGGATCAGGGCATAACATAGAGAAGTGTCTCAATTTCAAATCCGATGTGCAAAGGCTTATTAGGAGCGGGGTCTTATCTTTCAAAGATACGAATCCCAATGTTCTCACGAACCCGCTGCCTCAACACGAGAAGGCTACGGTCAACTTGATTGAGAAAGAATTTAACAATGTCTATCAAATTCATGATGTACTCTTATTAAGGACCAATCTGGTCAAGATGCAATGTAGACAGAGTGGGTACGGTCATGTGCCACATAATAATTATCACCAGTGTGATATCTGCTCTAAAAGTAATCAAGGATGTTCTGTGGTGCAATCAACTCTACAGGAACAGATGGATCTCAGATGGATCCAAGAGCACCGAGTTCGTGGAGTTAACATGTTTTACACGAATTCCAACGTCATTCAGAACCACAACGTCCGTGCAATGAATGTCAACCTGGTGGCAATGCACTCAAGGCAAAGCCAGTATCATAATTTTCCGCGACACGATTACAGTTCTTGTCTGACTTGCTCGTTAAACAAACAGGGATGCTCTTTCATACAGGAGGCCCTCCAGCGTCAGATGGATCTTGGATGGATCCAGGACTACCATGATAGGAATCCCTATCAGATCAACATGGTTCAAATCTTCGACATTCGCGTGATGAATACCAACCTGGTAGAGCTGCATGCTGAGCAGGTCCGACTTGGATTCCTGATCTCATATAATTATCACAGCTATAAAGCGGGTTGCGAAAATGATCAGGGATGTGCCCTTGTCCAAGAGGCACTCCAGCACTTGTAAAATCATTGGTGGATGCCAATCTACATGGATGAAGATACTCAGTAAATTAGTATCAATAACAGAAACCCCACTCGGCGTCAAAGTCAGGATGTCTGATCTGCGGAAGCTAACCTAGTGAGGTTACATTGTATTCAAAGTGGGCGTGGCCAGGTGCCACCACACAATTATGAACGTTGTGGAGTCTGTTCGGAAAGTAACCAAGGGTGCTACCTTGTGAGAGCAGCTCTCCAGGGGCAGGTGGATCGTGGAGAGATCCGCCCATATCCAGCTTCTGGATCCATCAATTGGTCGTCGAACTACCTTGCCAGTCAAATTGAGGACGTTGTCGTCATCTCTGATCATCAGAGGACCAGGAATGTTTTTGGCATTACCCCTCTGCTTGACGAATAAAGAATTCCTAACCGGGAATGGGTCGAGATTACGTACGATGGTCAGAAAAACTAGAAGGTTCCCATAGTCATCTATCTGCCGGGACCACTACAGTATGAATCAGCTAAGGCAATCCCTTACAAATACGGTGCAACGATAATTGAAAATGGAAAGGAAATTCCATTACCCTCCGTCGTGAATATTGCAGACATCAGTCGTGTAACACAGAGTGGTAGGATCTTCAACAGAGGAGTTGGAGAGTCTAACAAAGAAAAGGAACTTCAGACAGAAGCTCCCGATCCATCAGTCGGTCAATTCAGTAATCCTGACCTTTCGAAAAACAACGATGAGATGTTGAAGCTCATCCAAAGGAATGAATACAACATTGTGGATCAACTGTTACAGACTCCTCCAAAGATCTCGGTATTATCACTGTTACTCAGTTCAGAAGCGCACAGGAAGGCTCTACAGAAAGTCTTGGAGTGAGCCTTTGTGGAACAGGATGTAACAATCAGATAGTTCGATAGTATTGTATCTAACATCACTTCTTGCAATAATTTGGAATTTAGTGATGAGGAATTACCTGAAGAGGATCACCGTCATAACATGGCACTCAATATCACAGTCAACTACCAGGACGATGCTTTAGCCAGCGTACTGGTAGACACAGGGTCAGCCCTGAATGTTATGCCGAAGTCCACTTTGATACAATTATCATTCAAAGGCCCTCCAATGAGAACCAGCGAGGTCGTCATCAAAGCGTTCGACAGATCCAGAAAAATGGTTATCGGTGAAGTTGATCTTCCCATAACTATTGGTCCTCACACTTTCCAAGTCACTTTCCAGGTCATGGACATCCGGGCAACGTAAAGTTGTTTATTAGGAAGACCTTGGATACATCAGGCGGGAGCGGTCACTTTAACCCTCCACCAAAAGCTAAAGTTTGTCCAGAACGGCCAACTCATCACAGTCTATGGGGAGCAGGCCTTGCTCGTCAGCAATTTATTGTCATCCACTTATGTAGAGCCGGAAGGGATAATTGGGACGCAGTTCCAAGCACTTTCGTTACACAAGGACGATCAACCCGGAGGAGGAACTTTGATTTCCTCATACAAAGATGCTATTAAAGCGGTCGAGAGTACCAATACAGTGGGATGGGGACCACTTGTCATTCCTACTAGCAATACAACAAAGAAGGGTCTTGGTTTTTCTGCAACCTGTACCCGGACAGCTGCTAATGATGAAAGTCTTCATCCCATTCAGAACTTCTTCCACAGTGGGGGTTTCCTTCACCCAGTGTCTTAAATAGTCCATGTTATCAATAAGGAGGATCCCTCCGACACGGATGAAGAATGGAAGTCCTATCTTAACGAGGACGGTTACATGTCTCAGGAAGAGGTGCCTACGCCATTTTACTATCCCGCACAGGGTCCAAGATTTATACCACGGTCAGATGTCAAAATGACATACGGAGATTGTGATCCGGAAGGATGTCGTGCTCCGCCAAATTCATTAGAGGAGGACACTCTGATGAAAGACAACTTTGACCACAATTACTATGGCACGATGGATGGCCTGCCAATGTGGCAGCCTTACCCAGGAGACTTGGGGCCAGAAAGTCAGCCGAGTAATGAAACTCAGCTGAGCATCATCGAACAGAATACCTGTGTCCCCACCATGTCATGGGATCAACACTCGGGTCATTCAAAAACTACTCAACATGACGATGAATTTGCAAAGTTTGCAGGACTAGAATTCATTAATTATGCCTTTCCCAAGGTCAACCTCGTCGAGAGGGATGACTCCTCTAGTTCGAAAGAAGTGTGGGACACCTTGGGACAACCGAGTGGAAAATACGACTATATGGTCAAGTACACCGCTCCCGAAAGCTCTCGTATCAGGCTCGAAGACATCCAGCCAACTGGATGGGGAGATACAACTGAGAGCACAAATGCTATGCAAAATACAACTGAGGAATTCTCCTACGACAATTCTGCCTGGGAGGCAGATTCCAATGATCCTGCTACACCAGAAATCAGCGTTATTTCTAAAGACAAATCAAGGAAGGTGCCAGACTTTGTGATTCACCAAGGAGTTCGCCGCCAATGGGTTGATGTCGATGTTTCGAAGGTCGTTCACCAGTCAAAGTAATTGCCATCTTTAACCTTTCACCCTGCCCAGGTGAAACGAATGTTTTGATAGGGCTCGCTTTCTGTAAATTTTCCCTCTTCACTTCGCCCAAAGCGACAGAGTTTTGTTTTATAGGGCTGTAGTTTCAAGAGTCGACTTGTTCATTAATAAAATAACGTCGTTCTGTAATTTCCGCATTTATTGTTGTTTTCTTTTTTTGCTTTTTCGCAGAAAATGGTAATCCTAAAGAACAATTCACTAACAAAAACAAGCAGTAAAAAAAATACACTGCACACACTTTTGCATTTTCTCTATCTCTTCTAAACACGAATCATCACGTCATGCAGATTGCTTGTTTTAAACCCCGTTGAAACGTACGATCCAATGCCTTCTCCCGACTTTGAGTTCCCGTTATTTGGGGTTGAAGAAGAAGTTGACAACGAAATTCCAGAAGAGATCTCCCGATTACTCAGACAAGAGGAAAGTTCCATTGAACCTCACAAAGAGCCGTTGGAAACGGTAAACTTGGGTTCAGAAAAGGAGAGAAAAGAAATCAGGATTGGGGCACTGCTCAGTCCAACTGCCAAAGAGAGTTTGATAAAGCTTCTCAAAGAATTCCCCGATGTATTCGCTTGGTCCTATCAGGATATGCCAGGGTTGGATACCAGCATCGTGGAACATCACTTACCGTTAAGGTCGGAATGTCCGCCAGTAAAGCAGATGTTGAGACGAACTCACCCCGACATGGCCATCAAAATCAAAGAGGAGGTGCAGAAACAGATTGACGCGGGTTTCCTCGCCACATCTGAATATCCTCAATGGTTAGCCAACATCGTACCTGTTCCAAAAAAAGGACGGAAGGGTCAGAATGTGTGTCGATTACAGGGATCTGAACAAGGCTAGTCCAAAGGACGACTTTCCTTTACCACACATTGACATGCTGGAAGACAGTACAAAAAAGTTCAAAATTTCTCCTTCAAGGATGGATTCTCGGGCTATAATCAAATCAAAATGGCGCCGAAAGACATGGAGAAAACTTCGTTCATTACCCCTCAGGGTACCCCCATTCCTTTCACTGCTAGACTTGTGTTTAAGTGTACGAACAACGAGGCCGAATACAAAGCTTGTATTATGGGTCTCGAGGAAGCGATTGATTTGAGGATCAAAAACTTGGACGTATACGGCGAATCAGCCTTGGTTATCAATCAGATAAAAGGAGATTGGAACACATACCAATCAGGATTGATTCCTTACAAAGATTACGCAATAAGGTTGTTACCCTTCTTCAACAGAGTCGAGTTTCATCATATCCCTCGTGATGAGAATCACTTGGCTGATGCATTAGCCACTCTTTCTTCCATGATTAGTGTAGGTCAATGGAATGACATACCTAAGATCGACATAATGCGCCTTGAAAGGCCCGCTTACATCTTCATGATCGAAGCAGTCATAGACGACAAACCTTGGTATCACGATATCAAATGCTTCCTTCAAAAACAAGAGTACCCACTTGGGGCACTAAGGAAGGACAGAAAAACCCTCAGAAGACTAGCAGGTAGTTTCTTCTTGAGCGGTGATACACTCTATAAGAGAAATTTTGATTTGGTCTTGCTCTGGTGCGTAGACAGACCAGAAGCAGACATGCTAATAAAAGAAATTCATGAAGGGTCCTTTGGAACTCATGCCAACGGACACACAATGGCGAGAAAAATTTTAAGAGCAGGGTACTATTGGTTGACAATGGAATCCGACTGCTACAAGTACATGAGGAGGTGTCACAAGTGTCAGATATACTCCGAAAAAATTCATGTACTGCCAACGTATCTCAAAGTTCTTTCTTCCCCCTGGCCTTTTTCCATATGGGGAATCGACATGATTTGCTTGATTGAGCCCAAAGCTACAAACGGACATCGGTTCATTCTGGTAGCCATTGACTATTTCACCAAGTGGGTCAAAGTAGCATCATACGCCAATGTAACCCGACAAGTGGTGGTCCGATTTACCAAAACAGTATCATCTACCGTTATGATGTTCCAAACCAGGTCATTACTGATAATGGATCTAACTTGAACAATAAGATGATGAAAGAGTTGTGCGCAGAGTTGAATATCGAACACCATAACTCATCTCCCTACTGACCCATGATGAACGAAGCGGTAGAAGCGGCTAATTAGAACATCGAGAAGATTGTTCAGAAGAAGGTTGTAACCTACAAAGACTGGCACGAGATGCTACCCTTTGCTCTTCACGGTTATCGCACATCTATCCTCACTTCAACAGGGGCAACCCCTTTCTCTCTAATATATGGCATGGAAGCAGTGCTCCCCATCGAAGTAGAGATCCCATCAATCTGGGTATTGATGGAAGCAAAGCTTACAGAAGCTGAATGGTGTAAAAGTCGACACGACGAACTGAACCTAATCGAAGAGAAACGGATAACGGCACTATGCCCCGGTTAGTTGTATCAACAGAGAATGAAGAGGGCGTTCGACAAAAAGGTCCGACCACGCGTCTTCAGGAAAGGAGACCTTGTGCTCAAGAAGATACAATCATTTCTCACTGATTCGCGAGGTAAATGGACTCTGAATTATGATGGCCCCTATGTGGTCACGAAAGCTTTCTTAGGCGGCGCCTTGAGACTTGCAACCATGGACAGAGAAGAATTTGCCTACCCCACGAACGTTGATGTAGTCAAGAAATACTTCGCCTAAACTAAAAAAAAAACGTCTCGGTGGATTGAAAACCCGAAAGGGCGGTCCAGGAAAAAGTTAGAGAGAAAATAAAAAATATCATCCCGGTGGATTGGAAACATCACAGTACAATCCAGGCAAAAGTTAGGGATAATGGCAAGTAACTATGTTCAACAGAGGCAAGTCCCTCAGTAGCAGTTACACCATCCATTGGAGGAAAACTCCAGTCAAGGTCATCTTCGACAGAAGCTCAGGATGTCCCGAATTCAAAGTTGGTAGAAGGATAATGGTCGTTATGTTTCAACATAGCCCTTTCCCTATAAATTACCATTTTCTAACTTTGTAAATACTCTTTGGAATCACGCGTTTGGCTGATCTCCATCTTATCAATAAAATTTGAGCCCTTGTGCTTTTGTTTGTAATTCTCATTTGTTTTAGCTTTACAGAACGACATTTTAACGTGATCAACGATTCTTGAAATAAAACAAAAATGAATTTACTTGTAAAACTTTTTCTGCTTTAAAATAAAGATGGCAATTTCTTTTGACTGTCGAACTTCAAAGTGCAGAATTAAAGTACTCCTTCTACGCCAATACGCTTGAATGAAGGGAACAAATGTGTCAGAGACATTGTTTCGTCTGACACGCCTCGGCCGAGTTCTTATCTCCTAAGCCCGACCAACATAGTTCCCCGCGAGGACTACTTCTCCTAAGCAAGGTAGAATTGCTACTTTTTGGACCAACGGTACTTCTTCGCCCCGCGATGGCCGAGTATCCAGTCATGTTCATCCTTTAATTTGTATGTCGCGTCAGTTTTGTCAGCATATACCTACATACATCATGCATTATTGATTTGCATTCACATTTCATATTGCATTGTTATCACTCTAGTCGGTCTTATGCCTTGGTGATAAAAAGTCCTCTCAATCGAGTTGTCAAGTTTTTTTCCTCGTCAGGAAATGCTGCGTCTGAACAATCTCTCTCCTCCAGTTTATTTCTGGAATGAAGTTGGCTCCTCGACCACTTTGATAACTTGAACCTCTGAAAAACCAGAGAAACTTTCAACAGATATCGCTCTTCGCCATCGAAAATGATATCCTTGCTTTCCCGGACTAAAGAAAATCCCGAGAGAAAGCCTCCTAACCACTGAGGAAAAGGTCATCGGCACCTCAAAATTGGATCCCATCATATGGCATTTCTCTGGGAAAGGCCCCGAGAAAAGTATGATGTAAGACCCCAAACGAAGGCAGTCTTTCAGGAGACTCACATTCCCCAAATAGAGTCAACAAATGGCATCTCCAACAGAGAAGTTTGTACACCTCTACAACTCAGACGACTGGGTTCCCCAGCAAGTCTGACATTAAAATTTTTTCCATCAAATGGCATCTCCCCAGGAAAATTCGGCGAGAAGTTTGAGGAAAACCGCTACGAATAGCGTCCCTTGTCAATAAAGTTTATTGACAAAAGAAACTAAGACCAGTTCCTTGGTAGGAAACCAGGATCGAGGGGAAGTTTAAATCAGAAACTAAGACCAGTTCCTTGGTAGGAAACCAGGATCGAGAGGAAGTTTAAATCAGAAACTAAGACCAGTTCCTTGGTAGGAAACCATGATCGAGGGGAAGTTTAAATCAGAAACTAAGACCAGTTCCTTGGTAGGAAACCAGGATCAATGGGAAGTTTAAATCAGAAACTAAGACCAGTTCCTTGGTAGGAAACCAGGATCGAGGGGAAGTTTATTTCCGAAACTAAGACCAGTTCCTTGGTAGGAAACCAGGATCGGGGGGAAGTTTACCTTTTCTAAGCATCATTGCTTAGCAATAGAAGATGAGTGCGATCTGCCATTCATAACCACCATCAAAATTTCGGGTATTCCGATATTTAATCCTCTTGCACCCCGAATGCCCGAATACCTTCGCCATTCACACCTTTGGGTCCAAGAAGATTAAATAGGGGCATCTGTCATACCCCAAATTTTGACCACTAAGATTTCCCAAAACTGTGAAAATCATCATCAAATTATGGAGGAACCGTTAGTCTCCCCAAAGATGGGTGAGCATCCACTGCAATCAGAACTTAGGGTTTTAAGCCCTCTCAGAGCTTTTAGACAAAGGATCAATCAATAATTGACATGATTTTCAACTTGTATACACCCTCAAACATCTACAATGGATCAAGAGGACTCCCACTTTAAGGATTAAGCACAAGGTTGCTCCCTTCTAGGTGGATCAAGCCTCAGGATCGCCAGTGTCACCAAATTAGGGTTTTGGTCAACCAGGGCCTCCAGATGGAAATTTTCATCTGGGCATGAGCCAAAGATCCAAAACATAACCTAATGTGCTCCATGGAACCTCATAAACCCAATCATTAAGTCAATTTTGCTTCAGGGGATGCATTCATCAAAAATCAGGAATTAAGGTTTCTTGACCTAATTCACCCTTAAGTTGACTTTTGGGACCAATTATGAACCAAGACCTCAAGAGAGGATTTGAGGATCACCAATATACCATATTGATCCATTTGGAACAATGGATTGATCCAAGAAGTTTGAGCAACAAGTTTCAATTTCATTTGAACCACAGTTAGGGTTTCGCGGGAAAAGTCAACTGTAACTTTGACTTTTGACCAGGACATTCTCCCAAGCCCTAATACATGATTCAATATCCTCTATACCATCCATGGAACATGTCCATCAAGTTTGATTTAGGTCAAGGACATGATTTCCTAAAGAATTGCACAGTTTGGAATTCATCTGACAAAAAGTCAACTGTGCACAAAAGTCAACTTTGACTTTTTGAGATTTTCACAAAAATGGATTTTTAACACTAAAATGATGTTTATGTATGATTTGAATCATCATTCATCAAGAAAAATCAAAGAAAATGGGATAACTTGTAAAAGGGGTAACCATAAAAACTTAGAAAATTTTCTAAGTTATGAAAAAAAGTGACAAAGGTACCAACTTTGGAGGATCATAACTCCAAAACGAAAAATCCATTTTTTCCCATCCAAGGCTTGATTTGTAGATCTCATTGCCCTCTACAAAAGCTTCATACTGACCTATGTCCAAATTCCTCATGGATTTTGAGTTATGGAGTGATCAAAATCAAGAAAAGTCACTTTGTTCCAACACTTAGTGAAAATTTCACTAAGTCAGATTTTGCCTTACTTTTTTCCAAATGTAGGGACATTTTTCACTTGGATCCAAAAAGTATCAAAACCAAATATGGTCAAACAATTGTTGTATCATATAATAGCTTTCCAAAATGGCCAAGAACATCACCAAAGTCAACTTGAGCGATGAGATATGACATTGGCAAGTTACCTTGCTGAAATCTGCCAAGGCAAGGCAAATTTTTGCACTTTTGCTCGATTTGCCAAAATCAGCCAATTCCAAGCGTTGTCATCACCTTGGACACATTTGAGAATTGAATCTAAAAGGGACAATCACTGAGCCAAGCCTCAAAAGTCCTTGGAACAAGAAATAGCATGTTGAACCTAGAATTGCCCAAAATAGGGACAAAACTCCAATTTTGGATTGGAGCATTCAATGGAAGCATCAAGGTGGCATGGACTGAGCCATTCTCAACTGAATTCAGTCAAGACTTATCCAAGACCAAGGGGACCAGCAGCCTGTGCCCTAACCTCTAGTCAATGGCTAGAGGAGACTTGGATTTTCATTTGCCAATAATGGCCAAACCTACTCAGCAGTTGCCATTCACTATTCCTTGCAAAACAAACTTGCTCTACAATAAATAGAGCTCAATTGTGATCAGTTTAAGTACACCAAAGGCCTACAACACTTGCCTTTCTCAAAATCCACTTCTCACTCTCAAAAATGTCTTTCTTAGCAAGTCACTATCGGGTTTTTCATTAGAGATCAATTCCACTCAAACCAATCACACACACACCTCATATACATCATATGTGAGCTGATCAAACACTTAAACAACATCTGGAACACTGATTTCTCAGAATCACCAGTCAATTGCTCAAGGTTTTAACCAAGTTGCAGTTTAGATGCCATGAAGTGATCCATCCAATTTCCATCAAGTCCAAGCATTCAAACACACTCCATAGGGTGTAGGGAAGCTATTCAGATCATCACAACTCATCTGTAACACCTCCAACTCAGAAATCAATTTGCTCTTGCTGTCACGACCTAGAGGTAAGCCTAAACTTGGTCATCTCTCAATCTATGCATATTTCCTCGCACAATACTTTTGCCAAATGTTCATAATCATGCATGGAATGTTTCCCCTCAAGTAATTACTTTGTTTGAATCGTGTATTAAAAATCCCAGCCTTCATGTAGAATTTAGGGTTCTTGAGGATTTTTCGTGATTTCTTGTTATATGCTTAATTTAAATGAAATTAGTTGCCATAAACATGATCGTGAGGTTGAAACGAGTTGATCGGTATGTGGATTGCATGATACAATCAAGTAATCAGTGAGATTGGATAGCAAATGCAAATCTAGGCAAGGCAGAAAACGCGCGTGTTCTTGGTCCATGTTCTTGGCGCCATTTTCATAAATTCAAATATTTGAATTTTTTGATTTTGTTTAATTGATTCAAAAATTAATTTCTCTCCGAGTTTTAATGATTTTGAGTTGATTCTTTTTTTAATAATTCACAAAAATGTTAAAATATTTTATTTTCCCAAAAAATCCCAAAAATATTATTTATTTCATATAATTGATATTTTTGCAAAGAATTAATGTTTTAATTGTTTTTGACATTTTGAATATTTTTCCACCTTGATTTTGCAACTTTTAATGCCTTCTAATTATTTTGTAGGTCAATACTTAATTTTTGAAACATTAATCCAAGATCACAATTTTTTTTCCATATGTTAAACAATTTTGATCATTTTAATTGAATTTTTATTCAATTAAAATACATTTTGAAAACAAATTAGGGTTTTTGGATTAATTCAAACCTCATAAATCATTTTCAAAACAATTGGGCCTCTTGAGAGAGTGTAAGACCCAAAATCCCCTTGTACAAACAATTTTGGGGCCTCACTTATTGTATAAGCCCCTCTGTACAAGTAAACGGCACAATCGTCGCTTTTTAAAACAACTGGGCCTCTCCTCGAGCTATAAGACCCATTCAAAACTTTTGGGCCTCTATTAGAGTGTAAGACCCAACCCCCTTTGAAAAACAAACCATTTTGGGCCTCAATGCATTGTATAAGACCCACTATGTTTTCAAAAATCTCGGCGCGATCTCCATTTTAAACGAAAAATCATCTGGGCCTACCCTCGTGTTATAAGCCCCACTCTTTTTCTTTTGGGCCTCTAATAGAGTGTAATACCCAACCCTTTGTAAATACAACCTATTTTTGGGCCTCACTTACGGTATAAGTCCCGTTGTATTTCAAAAAAAATTCGACGCGATCATCATCCGTTGAAAAACAAATATTGGGCCTACCCTCGAGTAGTAAGACCCATTTCTTTTCTTAAAATTTCTTGGGCCTCTATTAGAGTGTAAAACCCATCCCGTTGTACAACAAACAATTTTTAGGCCTCAGTCACTTGTATAAGTCCCTCTGTACAAATTCAACAGTGCGCTCACTGATAAAACCCTGGGCCTCTCCTTGAGCTGTAAGCCCAAAATATTTCTTTTTCAAAGCACTTTCTCCTTTGATTTTGAATATACCATTGTTTTCAATCTTTCTTTGTTGAACAACTAACCAAACAGCATGGAAGCTCTACAACCGAGTAAGTGTTTATACGCTTTCATTTACCGCTTTCATGTTCATATAACTGTATTGTGGGGCTGTTTCGCTGTAAGTCTTCTTTCATAAACTCATATCGACTGTGTAATAATAGTATAGATATTTAGAGTTTCCCTGACAACTATGTCTAGCACTAAGTAAAGCCGTTTCGATTATTCGTAGAAATAGACAATACTAGATCCCCCATAGGAGCACCAGATACAGTCTTCTCTTCGGCTGTCCTCCTTAGGAATATTCAAGAAACTCTACCTCCCCAGAGATGAATGTATTCTCCGTGAATGGAATCTCTTGAGTTTCTTCCAAATTCTCGAAGTTTCCTGGCTTGATCTATTCCTTGTGAATAGCCTGTCTTGAATTTCTCGGGGTTTGGGGACCCAAAGGCTTCTTAAAAGCATTGGCCTCCTCTTGGGAATTGTACAAGGACCCACAGGCTTCATAAAAGCAACCCCGCCTCCTCTTGGGCTTAGTACAAGGACCCGTCGGCTTCTTAGAAGTATTCACAACCTCCTCTTAGGCTTCGTATAATGATCTCTTCCTCCGAGAATGATAGCCTCCTCTTGGGCTTCATACAAGGACCACTCAGCTTCTTAAAAGTTTCTAGCCTCCTCTTGGGCTTCGTACAAATTGTCCCGATGACCTCCTACAGGTATAGGAACATAAATCAGTCATCTTAATAGTACAGTCTTTCCAAGAGTCTACTACTGTTTCTCAAAGCATAGTACAAAAGATAAAACTCTAGACTTGGACAGTCCAATTTCCTTGAGTCTCAAAGACATTCTCAAGCACCCTTCAAAAAATAGGAAGACACTCGCAGACTTGGACAGTCTCAATACCCTTGGATTTCCCATTTCCTTAAAGAACAGGAAATAACCCTGATCCTCGAGTCAAATCCCTGAGTGCAAACATTACTCATATAAGAACTGATTTTCTCTTTAAATCAGCATATTGGATCTGTCACTCAACTGAAACAGTCACAATAGCCTTCTCTTGGGCTTTGTACAATGATTCTCCCCAGCGGGGCTAAACTTTTAGCCTCCGTCTCGGGCTTTGTACGAGATACAAAACACTCTCTTGTTGAGTATAAAAGACTCTCTTCTTGAGTCCAACCTTTAGCCTCCATCTCGGGCTTCGTACGAGATATAAAAACTCTCTTGTTGAGTCAAATAGCCTCCATCTCGGGCTTTATACGAGATACCAAAAGATTCTCCTGTGGAGTCAAAACCTTTTAGCCTCTCTCTCGGGCTTTGTACGAGACACATATTAGCCTCCTCTTAGGCTTTGTATAAGAAAACCACTGGTTGATCCAATCAACCTTTTAGCATCAAAGCTGTGCCTCATTCACAGTACACAAACATCAACAACTCCTTCCCCTTCATCTAATCACTGTAAGCGGCAAGCCTCTGGATTATCTACATCCATCCCACTGTCCCTCTTTTAGCATAAGAAATTCCTAAGGAAAGATAACATTGCTCTACACTGAGTTAAAGTCTTCTCCTTCAGGTTGGAAATCCCCTATAAAGGAAATTTTGGCATTGCCGGATTCACAAATCCCGGTTAAAGTAATTCTCCTTTATAAACAGTTGTGACATACAAACCCTTCTTTAGAGATGACAAATTCTCTCTAAAGTCAAACTCTTTTAGCTTCATATCTTGGGCTTTGAACAAGATACAAATAGACTCTTTAGCTTCATATCTTGGGCTTTGAACAAGATACAAACTACCTTTAGCTTCACGTCTTGGGCTTTGAACAAGACACCAAAACACCATTTCCTCCAGTAGAATAGGAGGAACTACGAACGCTCTGATTTCCTTGTTTCGGTAAACGGGAATACGTAGGCATAAGATTGAAAGAAAAATCTTAGCGAGCACACTAAACAAAAAACCCAAAATCCCATCATTTCATAAAACATCAGTCTTAACATCATGTCCAGGTACCATTCCGGAGAAATAACCTAAGAGAGACGCCTCGAATCTTTGTAGCATCTGTAACCTAACATACCGCTGTTCAAACTTAGTATGCAAGCAGGGTTAATTGGAGACATCTATTTCCCTTCCTTCATCAGCTTCAATAGGATAAAAAATGAATCGAGTTGTAGTACCAGAGCGATCGTGCTTCGCAACCACATCCAAAAATCACTCGCTACACCTTGGACCGGAGGCATTAGAATTGGAGGTTCCTGCAAGTATTCTTTTATTTTATTGAATGCCACTTGGCAATCGTCATTCCACCTGGCCGTTTGATCTTTTCTTAGCAATTTGAATATTGGTTCACACGTGGCTGTTAGGTGAGATATGAACCTTGCAATGTAGTTCAATCTGTCCAGAAAACAACGAACCTCTTTTTCTATTTTTGGCTCAAGCATGTCTTGTATTGCTTTAACTTTGGCAGGATCGACCTCAATCCCTTTTACACTTATGATGAAACCCATCAGCTTTCCAGAACGCACCCCGAAAGTGCACTTGTTCAGATTCAACCACAAACAGAACTTTCTCAACCTTTCAAACAACTTCTTCAAGTTAATCAGGTGTTCTTCTTCTGTTCGCGACTTGGCAATCATATCATCCACATAGCATTCAATCTCTTTGTGAATCAAATCGTGAAATATTGTTATCATTGCATGCTGATACGTTGCCCCTGCGTTTTTTAACCCAAAAGGCATCACTTTATAACAGAATGTACCCCATGGGGTAATGAACGTGGTCTTCTCCATATCCTCAGGTGCCATCTTGATCTGATTGTACCCGGAGAAACCGTCCATGAATGAGAACACTGAAAACTGAACTGTATTATCAATCAGCACGTCGATATGAGGTAAAGGAAAGTCATATTTCGGACTTGCTCTGTTTAGATCCCGGTAATCAACGCACATTCTGACCTTACCATCTTTCTTCGGCACAGGAACAATATTTGCAACCCATGGTGGGTATTGGTGATGGCCAGAAATCCCGCATCTAACTGTTTTTGTACCTCCTCTTTGATTTTGAGAGCCATTTCTGGTTTAGTTCTCTGAAGCTTCTGTCTGACAGGAGGACAACCCTCTTTCAACGGCAACCTGTGCACAACAATGTCTGAATCTAACCCCGGCATATCTTGATATGACCAAGCAAAGATGTCAACATATTCCCGCAGCATACTGATCAACTCTTTCTTTACCTCGGCCTGCAGACTGGCTCCAATCTTAATTTCTTTCCTTGCGTCTTCGGAACAATATTGATGACCTCAATTGTCTCTTGGTGAGGTTGAATGACCCTCTCCTCCTGCTTCAACAATCTAGCCAATTCTTCGGGAAGTTCACAGTCTTCTTCATCCCCTTCTTCGGCTTGATAAATCGGTTTGTCAAAGTCATACGTGGCCATAGCAGAACCGTTATTAGTGGAATCTGGAGGATCAAGTCTGCATGAGGGGGTTCATGCTTTATTTTAGAATTTATTTTTTAAAAACAAAAAGGAAACAAGACATTGCCATTTTTAATGTTTTTTGTGTAAAAATAAAAAAAATGAAAGACAGGGAACGAAATTTGAATGCAAAACATCCTTTATTAATGATTAAAAATGAAAATGAAAATGTGTGGCCCTACAAATGAATCTGTACGCCTTGGGCAGAGCGCAAGATTTTAACATGCATGATGATTAGAGAAAAACAAAGAAAATTACTCTGTTTGAAAAGTAACTGGAATGATTTCCTCAGTGGACCAGTTTTGCAATTGTTGTCCCGAAACACGTGGGCGTACCCAATTGTCCAAGTCACCATCACTGTCTATGCCATCCTCTGCAGTCACACAAGATTGATCTGTATATATGATTCCACCACTACTGAAAGTGATGGGCCTGGTGTACTTTGCAGCCGAATCCAGAGATAGTTGGTAGCCAATACCAAGCTTGTCCTCTTTCACTGATGTCTCGATTAGCTTGCCCCAATCCTGGGCATTACCTGCTCTAACAACCTCGATGGCCTACTTATAATACGAAATTGATGTGCCGGCCCCAGCTGGTGTAGGAGAAGATTCAGGCACTTTATCAATATTCACTGCCTCGAACGACTGGCAAAGCGTTTCATGGATTTCCCCATCCATCTCAACATACTTGAATGTGGACAAGTGACTGAAAAAAATGTCCTCTTCACCACACACAGTTACTACTTGTCCTTCAAACACGTATTTCATCTTCTGATGTAATGTGGATGTAACAGCCTCGGCCGCATGAATCCATGGGCGACCTAATAAACAGCTATAAGTAGGTTGTATATCCATCACGTGGAATGTAGACTTGAACACTTGAGGTCCAATTTGCACAGGTAATTCCACTTCACCAAAAACAGATCGTTTCGACCCATCAAACGCTTTGACAACCAGATCACTCGGCCTCAAAATCAATCCATCAACCTCCAACTTCATCAACGCCTTCTTAGGCAAGACATTAAGCGAAGAACCAGTGTCTACCAGCACGTGGGACAACACCGTGCCCCTACACTCCATTGTAATATGCAGAGCCTTGTTGTGGTTTCTACCTTCAGAAGTCAAATCTCGGCTCGTGAAACCCAACCCATGGCTGACATTGACATTAGAAATCACACTCTCGAGCTGATTGACAGTAATTCCCTGTGGAACATAAGCTATCTTTAATACCTTCAGCGAAGCCTCTCCGTGTGCATCAGAGCACATCAGTAATGAAAAAATTGAGATCTTTGAGGGCGTCTGGTTCAATTGATCAACGATTTTGTAATCACTTTTCTTTATTGTTCTCATAAACTCCTCTACCTCGCTGTTGAAGGTAATTTTGGGATCTACTTCAGGCACGGGCATACTCTCAGCCACTTGTTTTCCTTTAGCTCTCGCCGTAGCCTTGACTTCTTTATTGCTTCGAAGAGTTTGTGAAGCAAACAACCTTCCACTCCTGGTAAAGCCGCCTAAACCACCCACATTATCAACATTTGAACCAGCTGATATTCCAACTTCCAGCTTCTTCCCCTCATGGTACACATCTGCCCCATAGTGCCATGGGACTGCTTTCTCAGAGGTAAACGGAACCGGCCCCGGCACCGTGATTGTAACAGGGCTGGGTCTTTTCGGTACAATAATCGCTACAGGAGCTGCCCTTGCAGGTACCTGAATTTCAGCAGGGGTATAATAAATTGTCACAGCTGACACCTCATCATTATCTTTCACAACACAGTCAAACTGTAAACGGCCTTCACTAATCAGATTATGTAAACCAATCCTCAGTCTGTCATAGCCATTATCTTGACCCATACATTCCAAACAATCTCAGTCACAACCCGGGAACACTTGTCCCTTCAACAGACGATCTTTCACTACCAGTAAAGTAGTCTTCACCCGATTGATATCTGTCACCTAGTTCAACCTCTTTCCATCCTCAATGGCGTGCACATTTGCCCCGTCATGCTTCGGCATAGGGTTCTGGATAACATTAGGAGGTGGAGAAAAGTTGAATGCTTTAGCATCTATCAGATCCTGCACCTTATTTTGAAATGCCCAGCACTTTTTGGTGGTGTGCCCCGGAGCACCTGAATGGAAATCGCAGCGGGCATTAGCATCATAATTGGGTGGCAAGTTACCAGCAACAGGAGGTCTCATGGTACGAAGTTATACCAATTTCAATTGGAGTAACTGGGGCAACAATGCTGAGTAAGTCATAGGAAGAGGTTCAATTTTGGGGTCCCTTTGCCTAGACCTTTGTTGGAACGGTGGTCGTTGCTGTTGTTGTTGAACCTGCTATTGTGGCTGCTGTTGCTGAATAGGTGGTGTTGGAATTGTCACTGCATCCACTTGGTGATAAGCCTGAGAACGTCCTTTTCCCCATCCTCTGTACACAGCGCTTATCTCGCCCTCTCTCCTTCTCTACCCATTAGCAAAAGGTTTCTTTGTTCTTGAAGAACCAGCACCACTAACATCCTGAATCTTCCCCAGTTTCAACAAATTCTCAATCCTTTCACCAGCAATTACGATATCAGAAAATCCTGTCGACGGACAAGCAACCAATCTGTCAAGAAATGCCCCTTGCAGGGTACCCATGAACATATCCGCCATTTCTCTCTCAAGTAAAGGGGGTTGAACCTGGGCGGCCATTTCCCTCCATCTCTGCGCGTACTCCTTAAAGCTTTCCTTAGCGCTCTGCAACAACCCTTGCAGCTGAGTGCGGTTGGGAGCCATATCGATATTATACTGATATTGTTTCAGAAACGCTTCTGCCAAATCTTTCCAGCTTCTCACAGCAACCCTGTTCAACTTCATGTACCAAGTCAATGAAACTCCAGCCAAACTATCTTGAAAATAGTGCATCCACAACTTCTCATCATCAGTGTGGGCTGAGATTCTTCCAAAGTACGCCTGAATATGTGTCTGGGGACACGTATTGCCATTATATTTGTCAAAAATGGGTGGCTTGAACTTTGGAGGAATTATAACCCCCGGTACCACACCCAGATTAGTAACATCAATGCCTAGAGAGTTCTTGCACTCCATAGCCCTGATTTTCTCAGCCAGCTCATCATACCTTCTGTCATTGGGATTTCCCATGTGAGCATCCAACAAGGTGAATTGATCTTCCTGAACATCCTCCTCGGAGGATTAACACCATCATTTCTGGCAGCCCCAGTAACCAGATTACCATTAGGAATCAGAGTACCAATAGGAGGAGGAGTGTCCTTTGGCTGTGAATTGTCAACGTGATTACCTTCCGGCGTGACCTCTGGACGCTCGACCATAAGTCTTAACCTCTCTTGGTTCTTTGCCATACCAGTCATGAGATCCATGAACTGGTCCATGCAGGCCTTCATCTCATCCAAATCATTTTGAATTTGATCAACCATTATGTTTCGATTGCCTCGTGTGGAGTAGCGATATATGTGATCGGTAGCAATACTTCATGTAATAGAATAACTATGAGAACCAGATAGGGTACCTGAAAAGCAAACAAAATGCAAAAATGAAATGTATGCAATGAAATATTATGTTTTTTATTCCTAGGCCTTTTCGTGCCCCGATTCCGGTATTTTAGAAGTCCGCAGCATTCAGATAACACACGAGATACAACAGTTGATAAAAACATTCATTCAGACGAGTGCACAGATAGGTGTAGAACCCTGTGAAGCGGTGTCGTGACCAAGTGTCAGTGAACAGTGATGTAATATCAGGAAAGCCATTGGAGAAAATACTGAGCATATCATAACTGGAAGAAAGCCCAAAGGTACTGAGTCTGGGCAAATATTTGAAAACATACAACCCAAATTCAGAAATTAAAGCAGTGATTCCTACAACAATTTTGTATGTAATCAGATAGCATCAACATAATGAAAGCTAAAATGGACGAAACACCACATCCTGCAACCCAAGACTGAGCCTCTTGACCTCCTCAAATACACAGCATTCTCGGGATCTTCCGACGCCTCAATCAGGTTTCTGATCAAGCGTTCTCTCAAACTGAAGGATTGGTACAAAGTGTTGATATTCTGACACAATTCTTCCCCATTAGTACTACCATAGCCTGGCTCTATCCTGGACTTCTTCACTTCTTCCCGGATCTTGAGGTCATCTATTTCCGCCTGAGCTTCCTGTAATAGCATCTGACTTTCTTTCAAACTATCCTGGTAACTCCGTCGTTGAGCATGCGCAGCTTCAATTCTTCATCTGAGGTCCTGGCCTTAGCTTCCAATTCTTCAACCTTAGCTTTAAACTCTTCCTCTACCTTGTCCTGGCGCTTCTGGTCATCGACCCATTTTTGTTGCCACAAGGTAATAGCCTCATTAGCTTCCTTCAAAGCCTTCTTGAGATTCTGGCGTTCTCTGGCATTATTCTTATCAATTAAGCCCCGCCTTTGGAAATAATTCAGCTTCCCTTCGAGTTCTTCTTTCCTGCTTTTAGCCATCTTCTCAGCAATGTGGACTTTCTCTTCCAACCCTCTATTATCAAATGCAGCTTTCTGATATAGGCTGGTGACGTCCGCATTCTCAACCCTGAGTTCATGAACTAAAACTTCCAGCTTTCGGAATTCTTCAATTGGCACTGAGGTCCTTGGTTCCACTACCTTGGGATATAACAGAGGCTCGACAGAGAATGGCAATAGTGTGACGGCTACCCGGCACTTCAGCCACTCAATGTAAGGAGGATAAGTCGTGGGATCAGGTCTCCCAAACTCCATCTTACCTTTCTTAACCGGCGTGTTCCAAGCTTCAGCAATAGAAAAAGACACCTGTTCGCCATCTTTGGCAAGATAAAACAAGGAATCCGCCACATCTTTTTCCAAAGGAGGTTCTTTTAATGCATATCCAAACTGCTTCAGCGCTAGGACAGGATTGTAGTTGATTCCTCCCCTCTTTCCTACCAGAGGCACATTTGGAAAAGCTCCACAACTAATAAGAATAGGTATACCCACCATATCTTTCCGATGCCACCAGACTATATCTTCAGCCGTCAAACCCATCAGCCTCTTGGAGCACTTAACAGTTCCTCGGAGATCCACAAAAGCTCTTGTCTTTGGAAAATGTCTATAAAACCAAGCATGGAATAAGGGAGCACAACATACTACCAATCTTCCTCATTTTTTATCATTCTTGTAATGTACGGAATGGTATACATCGCCCAACAAAATTGGGATTGGATTCTTCTTGACAAAGATACTGATTGCATCCATATCAACAAATCCAGCTATATTCGGAAACAGACAAATTCCGTACACACAAAGGGCTAATATTGCATTAGAGGTAACCAAATCACCATTAGCAAAACTGTTATTTGCTTCTTCAATTAGAAAGTCTAGAGGGAACCCTTTACAACCCTCCTTTTCCTTAACATTATCTTTAACCACAGATACCCTCAGATGAATAGCCTCTGCAATGACATTGTCAGGAATAGCCTTCTTCAAACTGTAGTGAGGAGGAGTATCCTTGACATAAATCTTCAGAATATCAGAGAACTCTTCCAAGGTAGGTACCAGCAGATAATCATTGAATGTGAAGCAACGCAACTGAGGGTCATAAAACTGCAAGAGAGTATGCAGAGTATCATGCTGATCTGGAGTAAGAAGGCTCACATAACTCAAGATGTTCCCAAACCTCTTTCTGAAACTATCCAGCTGGTTACTGTTCATTAAATCTGCCAATTCTTTTATCTGTCCTACTTTAGGCTTCGAAAACTAGTAATGCACGTTATTCTTTCTCGGAGGACCTTCTATCTGAAATAGAGAAAATACCCATTGGAATCGGAAACAATACTGAGACTTGGGAAAGAAAAAACATAAAATGTTAATGATGTATGCAATGCGATGCAGCTAGGCATGTGATCAGAGCCAGAATCTGCAGTGTCGGTGCAATAACTGTGAGGGAGCCAAGTGTCTGTGTAGCATCATATCAAGAATATCATACCCAAGCACCAGTAAAGAACCAGGTCCAGAATACCAGAACAAAGTACCCCAAATCACTGATCATATGAGAACCACACAAAAGGGTAGGTAGAAGGTCAAGGTTACCTGCAAACCTGTAAACAACCCCCCCATCTCACACGTGTGTTCTAAAAGGTAGGATCCTCAGATTCGGATCCCGGAATGAGAAGCAATAGCACATTCAGCCTTTAGGATTCAATGCTATCGCCAAACAAAGAAATCGTCATCTGATTCACCACAAAATAAAGGCCATCCTATGCAAGTTCCAAAGTGGGCCCTCGGGTGCGAATGGGTTTGCCACAGAATATGGTCTGCCACTGTCACCACTAAAGGGGGATGTTTCCACTAAGGTCCTCAATGATCGGTCACCAGATGCACATAACTCTCAAAGTCATACCCTGAATGAGGAAAACCCTCAAAGCAAGATAATCCTAAGAAAGTCACACTCTGGCTGTGGAACTCACAACTACTCCCATGGTAAAAAACCATGAGAGCCCTGTGATTGTCCACTCTAAGTTCTAAAGTACACTCGAGCCTGGGTAATGGGCTTATCTCACAGTAACAATCCCATCCCGCCAAAGGAAACCAGACAGTCTAGAATATATAATGCATGATATAAATAAAATGCAGTAAAGGAGGTAAAGTAAAGCGATAAAGCTATAAATAAAAGCAGTAAAGCTAAACTAAAGCAAACACAAATCAAACACCCAAAAAGAAAAAACAAACAAGCGCTAGGAGAGACTCGCATCGGGGAGGGACCAGCAAGAGGTCAACGTTCCCCAGCAGAGTCGCCAGCTGTCGCTCCGGGATTTTCATTCAAGTACAAATGCGAAAGTGGCACGGAAAAAAGAAAGAGAGTCGCCAGCCAGGCATTTTTATCCCAAAGAACAAGAAGTGTAATGCTGCACAAACCCGGGAGAAAGGAAAGAACGAGGTTTCGCGAACCAAAGAGAATGGGTAAGGGAGTCGGTTACGTGAAGGGAAGGTTATCGCACCCCTTCACGTCCGTCGTACTAGACGGGATCCACGCTTGAAGTACTGCTCAAAGGGTGATAATGATCCTTCCTTTCCTCAGCATATTCAGCCTCCTTTTAGGCTTTATATAATGATTTCTTTCTTTGTTCTCCCCTAGCAAAGTCAGCCTCCTCTTGGGCTTTGTACAATGATTTTCCCCAGCTGAGTTAACCTCTTCAGACTCTCTTGTTGAGTCAATCACCTTTCCACACTCTCTTGTTGAGTCAATGGTATAAAACAAAAGCACTCTTTGGTTGAGTCAACCCTTTTAGCCTCAATCTTGGGCTTTGTACAAGACAGATAAAAACACTCTCTTGTTGAGTCAACCTTTTTTAGCCTCAATCTTGGGCTTTGTACAAGACACCATATAAATTATCCTAAGCATAGTCAATCCTCTTTTAGCCTCAATCTTGGGCTTTGTACAAGATAGATAATACTCTTTAGCAGAGTGAAACTTCTTTCAGCCCCAATCTTGGGCTTTGTACAAAACACTTAAAATATCCTCAGCCGAGTCAGTAAAGTCTCATTTTAGCCTCAATCTTGGGCTTTGTACAAGACACATACAAACCCTCCCCAGTGGAGTCAAAATCCCTTTTAGCCTCAATCTTGGGCTTTGTACAAGACAGACAAAATATTTTCCCGGAAAAGTCAAACTTTTAGCCTCCTCTTAGGCTTTGTATAATGATATCCCCAAAAGAGTCAGCCTCTTTTTAGCCTCAATCTTGGGCTTTGTACAAGACAAATAAAAATACTCTCTTGTTGAGTCAGTCTTTTCCAGCCTCCTCTTAGGCTTTGTATAAGGACTTCCCTAGTGGAGTCAATCAATCTCTTAGCTACAACCTTGGGCTTTGAACAAGGCACACAAAAATCAACATCCCCTTAGAGGAAATCAAAATCTCTGTAGGAAGACATTTCTCTGTGTTATCACACATCAAAACAAACAATTTAAACAAACCCTAATCCCAGATAACTGCTGTAAGTGGCACACTTATTGATTCAAATATCTAAGCTGTCGTCCATCTCTTATCCTAGTAAAATTTCCTCTTTCATCTAATTGCTGTAAGTGGCAAGCCTCTAGATTATTTACATCCACGCCACTGCCCCTCTCTTAGCATGAAGGGCTCCTAAGGAAAAATGGCATTGCTCAACACTGAGTTAAAGTTTTCTCCTTCAGGACAACACCCCTATAAAGGAAATTATGGCATTGCTGGATTCACATATCCCAGTTAAAGTAATCCTCCTTTATAATCAGTCACCCAACCGTTGTGATAAACAAACAAGATGTCTCCTTTTAGAGATGACAAATTCTCTCCCAGTCAACCCTTTTAGCTTCAATCTTGGGCTTTGAACAAGACACAAATACTCATTTAGCTTCAATCTTGGGCTTTGAACAAGACACCAAAATATCTTTTCCTCCCATAGAATAGGAGGAACTACGATTGCTCTAATTTCCCTATTTCTTAGCGAGCATACCAATCAAAAACTCTAGGTCCAGTACCTTCACATATACTAATCAAAACTCTAGGTCCAGTACCTTCACTCACCAATCAAAACTGAGGTCCGGTACCTCACAAAAATCATAAAAAATTCTCTCTCTCTCTCTCTCTCTCAAACAAGAAACTTTCCCAACCCATCAACAGATAAACACCATCAAGTACAAAGTAGAACTTAAAACTAACAACCTGTGGATAACCACATATAGGATGGGTAATTGACGACTCCCTATTATATACCCTGACCCCGGACCCCCAATATCTTTTAGCGTTTGTTCAGTTAAACATTCGCATGCAAGGTTAGTTTTAGATAGCTTCCCTTTCCCTTCCAGCTTCACGGGGTAAATAAGAAATTAGAAAGTAGCACCCCACTCCCCCTCACTATGATGAGGAGAGAACCCAATGGCGATAAGGTGGTTGCGTCACCGACAAAAATCGCACGCTACAGAGGAGTGAAAGTCAGAACATCATCCTTGTAAAGATACAATCCTTGCCTATTTTTGATGATACCCGTGTTCCGAAGACAAGTGGAGGCATTAATCTCATAATCCTTGGAAGTCATTCCAATATTTGGTTCTCTTTGCAAATGTATATCAAGTGATTCAAGAAGTTTTCATACAATCCTTGCGTACGGAAGAGCGCCACTTAAATTCTGTTGATAGAACATGTGGTACATAATGGTGCATGCCCAATTCACTTTCAAACCATTCTTGAGGGAAAACATGATTTGCAATTCATGATCACTAATCTGAGCATGATTAGAGTGTTTCGGCAACAAAACATACGCAATAACATAGTGTAGCATTCTATCCGTAACTAATAAATTCTTTGCATACAATAAGACTCTAGAAGAAGCAGTACTTTGTCGACCCATAATGTCAACTTGACACATGCGAGAAAGTTAGAAATAGTAATCCATCTTATTATAATTTTTCCATCCATTAGAATTCGGAGTAAACCCTTGCCTAATAATTTGACCATCAGTAGACAATCGTAAAAGCTTTCCAAAAGTTTCAGCATCCAAGCTAATATTATCGTTCCTAACTTTCGATGTCAAATAGTGGTCATCGAAATCCTCAGTACCCACATGCAAGTTTGAATAAAACTCTTTCACTAAATCAGGATAAAATGAACCAAACTCAGAGACGAACTTATCTATCTTATGACTCTTTAACAGTTCCGAAAAATTAAAGCTATCAACAGGAAAAGATTTTAAGTTGACATATTTTACCGGCATGAGCAATCTATTCCGGAAATCAAAAGTGAGCCTTCGTTGCTTTGTTGTCGGAGCAGATTCTTCCGGATTGTAGCTTCCTTCTCCCATTTTGGCCTTGCCTTTTTCATTTCTTTAAGAAGCCATTGATGAATGAAGGTTTGAAGGTAAGAAAGGAATTTTCGGATTTTTGTGAGGAGAGGGTTTTGATGAGAGAGTTTTGAGGTTTGGTGAGGTTATAAGGAGGATTTGATGAATGGGTTTTAATTTTGGTGGTTGAAGGAGTTTTAATGAGTTGAAGAGGAGAGTAAATGAGAGTAATGAAGAGTAAAGAGTGATGAAGAATTCCAATGAAAGTTGGAAAGATAAGTTGACTTATTAAAAAAGTACTTTTAATGACCAAGACCACAAAAAAACTAATAAAAATAACTTATAAATTCTGCATATAATTAATTTACGTATTTTTGGAAGAAGCTACATGGTTAATCGATTAACCCAAAACCCACATAACTTGGTTAATCGTTTAACAATATAAAAATTTGCAAAAATACTTATAGATCGATTAACACATTTACAAAGGCAAATGGTTAATCGATTAACATAAAAAAAACAGTAACTTCATAATTTTTAGAATGTTAAGAAAATTTCAATTTTAGCACCTTGACATGTTATAATATAATATAATGCAATTTTTAAAACACCAAATATATTATAAAAAATATTTTAACCAACATATAATATGAAAATAAGAAAATTATGCATATATGACAAATTTTAAAATGCTAACAAAATAAAATTTGTGTGTACCTTTTGTTCATAATTAATTATTATGAATAGAACTTGAAGAATTTACACGTCACCTTCATTTAAAATGCCGAGTTCCCGAATTTTGTAGAATGGTTCTTTTGCGAGAGGTTTTGTAAAAATGTCTGCGAGTTGATTTTGCGTATCCACAAATGATACTTCGACATCGCCTTGAAGCACATGATCTCGAAGAAAGTGATGTCGAATGTCAACGTGTTTGGTTCTTGAGTGCATGACCGGATTCTTTGTGATGTTAATTGCACTTGTGTTGTCACAACGGAGAGGAATGCATCCAAGATCGAGACCATAATCACGAAGTTGTTGCTTAAGCCAAAGAATTTGCGCACAATAACTACTTGCTACAATATACTCTGCTTCGGCCATACTAAGAGCGACACAAGCTTGTTTCTTGCAAGACCAAGATACTAAAGCATTCCCTAGTATATGACACGTACCACTTGTGCTTTTGCGATCAGTTTTGCATCCTGCATAATCTGAGTAAGAGTAACCTACTAAATTACAAACACTGCCTTTTGGATACCATAATCCAACGTTCGTCGTTCCTTTGAGATATTCATGATTCTTTTAACAGCGGTGAGATGTGACTCCTTTGGATTTTCTTGAAAACGGGCACATAAACACACACTAAACATTATGTTAGGACGACTTGCCGTCAAATATAATAAAGAACCAATCATACCTCGATACTTTGTAACATCAACACCTGATTCGTCTTGATCAACGTAAGTTCCGGATCCCATTGGTGTAGACATTGCTTTACAACCATCCATATCGAATCTCTCCAATAACTCCTTGCAGTACTTGGCTTGGTTGATGAAGATGCCATCCTTTAGTTGCTTTATTTGTAGTCCGAGAAAATAATTCATCTTACCCATCATAGACATCTCAAATTCTCCTTGCATCATCAATGAGAATTCCTCACAAAGATCTTTATTTGTTGATCCGAATATGATATCATCAACGTAGATTTGAACCAATAAAGTGTTGTCCTTAATTCTCTTAATGAACAAGGTCTTATCTACTTTACCTTTTCAAATCCTCTTTTGTAAAGAAAGTTGCTAAGTCGATCATACCATGCCCTTGGTGCTTGCTTTAAGCCATAAAGAGCTTTTCTCAACTTAAAGACATGTGAAGGATTCTTGAAGTCTTCAAAGCCGGGAAGTTATTTGACGTAGAATTCTTCATTGATGTAGCCATTCAAGAATGCGCTCTTGACATCCATTTGGTATAACTAAAAATTTAATGAACACACATAAGAAAGTAATAAACGGATAGCTTATAACCTTGCAACCAGAGAAAACGTTTCTTCAAAATCAATTCCTTCCTCTTGATTGTATCCTTAGGCCACCAATCTTGCTTTGTTTCAAATAATTATTCCATTCTCCTCAAGCTTGTTCTTAAACACCCATTTGGCACCTATGATGTGTTTGTAACTTGGCCTAGAAACAAGTTCCCAAACTTGATTCCTTTCAAATTGGTTTAACTCTTCTTGCATAGTAATATTCCATTGGTCGTCTCCTACGGCTTCATCAACTTTAAAAGGTTCAATTTGTGAGACAAATGCCATATTCAAGCATGCATCTTTGAGATTTAGTCTAGTTGTAACACCTGGACTAATATCAGTAATTACTTTATCAATTGGATGATCTCTATGAGTTCTCAATTCCGTAGTGAAGATGGTTGGTTTATACCTGAGTGAATCACACACTCAAAGATACAACAAAGTCGCCACCAAACTTTATTTAGTCCCAAAGGACAGGGAAAATATCGATAAAACCCAAGGGGAAGAGAAACGGGAACAGGGGTCGGTTATGCGAAGGAAGGTACTAGCACCTTACGCATCTGTCGTACTCAACGGGAACAATTTTGCTTGCTTCTAGGCTTGGATGGTTATCTATCTAAGGGCTTCTAGCTAAAAGAATAGGAGAGAGAAAGGAAAAGAAAAGGAAAGAAAGAAGAGAAAGTGCTCGCAGAGGATTAGGGACCTCGTGCCTACGTACCCTCATAGTGCAATGATGGAATCAGAGGCCCGTAGTTCATGGAACCAGGAAAGAGATGAGGAAAGAAAGAAGGTGGAAGGGTGCTCGCCAAGATCATCGTGATCTCATGCCTACGTATCATACATTCGAACGAATGCAGAATCAGAGCTTTTGTAGTTCAGGGAACTAAGACGGAAAAGGAAAAGGAAAGTGGTGTCAAAACCAAGAAAGGAGTGCAAAGGAAAGAAAACTGTGTTGAGGATAAACTGCAAGAGCGGTGTCGAAACCAAGAAGATAAAGGAGCAAAAGGACTATAGAGACTCCACTAGGGAGTAAGAGAACAAAGTGACCGTGCCGGGGACCAGAGGTTAAGCGACCCTACTGGGAAACAAATAAAGGGATGTTGTCAAAACTAAGAGAATAAGGAAACTCGGTATGTTAACTAACGGGCAGTGGTTAACCGAAGGAAGAGAGATTAAGGCTTTGTAGGGAAAAGGTTAACAGATAGATTGTGATCAACCAAAAGAACGGGTGTATAACCAAGCGAAGGTTGTAACCTAAAGGACGGGTGTAGGACCAAACGAAGGTCGTGACCCATAGGACGATTGCCGGACCAAGCAAAGGTTGTGACCCAAAGGACAGGTGTGGGACCAAGAGAAGGTTGTGACCTAAAGGACGTTCGGTACACTGACTGAACAAACAGTACCTGACCGAAGAAAGGGTATTTGAACCAAGGAAAGGTTACTAACCCAAGGGTGCAAGTATTCGAACCAAGAGAAGGTTGCTAACTGCTGGGGATTTGGTTTTACCAAAAAGACTGTGATTAACCGAAAAGAAATAAATGATTAACCAAGAGAAGGTGATTAAATCGAAAGGGGCTCAGTGTTAACAGATAGACTGTGATTAACTGAAAAAATGGGTGATTAACCAAGAGAAGGTGATTAAACCAAGAGGAAACTTAGTATGTTAACAGATAGACTGTGGTTAACTGAGAAGGAGCACAAATTGGTGTTTTAACTGACAGGCAGTGATTAACCAATCAAAGGGAGAAGAACCATGAGAAGGTTGCGAACTCTGCAAGGGTTTTGGTGTTTAACAGGAAGAATGTGTTTAACCGAAGAAAAGGAATTGTGGTTGTTCTGGGAAATAAAAAAACGATGATTGACCACAAGAAAAGAATGTTAAGACAAGAGAGAGGGATGCTAACCCAAGACAATGATCTTTTACACAAAGAATGGTGATTGATCAAAATAGAAATTGAAAGAGATAA
Source organism: Lathyrus tuberosus (assembly GCA_022829125.1). Taxonomy (NCBI): domain Eukaryota; kingdom Viridiplantae; phylum Streptophyta; class Magnoliopsida; order Fabales; family Fabaceae; genus Lathyrus; species Lathyrus tuberosus. The sequence continues at coordinate 13,557,948 of JALAZF010000030.1, read as the reverse complement.
GAGTGATCAAGGATCGACTCAACTAGGGAAGGAGATACACTACCCCTTGAGGATAGAGGTGACTAAGCCATGCACAGGGTCATTCGTCCCCTACCCGAAGTGGTCAGAATGAGAGTAGGAATTCTCCATTCTCATTCCTTCTCTAACACACAGGGTGTAGTGCCGAAGTTGAAACAGACAGCATAACAGCTCCAAGTTGTACAATACTCTAGTGTCGTGCGAAACTCCAACTCCGCAGGGGAAAAGAGAGAAAAATCTCTAAAGGAAGCCTAAAGAGAAGCGCCAAATGGAAGATTAATAATCGAAATGAAGTTTCGATTAATTAATCAAAAGGGAGGAACATGCTAATAATTTTCCAAAATGAATTGAAAAATTATTAAAGCAAAGGGTGCATTATTGATTATACAAGATTAAGCTTATTCTTTGAAGAACAAACTTAATACAAACATGAATGAGAATGCAAAAAAGTGCCAAATGACAATCCAAAATGAAACACAAATCATGTCATTATGTGGATGAAATGTGCAAGAATGACCATGTTCATGTAATGTCGAGAATGAGCATAATTATGGAATCGAATGAACGAGCATCGGAAAATTCACAATCATGCTTTAAACTAAAGTGAAACAACATCTAAAACATCCATAAAAATCAATCATATCAATCCATGGAAGTTATAGGAAGGAAGCATGGCAAATGAGCTTGAAAAACACTAAAAAATGGCACTCTGTTACAGTGGTAATCAGTTACTCTAAAGTGAGTAACCGGTTACTTGCTTGAGAAAAAGGTAAATCTGGTGAAATTTGTGCAGAGTAACCGGTTATCCTATATTGAGTAACCGGTTACTCAGTTAAAAAAAGCAGCGCTGGTGCAAATTTGTGAAGAGTAACCAGTTATCCTATATTGAGTAACTGGTTACCACTGTAACAGTGGCAAAAATAGCTTTTGAAAAAGCACTTAAAGCATCCAAATCACTTGTTCAAATTACCACATGCTAGGGTATAATTTTGTGCATGAAAATAAAGCTTGAAAGCAACAAATAAATAGTGGTGGAATCAATTAACACATCAAGATCTTGGATCAAGCAATTGCATAATCAATTCATACACAAAAAGCATCGAAACTACATCGCGAAAGATACGAAAACGTTCGCAACAGTAAAATGAATGAGAGCTACCAACCTACAAGCTGGAGAATTGGCTTGGTGATTGTTGCAAAGGATTCTTGATGAAGGTAATCAAAGAAAACCATAGGAATCTTGAATTATAGCCTAATCGTACCGAAACCGACCAAATTGTGACGAAATTCTGAAATACGAATTTGAACCGTAGAATCTTGAAGCAAACACTTGAGATGAATCCAAAAGCTAATAAAACTCCACTAAATCAAGTATAATTGCAAGATAATGAACGTTAAGCTCAAGAAATAATCACTTCCAAGGTGAAAAGTGATTATTCTTCAATGGTGAAGAGCTATGGTGAGGTTTGGGAAGAAAATTGAGATGAAGATGAAGAAGTTGCAGAAAAATTCAGAGAGAAAGTGAGAGAATTGAGGGTGAAATGTGTGAAATCATTGAGGCCCTTGAAAAATGATTGAAGGTTATAAAGTTTTGGTTTGGAGTGTGAGAGATTTGGAATTAGGCTAGAAGTTAGCTTTGGGGTGTTTGGAATTAGGCTAGGAATTAGTTACACTTGACTCACCGAGTCAAGTGGTTAACTCGGTTAGTTAGGAAGTTAACTCGGTAGTGAAGCACAATTTTTGTGGTCTTGAATCACGATCGCTTGGGTACTACAGTTTGATTCATTTTTTATCCTATTGAGCTGACTAAGGAAGGGAAATAGATGTCTCTAATTAACCCTTCTTGCATACTGAGTTTAAATAGCTGTCTGTTAGGTTACAGATGCTATTAAGATGTGGGCCCTTATTCGGTTTATTTTGTTTAAATTTAGAATGTCTGGAATATTTGCGAGGTTTTTTGGTAAGATGGTAGGATTTGGTGCTTTTCAATTGATATGTGAAGGTACGGGATTTTGGGTTTTTGATTAGTATGCTCGCTAAGATTTTGCAATCTTATGCCTATGTATTCCCGTTGGGGAGAATGTATCTTCTATAAAGCCTAAGATGGAGGCTGAAATGGTTTGACTCAACAAGAGAGTACTTTTATCTGTCCTGTATAAAGCCCAAGATGGAGGCTAAAAAAGGGTTGACTCAACAAGAGAGTCTGAAGGTTGATTGACTCAACAAGAGAGTCTGAAGGTTGATTGACTCAACAAGAGAGACTTTTATACTCAACAATAGAGTGATTGGCTGTCTCGTACGAAGCCCGAGATTGAGGCTAAAAGGAGATTGACTCAACAAGAGAGTCTTTTATACTCAACAAGAGAGTGGTTTTCTGTCTCGTACGAAGCCCGAGATGGAGGCTAAAAGGAGGTTGACTCAACAAGAGAGTCTTTTATACTCAACAAGAGAGTGTTTTTCTGTCTCGTACGAAGCCCGAGATGGAGGCTAAAAGGAGGTTGACTCAACAAGAGAGTCTTTTATACTCAACAAGAGAGTGTTTTTCTGTCTGGTACAAAGCTTGAGATGGAGGCTAAAAGGAGGTTGACTCAACAAGAGAGTCTTTTATACTCAACAAGAGAGTGATTTATATGTCTTGTACAAAGCCCAAGACAAAGGCTAAAAAAGGGTTTGACTCAACAAGAGAGTCTTTTATACTCAACAAGAGAGTGGGTGTTTATGTCTTGTACAAAACCCGAGACGGAGGCTAAGAGTGGTTTGACTCAACAAGAGAGTCCTTTATACTCAACAAGAGAGTGTTTTTCTATCTCATACGAAGCCCTAGATGGAGGCTAAAAAGGGGATTGACTCAACAAGAGAGTCTTTTATACTCAACAAGAGAGTGTTTTTCTATCTTGTACGAAGCCCGAGATGGAGGCTAAAAAGGGGATTGACTCAACAAGAGAGTCTTTTATACTCAACAAGAAAGTGTTTTTCTATCTTGTACGAAGCCCGAGATGGAGGCTAAAAAGGGGATTGACTCAATAAGAGAGTCTTTTATACTCAACAAGAAAGTGTTTTTCTATCTCGTACGATGCCCGAGATGGTGGCTAAAAGGGAGGTGACTCAACAAGAAAGTCTGAAAAGGTTAGCTCCACTGGGGAGCATTATTTGTACAAAGCCCAAGAGGAGGCTACCTTACCGCTGTGGATTCTGGAGATCCTGAAGCGGGTCCAAGTGTGGGGAACTCTCATGAGAGAAACCGGGGTTTCTTCCTATGTTTGAAAGTAACTTGAGAATGTCTTTGAGACTCAAGGGTCTTAGACTGTCCGAGTCTAGAGTTTTATCTTTTGTACAATGCCCAAGAGGAGGCGCGGGTATTCAGGGATGAATATCAACCCTACAACGGCCAAAGTTTTGACGCTGGAAAGACTGCTCTTAGCAAAGGATGACTAAGTTCTGTCTTATACCTTTAAGAGGTCATCAGGGTCCTTGTATTAAGCCCTAGAGAAGGCATGATAACTTCTAAGAAGCCGAAAGGTCCTTGTACAACGCCCAAGAGGAGGCGCAAATGCTTTTAGGAAGCTTGTGGGTCCCCAAACCAAGAGAAGTTCAAGACATGCTATTCACCGAGAATAGATCAAGCTAGGAAAGTTCAAGGATTTGGAAGAAACTCAAGAGATGCCATTCACGAAGAAAAGATCATCTCTGGGGAGTTAGAGTTTCTTTGACAATTTCTTAGAGTGATAGTCTGAGAAAGGATTCACCGAGAATGATGCCTTTCTCTTTGTTCCATATTGTTTAACCCCAAGAGGAGGGAAGACTGTGTCTGGTAATTCTATGAGGGATCTAGTTTTGTTTGTATTTAAGAGTGACCAACAAGGCTTTACCTAGTGCTAGACTTAGTTGCCGGGGAAAACTCTAAATAACTATACTAGTATTACACAGTGGATATGTGACAAGTATATAAAGGATGTGAAATAAGACTTACAGTAAAACAACCCCAAAATACAGTTATATACATATGAAAGCGATAAATGAAAGCGGATAAACACTTACCCGTTGTAGAGCTTCCATGCTGTTTTGTTAGTTGTTCAACAAAGAAAGCTTTGATAACAATATCATATTCAAAATCAAAGGTGAGAGTGCTTTGAAAAGTTTGTTGGGGCTTACAGCTCAAGGAGAAGCCTAAGGTTTTAACAATGATCGCACTGCTGTTTTGAAAACTGTGCAAAGGGACTTATGCAATATGTGAGGCCTACAAAGTTTTATGTACAAGGGGATTGGGTCTTACACTCTATTAGAGGCCCAAAGAGTTATTTTTGTACAAGAAATGGCACTTACAACTCAAGGAGAGGTCCAAATGATTTGTTTTTGAAAAATTTGGGGGGCTTACAGCTTAAGGAGAGGCCCAAGTGATTATTTGTTCGAAAACTGGCGATCGCGCCGAGGTTTGAAAACACAGTGGGTCTTATACGATGACCGAGGCATAAAAGGTGGTGTATTTTCAAAGGGGTTGGGTCTTACACTCTATTAGAGGCCCAAAAGTGTTTAAAAAAGATTTGTGAGGGTGAAAATCAAAGAAACCCTAATTTTGTTTTCCTTTAAAAGTAAATATTTAAAGAAAATCAATTAGAATGATAAAAATACCAAATAAGTTTGAATAAACCACTTGTGATTTTTACTTAAGGTTTGAAAAATGAGGTTTTAGTCACAAGACAATTTAGAACTCATTTGGTTTTTATTTTCAAAATAAACATTCACTTTTAAATGTTTAAAAATAATTAAAAATGAATTTATTCACAAAAATACTAATTATATTAAATAACTAATATAAATTTGATTTTTTTTAGGAATAAAATATTTCAACATTTTTGTGATTTTTTGCAAAAAGAACCAATAAAAAATAATTAAAATTGAGGAAGTTATTAATTTTTCAAATCATTAAAAATAATATGAAAAATAATAAAAAATTGAAAAAACCATTAAAAAGGGGTCTGGGGCGAGGGGGGTTCGAACCCCATACCTCTTGCGTGCAGCATGCGCGTCTTACCACTGGGGTGGTGATACATCCGTGTATCAAACCTCAACCATAAATATACAAGACTTGCCTTGTTCTTGGCCTGGCTAAGGCAAGGCAAGGCAAGGTTTTTGGTCAGAAACGTGAAGGTCATAACTTCTTCATTTCTCCATGGATGGAAACAAAATTTATATGCATCTGGCCTAGAATTTCACAAGGAATCCAATGGTGGTGGTGGTTTTTCCAAAAAAATCAATCCTCCTCAAAACCCGATAGTGGTTTTGAAATAGGTCATGGTTTGCATTTTCTGTGCTATCCCTTGTTATAGGCATGAATTACATGATGAATTGGTTTAAACATAACACATATAACATGTATGAGATGTGCATGATCAGTGGACCTCAAAGCAATGCATATTTCAAAGAGTTCAAGTTGAGATGCTTACCTCTTTAGGAGCTTTTTGGGCAATCTGTCAAGTGCCTTGTTCCAGAAATGTTTTGATGCTTTTAACACTCTCAAATGATCCCTTGGAAGCTTTTAGGATGATTGGAACCAGCTGGAAACCTCAGGAATGGAAACTGGCACTTTCTTGCAAAAGGGGCAAAAGTGGCCAAAATAGCAACTCTCTCAAATGGTGTTCCAGATGTGTGAAACCATTTGGGACAGTTCAAGGATGATATTTGGAGTGTGTTTGAGGTTTTATCTGGTTTGGAAAATGACTGAATCAAGACATGGCTTGAAAAATGCAAAAGGCCCCATTTTGAGGTTTTGAGAGGGGACTTTTTGATTTTGGTGTTACAGGTCATTTGTGAGAGTTCGGATCACTTCTATATGATGTTTATGAGGTGTGTGTGTGTGATTGGTTTGGTTGGAATGGCTCCCAAACTCAAAACCCGATAGTGACTTGCTTTGGAAGGAAAATTTGGAAGTGAGAAGGTGATTTTGAGGAAAACATTTGTTTGATGGCTTTGGTGTACTCAAACTGATCACAAATGAGCTCTATTTATAGTAGAGCAAGTTTGTTTTGGCTGCAATAGTGAATGGCAACTGCAGCAGAGGTTTGGCCAATGTTGATCAATAGAAATCCAAGTCTCCTCTAGCCATTGACTAGAGGTTAGAGCACAGGCTGCTGGTTCCCTAGTTCTTGGATAAGTCTTGACTGAATTCAGTTGCAAAGGGCTCAGTCCATGCCACCTTGGTGCATCCATTAAATGCTCCAATCCAAAATTGGAGTCTTGTCCCTCTTTTAGGTATTTCTAGGTTTGGCATGCTACTTTTGGTTCCTAGGACTTGGGAGGCTGATGGATCAGTGTTTTTCCCTCCTTGGTCCCTCACTGAGGTGTTCAGATGGATAGACATGTTTGTCATTTGCACAAATTTGGCAAATCGAGTAAAATGCACAAATCTGCCTTGCCATGACAGTTTGCAGCAAGGCATATTGGCATGGTCATATCTCATGGCTCAAATGGAATTTGATGGAGTTCTTGGCCATTTTGGAAAGCTCTTATATGATACAACATATGTGTGATCATAGTTTGTTTTGATACCTTTTGGATCCAAGTGAAAAATGCCCCTACATTTGGAAAAAAGTGAAGGCAGATTCTGACTTAGTGAAAATTTCACTAAGTGTTGCAAAAAGTGACATTTCATGTTTTCAGCCATTTTGATCATTCCATAGCTTAAAATCCATGAGGAATTGGAATGAGTGGCAGTTGAAGCTTTTGTAGGGGGCCATGAGAGCTACAAATCCAGCTTTGAATGGGGAAAAATGGCCTTGTGGTTTAGGAGATATGATCCTCCAAAGTTGGTACCCTAGCCACTTTGTTTCATAACTTAGAAAATTTCTAATTTTTTATGGTTACCCCTTTTACAAATTATCCCACTTTTCTTGATTTTTCTTGATGAATGATGATTCAAATCACACATTAACATCATTTTAGGGTCATAGAACCATAATTGTGAAAAATCTCAAAAAGTCAAAGTTAACTTTTGTGCACAATTGACTTTTTATCAGATGAATTCCAAAATGTGCGATCCTCTATGAAATCAAGTCCTTGACCTAAATCAAACTTGATGGATTGATTTCATAGGTGTTATAGGGTGTATTGAATCATGTCCCAAGGTTTGGGAGCATGTCTTGGTCAAAAGTCAAAGGCACAATTGACTTTTTCTTCCAAAACCCTAATTGTGGTTCTGATGAACTTGAAACTTGTTGATCAAGCTTCTTGGATCAATCCATTGTTGCAAATGGATCAATGTAGTGTATTGGAGACCCTCAAATTATGTCTTGAGGTCTTGGCTCATGTTTTGTCCCAAAAGTCAACTTAGGGGTGAATTAGGTCAAGAAACCCTAATTCCTGATTTTTGATGAATGCTTCCCCTGAGGCTAAATTGACTTGATGATGGGGTTCATGATGTACCTTGGAGCATCTTAGGTTGTGCTTTGAAGCATTGGCTCAAGCCCAGAGGAAAATTTCCATCTGGAGGCCCTGGTCGACCAAAACCCAAATTTTGTGACACTGGCGATCTTGAGGCTTGATCCCCTCAGAATGCTGCAACCTTGTGCTTGATTCTTGATATGGGAGTCCTCTTGATCCATTGTGGATGTTTGAGAGGTTAGACAAGTTGAAGATCATGTCATTCCTTGATGGATCCTTTGTCTAAGAGCTCTGAGAGGGCTTAAAACCCTAAGTCTGATTGTAGTAGATGCTCACTCATCTTTGGGGAGACTAATGAGGTATGATGGTCCATCCATATTGTGATGATGATTTGCACAATGATGGGAAATCTTAGTGGTCAAAATTTGGGGTATAACAGGTAGCAATCCCAATGTAAGCTTTAAATCAAAGGTTGACATGCTTGGAAATCAAGGAACATGGTGCACATAATTTAAAGTGAGGCATTGTAATAAATGTAAGTGGGGTGTCTTGAATAGTCTTGAAATGTCTAGAGATGTCTAGAATGTTCCACACACTACTAGAATCAAGTAGAATCCCAAAATGTGGAGGAAAAGTTGCTGTCATGAAAAAAGCAGCAGAAATTGCAAATTTGTGCAGAGTAACCGGTTATCCTATATTGAGTAACCGGTTACTCTAGGCAAAATTTGCCCATATTGCTTAGGAACAAGTGTTGAATCCCAGGTTTCGATTTTCCACCTCTTGTTTTGTTAAATAGGCATAGAAACCCTTGTTTTGTGCTTGTTTTGATGATGTGATGACCATGTGAATATTTGATTAATCGGGCCAAAAAACCTAAAAATCCTGCAACAAGAAACATATAGAGAAAATTACGCATGCGTATGCCAGCGACGCGAATGCACATGCTTATGCAAAAGGCAAAAGAGGGAGGTCAAATTCGGGTTACGACTGCTGCCCCTATTTAATCCTCTTGGTCATGAATGTACGCATTGCGCTAGCTTTTCGATGATTCGAGGTAAAAGGGGATTAAATAAAAGAGTAGCTCAAAAATTTGACCGACGACGACAAAAGAAGAGTTTTGAGAGTGTTTGAAGTTTGGCTGAATATCTGCTGGGGAGACGAATCAGGCCAAAAGAAAGAGAGTATGCCATGTATGTGTTCTACATGATGCTTGATATCCTGCAATGCAAAGGTGCAGGTTAATTTATTGCGCGGTGGGTTTGGTCGAGTTTGTAGCAAAACGAACTCGACATCCTCGGTTGGGGAGAGAACCCACAAATGAAAACAGATCCTGCCGAGGAAAGGCCCCTAAATGGTGAGAACTCCACTAGGGGGAAGAAATTGAGAAGTCTCAAACTTCTAGACTATCACCACTGCTATTGCCGGGGATAAGAGAATCAGGTCAATCCTTTCATCATGACTGACTCTGCCAGGGGAATGAACCTAGAAAACTACCACTGACTCTGCTGCAGGGAATTACCAAGGTTCGGAGGATCTTCTCTGCTTGGGGAAGACGAGGAACCAAGTCGTAGTGCTGCTGGTGCGTGACAATTTTGACATGCTAGAATGATGCACGACCCGTGCTGGGGAAAAGAACAATCGTCTCCTCTCGGGGTACATCATGACAACTTTACTAGGAACCCTATGGATAAGTTAGGGAAATGGAAGGTAATCAACCTTTCCGAAGAACCACAATGGCGATTGTTGGGGAAATGATGGCTCCGCTGAGGAAACAACAACTTCTTGGTGTGAGTCGGACATTAGGCTTGCCAATGGATATTACCGAAGATTCTGCATGATTTGCCAATAAAACATGCAATGCATAATGCTTTCTCTATTGATTTAGCTTTTTATTGTTCTCAACGCTTCATAGTATTTTGTGATCACAAATAACCATTTATTTTGCAAACAAAATACTGGAATGAAAACAATTGAGAAATTGAATGATGCATTTTTATTGAGATGTGAAACATGTACATAAGATATGTACAAGGATGCAAACTCCTTGATGAGGAAGTTTGCAATAAAATTGAAAAACAAATGTAAATGGCAAAGGGAAATCATGCTTTGCATTGATTAGTAGGCCTGACAAGAATCTGAGGATTTGGCAGCTAGGATGCGGCCGGAGCGTGCACTTGCGGAGTAGTAAACTGAGAAGGATATACCAATCCCTGATTAACCATCTTGCCAGCATTCTGACCCATCTGAACACCAAACGGATAATTCAGAGGGGGTACCATTGCGGCTGAAGATGCCCCAGGGTAGAGCATTCCAGGATGAACATTCTAAATAACAGTTTAAACAGCCTGAGATGAAATCGGAACATGAATAGGAGGACCCCTATACACATGCTCTTCTTCATCAGGTGTTTCAATGTCAGCCAACCCAGGAGTCTGATGAGTCAGAACCTGAAGATTCTCATGATCATCACTCACCACTGGAGGTGGAACCGGAGTAGGCATACCCCACGGATAAGCAGTAGCATTCCCATTAGGCATGGGCATGACAAAAGGCTGATATGGTACGAAGGCACCATTATTTGCAATCTGACAAGTGTAATTCGGAGGCATGCCCCAAGGAAAAGCAGCAGACATCTTGTTCAAACCAGATTGAGAGTTCGACGGATGAACAACGGGCTGAATCACAGGCTCAACCGACACTTCAACCGTAGCAGGAGAAGGAACAACAGTAGGAGTAGCTGTAACAACAGGAGACATAGTCACAACAGGAGTGACAACAGTTGCATCGGTGATAGTTGAAGCAACAGTGGCAGCAGCAGCAGGGTTCTTCTGAGCACGAAGGAGTTCCATAATAACATCCATGTTCGTCTGAAACTAATCCATCCGACCTTGGAATTGAGCCAGAGTTTTCTTATAGACAGCGTTCTTAGCTTCGAAGTCATCCATGATTCTGGATTTGCTTGAGCGAGTGAAATACCGATGTCGAGTCGTCGTCTTGCTACAAGCGGAGACGGACAAGGTAAGCAAAGGTTTCCCGGACGAAGGGACGTGCATATGTGTGCAAATGAATGTATGATATGCATTCAAAAAATAAAGTTTTAATGCATATGCAAAAATTAATTTGCATGATGAAATGATATGCAACACAAGAACAAGAAGCCAACACTGTCTAAACAGTCAAATCAGAACAATCCAGATATCTGCATATAATTCTGTGTCGGTGGAAAATATGATGTGTGTGAGAGAACAAAGGTATGAAGTGGCTTGGTTTCCTACAAAAACTCATATCCCCCTCACAGGTGTGATCTAGACACAACAAGGTGACTAAGCCTGGCACAGGGTCACTCATCCCCTACCCGAAGTGGTCAGAATGAGAGTAGGAATTCTTAATTCTCATTCCTTCCCTAACACACAGGGAATAGTGCAGAAGTTGAAACAGACAGCATAGCAGCTCCAAGTTGTACAGTGCTCCAGTTTCGTGCGGAACTCCAACTCCGCATGGGAAAAGAGAGAGAAATCTCTAAAGGAAGCCTAAAGAGAAGCGCCAAAGGGAAGATTAATAATCAAAATGAAGTTTCGATTAATTAATCAAAAGGGAGGAATATGCTAATAATTTTCCAAAATGAATTGAAAAATTATTAAAGCAAAGGGTGCATTATTGATTATACAAGATTAAGCTTATTCTTTGAAGAACAAACTTAATACAAACATGAACGAGAGTGCAAAATAGTGCCAAATGATAATCCAAAATGCAACACAAATCATGTAATTATGTGGATGAAATGTGCAAGAATGATCATGTTCATGTAATGTCGAGAATGAGCATAATTATGGAATAGAAAGATCGAGCATCGGAAAATTCACAATCTTGCTTTAAACTGAAGTGAAACAACACCTAAAACATCCATAAAAATCAATCATATCAATCCATGGAAGTAAGAGGAAGAAAGCATGGAAAATGAGCTTGAAAAACACTAAAAAATGACACTCTGTTACAGTGGTAATCGGTTACTCTAAAGTGAGTAACCGGTTACTTGCTTGAAAAAAAGGTAAATCTGGTGAAATTTGTGCAGAGTAACCGGTTATCCTATATTGAGTAACCGGTTACTCAGTTTAAAAAAGCAGTGCTGGTGCAAATTTGTGAAGAGTAACCGGTTATCCTATATTGAGTAACCGGTTACCACTGTAACAGTGGCAAAAATAGCTTTTGGAAAAGCACTTAAAGCATCCAAATCACTTGTCCAAATTACCACATGCTAGGGTATGATTTTGTGCATGAAAATCAAGCTTAAAAATAGCAAATAAAAAGTGATGGAATCAATTAACACTTCAAGATCATGGATCAAGCAATGGCATAATCAATTCATACACAAAAAGCATCGAAACTACATCGCGAATGATACGAAAACATTCGCAATAGTAAAATGAATGAGAGCTACCAACCTACAAGCCGAAGAATTGGCTTGGTGATTATTGCAAAGGATTCTTTATGAAGATAATCAAAGAAAACCAGAGGAGTTTTCAATTATAGCCGAATCGTACCGAAACCGAGCAAATTGCAACGAAATTCCAAAATACGAATTGGAACCGTAGAATCTTGATGCAAACACTCGAGATGAATCCAAAAGCTAATAAAACTCTAGTAAAGTGATTATTCTTTAATGGTGAAGAGCTATGGTGAGGTTTGGGAAGAAAATTGAGATGAAGATGAAGAAGTTGTAGAAAAATTCAGAGAGAAAGTGAGAGAATTGAGTGTGAAATATGTGAAATGGTTAAGGCCCTTGAAAAATGATTGAAGGTTTGTTTATATAGAGTTTTGGTTTGGAGTGTGAGAGGTTTAGAATTAGGCTTGGAGCTAGCTTTGGGTGGTTTGGAATTAGGTTAGGAGTTAGTTACACTTGACTCACCGAGTCAAGCGGTTAACTCGGTTAGTTAGGAAGTTAACTCGGTAGCAATCCCATGTAAGCTTCAAATCAAAGGTTGACATCCTTGGAAATCAAGGAACATGGTGCACTTAATTTAAAGTTAGGCATTGGAATAAATGCAAGTGGGGTGTCTTGAATAGTCTTGAAATGTCTAGAGATGTCTATAATGTTCCACACACTGCTAGAATCAAGTAGAATCCCAAAATGTGGAGGAAAAGTTACTGTCATTAAAAAATCAGCAGAAATTGTAAATCTGTGCAGAGTAACCGGTTATCCTATATTGAGTAACTGGTTATTCTAGGCAAAATTTGCCCAGATTGCTTAGGAACAAGTGTTGAATCCCCGGTTTCGATTTTCCACCTCTTGTTTTGATAAATAGGAATAGAAACCCTTGTTTTGTGCTTGTTTTGATGATGTGATGACCTTGTGAAGATTCGATTAATCGGGCCAAAAAACTGAAAATTCTGCAACAAAAAACATATAGAGAAAAGTGCGAATGTGTATGCTAGCGATGCGAATGCACATGCTTATACAAAAGGCAAAAGGGGGAGGTCAAATTCAGGTTACGACACGTAGGTAGATCATTGTCATTTGACTCTTGTTGAGTCGGTTCTTCTTAATGCTTCGGTTGATCATTAATCTTTTCTTTGGAAGTATCTTCTTTAGGAAAATCTATAATATCATCATCATCATCACACAAAACAATTTCCTCCTTGGAGGGGTTAGATTCATCAAAAGAGACGTGCATAGATTATTCAATAGTTAAAGTTTGTTTATTAAAAATTCTATAAACTTTACTATTAAGAGAATAAACAAGAAAAATACCTTCGTCCGATTTTTCATCGAACTTACCAAGATTGTCTTTGTCATTATTTAAGACAAAGAACTTGGATCCAAATATGTCAAAGTAAGCAATGTTTGGTTTCCTCCCTTTGAAAAGTTCATAAGGAGTTTTCTTAAGGATAGGTCTAATATTTACTCTATTACTTACAAAACATGTCGTGCTTACCGAATCCACCCAAAAATACTTTGGAAGGTTTGAATCGCTAAGCATTATCCTTGAAAGTTCCACCAATGACCTATTCTTTCTTTCTACAACACCATTTTGTTGAGGAATCCTTGGTGTCGAGAAGTTGTGAGAGATTCCATGTTCTTCGAAAAATTCTTCGAAAGGAGCATTTTGAAATTCTCCACCATGATCGTTTCTTATGGAGGCAGTTGTTAGTGACTTCTCAGTTTGGATTTGCTTCACATATTTCTTGAATGCCTTGAATGCATCACTTTTCTGCATAAAAAGAATGTCCAAGTATATCTAGAGAAATTGTAAACAATAACTAAAGCATATACATTACCTCCGAAGCTTCTTGTTCTTGATGGACCAAATAAGTCCATATGCAACAATTGTAGTGGCCTTGAAGTGGACACCACATTCTTAGATTTGAAAGTTGAATTGGTTTGTTTTCCCTTTTGACATGCATCACATAACTTATCTTTGACAAATTTTATCTTTGGCAATCCAATGACTAGATCTTGCTTGACTAGTTTATTCAAATGTTCCATATGAATGTGACCAATCCTTTTGTGCCATAGCCATGAATCATTGTTGTTCGCCATGAGACATTTTACCTTCAAAGACAAGTCATCAAGGGAAATTATAAATATATTGTTAATTCTTTTACCTTTGAGTTTTACCTCACGTGTGACTTCATCTTCTATCAAGCATTCATCCTTGGTGAACTTGATCTTGAAGCCTTTGTCACAAAGTTGGCTTATACTTAGAAGATTGTGCTTTAGTCCTTCAACATAAAGTACATCTTCAATGGATGTGAAAGGTGGTGCTCCAACTTTGCCTATGCCAAGAATCTTTCCTTTGTTGTTATCTCCATAAGTAACATAACCCTTAGCCTTAAGCACTAGATTTGTAAATTTGTCAATGTCTCCCGTCATATGCTTTGAACAACCACTATCTAAAAACCATAAATTTGAAGTGGTCTTCAAGCATACCTACAAAAATAATTAAGTTTTATTAGGTACCCAAATTGCCTTGGGTCCTTCATAATTAGTACCTTTCTCTACCCACACATAATGCCTACTTGCAACACTAAAGTTTCTAACATAGCAAACATTAGGTGTATGGCCAACAATACCACAATAAAAACAAGTAGGAACAAAATTGTTTTTATATCTTGGAACATAAGATTTCTTTTTCACAAATGTTTTCTTTTTAGGATAAGGATGCACATTCTTTGGTTTGTTCACTTTCTCTTTGGAAGATTGGTCACTAGCCTTAACAAAAATAGTTTTACTAGAACTTGGTTTTGAAAACTTTGAATAACCAAGTCCACTTTTATTATTTGAATATCTTTGTTGACTAAGGACCGCTTCTAACCCAATTTGTCCTTTCTCATATCTTTCAAGGACTCTTTTTAATTGAACAATTTGGAAAGAAAGTGATTCACAATTTTTACATACCAACTCTTGTTTTTCTTCACTAATTTTCCTTTGTTTCTCATCTTTGGCTCATTTTTCCCTAATATCAAATTTTTCTTCTAAAGATATAATATGTTTCTTTTGTGAAGATATTGTTGTATACAACACTTTACATTCATTTAAGAGTTCATTTATGGCATCTTGTGCATCATTATTATAAAGATAAAATTCATTACTAACCTCATCATTTTCATCATCGAAATTGTGTTTAGCCATTAGTGCCAAATTTGCGCTTCCGTCGCTCTCCGAATCGAATGATGAACTTATGTCATTGTCGTCCCATGCAATATATGCCTTTTTATTCTTTGTTTCCTTCTTGCCTTTGAATCCACCTTTCTTGGAAAGTTTTGGACAATCGGGCTTTATATGACCTTGCTTACAACATTCATAACATGTAACATCTTGTGTTGAAGTGGAAGCCTCCTTTTTTTTTTGATGTGTTTCTTTCTTTTAGCCTAATTAAAGGACTTGTCATTTTTACCAAGAAATTTACCGAGTCTTTTTACTAGGAGCATAAAATTTTCATGTTCCTCCGGTGAATCATCATCTTGATCATTTTTTAAATCTACTTTCAATGCGATACCCTTAGATTTCTTTTCTTGATGTTCATGTTTTTCAAGTTGTCCAAGTTCTAATTCATGTTCTTGGGGTTTTCCAAATAATGATGCGGAAGTCATGGTAGAAGTACTTTTCTTTTTCGATATTGCTGTAACTTTTGGTTGTCATTTTCTAGTCAAGGATCTAAGAACTTTGAGATTTAATTCATCATTAGAAAATGTCTTGCCAAGTGCAATCAAGTGATTAGTCAAATGTACGAATATTTTCTGTAAAGGTTAATCGATTAACTAGTGTTAAAAAGTGAAAAATACTTTAAAACAAAGTATGAAAAGGAATGGTTTTCATAATCAAATATTTTGATGATTCTTGCTAAATATGATTGATGATATGAACACTTGTATATTCAAAGTTAAGTTGAGTTCATATACCTTTTAGATCATGATCAATCTTTTGAATAACTTCAAGACTTTTTGATATATTTGATACTTGAATCTTGATGCTTGACTTGAATCATTCCTTTTTTATCTTCAATAGGTTGTATAATGTTGTTGTCTTCATCAAAACACATTTGAGAAGCTTGATTCTTCACTTATGTCATTGGTAAGAAGTATTGACTAATCATTGTTGATAACTACACTAGATGGACATGGGTGAATTTTCTTAGACACAAGGATAAGTCACCTTATGTGTTTTCTACCTTCGGCTCCCAGATGTAAAATGAGAAGGATCTCAGGATTGTAAAAGGCAGAAGTGATCATGGTGGTGAATTCAAAAACAAAGATTTTGAGAAACTCTTTGATGAGAATGGTATTTCCCATGATTTCTCATGCCCTAGAACTCCACTAAAGAATGGAGCTGTAGAGAGGGAGAATAGGACTTTGCAAGAGATGGAAAAGACCATGATCAACGAAACTAATGTGGCTTAGCACATTTGGGCACAGGAAGTTAACACAATGTGTTATATTCAGAATAGGATCTCTATAAGACCTATTCTGGGTAAGACTCCCTATGAATTGTGGAAGAATATAATGCCCAACATTTCTTATTTTCATCCTTTTGAATGTTCTTATTTTATGTTGAACACTAAAGAGAATCTGAGCAAGTTTGATTCTAAGGCACCAAAGTACATTATGCTAGGATACTCTGAACGCTTAAAATGCTATAGAGTAAATAATGTCGAGACAAAAATTGTTGAAGAATCAATTCATGTCAGATTCGATGATAAACTTGACTCTGAAAAGTCAAAGCTAGTTGAGAAATTTGAAGATATGGATATCACTTACTCAGGTTCTAAAGGAAAGACTTTAGAAGCCAAAGAAGATGAAGCCAAAGACTCTGAAGCTCCTCAACCAGAAGCTGTCAAAGCTCAGACTCCCCTGAGAAGGAACAGACAAAGATCTTCACATTCTTAAGAATTGATTCTAGGAGACAAGTTTGAACCTATCAGAACCAGATCCTCATTCAAGCCTTCTGAAGAAACGCTTCTGGGTATAGTGTCTTTAATAGAGCCTACGTCAATTAATGAATGCTTCTTGTCGCAACGCGAAAAATAACTGGCGGAAAAACAGAGTTTCCACGAATGTTATTTATCCCGACAGGGAAAGGAAACGATCGAAGAAACCTCAAAAGGGAAAGAGCATGGTATCGCAACCAAATCCTGGATTCGGGAGTCGATTACGTGAGAGGAAGGTATTAGCACCCCTCGTGTCCGTTGTACTCAACGGGATCTACTCTTGTTGTTCTAATCAAAGGGTGTGTTTGTCTAAAGCCTACTTGCTAACAGAAATAATAAGGAAAGAAAACAAAAGGAGACTCAATAGGACTTCGCCGTCCTATGCCTACGTATTCCCTTGTGCAATGGGAAAGTCAGAGCCAACGTAGTTCAGAGGACTACGGGGAAAAAGGGAAGGTTGCTCACCAAGAATTCGCCGTCTTGTGCCTACGTATCCTCATTCGGGCGAGAGTGAGGAAATAAAAGTGTTCGTAGTTCGGCCTACTACGGGTTGTTAAGTGCCTTTTATAAGCGATGCTAAGTTCGCATTCCAGCTGTTAGTGACGAGGCCGGTTTGTAGTAGAATGGAAACAACGTGCCCTTTCTAAAAAGATTTGAAAGAGAATCCCGAAGGAAAAAATGATTTGCATTTATTCAAAGATTTTAACATAAGTGAATTGAATTTATTTGAGATTCGTATTGCACTAAAGTCTATGACATAGGAGCGAATGCTTCGAAAGATCGCCCCCAAACGGGACATGTGCTAAACACTCTAGAAGAAGTAAGGAGAGACTCCCCACTCATTATTTCCCATATACTTAAGGCTCGTGGCGTACAACAGTCATCGTAATTATTACGTGTTTTGATTTTTGTTTAAGAGGAGAAGAAAAAGACTCAAAGGACAAAAGAAAAATCTAAGGGAAACTCTCCTAGATGTTATCATGCAAAGTGGTCCTATAGTTGGGATGCGAAAGGAATCTCTATCCTAATGTTAGCATGCAAAAGATGGACCTAAGGTTGAGGTTGAAAGGGGTCTAACCTAATGTTGTCATGCAAAAGATTAGCACCTAATGTCTATCCTACTCCAAACTTAATCAAAAATTAAGTTGGACTAGGAGGGCTTAAGGGAACATGCAAAAGCAAACCAAAACAAAGAAAATAAACCAAAAACAGCAGTAACAATAGCGCTTCATCTCAGAACAACCATAATATCCAGCAACAACATAACACAACATTTAACAGCATGCAATTCCAGAACAGAACAGGTGTAAAAACCAGCAAAATAGAAAGAATACATTTCGTAGCACATACTCAACACAACAACAGTGTATACAGCAGCATGCAAAGCATCAAATAGGCATCAAGCATAGATCAACATATGACATCACAACATCAAGTTAAGCATGCATCAAAGATTAAACAATCAACAATGAACATGTCGAACAACCAAGCATAAACATGTGTCAAAAGAATTGAATAAAAACATGCTTCCACAAATAATCATCTCAAACGAACACGCACTTGTGGAATCGAAAGCAAACATAAGCATGTATCATGAATTAAGCACAATAAGCATCAAGAGCAAGCAATCAAGTATGAACAAATAAACAACATGAAGAATGTATCAAGAATGCAACACAATTAGTCATGAACATGCATCATGAAAATCAATGTGTCGCGTGTCGAAGAATCACATACATGCTGCAAAATGGAGTGAAATATCACAAGAAAATTCAACAAAAACGTATCATACAAAGCCACGAGGTTTAGAAGTGGAAAGGAATCAAAACAAGCTTGAAAAAGGTACAAAAGTCACTTTCAGCATCAGTGTTAATCGATTAACCACTTTTGCCTTGAAATGGTTAATCGATTAACCCTTTGAAAATCGGCAAAAACACGTAAAAATGAACTGTTAATCAATTAACCAAATTTGCCTTGAAAATGGTTAATCGATTAACCCTGTAATAGATGCTGAAAACTATCAATTCAAAAGCACTTTTAGCAACAAATCACTTCTCCAATCATCCACATGTTAAGGCATGCAATTGTACACGAAAATTACATCAAATAGCAACAATCAAACACTAATTGAATCCATCAAACATCAAGATCAACAATTAAATTAATCAATGGATCAATTCACATAAAAAATCAATGGATCTACATTGTGAAATGCAAAATTAAGCAAAATCAAAGCTAGATCTAAGAAATACCAACCTACAAAGCTGAGACTTTCTTTGGTAAGTGTTGTAAAGTGAAATTTATAGATCAAACACAAAAAATCCAAGATACAATGAATTCCTAACAAGAAAAGTTGAAGATCAAAGCAATTATCCAAAAATAATCCAAAAGCTCTTCAAGAAGTGATTACAAAACTTAATCAAGATCCAAATAAGCTTTAACTTCACAATTGAACAATGGATGATGATGTAATGGAGGTTTAGCTCAAGAATTCACAAATTGCAATGTACAATTTGTGAAGCTTTTTTGGTTATCCCGATCCATCAAGCAGTACTAAAATATACGGTAGTGTTTTCCCAAAGAAAAAATAGCAAGATATTGGTAATATCTCTCTCGGAAAGCAAAGGCGAAGGTATCAACCAGTAGCAGCGGTAACTCCCGCTATCAACCCTGTGTCGGCTCCATTGTATCAACCTCAGGTTGCTCAGAGCCAACCAAATCAACAACAGTTTCAGCAAAGGCAGCAATAACCTATTCAGCAGACTCGTCCACAGTACAATAATAACAATCGTATCACACGACCACCAGGGTTCGATCCTATACCGATGTTGTACGCAGAACTGTTTCCACTCTTACAGGTCAAGGGGCACGTCCAAACTAGGTCTCATCTTACACTACCGGAAAATCTTCCTTTTTGGTTCAAAGCGGATCAAACTTGCCCTTATCATCAAGGAGTGCCGGGGCACAACATTGAAAATTGTCTCAGCTACAAATATGATGTGCAGAAGCTTGTCAGGAACGAGGTCCTATCTTTTAAAGATACTAATCCAAATGTTCAGACGAACCTGTTGCCTCAACACGAGAAGACTGCAGTAAATTTGATAGAGGAAGAATTTAGCCGCAGTTATCAAATTCACGATGTACTCCTATTAGGAACCAATCTGGTCAGGATGCATTGCAGACAGAGCGGGTATGGTCGTGTACCGCCTCATAATTATCACCAGTGTGATATCTGCTCAAAGAATAATCAAGGATGTTCCGAAGTGCAATTAGCTCTACAAGAACAAATGAATCTCTGATGGATTCAAGATCACCGAATTCGGGAAGTCAATATGGCTCACGCAAATCCCAACATTGTCCAGAACCACAATATTCTGACGATGAATGTCAACTTGGTGGCAATGCACTCAAGGCAAAGTCAATACCATGATCTGCTAGGACACGATTACAATTCCTGTCTGATTTGCTCAATAAGCAATCAGGGATGCTCTTTAGTACAAGAGGCCCTCCAGCATCAGATGGATCTCAGATGGATTCAGGACTATCAGGAGAAAAATAACCATCAAGTCAATATGATTCAGATCTTTGATATTCGCTTGATGAATACCACTCTGGTGGAATTACACGCTAAGCAGGTCAGGCTTGGCTTTCTGGCTTCACATGATTATCAAGACTGTAAAGTGTGTCGTAGAGACGACCAAGGATGTGCACTTGTCCAAAGAACACTTCAACACTTGTTGGACCATTGTGGCTTCCAATCTACTTGGATGAAGCTACACAACAGATCAGTATGACTGACGAGAATCCTGATAGATATCAAAGTCAGGATGTCCGCTCGATGGAAAGAGATCTAGTGAAGTTGCACTGCATACAAAGCGGACGTGGCCGGGTACCACCACATAATTATGAGCGTTGTAGAGTTTGCTCATAGAACAACCAAGGATGCTACCTTGTGCGAGCGGCTCTTCAAAATCAGTTGGACCACAAAGAGATCCGACCATGTTCAAGTTCTGGGTCGACCAACGGGATACCTGACTATCTCCCTGATCAAAGCAAAGATGTTGTCATAATCTCTAATCATGAAATGGTCAAAGATGTTTGGGCCATAATCCCTCTACTCCATGAATCAAGACTCCCTCTTGATAGTCAAAATATTCTCAACCTCGAACCAATTGAGGCCGGCTACGATGGTCAGAAAAATCAAAAGGCTCATGTGGTTATCTACCTGCCAAGACAAATACCGCACGAATTCGATAAAGCTATCTCTTACAAGTACGGTGCAACAATAATAAAAAATGGAAAGGAAACTCCATTACCCTCTGTCGTAAACATTGCTGACATCAGTCGAGTAACACAGAGTGGTTGGATCTTCAATAGAGGAGTTGGAGAACCCACCAAAGAGAAGGAACCTCAAACAGAAGTTCCCAATCAACCAGTCGGTCAATCCAGTAATCCGGAACTGGTAAAGAACAACGATGAGATGCTGAAGCTCATCCAGAAAAACGAGTACAACATTGTAGGCCAACTATTGCAAACTACTTCGAGAATCTCTGCGCTATCTCTCTTGCTCAGTTTCGAAGCTCACAGAGAAGCTTTGCAGAAATTCTTAGAGCAAGCTTTTGTAGAGCAAGATGTAACGGTAAGACAGTTTGAAAACATCATCTCCAACATCACTTCCTTCAACAACTTAGGATTCAATGATGAAGACCTTGGATACATGAGGCTGGGGTGGTCCTCACATTTTCCAAGTCACTTTCCAGGTCATGGCCATCCGGGCAGCATACAACTGTTTATTAGGAAGACCTTGGATACACGAGGTTGGGACAATCACTTCGACACTTCACCAGAAGCTGAAGTTTGTCAAGAATGACAAGTTAGTCACAGTATGCGGAGAACAGGCCTTAATAGTGAGTAAATTATCATCATTTTCCTGTGTAGAACCCGAGGAGGTCGTTGGAACTCAATTTCAAGCACTCTCGGTAAGCAATGAGAATCGGTCAGAAAGAGGGACATCAATTTCCTCATACAAAGATGCTCTCGAAGTGATCAAAAGTAACGACGTAAAGGGATGGGGACAGGTTGTCATTCCTACTGATAACAAGACTAAGAAAGGTCTTGGTTTTTCTTCAGCCTGTACTCAGACTGCCAAGAAAGATGAAAGTTTACATCCCATTCAGGACTTCTTCCACAATGGAGGCTTTCTCCACCCAGTGTCTCAACAAGTACATACCATCAATGCGGGTGACTCCTCCGATACAGATGAAGAGTGGAAGTCCAATCTCAACGAGGATGGTTATATGTCTTAGGGAGAGGCGCATACGCCATTTTTCTTTCCCACGCAGAGTCCGAGATACATACCAAGATCAGACGTCAAGATGATATACGGAGATTGTGATCCTGAGGGATGTCGTGCTCCACCAAACTCATTAGAAGACGATCTGATGAAGAACAACTTCGGCTATGACTATTTTGATCCCCTGGATGACTTGCCTGTCTGGCGGCCATACCCAGAAGACTTGGGGAAAAAGAGTCAGCACAACAATGCATATCAGCTGAGCATCATTGAAAAGAATACCTGCATCCCCACCAAATCATGGGATCATTACTTAGGGCATTCCAAAGATATCCAGCACAACGATGAATCTACAAAGATTGCTCGACAAGAGTTCATCAACTATGCTTTTCCTGAGGTCAACGTCATCGAGAAAGATGACACCTCCAGTCCCACCGAAGTATGGGATACCTTAGGACAGCCGATTGGCAAGTACGACTTCTTGGTCAAGTATACCGCTCCTGAAAGCTCTCGCATCAGGCTCGAAGACATCCAGCCAGCTGGATGGGGAGATCCGCCTGAGAGTGAAAACACTATGCAAGATACAATAGAAGAGTTCATTTACGACAACTCTGCCTGGGAGGAAGACTCTAATGATCCTGCTCCTCCAGAAATCAGCGTCATTTCTGAGGACAAACCAAGAAAGAAGGTACCAGACTTTTCGATTCACGGAGGAGTTCGCCGCCAATGGGTTGCTGTTGATGTCTCGAAAGTCGCTCATAAGTCTAAGTAATTGCCATCTTTGTTTTAAACTTTCACCCTGCCCAGGTGAAACATATGTTTTGATAGGGCTCACTTTCTGTAAATGTCCCTCTTCGCTTCGCCCAAAGCGACAGAGTTTTGTTTTATATGGTTGTAGTTTCAAGAATCGACAAAATCATAAATAAATAACGGCATTCTGTAATTTCCACAGTTATTGCTATTTTCACTTTTCGCTTTTCAGAAAATGGTAATCCTAAAACAACAAAAAATAAACAATAACAAGCATTTTTCAGAAAATACACTGCACATACTCTTGCATTTCTCTCTATCTCTTCTAAAAAACAATCATCACGTCATGCAGATTGCTTGTTTTAAACCCCATTGAAACATAGGATCCAATGCCTTCCCCAAACTGTAAAAGAAAGCTTGATAGAACTTCTCAAAGAGTTTCCAGATGTGTTTACTTGGTCCTATCAGGAAATGCCAGGGTTGGATGCCAGTATCGTGGAGCATCATTTACCGTTTAGATCAGAATGTTCGCCAGTAAAACAAAGACTGAGACGGACTCACCCGGATAGGCTATCAAAATCTAGGAGGAAGTGTAGAAACAGATCGACGCAGGTTTCCTCGCCACATCAGAATATCCTCAATGGCTAGCTAACATAGTGCCAGTTCTGAAAAAGGACGGAAAAGTTAGAATGTGTGTAGACTAAAGGGATCTGAACAAGGCCAGTCCAAAGGATGACTTTCCCTTACTGCACATAGACATGCTGGTAGATAGTACAGCAAAGTTCAAAGTCTTCTCCTTCATGGATGGATTCTCGGGCTATAATCATATCAAAATGGCGCCGAAAGACATGGAGAAAACTTCATTCATCACCCCATGGGGCACCTTTTGTTACAAGGTAATGCCGTTCAGCCTGAAGAACACTGGAGCAACCTATCAAAGGGCTATGACTACTCTGTTTCACGACATGATGCACAAAGAAATTGAAGTGTATGTCGATGACATGATTGCCAAATCTAAGACAGAAGAGGAGCATGTGACCCACCTGTCAAAGTTATTCGAGCGTCTGAGAATGTACAAACTCCGCTTAAATCCCAACAAATGCACGTTCGGTGTCCACTCGGAAAAACTTTTAAGGTTCATCGTCAGCCAAAAAGGAATTGAGGTTGATCCTGACAAGGTCAAGGCCATTCAAGAAATGCCTTCACCAAAGACTAAGAAACAAGTCAAAGGATTTTTGGGACGTCTAAATTACATTTCTAGATTTATATTCCTCATGATCGCGACATGCGCGCCAATATTCAAACTACTAAAAAAGAATCAAAGCTGCGTATGGACGGAAGATTGCCAAAAAGCCTTCGACAGTATCAAGGAGTATCTGTTGAATCCACAATCCTGTCACCTCCAATAGAGGGAAGACCACTGATCATATACTTAACAATCTTGGAAGATTCTATGGGTTGTGTACTTGGCCAACAAGACGAAACAAAAAGAAAAGAGTCTGCAATCTACTATTTGAGCAAGAAATTTACTGATTGTGAAACTTGGTATACTATGCTCGAGAAAACTTGTCGTGCTCTGGCTTGGGCAGCCAAACGTCTACGCCAGTACATGATTTGTCACACTACTTAGTTAATCTCATAAATGGATCCAATCAAGTACGTCTTTTAAAAACCTGCTCTCACGGGAAGGATTACCCATTGGCAGATGTTGTTATCAGCATACGACATCGAGTATCACCCTTAGAAAGCTGTCAAAGGAAGTATTTTAGCAGATCATTTGGGTCATCAACCGATTGACGATCCAGAATCAGTCGGATTTGACTTCCCAGACGAAGATGTCATGCACTTAAAAATGAAAGATTGTGATGAACCGCTACTCAACGAAGGGCCAGAACCAGGTTCCCAATGGGGACTAATTTTTTACGGAGCTGTAAAAAATTATGGAAATGGAATTGAGGCAATCATCATAACACCTCAGGGTACCCACATTCCTTTCACCGCCCGACTGACTTTCAAGTGTACAAACAACGAGGCCGAATACGAAGCTTGTATCAAGTGTCTCGAACAGGCAATTGACCTAAGGATAAAGAACTTGGATGTGTATGGAGTCTCAGCCTTGGTTATCAATCAGATCAAAGGAGATTGGAACACATACCAATTAGGACTGATCCTTTACAAAGATTACGTGAGAAGGTTGTTACCATTCTTCAACAGAATTGAGTTTCATCATATCCCTCGTGAAGAAAATAACATGGCTGATGAACTAGCCACTCTCTCTTCCATGATTAGTGTAGGTCAATGGAACAACATACCTAAGATTGACATAATGCGCCTATAACGGCCCGCCTACATCTTCACGATTGAAGCAGTCATAGACGACAAACCTTGGTATCACGATATCAAATGCTTCCTTCAGAAACAAGGGTACCCACCTGGGGCATTCAGAAAAGACAGGAAGACTCTCAGAAGGCTGGCTGGCATATTTCTTCCTGAGTTGTGATACATTATATAAGAGACACTTTGACATGGTCTTGCTCCGATGCGTAGATAGACCAGAAGCAAACATGCTGATGAAAGAAATTCCCGAAGGATCCTTTGGCACTCATGCCAACGGAAAAATTCTGAGAGCAGGATACTATTGGTTGACCATGGAATCCGATTGCTACAAGTACATGAGGAAGTGTCACAAGTGTCAAATATACGCAGACAAAATCCATGTACCGCCAACGCATCTCAAAGTTCTTTCTTCTCCATGGCCTTTTTCTCTATGGGGAATCGACATGATTGGCATGATAGAACCCAAGGCTTCGAACAGACATCGGTTCATCCTGGAAGCCATTGACTACTTCATCAAATGGGTCGAAGCAATATCATACACCAATGTAACCCGACAAATCGTGGTCCGATTTATCAAGAACAATTTCATCTACCGTTATGGTGTTCCAAGCCAGATCATTACTGATAATGGATCTAACTTGAACAACAAGATGATGAAAGAGTTGTGTGCTGAGTTCAAGATCGAACACCATAACACATCTCCCTACCGACCTAAGATGAATGGAGCGGTGGAAACGGCTAACAAGAATATCAAGAAGATTGTTCAGAAGATGGTTATAACCTACAAAGACTGGCACAAAATGCTTCCTTTTGCTCTTCACGGTTATCGCACATCTGTCCGCACTTCAACAGGGGAAACCCCTTTCTCTCTAGTATATGGCATGGAAGCAGTGCTCCCCATAGAAGTAGAGATCCCATCAATCTGGGTATTGATGGAAGCTAAGCTAACAGAAGCTGAATGGTGTCAAAGCAGACACGATGCGCTGAATCTTATAGAAGAAAAGTGAATAACGGCTCTATGCCACGGTCAGTTGTATCAGCAAAAAATGAAGAAGGCGTTTGACAAAAATGTTCGACCCCATGTCTTCAGGAAAGGAGACTTTGTGCTCGAAAAGATACAATTATTCTTCACTGATTCCCGGGGCAAATGGACTCCGAACTATGATGGCCCCTATGTAGTTAAGAAAGCCTTTTCAAGGGCACCTTGAGACTCGCAACCATGGATGGAGAGGAATTTGCCTACCCCACGAATGTTGATGTAGTCAAGAAATACTTCGCCTAAATAAAAAAAAAACGTCTCGGTGGATTGAAAACCCGAAAGGGCGGTCCAGACAAAAATTAGAGACATAAGCGAAAATCATCCCCGTGGATTAGAAATCTCAAAGTACAATCCAGGCAAATGTTAGGGATTCATGGCAAGTAACTACGTTTGACAAGGTTAAATCCCCAGCGGTAACACTGTTCGTCGAAAAACTTCCAGTCAAGGTCATCTTCGACAGAAGCTGAGGATGTCCAAAATTCAAAGTTGGTGGAAGGATTCCGGTTGTTATGTTTCAATGTAGCCCGTTTCCCTTTAAATTACCATTTTCTAAACTTTGTAAATACTCTATGGGATCACGCACTTAGCTGATTTCAATCCTATCAATGAAATTTGAGCCCTAGTGCTTTTGTTTGCAATTCTCATTTGTTTTAACTTTACATAATGACATTTTAACATGATCAACGATTCTTGAAATAAAACAAAAATGAATTTACTTGTCAAAATTTTTCTGCTTTTAAAATAAAGATGTCAATTCCTTTTGACTGTGAACTTCAAAAAAAGCACATCAATAGCTTCTCCAAAGGTGATTGAACCTCAAGGTGCAGAATCAAAGTACTCCTTCTAAACCAGTGAACCTGAATGAAGGATCAATTGTGTCAGATACCTTGTTTCATCTGACTTCCACGGCAGAGTTCGTATCTCTTAAGACCGAATGAACAATTCTCTCCTCTCCACAAGGACCGCCTCTCCTAAGCAAGGCAAGATTGCTATTTTGAACCAATGGTACTTTTCATCCCCAGCAGTGGTCGAGTATCTAGTAATGTTCATTCACCAGTCTGTATGTCGCGTCAATTTTGTCAGCATAAACATTCATACATCATGCATTATTGATTCATATTCATATTCATATTTCATTACTATCACTCTGGTCATATTCATCCCCAAGTGATAAAAGTCCTCTTATTAATCGAGATGTCAGTTCTTCCCTAGCCAGGAAATGTTTTGTCTGAACAATCTCTCTCCCCCAGTTTATTTCTGGATCGGAGACGGTCCTCGACCACTTTGATAACTTGAACCTCTGAAAGGCAAGGAGACATTCGACAAATGTCACTCTTCACCATCGAAGATGATATCATCGCTTTCCCGGATTAAGGAAAATCCCCAGAGAAAGCCTCTCAACCGAAGACTCTCAGCAACAATTGGTTTTTCTCCCAAGGAAGTTGATGTTAAGAAGTCCTAAGCACCTCAAAATTGGATCAAATCACATGGCGTTTCTCCGAGAAGATCTCGAAGAAAAGTATGATGAAATATCCCCAAGCAAAAAGAAGTCTCTCAAGAGACTCATTTCCCCAGTAGAGTCAACAAATGGCATCTCCAACAGAGAAGTTTGCACACCTCTATAGCTCAGACAGATGGGTACCCCCAGCAAGTCTGACATCAAATCTTTTTCCATGAAATGGCGTCTCCCCAGTAAAACTCGGCGAGAAGTTTGATGAAGATCGCTACAAATAGTGTCCCTTGCCAAGGAAGAAACTCGACAAGAAGAAACTAAGACCAGTTCCTTGGCTGAAAACCAGGATCGAGGGGAAGTTTTTACCTTTTCTAAGTGACGTTACTTAGAAAAAGAAGATGGATGAGAAAACCACTGCTATTCATAACCACCGTCAAAATTTCGAGTATTCCGATATTTAATCCTTTTGCACCCTGAATGTCCGAATATCTTCGCCATTCACACCTTTAGGTCCAAGAAGATTAAATAGGGGCATCTGTCATACCCCAAAATTTGACCACAAAGATTTCCCATCATTGTACAAATCATCACCATAATATGGATGTACCTTCATGCCTCATCAATCTCCTGAAGGATAGTTGAGCTATCACTACAACCAAGAATTAGGGTTTCAAGCCCTCTCAGAGCACTTAGACAAAGGATAAATCAAGAAATGACATGATATTCAACTTGTCTAACCTCTTAAACACCCACAAAGGATCAAGAGGCCTCCCATATCAAGAATCAAGCACAAAGTTGAAACATTCTAAGTGGATCAAGCCTCGAGATCGCCAGTGTCACCAAATTAAGGTTTTGGTCGACCAAGGCCTCCAGATGAAAGTTTTCATCTGAGCATGAGCCAATGCTTCAAAGCACAACCCAAGATATTCCAAGGGACCTCATGGACCCAACCATCAACTCAAATTAGCCTCAGGGGATGCATTCATAAAAATTAGGAATTAGGGTTTCTTGACCTAATTCACTCGTAAGTTGACTTTTGGAGCAAAGCATGAGCCAAGACCTCAAGACATGTTTTGAGGGCCTAAAATACACTACATTGATCCATTTGCAATAATGGATTGACCCAAGAAGCTTGGTTCACAACATTAAATTTCATCTAGACCACAATTAGGGTTTTGAAGGAAAAGTCAACCGTACCTTAGACTTTTGACCAAGACATGCTCCCAAACCTTGGGACATGATTCAATACAACCTATAACACCTATGAAATCCATTCATTAGGTTTGAATTAGGTAAAGGACTTGATTTCACAAAGGATCGCATAGTTTGGATTTCATTTGACAAAAAGTCAACTGTGCACAAAATCAAGTTTGACTTTTTGAAAATTTTCACAAATATGGTTCTCCTAAGTCAAAAATAATGTTAATGTATGGTATTGATCATCATTCATTAAGAAAAATCAAGAAAAGTGAGGTTTCTTGCAAAAGGGGCAACCTTAGAAAACTTAAATTTTTCTAAGTTATGGAACAAAATGGCTTTGGTACCAACTTTGCAAGGTCATAACTCCCAAACCCTAAAGCCTTTTTCTCCTATTCAAAGCTCAAATGGAAGTCCATCTGACATACTTTAAAAGTGTCAACTACAAGAGATTCCAAATCCTCATGGATTTTGAGTTATGGATTGATCAAAATCACAAAAACATGAAAATGACACTTTTTCCAACACTTACTGAAATTTTCAAAAAGTCAGAATCTGCCTTACTTTTTCCAAAATGTAGGGACATTTTTCACCTTGATCCAAGTTAAACCAGATCCATTGGTGAACATCAAAGTTGAAGTATGCCATGAGGGATTTCCAACAAGTATGAGATCATCTCTAAATTCAATTTGAGTAGGGAGATACAACCCTTGGAACATGGCATCATGGACTGATTTTTACAAAGCAGATTTTGTGCATTTTGCTCGAGTTAGCTAAATTGGACAACTCCAAGCCTTGTCATCCATTTGGACACATCAAAGGATAACATCCAAGCGAAAAGATCTGATCCACAAAAGTCCAAGGAACTACATGTAGCCATGAGTGCCCTAAAAAGGCTAAAAAGCTTTATGACTCCAATTTTGTTTCCAAGCATTCAATGGATGAATCAAGGTGGCATGGACTGAGACATTCATAACAGAATAAGTCAGGATTCATCTCTGAATCAAAGGACCATAGGCATGTGCCCTAACCTTAAGTCAATGGCTATAGGAGACTAAAGATTCCCTTGGATCAACATTGACCAAAGGCCTGTACCAGCTGCCATTCACTATTGCTTGCAAAAGAAAACTTGTTGTACAATAATAGAGCTCATTTGTGATCAGTCTGAGTACACCAAAGCTCTACAACTGATGCTTTCCTCAAAATCTCTCTCTTTAGGCCAAAATGCCTTCTTTTGCAAGTCATCTCTGAGTTTTTGAGTTAGAGAGCAATTCCACCACAGCTCATGATCTAAAAACATTCAATATATCATATCTAAGCTGTTCAAACACTCACCTTTGATCTGAAACACCAAAATCAAAAAGTCAACCTCCAAAACCTCAAAATTTGACTTTTCTGCATTTTTCAAGCCATGTCTTGATTCAGTCACTTCCAAAACCAAACCAGGCCTTAAACACACTCCAAATATCATCCTCAAACTGTCCCAATTGGTTTCCCTCATCTGGAACACCATTTGAGAGAGTTACTATCTTGGTCACTTTTGCCCCTTTTGCAAGAAAGAGCCAATTCTTGTTCCTGAGGATTCCAGCTAGTTTTGATCATCCTAAAAGCTTATAAGGGATCAATCAAGAGTGTTCAAAGCATTGAATTACTTCTGGCACAAGGAACTTAACAGATAGCATAAGAAGCTCCAAGAGGTAGGTGCATCACAACTTGAACTCTCTAAATCATGCATTGCTTTGATGTCCATTGATCATTGACATCTCATACATGTCATATATGTTGTGTTTGAGCCAATTTACCATGCTATTACTGCATGTATGATGAGATAGCATAGAACATGAAAATTTAGGCCTATTTTGAAATCACTATCGGATTTTAAAATGGAAACATTTTCTGAAAATTCCAAGGGCAACATGGGATTCCTCATGAAATTCTAGGCAGGATACACCTAAATTTTGTCTCAATCCATGGAGAAATGAGGAAGTTAGAGCCTTCACGGAGAGGCCTAAAATCAGGCCTTGCCTTGGGCAAGGGCCAGGCCATGGCGCCTTGGCCAGGCCTAAAACAAGGTATCCCATATATATTCATGGGGTGGTTTTGATACACGGATGTATCACCACCCCAGTGGTAGCGCACATGTGTGTTTGATTGGCAGGTCATGGTTCAACACCCACCCAGATAATTTTTCCATTTTTCCATATTTTGCTATTTTTCATATATTTTAGGGTTTTTGTTAATTAATTTCTCTCTCAATTTTAATTATTTTTTATTGGTTCTTTTTTTAAAAATTCCCAAAAAAGTTAAAGTATTTTATTCTACAAAAATTTCACAAAAATATTATTTATTTCATATATTTGGTATTTTTGTACAGAATTATGTTTTTATTTGTTTTTAAACATTTAAAAATATTTCTTTCTCTTGATTTTGCAAATTCAAATGATTTTCAAATCATTCTATGAATGAAACATGATTTTTCAAACATTAATCCAAGATCACAACTTGTTTTTCACACATGTTTGATATTTTTGATCATTTTAATTAAATTTTTATTCAATTAAAATACATTTAAAAATCAAATTAGGGTTTTGATTATTTTCACCCACACAAATCTTTTTCAAAACACCTTTGGGCCTCTTGATAGAGTGTAAGTCCCATCCCTTTGTAAAGAAAACCTTTTTGTGCCTCAGTCATTGTATAAGTCCCAATACGTTAAAAAGCTGCGACGCGATCATCAACTTTTAAACAAAAATCATCTGGGCCTACCCTTGTGTTGTAAGTCCCATTTTTCTTTTTTTCAAACATTTTTTGGGCCTCTAATAGAGTGTAAGACCCAACCCTCTTTTGTACATAAATAATTTGGGCCTCATTCATTGTATAAGTCTCACTGTGTTTTCAAAACCTCGACGCGATCACCGTTTTCAAACAAATCATCTGTGCCTACCCTTATGTTGTAAGTCGCATTTCTTTTCTTTTTCAAACACTTTGGGCCTCTTAATAGAGTGTAAGAAACGCAAAAGGGGGGGAATATCCCACCTGTTTTTTCGCGTAGATTCCAAATTTGGCATTATTTTTCGTTGTGAAGCCTCTAACACCATGAAAACAGGCTATGAAAGTAAGACACACAAACCTCAACTTCCACAAATCAAGACAACATGGGTACTAACATCAAGGGTTTTTCGTGTAGATTCCAAATATGCGATTAGTTTTCAAAAATAACCATTAGAAACACAAGAAATCATGCATTAAAGTAAGCCCTAAAAAATGAAAAATCTAATATCAGACATATTCATGCACAAACAATATCCAAACCAATGCCTACATAGTGTAGGACTTCAAATGCACATGAATGATCCTATTTTCGCATGAATACCTAGCATGGAAGAATGGAGAAAAGTAAGCTTACCAAACGGAGTTATGTCCATTGCACCTTGAATATTGAGCAAAGCTTAAAGAAAACCACTCTCCTTGCCTCTAAATACCTCTGTGATGATGAACAACGCCAAAAGTGGGAGAAAACTTTGAGTTAAACCCAAAAACGAAGTGAGATATTCTAGAGAGAGAAAGTAGGGTTTTGGATGTGGAAAAGGCAGAATGAAGCTCCTTCTCCCATTAGGGTTTGTGTTCTGATTATATATGATGGGTTAGAGGCTATTAGAGGCCCAAAACAAGAGAAAATAAGTGTTTGAAAATTTGGCCAAAAAGTGGTGTGAATAGTAATACGAGTTTGGCATGTGCTTGGAGTAGTTTGTGTGGTATGAGTGAGCAAAATGGAGTGTGAATGGTATATGATTATCATGAATGAGGTGTGGTGGATTAGCAAATGGAAAGTGAGAGCTTTTGGTGAATTTGGAAAATTTCTCAATATGGCAAATTATTTTAATTTCATGGCATGCATGGTACATGGTGTGTTGGCCATTTTGGGTAAACTTAAAGTTCATGTGGTAAATGATGAAATTGTACAAAGATTAGAAGCATGAATGATATACATGTGACTTGTGAACCAAGAAATCCATTCATGTCACATAATTATGCATTTGTCTTCATGATGCCTTAGCTTGCATAATTCTCACTCAAATGAGATGAAATTTGTAGTCAAGTTGTAAGTAAGATCATGAGGAGCAATTTTCATGTTGGACACAACTTGGATTGAAGCTTGGAAATCCATGAGAACTAGCCTTGAAGTGAATGACTAAAATTAGGTCAATAAAATTACTATGACTTGAAAAAATCATAACTTGAGTTCTAAGTATGGGAATGAGGAGTTCTTTTCACCAAAAGAAAACTCAAGAAGGGTTCTAAAACTTTCATGTTGAAAAGATTTTGAATTGAAGCTTGATTCAATGTGTATTTGTCCATGAAAAGTGATGATTCATGCATGCAAACTTACCAAAAATGGAAACTTTAGAAAACCCTAACTTGCCAAATTAGGTAAGTTTCCTCAATTCTTGATTTTTGATGATTCTTTTGACTTTTCTTGATCAAATATCATCCATTGATCATGTTTGACTTATGGGACATAATTTTGACCTTAAAATCATGAGTTGACTTTTTCTCTGCACAGTTGACTTTATCCTCAATTCTACTGATTCTCAATCCTCTGATCAATTGAAGGCCCTCTGATTCAAATTGATGATCAATCTTCCACCCATAGACACTTGAGAACATATAGGAGGCCATGGAATCAAGTCTTGATCAAAGAATCAGAAATAAATTGATTTTATCACAAACCCTAATTTTGGTCCCAAAAAGATAGGAGGTGAATACACATCTTCAAAACCCTAATTCCTTTGAACATGATGTAGAATCCCTTAAACAAAGATGATTTGTGTGAAAAAATAATGATGAGGCTTCAAAATTCTTGCCCATGGAGGTGCCACACACCCAAATCTCCAAAACCCTACACTGATGACCAAAGATAGGAGGAGGTGATCCACTTCAAATCTCTTGCTAATTTCAATCATCTGATGAAGTGGTTGACATATTAGGATGTCTTGAGGACTAAGAAGCCATTGTAGCTTGAGTGATGGTGACATTCAGACCATCTCTTCCCTTGATTGCCTTGAACAAAATTCCCTTATGCACATATAGTTGAATAAGATCCCTTGCTTGAGCCTCTTAGAAAAATACTCTCCTCTTGAGTTTACCAAGATACCTTGATCCCATGCCTAGCACAAATGATATGCACACATGATAATGCAAAATGAAAAGAAACATAAGCCAGTTAGAGTTAGAAACATGAGGGAAAATTTTGGGTTGCTACAATCTCGGCGGGGAAAGGAAACGATGAAGAAACCTCAGAAGGGAAAGAACATGGTCTTGCAACCAAGTCCTTGGTTCGGGAGTCAATTACGCGAGAGGAAGGTATTAGCACCCCTCGCGTCCGTTGTTCTCAATGGGATCCACTCTTGTTGTTCTAATCAAAGGGTGTGTTTGTCTAAAGCCTACTTTCTAACGGAAATGAAAAGGAAAGAAAATAAAAGGAGACTCGATAGGACTTCGTCATCCTATTCCTACATATTCCCTAGGGCAATGGGAAAGTCAGAGTCAAAGTAGTTCGGAGGACTACGGGGAAAAAGGGAAGGCTGCTCGCCAAGATTTCGCCGTCTTGTGCCTACATTACCTCATTCGGACGAGAGTGAGGAAATCAGAGCGTTCGAAGTTCGGCCTACTACGGGTTGTTAAGTGTCTTTTATGAGCGATGCTAAGATCGCATTCCAGTAGTTAGGGACGAGGCCTATTTACGGTAGAATGGAAATAGCATGCCCTTTCTAAAAAGGTTTGAAAGAGAATCCCGAAGGACAAAATTATTTACATTTGTTCAAAGATTTTAACAGAAGTGAATTGAATTTGTTTGAGATTCGTATTGCACTAAAGTCTATGACATAGGAGCGAATGCTTCGCAAGATCGCCCCCTAATGAGACGTATGCTAAACACTCTAGAAGAAGTAAGGAGAGGCTCCCTACTCATCATTTCCCATATACTTAAGGCTAGTGGTGGACAACACTCATCATATTTATTACATGTTTTGATTTTTGTTTAAGAGGAGAAGAAAAAGACTCAAAGGGCAAAGAAAAATCTAAGGGAAACTCTCCTTGATGTTATCATGCAAAGTGGTCCTATAGTTGGGATGCGAAAGAAATCTCTATCCTAATGTTAGCATGCAAAAGATGGACCTAAGGTTGAGGTTGAAAGGGGTGTAACCTAATGTTGTCATGCAAAAGATTAGCACCTATTGTCTATCCTACTCCAAACTTAATCAAAACTTAAGTTGGACTAGGAGGATTTAAGGGAACATACAAAAGCAAACCAAAACAAATAAAATAAACCAAAAACAGCAATAACAATCGCGCTTCAGCTCAGAATAGCCATAATATCCAGCAACAGCATAACAGAACATTTAACAACATGCGATTCCATAACAGAACAGGTTTAAAAAGTAGAAAAACATAATGAATACATTTCACAGCACATACTAAACACAACAACAGTGAATACAGCAGCATGCAAAGCATCAAATTGGCATCAAGCATAGATGAACATATGACATCAAAACATCAAGTTAAGCATGCATCAAAGATTAAACAATCAACAATGAACATGTCCAACAACCAAGCTTAAACATGTGTCAAAAGAATTGAATAAAAACATGCTTCCACATTTAAACAAATGCACATAAATTGCAAGGATCAAGTATGAACATGTATCAAGTGAGATCAATTGATGAACATGTATAAAAAATTAAGCATGAGAAAGTTTCAACCACATTGCACACTTAAGCATTTAACAAGAACAATATGAATATTATAAACAAATAATCATCTCAAACAAACACGCACTTGTGGAATCGAAAGTAACATGAGCATGTATCATGAATCAAGCACAATAAGCATCATGATCAAGCAAACAAGTATGAACAAACAAACAACATAAAGAATGCATCAAGAATGCAACACAATTAGTCATGAACATGCATCATGAAAATCAATGTGTCGCGTGTCGAAGAATCACATACATGCTGCAAAATGGAGAGAAATAGCGCAAGAAAATTCCACAAATATGTATCATACAAAGCCATGAGGTTTAGAAGTGGAAAGGAATCAAAACAAGTTTGAAAAAGCACAAAAATCACTTTCAGCATCAGTGTTAATCGATTAACCACTTTTGCCTTGCAAATATTTAATCGATTAACCCTTTAAAAATTAGCAAAAACACGTAAAAATGAATTGTTAATCGATTAACCTGATTTGCCTTGCAAATGGTTAATCGATTAACCATGTAACATAAGCTAAAAATCATCAATTTAAAAGCACTTTTAGCAACAAATCACTTCTCCAATCATCCACATGTTAACGCATGCAATTGTACACGAAAATTACATCAAATAGTAACAATCAAACACCAATTGAATCCATCAAACATCAAGATCAATAATTAAATCAATCAATGGATCAATTCACATCAAAAATCAATGAATCTACATTGTGAAATGCAAAATTAAGCAAAATCAAAGTTAGATCTAAGAAATACCAACCTACAAAGCTGAGATTTGCTTTGGTAAGTGTTGCAAACTGAATTTGACAGATCGAGTACAGAAAATCCAAGATCCAATGAATTCCTAGCAAGAAAAGTTGAAGATCAAAGCAATTATCCAAAAATAATCCAAAAGCTCTTCAATAAGTGATTCCAAAACTTGATCAAGATCCAAATAAGCTTCAACTTCAGAATTGAACAATGGGTGATGATGTAATGGAGGTTTAGCTCAAGAATTCACAAATTGCAATGTATAATTTGTGAAGCTTTTTGGTTATGTAACTTTTGTGAAGTTTGAAGATGAAATTGGAGAGTCAAAAAGTGAGAGAAAATTGAGAGAATTAGAATATGAAGTGTAGAAAAATCAGAAAAAATGAGTGAAGTTCTGTGAGGTTTGGAGCAAATTTACTTAAATAAGCTCTAGGTTTGGAGTGTAAATGAGGTTTGGAGTGTGGGTTTGAATGAGGGTTAGTATTAGGAATGGAATTAGGAGTGGAATTGTTTGAATTTTGGAGGGAAGATGAAATTAATGTGAAAGGGACCAAAATTTTGAAGCATTCTAGATCCTTCTACTGATGCAAATGCGAACCCAAGTGATCAAAATGGAATTGCAACTGCTGCAGTGCTGAAAACTGAAGTTTCTAGGCCAAAATCCCTTGTGTTAAATGATTAACCATTTTATAGGCAAAATGTGTTAATCGATTAACACATCCAAAATTTGAATTTTGGCGCCTTTTGGAGGGAAAGCTTGGAGAATCAACTGTTGCTACCATAACTTTTGATCTATGCATCTTTTGAAGTTGCTTTCTTCTACAAACTTGTAGTATGTTATGTCCTCTTTAGTTTGATTACAAGTTTGCCTCATTTGGATCAAAGATAAGGAAGTTATGAATCTTGCAAAACTCTTCCACACTTAGAAAAATTCACAAAACCCTAATTTAGCAACTTATCCTGATTTTATGATTTCTCTTTATTCCTCTTGAGCAAACCTCATAATACCATGGATGATGACTTGAAATGCCCAAATATGACCCAAGAACTCAAGAGTTGACCTTGGTAGGGCATTAGTTGACTTTTTGACCAGATGAATTCAATTCCTCCTCTATCCACTTCAGAAACTCTTGAAATTACTCGTGATGAACCATAAGGCATATGTAGACCTTTTGAGATGTATAATGACCCATGGAACCTTGTCTTGCTCAAGAAAACAATCACAAGTAGCCTTTGACCTAAAACCCTAGCTCAGAGCCACTAGGAGCCTGAACAGATAAATCCTTTGAAACCAATGAAACCTCAATCCTCAGATGATTGGGTGAGCTTGTTAAGAATACCTTAATGAATATGAAGACTTTTGTAACTCAAGGATAACAGGATGTTAAGGATATATCCTTGCTCATTATTTTGAAAACCACCATATCCTCTTGAGGAAAGCCCAGAGACCTTGATCCCATGTCTAAAGCCAATGCTATGTACAAATAAAGAGCATAAGCCAAAGAGGTTAAAGAAATGGAGAGAAAATTTTGGGGTGTTACACTTTTGGACATAGAATGGATTCTGGCTATGCAAGAGGAACTCAATCAATTCTCCAAAAATGACGTTTGAGATCTAGTGCCAAGACCCAAAGGAACTCATGTTATTAGAACAAAGTGTGTATTCAGAAACAAGCTGAATGGACAAGGAGAGGTAGTAAGAAACAAGGCTCAACTGATAGCACAAGGTTATAGTCAGCAAGAGGGGATTTACTATACATAAACCTTTGCACAAGTTTCCAGGTTAGAGTCTATTCGTCTCTTAATTTCCTTTGTTGTTAATCAGAACATCATCTTATATCAGATGGGTGTTAAGAGCACATTTCTGAATGGTTACATTAATCAAGAAGTGTATGTACACCAACCCCCTGGTTTTGAAAATCCTAAAAAACCAGATTTTGTTTTCAAGCTTAAGAAATCATTGTATGGTCTGAAACAAGCTCCTAGAGCATGTTATGAAAGACTGAACAATTTTCTTCTTAAAAATGATTTCAGCAAAGGGAAGGTTGATACAACTTTTATTTGTAAGTCATTCAAAACTGACATTCTTGTTTTTCAAATTTATGTTGATGGTATTATATTTGGTTATGCTAATGCTACTTTATGCAAGGAATTTTTTAAATCTATGCAGGCAGAGTTTGAGATGAGTCTGATGGGAGAACTCAAGTTCTTTCTGGGGATTCAGATCAATCAAAGTCTAGAAGGAACATACATCCATCAAAGCAAGTACACCAAGGAACTTACGAAGAAGTTTGACATGTCATAATGCAAGATATCTAAGACTTTTATGCATCCTACATGTATCCTTGAGAAGGATGAGGCAAGTGCTAAGGTAGAAAAGAAGGTATACATAGGTATGATTGGCTTTCTCCTATACTTGATTGCTTATAGACCTGACATTTTATTTAGTGTATGTTTGTGTGCTCACTTCCAATAAGATCCTAGAGAATCCCACTTAACAGCTGTTAAGAGGATCTTCGGGTATCTGAAAGGTACAATTAACCTTGGATTGTGTTATAGAAAATCTAAAGATTATAAGCTGTTAGTTTCTGGGAGATAACCTGATCTCGTGATCTAGAAAAACGCAACCAACAATATCATTATCAACTGCTGAAGTTGAATACATTGCAGCTTATGGATGCAACGCTCAGATTCTCTTGATAAAAAGTCAGCTAGAAGATATCCAAATATATGAGAGTAACATTCCTATACTATGTGATAATACTTATGATATTTTTTTATCTAAGAATTCTATTTTGCATTCTAGAGCTAAACATATTGAGATAAAACATCACTTTATACATGACTATGTTCAAAAGGGAATTTTAAATCTAAAATTTATTGATACAGACCATCAGTGGGTTGATATCTTTACAAAACCCCTTGCTGAAGATAGATTCATTTTCATTCTGAAAAATTTGAAAATGGACTTATGTTCAGAATGAAAAAGATGTTCTCAGAATGTTAATCTCTCAGAATAGTTAAATAAGAATCTGAGATTTGTTTTTTGGTTTTGAACGTGTGAGTCTTCTGAAGTGAGAAGGTTTCATAAGTTCAGATGTATTCAGTCAAAATTTGATTATTTATACAAATCTGCTTTATGGATACTAAACAATTTTGCATTAATGAGCTGTCAATCAGTCTCAATTAATGGAACAGTTTTTAAGACAACTGTCTTAGAAAACTGAATCATTTTTGGCACACTGATGTGACACGTTGGGTGAATGTACTTTGGGATTAGGTAAAATTTCACGCTTTACCCCCTTGTCATTATTTTTTCCGTTTGATTTATTTTTGTCATGATTGCAAAAACACATATTTAAACTCACTTCACACACTTTCGCTATGCTCACAATCCTTACCTCTCCCAATCAAAGAGAAACTGAACAACCTCAACTTTACTTGATCTTCAGTCACACCAGTTGGTCTTCACATTAATGTTGTTTCATAAAAGTGAGTTAGATGCTCCCACAGATCACGAATCAAATATCGTGTTTCCATCGAACCGGTTGTCCCTTAAACTTGAAAGCACAAAATTTTTAATTTTAAAAGTAGCAGGTTTAGGGGGTATGAAACCCGTAGAAATTTTCCCTACATCATATCGTTTGCAGTATTCCCCCATGGTTTGAGCTGCTCAAGCCCCCATGGCTGTTTCTTTTTCTTTGCTTTCGTTATCAAAAGGAACATGTGAATCTTTCTCTGCTAAAGCTTGTTGCGCTAAAAGTTCTTCTCGCGCTATGTCAAAGTAATAAAAATAAAGATTGTATCCACAGGGATTGCTATTGAACAAAACTACGATTGTGAGAATAATAAAAGTAACTATTAGGGGGGGTTCGAGTTATTTTGCAAATAGTAAATTTGTTATGAATTCAATACGAGAAAAGCAACAAGGTTTTACCATGAATCCCTTGTTTATCCCTTATTGATGTTTAGTGCATTAGATGAATCATAAATTCGTTATCTTTTAACGGCGAATTAACAAAGCCACTATACTCAATCCTTTGGTGTATAGTTCTCACTAATTTCTACGATGTTATTTCAAAAGCCACTACTAGTTGTCTCTTATTCTTATTTAACCGAAAAAAGTAGATTAATTATCCTAGTTCCAACTGTCGTAACCCGAAATTTGACCTCCCTCTTTTGCCTTTTGCATAAGCACGCGCATTCGCATCGTTAGCATATGCAGTCGCAGTTTCTTTGTGTGTTTATTGTTGCAGGATATTCAGGTTTTCCAAGCCCGATTAATTGAATCCTCACGAGATCATCACATCATCAAAACAAGCTCAAAATAAAGGTTTCCATGTTTATTTATCAAGACAAGAGATGGAAAATCGGAATCAGGACTTCAGCATCATCTTTTTGCAAATTTGTGGAAATTTGGCTGAAGTAATCGGTTAGCACATATGCTGTAACCGGCTATTCAGTGTATTTTTCACCAAAAATGCAAGTTCTCAAGCAAGTAACCGGTTAGCACATACGCTGTAACCGGTTACTCTGTACAAAATTTCAGTTCCTGCTGCATTTTTGGGACAGCCTCCTTGCATACTCTTTGGTCATTGATTCTACAATATTCTAGCAGCATGTGGAATATTCTAGACTTCTCTAGACATTTCAAGGCTATTCAATTCAATCCAAGTGCATTTAATCTAATGTTGCACTCCAATTTAAGTGAACCATGTTCCTTGTTTTACAAGCATGCCAACCTTTGGATGATGGAAATTCACATTGGGATTGTTACCGAGTTGGTTCTAACTAACCGATTTAACCACCTTGACTCAGTGAGACATGCCCAACTTACTCCTAGCCTAGCTCCAAACCCAAAGCTAAGTCCAAACTGAATTCCAAACCTCTCACACTCCAAACCTAAAGTCTATATAAACTCACCTTCACTCATTTTCAAGGACCGGGAACCATTTGCATAATTCACTCTCAATTCTCTCACATTCTTTCTGATTTTTTCTGCTACATCTTCATCTTCATCTCAATTCTTTTCCAAAACCTCACCAAAGCTCATTTCTACTTTGAAGGATAATCAATTTTACATCAAAAGTGATTATTTCTTGAGCTCAACCTTCATCATTCTTGCTATTATACTTGGATTTCTGGAGTTATTTCAGCTTTTGGATTAATCTTGAGTATTTGCTGCAACTTCCAACTGTTCGAATTCGCATTTTGGAGCTTTATCGTATTTTGCTCGATTTCGACACGTTTCGTCACTAAATTGAAGATTACTCTGGTTTTCTTTAATTTTCTACATCAAGAACACTTTGCAACAATTACCAAGGCATGTCTCAACCTTGTAGGTTGGTAGAACTCACTCTACTCTTTGTTTCGATTGTTTCGCACATTTACGATGTAATTCTGTTTCCTTTTCGGTTTGATTTGCCGTGCATTTGATCGATCTTGGATCTCCATGACTATTTCTTGTGATTTGTGTTAATTTCCCTTACATGGTGTAATTTTCATGCACTAATTCGTGATCTAGCATGTGGTGGTTGGTATAAGTGATTTAATGCTGAAAATCACTTTTGAAAAGTTGTTTTTGCTGTTATTTTTGCATCTGTTACAGTGGTAACTGGTTAGCAGATATGCTGTAACCGGTTACATAGTGCAATTTTCACTAAAAACGCAAGTTTTCAAGCATTTAACCGGTTAGCAGATATGCCGTAACCGGTTACCACTGTACAAAATGTCCACTTTCTTGCA
The DNA here is from genome assembly GCA_022829125.1 of Lathyrus tuberosus. Lineage (NCBI taxonomy): Eukaryota > Viridiplantae > Streptophyta > Magnoliopsida > Fabales > Fabaceae > Lathyrus > Lathyrus tuberosus. The sequence goes on along the minus strand of JALAZF010000030.1, from coordinate 13,515,790 downwards.
TTTTCAAGTGTGTTTGCTATGCTTTCTTCCTTTTAACCTCCATTGATTATCATGCTTGATTTTATGGATGTTTTAAGTGTCATTTAACTTCAGATTGAAGCATGTTCATGAAATTTAGATGCACGATTTCAATTATTCAATTTGTTCATATTCTTGGCAATGTTTGCTCATGAACATCTTGCATTCCATTTGATCACTTGTTAACATGTTTTGCATTGCATACTAAATGGTATTTGGTACTGTTTTGCATTTCATTCTTGATTGCATTAAGTTTGTTCTTCATTGAACAAATTTAATCACGTTTAATCAATAATTCCCACCTTTTGCTTTAATGATTTTCCATTCTCTTTGGAAAATTATTAACATGGTTGTCCCTTTGATTAATTGATCGAAACCATGTTTCGATTGGTTGATCTTCCCCTTCCTTCTCTTTAGGCTTCCTTTAGAGCTTTCTTTCTCGACCTCCAATGGAGTTGGAGTTTCGCGCTGCGCTATGCGTCGGAGCACTGTACAATTTGAAGCTGTTACACTATCCGCTTCATTACGCAGGAGCACTATACAACTTGGAGTTGTTGTGCCGTCCGGTTCAACTTCTGCACTACACCCTGTGTGTTAGAGAAGGAATGAAGAGGGAGAATTCCTATCTCATTCTGACTACTTCAGGTAGGGGACGAATGACCCTGTGCTTGGCTTAGTCATCTCTATTTCCAGGCGGTAGTGTGCTTTCTTGCCCCAGTCGGGTCGATCCTTGATCACTCATTTTCCTCGCAATCTCTTTTGATCCTTGATCACCACTGTCTCTTTCAACCTCTCTTTTGATCAATCACCATTGTTCTTGGTTAAGATCAGTATTCATTGGGTTAGCAAGCTCCCTTTGTTTCAATACCCTATTCTTTTCTTGCGGTCAATCATTGTTCTTTTGATTCCCCTGAAGAGTCTCTTTTCTCTTTCTTCGGTTAAATAGAGTTTTCCTGTTAAACACCGAAACTCTTGCGGAGTTCGCAATCTTCTCTTGGTTCTTCTCCCTTTGTTGGTTAATCACTGCCTGTCAGTTAAAACACCAATATTTGCACTCATTCTCAGTTAACCATAGTCCGTCTGTTAAAACACTGAGTTCCTTGGGTTAATCACCTATCCTTGGTTAATCACCCTTTTTCTTCAGTTAACCACAGCCTGTTTGTTAAAATACTGAACCCCTTTTGAGTTAATCACCTCCTCTTAGTTAATCACTCATTCTTCTCGGTTAATCACAGTTCTCCTATTAAAACCGAATCCCCAGCAGTTGGCAACCTTTCTTGGTTCGAATACTTGCACCCTTGGGTTAGTAACCTTCTTTTGGCTCAATACCCTTCTTCGTTGGTCAAGTGTTATTTGTTCAGTCAATACCAACACCCTTTTGGGTTACGACCTTCATTCGATCCTACACCCGTTATTCTGGTTAATCACAATTTTCTCTGTTAAAACCAATGCTTCTCTATCCCCACAGAGTTACAATCCTTGTTCCGTTGGTTAACCACTGTTCATCAGTTAATATACTGATGGCCCCTGCAGAGTCAAACACCTTCTCTTGGTTCAACACTCTCTCTCTCTCTTGGTTTATCACGGTCCGTCTGTTGACACCAACCTCTTTTCCCCGCCAGAGTCTTATTCTCTTTCTTCGGTTAACCACTGCCAGCCAGTTAATATACTGAGTCTCCCTTTTCTCTTGGTTTTGACACCATCCCTTTATTTGGATCCCCAGCGGAGCCCTTTCTATTCATTTTGTTCTTACTTTCTTGGTTTTGACACCAATCCTTTTTGTTATCCCCAGCGGAGTTTCTTTCATTCTTGGTTTTGACACTATTCTTTTTCTAGTCTCTTTTGCAATCGCTCTTACTGTGTGGTCTTCCCCAGTAGAGTTTTTCTTTCACTCTTTCTCTTGGTTTTGACGCCACTTCTTTTGTTTTCCTATTTCTTTCTTGTTTTGTTTTCCGTTTAGTTCCCCGAACTACGGAAGCTCTGATTCTGCATTCTTTTGGATGTCAGATACGCAGGCACGAGACGCGATGTCTTGGCGAGCACACTTCCACCCTTCTTTCTTTCTCCCTTTCTTCCTTCCTTTCTGTCCCCTGGTTCCAAGAACTACGGCGCTCTGATTTCCTCATTGCACTATGAGGGTACGTAGGCACGAGGGCCCCAATCCTCCGCGAGCACTTTCTTCTTTCTTTTCTTTTTCTTTTCTCTCTCCTTTTATTTTAGCTAGAAGCCTTTAGATAGATAACCCATCCAAGCCTAGAAGCAAGCGAAATGGTTCCCTGTCCATCGAGACTAAATAAAGTTCGGTGGCGACTCTGTGTTATCTTTGAGTGTGCGATTCACTCGGGATGTAAACCCGCCATCTTCAGCTGGCGACTCTGCTGGGGAGTTCTTGCTCCTGAGCTTCACCTCCTTTTGCTTGTCTCCTAGCTAGGTGGGACTCCCCATCTTCAGTTGGCGACTCTGTTGGGGAGTTCTTGCTCTTGAGCTTCGCCTCGCTTTGCTCTTGCGACTTGGGGTCTCGCCTAGTTTTGTTTGTTTTCTTGCTTGCTTGGGTGTTTATCTTTCGCGCTTTACTCAATTTATTTTACTTGCTTTAGCTTTATGTTTATTTACTGCATTTCTTTACTGCTTTGAATATTCATATGCTACATATTCTAGATATCTGCTTTTTCTGCCGTTGTTGGGATGGGTATATATTATTGGAGAGAAAGGTCCTAACACCGGGCCTAACATACACATAGGCTAGAACGTGGATAGTCGTGAGGCCTACGTTTTGTGTGTTGGGTTATCAGGAGAACCACATCCCAGATCGTGATTCGCTTGAGAATACTTCCGTCCTGTGAGAATTCACTACGGCGGGGGGTTTTCATTCTGAGTCCTATGGTTTGAGCGACCTTTCTAGGGACCACCTTGTTGTGTCTAGATCACACCTGTGAGGGGGATGGGTTTTTAAAGGAAAACAAGCCACTTCATAACCTTGTTCTCTCACGCATGTCAGATTTCTTCACCAACACGCAAATTATTTGGATTGTTCAGACTTGATTATTTGGGCAGTGTTGGCTTCTTGTTGTTGTGTTGTATATCATTTCATCATGTAAATTAATTTTTCATGTGCATTTCCAGGGTTTCGAGGACTTATCTTTTGTTGGCATTATCATCGAGATGAGTACTGGTTGTCGTGGCATCTTCATTTACAAGTTTGTGGAGCCTAAGCTGGGTATTCTGAGAGGTTTGGCATCCTTGTTGGTTGGAGATCACAGAGGGGTTTTCATAGATACATATGGTAATCTATTGACCATCCTCAACACTGAAGTCAACATCACTGCTATTCACACTCTGGTTCAGTTCTACAACCCGCCATATAGGTGTTTCACATTTCAGGATTATCAGCTAGCACCTACACTTGAGGAGTATGCTTATATTCTGGGGGTTGAGATCAAGAAGCAGGTTCCTTATGTCTACACTAGCAGTTGTCCGAAGCTTCATCTTATTGCTGATGCGTTTTGCATTAGTGAGAAGGATGTGGAGGATAATTTCAAGACCAAAGGGAAAGGTATTCGAGGGTTTGCTTCAAAGTTCTTGGTTGACAAGGCCAATTCTTTTGCTAAGGATGGACACTGTAAGGCTTTCAACACCGTTCTTGCTTTGCTGATATATGGGATTGTCTTGTTTCCGAACATGGAGGATTTCGTAGATCAGGCTGCCATCAGTATCTTCTTGTCCAAGAACCCTGTCCCGACACTTCTTGCTGATACCTACCATTCTATTCATTCCAGGAATGAAAAGAAGAAAGGAACAATTGTCTGTTGTGCTCCTTTGTTGTACCGATGGTTCATGTCTCACCTTCCACAAAAGGGTCCCTTTGTTGAGAATAAGGGTAATCTCAAGTGGTCTCAACGAATCATGTCTCTTACTGCTGATGACATTTCTTGGTATTCTCGAGTCTTCGACGACATGCCGATCATTCTTCATTGTGGGAAATTCCCCAATGTGCCTCTCTTGGGTACAAAGGGTGGAATTAACTACAATCCGAGAATGGCCTTCCGACAGTTAGGATACCCTATGGTTGCCAAGCCTGATCCTGAGGTAGTGGAGGAGTTCATCTTTCATGAAGGGGTTGATGACATAGGTTTGCTGAAGAGGTTCATTGCCGCTTAGACTCAGATTCATCTCAAAGGAAGGGCCGATTTCGGTAAGAAGAATTGTGTAGCCAAGGAAGCTTACACACTTTGGTTCAAAGAGCGCGTCAAAGAGATCTTGTTGCCATTTTCTCCCGAGCCTCCTTTGAATGCCAAGCCTCTTGAACTTGCCATTGTTCCTCCATATGAGGTCGATCAACTCAGGATGATTGTTGAGAAGTTGAAGAAGGAGAATACTAATCTTTGTCTCAACCTTGATAGAGTCACTTCTGAGAAGGATAGCCTACAGATTAAGCTCCATCAGAAGCACGAGCGCATGCTCAAAGAGGTGGAGGTTGAACAGAACAAGCGTAGGAAGTTGGGTGATGCTTTGAAGAGCACCTATGAGGGACTTGCTTCAAAGAAGAGAAAACTCGCCGATGCTCATTATCAAGCCTACAAAGAGGAGCTGAGCTACAACAAGCAACTTGAAGAGCTTCGATGGAAGTTATCCGAGTTCAAGGCAAAGTGGTAAAGTGAACAAGACCGTGCTAATCAGTTAGAAAAATACTTCTCTCAGTATCAAACCCAGCTCGACAAAGTCTTCGGTGAGATTCAGAAGCTGCAACACCAAGCACATCAGTGCAGAGAGCAGATTAGTCAGCTCAACATAGAGAGTACTCATTGGGAGCATCAAAGTCGTCATCTACAGAACCTCCTGGATCAAAAAGAGGCCTTTCTTCAGGACATGCTTCAGGGACCTAATCATTCGTTGCTGCGTAATATCATGAAGGATACGAAGTACTAGAGTAAGAGGCATGGTCGTCTAGCCAGATTTGCTGAGAATGCATTGGAGGACTTACCTGGGTTGTTGAGGAATGCATATGCTGATGCATTGCCACATCAGCTTCCTTGGGCGGTTTTCCATTTCTTGTTTGTGTGTAGGGTGGTATTTGATAGAATTCATGCGGATCTTGTTGTAGCCCAAAAGGCAGATATTTGACTTGTATTCGACTTATGCTTCTTTCCTTTATTGCTGAATGAATGAAGATTCTTGCTCACTCTATCTTTTGTGCCTTTACTTGTATGCTTTATGATTATTGTCAACAAAGATAAGTTTAAGAATTCATGGAATTTAAAACTTTATTTTTGCATGCATATCATACATTCATTTGCACACATATGCACGTCCCTTCATCCGAAACTGTTTATCATCCTTGTCCGCTTTCTTTGTCACAAGACGACGACTCGACATCGGTATTTTACTCGCTCAAACAAATCCAGAATCATGGCTGACTTCGAAGCTGAGGACGCTGCTTACAAGGAAACTCTGGCTCAATTCCAAGGTCGGATGGATCAGTTCCAGACAAACATGGATGTCATTATGGAACTCCTTCGTGCTCAGAGGGACGCCGCTGCTGCTGCCACTGTTGTTGCAACCACTACTGATGCAACTGTGGTCACTCCTGTTGTGACCGTTCCTCCTGTTGTTACGCCTACTCCTGCTGTTGTTGTTTCTTCTCCTGCTATGGTTGAAGTACCAGTTAAACTAATGAATCAGCCTGTTGTTCATTTGACAAATTCTCAATCCGGTTTGAACAAGATGTCCGCTGTTTTTCCTTGGGGAATGCCTCCGAATAACACTCCTCAGATTGCAAATAATGGTAGTGCCTTCATACCATATCAGCCTTTTGTTGCGCCCATGCTTAATGGGAATAATGTCACATATCCATGGGTCATGCCTGCTCCAGTCCTGCCTCCAGTGTTGAATGATGATCCTGAGAATCTTCAGGTTCAAAGTCATCAAACTTCCGGGTTGGCCGACACTGAAACTCCTGACGAAGAAGAACATGTGTATAGGGGTCCTCCTATTCATGTTCCGGTTTCATCTCAAGCTACTCAAACTGCTGTCCAGAATGTTCATCCTGGAATGTTCTATCCTGGGGCATCTTCCTCAGCTGCTGTGGTACCTCATCTGTATTATCCGTTTGGTGTTCAGATGGGTCAGAATACTGGTAAGATGGTTAATCAGGGTTTGGTATATCCTTCTCAGTTTGCTACTCCGCAAGTGCATGCTCCCGCCGCTTCTGAGTTGCCAAATCCTCAGATTCTTGTCAGGGCCACTAATCAGAATAGACCTGCTGACTACAAGTTATTGGAAGACTGTATCAGAGCTATTGAAGGGATTTCTACTTTTGGCTTGGAGGCCAAAGACTTGTGTCTGGTTCAAAATGTTGTGCTGCCACAGAAATTCAAGATACTTGATCTGCCAAAGTATAAAGGTTTAAGTTACCCGCGTAGTCACATCACTATGTACTACAGGAAGATGGCATACCATATTGATAATGATGAATTGTTGGTTCATTATTTTCAAGATAGTTTGTCAGGCGCTTCATTGGATTGGTACATAGGCTTAGAGCGCAGCAAAATCCGTACTTGGAGAGATCTGTCCGAAGAATTCGTGAAACAATACAAATATAACCTTGATCTGGCGCCTACTAGATTGCAATTGCAGAATCAGTCACAATGCTCAGCTGAAACATTCAAGGAGTATGCACAAAGATGGCGTGAGATGGCATCTCGTGTGCGACCTGCTCTCTCTGACAACGAGTTGTTTGACATCTTTATGGGTACCTTACAAGGATCTTACTTCGAGAAAATGGTGGGTAGTTCTTCATCGAACTTCGCTGATGTTGTAACGATTGGTGAACGGATTGAAAATGGTTTGAAGACTGGAAAGATTCCTGGAGCTGCTTCCCAGCAGCCGACCACTAGAAAATCTCAGAACAGTCAGTCCAAGAAAAAGGATGGTGAAGCCAACGCTGTGACAACTCAAGTTCCTCCTCATTATCAAGCTCCCATGGCTCCCATGCCGTATTATCCATATTCATACATTGCTGCTGCACAGTATCAACAACCTCCATACCAGTACCATCCGTAACAACCAATTCAGAATACTCAGAATCAACAACAGAATCAACAGAACAGCAAAAGTCAGCAGAATCAGAAGCGTCAGAACAACACCAATCAAGGAAACCGTAAGCGTCCGAATTTTGACAGAATTCCGGTGTCATACACGGAATTGTTTCCTTACTTGGTTCACCAAGGGGAAATTGTCCCCAAGCAGAATGCACCTGCAATTCCTTCATTTGGCCCAAAGCATAATCCAAATGCAGCTTGTGCTTATCATGCTGGATACATAGGACATGCAACAGAGGATTGATTTTTTTTTAAAACCAAGGTTCAGGAACTCATTGATAAGAAGGTTCTGACTTTCGCTGAGGAAGGACCTAACATTCAGAATAATCCTTTACCGAATCATAATGGACCTGCGGTGAACATGATTGAGGATAGTTCAAGGGCTGAATTGACCATGGATGCCGACGAAGTAAAGACCTCGATGTTTGTGGTTTTCAAGAAATTGAATGAACATGGGCGTTTGAAAGGGTTGCATGGTAAGTGTCAGATTTGTGATGATAATTTCAATCAGTGTCGAAGGCTGAAGGGTTGTGTTCAAATTCTGATGACCCGTGGCGAAGTGCAATTTTCCAGATCTAAACCTGTTGAGGAAGTTGCCGCCATTGAGCCATTCACCATCGTCCATAGAAAAGTAAGGTGTAACCCATCGTTGTTTGTCCGCCGAAGTCGTTTCCGTATCAGAATTCTAAAGAGATACCGTGGAAATATGGGTCTACTGTGTTTTCTGGAGGTCAGGAGATAAGGTTCGCCGAATCTGTGATCGTGAATGTTACAGCCGGTGGAGGTATGATCGTAGTGGACGAGTGTTTGCTCTGAAGGTCACTACAAAGCCTGTTTAAGTTCCAGCTGTTGTTTCTCCCAAGGAAACGCCTGCATCTGCAACCCCTGGGGCATCTACTACCATTCCAGTACTGACTATCCCGTCAAAGGATGTTCCGAAGAGCAAAGAGACCCTCGATGATCAAGAGTTCCTTAAGTTGATCAAGAAAAGTGACTTTAAAATTGTGGATCAGCTAGGGCAAACACCCTCGAGGATCTCAATTTTGTCCTTACTTATGAGTTCGCCTGCGCACAGATCAGCTTTGTTAAAAGTTTTGAATAGTGCTCACGTTATGCATGATATATCTGTCGTCGAGTTTGATGATGTAGTGGCCAACATAACCGCAAGTCGGTATTTGGGCTTTAATGAGTCAGAATTACCTCCTGAAGGAACTGCCCATAATAAAGCACTGCACATATCTGTAACCTGCACAGACACCCTGTTATCTCGTGTTCTAGTAGATACCAGTTCTTCCCTCAATGTGATGCCTAAGGGCACATTGAGTCAATTACTGGTGGAAGGAAACGAGATGAGACCAAGTGCCTTAGTTGTCAGAGCCTTTGACGGGTCTCGAAGGCAAGTTATTGGGGAAGTGGACTTACCCATCAATATTGGGCCGCATTTGTTCACCATTACCTTCCAAGTGATGGATATTAATCCTGCGCACAGTTGCCTACTGGGTCGTCCATGGATTCATGCTGCAGGGGCAGTTACCTCCACTTTGCATCAGAAGTTAAAGTTCATGTTTGATGATCAGCTTGTCATCGTCTGTGGCGAAGAGGATTTGATTGTAAGCGAGTTATCATCTTTTCGATATGCCGAGACCGAGGAAGGTATAACTGAGGTGTCGTTGCAGTGCCTCGAGTTCGAAGATGTCAGCTCTGCTTCAACTAGTCAAAGTAGATCACCACAATTGACTTTAGCATCTGCTAAGAGTGTTAAGGAGACTATCCAGAAAGGTGATTTGTCAGGTTGGGGGCATGTGATTGATGTGGTTGAGAAGCATAACCATTTTGGATTGGGTTACCGTCCTGGTCGTCAATCTGGTTCCTCTGGTCAGAAGCAGTGCAACTTGATCAAGTTCAGTAGCGCGGGTTTCCAGTAAGGTGACATCGTGGCAGCTATTGATGATGCTGGTCCCAGTAATCAGACTTCAAGTCTTGTGCGCAAGTGTCCGCCAGGTTTCAAGCTCAATAATTGGACATCTACCGTGATTCCTGTGGTTTTCCCATATAACATGTAATGCATTTTGCTTTCTCATTCCCTCGTCCTCGCCCGAGACGAGTGGATAGCTTGTAAAGGGCCTCACATTTTTGCAATATTATGAGATCAATAAATAAAAGTTTTTTGCATTCAAAATCATGATCTATTTTCTTTCTTTATTTTACTTTTCACAAATAAATGGCAAAAGTTTCTTTTGTTTTTCACTTTTCAAAATAGCTCATTCTATCCATAAACATGCAGAATTAATAAAAGCATTGATAACAACATGACAAACATCCATTGTAATTATGGGATTCCAATTAACCAAGCCGAAGAAGATGGTGAGGAGGATTGTGAATTACTGGCTAAACTAGCAAGGCTCCTTGAGCATGAGCATAGAGAGATTCAACCACACAAAGAGCCAGTGGAAGTTGTCAATCTTGGTATTGATGAGGTTGGAAGAGAAGTCAAGGTTGGCACATCCCTCGCAGAGCATGTACACTTCGAGTTGGTCAAGTTGTTGAAAGAGTATGTTGATATCTTCGCCTGGTCCTATCAAGATATGCCTGGGTTGGATACCAACATCGTTGAACATCACTTACCACTCAAGCCCAGATGTCCTCCTGTCAAGCAGAAACTCAGAAGGACTAGACCCGACATGGCACTCACAATCAGAGAAGAGGTAAAGAAATAGCTTGATGCTGGGTTCCTAGCCACTTTCGAATAGCCTGAATGGATTGGTAACATCGTCCCGGTTCCGAAGAAGGATGGTAAAGTCAGAATGTGTGTGGATTATCGAGATCTCAACAAGGCAAGCCCGAAGGATGACTTTCCTTTGCCTCATATTGATGTCTTGGTAGATAACACAGCGCAATTCTCTGTCTTTTCCTTCATGGACGGTTTTTCAGGATATAATCAGATCAAAATGTCCCCAGCTGATATGGAGAAGACCACTTTCATCACGCCATGGGGTACATATTATTACAAGGTCATGCCATTCGGTCTAAAGAATGCAGGGGCAACATACCAACGTGCCATGACAACCCTCTTTCACGATATGATTCATAAAGAGATTGAGGTCTACGTGGACGATATGATTGCCAAGTCCAAGACTGAGGATGATCACCTGGTCCATCTGAAGAAACTGTTTGACAGACTCCAGAAGTTTAGATTGCGGTTGAATCCTGCGAAGTGCACCTTCGGAGTTCGATCTAGTAAACTGTTGGGTCTTATTGTGAGTCAAGGCCTTGAAGTCGATCCTCATAAGGTTTGGGCAATTCAGAACATGCCGCCTCCCAAAACAGAAAAAGAAGTCCGTGGCTTTCTAGGCAGACTCAATTACATTTCAAGGTTCATTTCCCATTTGACGACTACCTGTGAACCAATGTTCAAATTACTAAAAAAAATCAATTGGTTGAATGGAATAATGATTGTCAGGAAGCATTTGACAAAATAAAACAATACTTGCAAGAACCACCAATCTTAGTACTATCGGTTCCTGGTAGGCCTTTAATCATGTATCTCATCGTTCTTGATGAATTAATGGGATGCGTATTGGGTCAACATGACGACACTGGCAGAAAAGAACATGCTATATACTATCTGAGCAAGAAGTTCACTGATTTTGAGACCAGATACTCACTCTTGGAGAAAACTTGCTGTGCTCTAGTCTGGGCTGCTCGACGCCTGCGACAATACATGATTTGCCATACTACTTTATTGATATCCAAAATGGATTCGATAAAGTACATATTTGAAAAGCCTGCTGTCTCTGGAAGGATTGCTCAGTGGCAGATGTTGTTAACTGAGTATGATATCCAACATGTTACCCAGAAAGCAATAAAAGGGAGTGTCTTGTCTGACTACCTTTCCCATCAACCTGTAGAGGGTTATCAACAGATAAAGTTTAACTTTCCAAATGAGGATGTTCTGTTTATCAGAGATTATGAGACTCCAGACCCTGACATAGGACCCGAACCAGGAGCGTAATGGACGCTCGTGTTCAATGGTGCCTCAAATTCTAAAGGTCGTGGAATCGGTGCTATCCTCATCTCTCCGACAGGTTTTCACCTTCCCTTCACCGCCAGATTATGCTTTGCATGCACTAACAATATGGCTAAATACGAAGCATGTATCTACGGTATTGAAGCGGCTATTGATATGAGAATCAAGATTCTTGAGGTCTATGGAGATTCTGCCTTGGTCATCGGTCAAGTCAGAGGGAATTCTGTGACTCGGGATTCCAAGCTGGTTTCGTACCAACAACACATTGCGAAGTTGATTCCTTACTTTGGTGAAATTTCTTTTCATCATATCCCCAGAGAGGAAAATTAACTAGCTGATGCTCTTGCCACATTAGCATCCATGTTCAAGGTCAAGTGGAAGAATGAAGCTCCTTATATCCGCATTGATCACTTGAACGAACCAGCACACTGTTTAGCAATCGAGGATGAGTCTGATGACAAGCCTTGGTTCTACGACATTAAAAGATATATGGAAAAATAGGAATATCCCGAGGGTATCACTATCACTGATAAGAGAGCTCTTAGGCAGCTTTGCGCCAAATTCTTCTTAAGTGGTGGTATACTGTACAAGAGGAATTATGATTCCGTGTTGCTCAGATGCGTGGATAGACACGAAGCAAACACAATCATAAGGTCCATACATGAGGGCTGCGAGGGTGTACATGCTAAAGGTCCTGCTATGGCCAAGAAGATCCTTTGGGCTGGGTATTACTGGACAACAATGGAGGTAGATTGTTACAACTTTGCCAAAAGATGTCACAAGTGCCAAATCTACGGAGACAAGATCCATGTACCTCCAACTCCATTGACTGTTTTGACTTCACCTTGGCCATTCTCCATGTGGGGTATAGATATGATTAGAATGATCGAGCTGAAGGCTTCCAACGGTCATCGATTCATTCTAGTTGCTATCGACTACTTCACCAAATGGGTTAAAGCTGCTTCTTATGCAAACGTTACACGACAGGTGGTTGCCAGATTCATCAAGAAAAAGATGATATGTCGTTATGGCATTCCTAGCAACATTATCACGGACAATGCAAGCAACTTGAACAACAATATGATGAAGGAGTTGTGTCAAGAATTTAAGATCGAGCACCATAACTCTTCACCATATTGGCCCAAGATGAATGGCGCCGTTGAAGCAGCAAACAAAAACATCAAGAGGATTGTCCAGAAAATGGTCAAGACTTACAAGGATTGGCATGAAATGCTTCCCTTTGCACTGCATGGCTACCGAACTTCAGTCCGCACTTCTACTGGGGCGACTCTGTATTCGCTAGTGTACGGTATGGAGGCAGTTCTACCCATTGAAGTCGAAATTCCTTCGCTAAAAGTCATCATGGAAGCAGGTCTTGATGAGGCTGAATGGGTTCAATCCAGATACGACCAACTGAATCTCATCGAAGAGAAGCGCCTTACAGCCGTTTGTCAGGGTCAATTGTATCAGAGACGCCTCAAGCGAGCTTTTTACAAGAAAGTTCTTCCTCGAACATTCTGTGAAGGCGAGATCGTGCTCAAGAGATATTCACCTGTTCACTCGGATCCACGAGGCAAATGGACTCCCAATTACGAAGGACCCTTTGTTGTCAAGAAAGCCTTCTCAGGTGAAGCCCTGATCCTCACCACAATGGATGGGGAGGAGTTGCCATCGCCCGTAAATTCCGATACAGTCAAAAAATATTATGCCTAAAAAAAAATAAAAATAAAAATGGATAAGAGTCCGCTAGATTGACATCCGCAAGGACAATCTAGGCAAAAATGGACGTCCTGATGGACCAAAAAAAGAGATGTCCATGCAAAAGTTAGGGACAATGAAAAAACAATGATAGCCCACTAAGTTGAAAACCCGAAAGGGCGACTTAGGCAAAAAGGGGTATCCCGGTGGACAAAAAATATATATATAGAAAAAAAATGTCCAGGCAAAAATTAGGGATAAAGGCATTGACTGTGAACACTTGAGCCCCTCTTCGTCAGAGCTAGACCTCAGACCGTAACAGAGCAGTCAAATCATCATCAACTGGTGCAAAAGCGTTGGAACCTAGACTTACAGTGGATGGTAGCCAATGTTGTAATCAATGCAAAGCATGATTTCCCTTTGCCATTTACATTTGTTTTTCAATTTTATTGCAAATTTCCTCATCAAGGATTTTTGCATCCTTGTACACATTTTATGTACAAAATTTTCACATTTCAATAAAATGCATTCTTTGTTATCTCAATTTGTTTCATTCCAGTATTTTGTTTGCAAAATAAACAATTATTTGTGATCACATAATACTAAAAATGTTGAGAACAATAAAAAGCTAAATCAATCGAGAAAGCATTATGCATTGCATGTGTTACTGGTAACTCCTGCAGGATAATCGGTAATATCCATTGGAAAGCCTAACGCCTGGCCGACAATGTGATGGTTATGTGAAGAAGTTGTTGTTTCCTCAGCAGTTCCTCAGCAAAGTCATCATTCCCTCCAGCAAGCGTCACTACAATTTGTCGAAAGGCTCGTTTGTTTACATCTCTTTTCTCCGACAGATTTGTAATGTCGCTAGGCAGGTTGCCAAAGTATTCCCAGCAGAGACACTTTGCTCTCTTTCCCCGGCAAGGGTTGTACATCATCTCCAATAATTTGAAACTATCTGTCCTCAGCAGCAGTGGGTTCTCCTCAGCCGAGTCAACATGATTTGGAAGGATGTATTTCCCCACGCAGAGTCAGCCTTGGTAGGAAGGATCAATTTGATTCTTTCATCCCTAGCAGAGACAGCTATGGTGATTTAGAAACCTGAGATGTTCTTGGTTTCTTTTCCTAGCAGAATCATCATCCTTTATGAACTCTCTTCCTCAGTAAAGTTTGTCTTTATCGGCGGGTCCTCTCCCCGACCGAGGGTGTCGAGGTCGTTTTGCTACGATTTTCTGCCTAACCGCTTCACGCTATGCCTTATCTTGCACCTGTGCATTGCATGATATCAAGCATCATGTAGAAACGCATACATAGCATATGCATTGATCATAATCCCCCTCTTTTTGCCTGACTTATCTCCCAGCAGATTTTCAGCCAACTTTGCACTTATCTTTTCTTTCTTAACACTCTCATTTTGCCACCGTCGGCCAAATTTTCGAGCTACTCTTTTATTTAATCCCCTTTTACCTCGAATCATCGAAAAGCTGGCGGAATTCGTACATTCAGGTCCAAGTGGATTAAATAGGGGCAGCTGTCATAACCCGGAATTTGACCTCCCTCTTTTGCCTTTTGCATAAGCACGGGCATTCGCATCGTTAGCATACGCAGTCGCACTTTCTTTGTGTGTTTCTTGATGCAGGATATTCAAGTTTTCCAAGCCCGATTAATTGAATCCTCACAAGATCATCACATCATCAAAACAAGCTCAAAACAAAGGTTTCCATATTTATTTATCAAGACAAGAGATGGAAAATCGGAATCAGGACTTCAGCATCATCTTTTTGCAAATTTGTGGAAATTTGGTTGAAGTAACCGGTTAGCACATATGCTGTAACCGGTTACTCAGTGTATTTTTCACCAAAAATGCCAGTTCTCAAGCAAGTAACCAGTTAGCACATACGCTATAACTGGTTGCTCTGTACAAAATTTCAGTTCCTGCTGCATTTTTGGGACAGCCTCCTTGCATACTCTTTGGTCATTAATTCAACAATATTCTAGCAGCATGTGAAATATTCTAGACTTCTCTAGACATTTCAAGGCTATTCAATTCAATCCAAGTGCATTTACTCTAATGTTGCACTCCAATTTAAGTGAACCATGTTCCTTGTTTTACAAGCATGCCAACCTTTGGATGATGGAAATTCACATTGGGATTGTTACCGAGTTGGTTCTAACTAACCGATTTAACCGCCTTGACTCAGTGAGACATGCCCAACTTACTCCTAGCCTAGCTCCAAACCCAAAGCTAAGTCCAAACCGAATTCCAAACCTCTCACACTCCAAACCTAAAGTCTATATAAACTCACCTTCACTCATTTTCAAGGACCGGGAACCATTTGCACAATTCACTCTCAATTCTCTCACATTCTTTCTGATTTTTTCTGCTACATCTTCATCTCCATCTCAATTCTTTTCCAAGACCTCACCAAAGCTCATTTCTACTTTGAAGGATAATCAATTTTACATCAAAAGTGATTATTTCTTGAGCTCAACCTTCATCATTCTTGCTATTATACTTGGATTTCTGGAGTTATTTTAGCTTTTGGATTAATCTTGAGTATTTGCTGCAACTTCCAACTGTTCGAATTCGCATTTTGGAGCTTTATCGTATTTTGCTCAATTTGGACACATTTCGTCACCAAATTGAAGATTCCTCTGGTTTTCTTTAATTTTCTGCATCAAGAACACTTTGCAACAATTACCAAGGCACATCTCAGCCTTGTAGGTTGGTAGATCTCACTATACTCTTTGTTTCGACCGTTTCGCACATTTACGATGTAATTCCGTTTCATTTTCGGTTTGATTTGCCGTGCATTTGATCGATCTTGGATCTCCATGATTATTGCTTGTGATCTGTGTTAATTGCCCTTACATGGTGTAATTTTCGTGCACCAATTCGTGATCTAGCATGTGGTGGTTGGTATAAGTGATTTAATGTTGAAAATCACTTTTGAAAAGCTGTTTTTGCTGTTACTTTTGCATCTGTTACAGTGGTAACCGGTTAGCAGATATGCTGTAACCGGTTACATAGTGCAATTTTCACTAAAAACGCAAGTTTTCAAGCATGTAACCGGTTAGTAGATATGCCGTAACCAGTTACCACTGTACAGAATGGCCACTTTCTTGCATTTTCAAGTGTCTTTGCTATGCTTTCTTCCTTTTAACCTCCATTGATTATCATGCTTGATTTTATGGATGTTTTAAGTGTCATTTAACTTCTGATTGAAGCATGTTCATGAACTTTAGATGCACGATTTCAATTATTCAAATTGTTCATATTCTTGGCAATGTTTGCTCATGAACATCTTGCATTCCATTTGATCACTTGTTAACATGTTTTGCATTGCATACTAAATGGTATTTGGTACTGTTTTTCATTTCATTCTTGATTTCATTAAGTTTGTTCTTTATTGAACAAATTTAATCATGTTTAATCAATAATTCACACCTTTTGCTTTAATGATTTTCCATTCTCTTTGGAAAATTGTTAGCATGGCTAGTCCCTTTGATTAATTGATCGAAACCATGTTTCGATTGGTTGATCTTCCCCTTCCTTCTCTTTAGCCTTCCTTTAGAGCTTTCTTTCTAGATCCCCCGTGGAGTTGGAGTTTCGCGCTGCGCTATGCATCGGAGGACTGTACAATTTGAAGCCGTTACGCTGTCCGCTTCACTACGCAGGAGCACTATACAACTTGGAGCTGTTGTGTCGTCCGGTTCAACTTCTGCACTACACCTTGTGTGTTAGAGAAGGAATGAGGAGGGAGAACTCCTACTCTCATTCTGACTACTTCAGGTAGGGGACGAATGACCCCGTGCTTGGCTTAGTCATCTTTATCTCCAAGCGGTAGTGTGCTTTCTTGCCCCAGTCGAGTCGATCTTTGATCACTCCTTTTCCTCGCAATCTCTTTTGATCCTTGATCACCACTGTCTCTTTTAACCTCTCTTTTGATCAATCACCATTCTTCATGGTTAAGATCAGTATTCATTGGGTTAGCAAGCTCCCTATGTTTCAATACCCTATTCTTTTCTTGCGGTCAATCATTGTTCTTTTGATTCCCCTGAAGAGTCTCTTTTCTCTTTCTTCGGTTAAACACAGTTTTCCTGTTAAACACCAAAACTCTTGCGGAGTTCGCAACCTTCTCTTGGTTCTTCTCCCTTTGTTGATTAATCACTGCCTGTCAGTTAAAACACCAATATTTGCACTCATTCTCAGTTAACCACAATCCGTTTGTTAAAACACTGAGTTCCTTGGGTTAATCACCTATCCTTGGTTAATCACCCTTTTTCTTCAGTTAACCACATCCTGTTTGTTAAAATACTGAACCCTTTTTGAGTTAATCACCTTCTCTTGGTTAATCACTCATTCTTCTCGGTTTATCACAGTTCTCCTGTTAAAACCGAATCCCCAGCAGTTGGTAACCTTTCTTGGTTCGAATACTTGCACCCTTGGGTTAGTAACCTTCTTTTGGCTCAATACCCTTCTTCGTTGGTCAAGTGCTGTTTGTTCAGTCAATACCAACACCCTTTTGGGTTACGACCTTCAATCGGTCCTACACCCGTTATTCTGGTTAATCACAGTTTTCTCTTTTAAAAACAATGCTTCTCTATCCTCACAGAGTTGCAATCCTTGTTCCCACGGTTAACCACTATTCATCAGTTAATATACCGATGGCCCCTGCAGAGTCAAACACCTTCTCTTGGTTCAGCACTCTCTCTCTTGGTTTATCACAGTCCATCTGTTGACACCAGCCTCTTTTCCCCGCTAGAGTCTTACTCTCTTTCTTCGGTTAACCACTGCCAGCCAGTTAATATACTGAGTCTCCCTTTTCTCTTGGTTTTGATACCATCCCTTTATTTGGATCCCCAGCGGAGCCCTTTCCATTCATTTTGTTCTTACATTCTTGGTTTTGACACTAATCTTCTTTGTTATCCCCAGCGGAGTTTCTTTCATTCTTGGTTTTGACACTATTCTTTTTCTAGTCTCTTTTGCAATCGCTCTTACTGTGTGGTCTTCCCCAGTAGGGTTTTTCTTTCACTCTTTCTCTTGGTTTTGACACCACTTCTTTTGTTTTCCTATTTCTTTCTTGTTTTATTTTTCGTTTAGTTCCCTGAACTACGGAAGCTCTGATTCTGCATTCTTTCGGATGTCAGATCTGTAGGCACGAGACGCGATGTCTTGGCGAGCACACTTCCACCCTTCTTTCCTTCTCCCTTTCTTCCTTCCTTTCTGTCCCCTGGTTCCAAGAACTACGACGCTCTGATTTCCTCATTGCACTATGAGAGTACGTAGGCACGACGGCCCCAATCCTCCGCGAGCACATTCTTCTTTCTTTTCTTTTTCTTTTCTATCTCCTTTTCTTTGAGCTAGAAGCCTTTAGATAGATAACCCATCCAAGCCTAGAAGCAAGCAAAATGGTTCCCGTCGAGTACGACGGATGCGTTAGGTGCTAATACCTTCCTTTCGCATAACCGACCCCCGTTCCCGTTTCTCTTCCCCTTGGGTTTTATCGATATTTTCCCTGTCCTTCGGGACTAAATAAAGTTTGGTGGCAACGATGTGTTATCTTTGAGTGTCCGATTAACTCAGGATGTAAACCAACCATCTTCACCAACACATAGGCTTAAGATCAGTAATCCCTACTCATCTTAGTTCATATTATTAGTGTATCCACAAATAATAGGCATTAGGAACAAAGATTAATTAAATAGAAAACATAACTTCAATTATTCATAAATCATCAAACTAAACATATAATCCAACATGTTCGAACCAAGTTCATCAGGCAAAACCTAATCTAGAGTAATTTAGCTACTCATCATTATACAATCAAATACCAAGAGTTGATGAGATAATTGCATGTGAATTCCTTGAATATTTTGGCCTTCAATGGCTTCCAATGCTCTCAAAAACTACCTTCCTGGCATCCTTGCCATCACTTTAGAGTAAAAAATGCGCCCACGATACTTCTTATTCGCCCGTGATAGGGCGCGAGAAATCTAATAGCTTTTTATTCCTTTTGTGGCTTTTTTTGCACCAATTTTCACTAAGTTCATATTTTATCCATAATTTGTCATTCTAAGCACTTCTTTGGCACCTTTTCTTCATATTGGCTCCATATTTGAGTAAAATTGCTTCAAATTCTTATTGAAAAGATGTAATGACAGAGAGTCATCAATAAGGCAGTGTCCTTAACTAATCACAATGCACTACTTTAAATAATACATTTCATGACAAAACTTTCACCTCGACCCATCAATAACAGAGGTATATGTCCTAGAAACACCATCATTCTTTTTTTAAAATATATACAACTTATACTCTGGGTTATTACCAAAATCGAGGGAATATAACTACAAGGGAGCTTACTTTGAATCCCAATTACTGTATTTTAGGTTTTATTTGTATATTTAACTGGTTTAGGGTCACATGGCGCCTTTCCCTTTTCCATTTATTTATTTATTTTTATTTTTTATTTGTATTAAACTCGATTATATTGGCGAAACAAGGGGTAATATCTTTTGCATCAACATTTTCGACAAAAAATCGACGTGATAGTTATTTTAAATGAATTTACAGAATATGGCACTATATGGAACTTTTCTATTTTTTTTAATAAAAATTTTTAAATGATATATTCAATCGGGTTTGCCTAAAAATCTACGTGTTTGTTTTTTTTGCATGAATACTTCAGAGAACTAGACTCTATCTTTTCATTTACCTATCAACAAACACTCTAACTTCATCATCATTCTCTTCAAAAAAACTAGGCGATTTTCATCAAAACTCTTCCAACATCAACTCGAACATCATCTCTTTTCAACGTCAAATCTCCCAACATCATCTCTTTTCAAAATTTGTTGAAGCTTCATCATCATGTTTGAGATACGTAACTTACTACTAAAATGTTCATAGAAATGGTAATACCACTAAAATGTTGTTAGAAATATTGTTACCACTAAAATGTTGTTTGATAATGTGTGAGAAATGTAATACCAATGAAATGTTTCAATGTCAACTCTTCCATATATGTTTCATCATAACATGTTAGTAGTTTATGGAATATTAAAAGAAAAGTATACATCATGGATAAGATGAGTAGTTTAACATTCAGTATAAACTAGAGGACAATATGTTTTATTTCAATGGCAAAATGCTTGGGAGAAGAAGAGTTAAGAAAAGCAAGATATCTCTTTTTTTTTCCTTTTTTTTTTTGTCTTTCTCTACTGCATATTTAGTATGATTCTATGGTCTCTCTCTACTGCATATTTGTTCTAATTAGAATGAAATGTTGTGTGATGTTTCTTTGATGTTCATGTTGGTGTCACTGTTATATGTTGTTATTTTTCTTAATTTACACAGACATGGTTGATTCGACAAGTACCTCTCATACAACAATTGTTACAACGATGTGTGCCAAGGTTAAAAAAGTCCATGAAAATAGTGTTCACTCACTAGTTGATTTTGATTTGAGAATCGATAAGGCTTATGGTGAAAATGCTAATGGTTATGTGGCATTACAAGATAGAAGTAAAGTGAGTATTTTGATAGATAATTGGCATGAGGTTGACGGTGATTTGAATGATAGCTTATGGGCTGATATTATTGTATTTATTATGATTTTTTTTGTTTTACAAGTATATATGACTATTTATTTTTTTGGTTTAATACTAATATAAACTATATTATGTAAGTGTGGAAAGTGTTTATTGTTCTAGAGGATAGTACATTAAAAAGAAATTACTTGCATATATTGGTGAACGTTATAGGGGCTTTAAGACATGGCTCACAGTTGAATATATTAAACATCCAAAAGATAACCTAGATCCTCCATATGTTAAGTATTCATTTATTAATAAGAAACTTTAGGAGTATTTTGTAAAGTATTGCACCACTCTTGAATTATTGGCTAAGAGCTAAAAAGGAAAGGAGAATAGAGGTAGAAATATCTATCCACATTGATTGCCCCGAGGAGGATATGATAAACTTGAACAGAAAATGATTAATGGAAAAAGAAAACAAAGGTAACTAGATTTGGAAAATTCTTCTATAAGCCTTTATCGCAATCTATCTCCACAAACACACCATGAGATTTGGAAGAGAGCATGTCGAAGACCAAATGGCGAGTTAACATCAAAGGGTACACACGGAGTGACTGAAAAGATTATAAGGAGATACGTTTTAGAATATTACTTATTTTAGTTAATTTAATTTGGTAAAGATCATTGAACTTTTATATGTTGTGTAGGATGCAGTGGTTAAACAAGCCAAAGTTGGTATCTTTGTTCCACAAGATCTTCATGACATCTTGGTAGAAGCGATTGGAATCGAGAAGCATGTTAGACGTATCCATGGTCTTGGAAGTTGAAATTATTTTTTGGATCATTGCAACCAATTAACAAAGTAAACCGTAGGAGATAAATTGAAGAGATAATTACTGAAAAAAAATAAGGGAGGTATTAGGACAAGAGCAAGAGAGGATGTTACAGCAGGAGAAGGATGTTGCAGAAGGTGGGGGAGGAGCGAGAGAGGATATTATAGGAGGAGAGGGAGAACATGTTGTAGGAGGTGCATGAGGAGCTAGAGAGATTGGCTTAGGTTGAACAGGAGAATTATACCAACGATCTGATTGAGGTATAAGTATAACTTAAAATATTAGTGTTGTATGGTGTTTTAATTATTTGTGTATTTAGATTTTTGTATTGTATTTTAGTTTTTTTATGATGCAATAACTGAAATCAATGAATGTACTCAACCACCCAGTTCTAAATCAGTTGGACATACATGAAAAAGTAGTTGAGAAAACTATTATGGGTGGTGTATGTACGCAAGATAGTTGTTCTTCCTCACATCACAATATTGAGATCACACCACCTCAAGTAGTCAACACTCAAAGACTATCAAGGATGATAGACGAGATTCCAGAACTCTCTGAGTTTAAATTTAAACATGTACCACAATAGCCTTGTATACTTCATAAGAGTTATGTTGAGTAACTTTTGAAGGCAGATAATTGGCTAGACATAACCGTAATACAATTGTAGTGCTCGTAAATATAATTTTTACGATGATATCAAATTATATTCATTGTGTAATGTTCCACTTTTGTCGGTGACGCGACCACCTTAACGCCATTGGTTGGAATTGGGTGCCAATTTCTGATTTCTTATTTATCCTATGAAGCTGGAAAGAAAAGGGAAGCTATCTAAAACTAACCTTGCACACAAATGTTTTCTTTAACAAATGCTAAGAGATTGGGGGGTCCGAGGCCAGATTATACAATGGGGAGTTGTCAATTACCCATCCTATATATGGTTATCCTTAGATCGTTTAGCAAACCATACCGTTATCTACTTATTGGTGTTTATCTGTTGTAAATGGGAAAGTTTCTCCTTTGGGAATGTTTGAGAAAGGGTATTTTTATTGATGTCAGGTTTTTCTGATGCTTTTGGTAAGGTACTGTACCTAAGGATTTTGATTGGTGTGCTCGCTAACATTTCACAATCTTATGCCTACGTATTCCCGTTAAAGAAAACATGGAAATCAGAGCAATCGTAGTTCCTCCTATTCTATGGGAGGAAAGAGATGTTTGGTGTAACACCCCAAATTTATTAAAATATTTATTTAATTTATTTAAATATAATATTTGTGAATTTTCGGTGAATTTTGGTGGTTTGTGTTGACGTTGGCATGTTTGTGGAGTTATGGTTATTTAATTAAATAATAATATATAATATGAATATATTAGTATTATTATTAATTTAAATAATATTAGAGGAATTAAGGGTAAGATGGACTTTTGAGGAGGATTAGTGAGGGTAAATTGGGGAAAGCCCATTTTGGAAGCCCAAGGGTTTAACAAAAAGGAATTGGGAAGAATAGGATTCATTTTGTTAGATCGTGAAAAGAAGGGAAAAGTGCAGAGCTCTGAGGAAAGAAGGAAAAGAAGAGGATTCGAGAAGGTTTCCGAAGAATCGGTAGAGAAAGCTCCGAATCGACAATCTAAGGTATGAGGAGTATTGCCTTTCATTGTTTTCAATATAGGAGTGATGTGTTAAAAATGTATTTTGAGGTTTTTGGGGCTTTTGAAGGGTTTATGAGTTATTGATGATTTAGGGGTATTTCTGAGGATCAATGATGGATTATTAAGGGTTAAATTGATTCGAGTAAAAATAAGCCTTCGAGGCAAAACCTTTTTGGTGATATGTGGGTTCTTGTACGAGAAAGGGATTTATGGGGTTTAAGGGAACCTTGAGAGTTTGTGAAGGTTTAGGTGATTTTGAGTTAGGATAGTGCAATTAATCGACCTAATAGGCGTAGGTTTTATGCCTTTGATTACCTTGATGTTCCAGGACTGTTTTGGGAGTGTTTTGGGGTGATTTGAGGTTAGAATCGTAAAGGTTTTTGGGGTTGGGGTGCTACTGGTGCGTAGCAGCGATTGCAGGAATCACTAGGTCGTAAAGCGAACAAATCATTCGCAAGGCGAACGTTCGCAAAGTGAGCAGCGCGGCGAATGCACGATAAATTGTGTGATGATACCGGGATGAATTCTGAGATTGATTTTGTAGGCTCGCACAACGAATGTCCCAGCGAAGGGCTTCGCATAGCGAATAGAGGAGCGAGGAGAGGCAGACTCGAGTACTCTCTGGGTTTTGTATGGGATTGGGGCTTCGCTGCCAGCTTCGTAAAGCGAAGGTTCCAGCAAGCAGGTTCATACAGCTAACTCAGTAGCGAACTCCTACTGTTTGCGAATTTTTGTTTATGATTTCTGTGATGTTCTAATGTTTAACGTTGTGATCTTTCTGATGGTTTACTGTGATGTTACTGATGATTAAGAGATGATGATTTGTGATGTTTTGATGAATATATGATGACATGATTAACATGATGTTTTGGTGAATGATGATGCACATAATGATATTTTTTATTATGATGATTATTGACGTTGTGTATCATGCATTCATAGCTTATTCTGGTGATGATGTTAGGACTTCGGTCCAGTGATGATGAGGTTAGACTTCGGTCTATTGTGGCTTCCATCCCATTGTGTGGATGTGAAGTGGTTTTGACGTGCTTCGGTTCTTGTGTGGAACCGATCCTATTGACGGGGATCTTTGGAGGGTGATAGCCTAAGTGTCCATCGATTGTGATGATTGGTACCACATACATGAGTCTTGTTGTGCATTGCATTTATGTGGCATTTGTTGTGATTTAGGTGACGTGTTTTGATGTTTGCCTTGTGATGGCTCTGATGATGTTGTATAGGATGATGACGCCATTTTTATGCATATCTTATTTTATATTGATTTTAATGAATTGTACTACTCACCCTGCCTGTTTGAATGTTGCCTCCACGTGGGTAATGTGCAGGTGATCAGGATTAGTTGTGGATGCTTTTGAGGACTTTTGAAGTTATTTACATTTTGGTCGATGTAGAGGGTCTTGCTCTGATAGTGTAACATCGGGTTGGGTCGTTGAGTTGAACCATGTTGAGTTTTATTTGGCTGTTATTTTATTGATTATTTGATGACTATGGTTTACTTTAATAAACCCTTTTGTGGGATTTTTGTGGTTATGGTGGTTCTGCTTCCCTTTGAAGGCATTTTGAGTTATTTTGAGGAAAACCCGTTGTTTACGGAGCAATTTTGTTGATTTGAATTTATTGAGAAATGTGCACCCTTTGAGGTGATTCTGATTTTACTATGATTTTATGTTTATTCTGCTGCGATAATTATGGGGTAGAAAAGGGTGTTAGATTTGGTGTCTTGTTCAAAGCCCAAGATTGAAGCTAAAAGGTTATTTGTGTCTTATTCAAAGCCCAAGATTGAAGCTAAAAGTTTGACTGAGAGAGAATTTGTCATCTCTAAAGGGAGATATCACATCTGTTTATCACAGTTGTTGGGTGATTGAATATAAAGGAGAATTACTTTACCTGGGATGTAAGGATCCATCAATGCCATAATTTCCTTTATTGGGGATTTGTCCTGAAGGAGAAAACTTTAACTCAGTGTAGAGCAATGCCATTTTTCCTTAGGAATCTTTCATGCTAAGAGAGGGACATTGGCTTGGATGTAAATAATCCAGAGGCTTGCCACTTACAGCAATTAGATGAAAGAAAGGGGATTTACCAGGATAAGAGATGGACTACAACTTGGATTTTTGAATCAACAAGTGTGCAACTTACAGCAGTTATCTGGAATTAGGATTTGTTTAATTTTCTGTTTTGATGTGTGATTGTACAGAGAAATGTCTTCCTACCGAGAGATTTTTGATTTCCTCTGAGGGGATGTTGGTTTTTGTGTGTCTTGATCAAAGCCCAAGGTTGAAGCTAAAAGGTTGACTCTATTAGGGATGGTTTTGTCTGTATTGTACAAAGCCCAAGATTGAGGCTGAAAAAGACTGACTCAACAAGAGAGTGCTTTTTTTGTCTTGTACAAAGCACAAGATTGAGGCTAAAAAAGAGATTGACTCTGCTTAGGGAGGTCATTATACAAAGACTAAGAGGAGGCTAAAAAAGGGGAGATTGACTCTTTTGGGGAATATTTTATCTTTCTTGTACAAAGCCCAAGATTGAGGCTAAAAGGGATTGACTCTACTGGTGAGAGGTTTTATCTGTCTTGTACAAAGCCCAAAATTGAGGCTAAAAGGGATTAACTGACTAAGCTGGAGGATTTTTATAGGTGTCTTGTGCAAAGCCCAAGATTGAGGCTAAAAGGAGCTGAGGGATGATCATTATACAAAGCCTAAGAGGAGGCTGGAAGGAATTGACTCTTCTGGGGAATTTCTTATATAAAGCCTAAGAGGAGGCTAACTTCTGCTGAGAATTATTGAGATCCAGAGACAGGTCCAAATTGGGGAATCAACTCTTGCTGAGGAATACAGAAGAGTTGAAATATCAGAAGCCTTGAGGTTCTGATTGAGGTTTATTGATAGTAATTTGAACCTAGTTAGGGAAATTTGAAGTGAGAATTTAAAGATTGAGTTTTGAAACCTTTGGAGGTCTTAACTCTGTTGAAAATTGATGAGATGATCAGGGTTTTTTTCCTGTGTTTTTAGGGAACTTGGGTTCCTTTGAGATCCAAAAGGAGGCGATACTGTGCAAGTCTACTGGTATGAAAAGGTTTATCTTTGTATGATGCCCAAGAGGAGGTTGGTGTTTTAAGGGATGAGAATTAACCCTAAATTGGTCTGATATTTTAACTCTGATTCTCTGAAGGATTGAACTATCAAAGGATGACTAAGTCCTGTCTTATACCTGTAGGAGGTCTTTGGGTCCTTGTACTAAGCCCAATAGGAGGCATGAGAACTTCTAAGAAGCCTGAGGGTCCTTGTACGAAGCCCAAGAGGAGGCTGGGGATGCTTTTAAGAAGCTTGTGGGTCCAAACCAAAGAAAAGTTCAAGAAAGGTTTCACCGGGAATAATCCTTTCTTTAGTGAACAGTTATAGGGTTTGAAGAAATTCAAGAGAGGTTTCCAGGAACTAATCCTCTCTGGGGGAAATGAATTTCTTAGACAGATTTCTAGTAGTGATAGACTTGAGAAAAGTTTCACCGGGAATAATACCTTTCTTTGTTCTATATTGTATAAGCTCAAGAGGAGGAAAGACTGTATCTGGAATTTCCTATGGGAAACTAGTTTTTACTGTGTGTCATACCCCAATATTTGACCACAAGATTTCCCATCATTGTACAAATCATCACCACAATATGGATGTACCTTCATGCCTCATCAATCTCCTCAAAGATGGTTGAGCATTCACCACAATAAAGAATTAGGGTTTTGAGCCCTCTCAGAGCGCTTAGACAAAGGATCAATCAAGAAATGACATGATATTCAACTTGTCTAATCTCTCAAACTCCCATAAAGGATCAAGAGGACTCCCATATCAAGAATCAGGCACAGGAGGGCAACATTCCAAGTGGATTAAGCCTCAAGTTCGCCAGTGTCACCAAATTAGGGTATTGGTCGACCAAGGCCTCCAGATGAAAACTTTCATCTGGGAATGAGCCAATAATTCAAAACACAACCCAAGATACTCCAAGGGACCTCTTGGACCCAATCATCAAGTTAATTTAACCTCAGGGAAAGCATTCATCAAAAATCAGGAATTAGGGGTTCTTGACCTAATTTACCCCTAAGTTGACTTTTGGAGCAAAGCATGAGCCAAGACCTCAAGACATGTTTTGAGGGCCTCAAATACACCAAATTGATCCATTTACACCAATGGATTGATCCAAGAAGCTTGATTCACAAGTTTCAATTTCATCTAGACCACAATTAGGGTTTTGAAGGAAAAGTCAACTGTACCTTTGACTTTTGACCAAGACATGCTCCCAACCTTGGGACATGATTAAATACACCCTATAACACCTATGGAACCCATCCATTAGGTTTTAATTAGATCAAGGACTTAATTTAACAAAGAATCACACAGTTTGGATTTCATCTGACAAAAAGTCAACTGTGCACAAAATTAAGTTTGACTTTTTTGGAATTTTTCACAAATATGGTTCCCGTAAGTCAAAAACAATGTTAATGTATGATATTGATCATCATCCATCAAGAAAAATCTAGAAAAGTGAGGTTTCTTGCAAAAGGGGCAACCATGAGATACCAAAATTTTTCTAAGTTATGGAACAAAATGGCTTTGGTACCCACTTTGCAAGGTCATAACTCCTAAACCACAAGGCCTTTTTCTCCCATTCAAAGCTCAAATGAAAGTCCATCTTAAATAATTTAAAAGTGTCAACTACAATAAATTCCAAATCATCATGGATTATGAGTTATGGATTGATCAAAATCACAAAAACATGAAAATGACCACTTTTCCAACACTTAGTGAAATTTTCAATAAGTCAGAATCTGTCCCACTTTTTCCAAAATGTAGAGGCATTTTTAACTTTGATCCAAGTTGAACCAGGTCCATTGGTAAACAACAATGTTAAAGTATGTCATGAGAGCTTTCCAAATTGTCCAAGAACTCAATCAAACTCCATTTGAGCTAGGAGTTATGGATCTCTGAAGTTGGCTTGCTACAACTGTTTTCAAGACAAATTTTGGGGCAAACATGCACCCCACGATTCCTTAGACTGATTTTGAACACTTTGATCATTCATATTCTATCCAATTACAACACAAATGAATGAATAATCTGGTCCATAACACAAAATGCCAAAGAACATAGCTTTCCATGTGCAAAATCATCATGAAAGGAACCTTGAAATTCAAATTTGGCATCAAGCATTAAAGTGATGCATTGAGGTGGCATGAACGAGCCATAAACCAATCTAAATAAGTCAAGACATATCCAAATATCAGAGGACCTAAACCTGCAAAATTTGGCACAAGTCAATGGCTAGAGGAGACCCTTGACCAAGGAACCAAAGCATTCAATGCAATCTGATCCAAGCTGCCATCACTATTACTTGCAAAACAAACTTGCTCTACTATAAATAGAGCTCATTTGTGATCAGTTTGAGTACACCAAGGCACCCAAACTGATGTTTTCCTTAAAATCTCTCTTTCACTCCAAATTTGCCTTCCATTTCAAGTCACTATCGAGTTTGAAATTGGAAGTGATTCCGTCCAAACCAATGATGCAAACACCTCACATACATCATATGTAAGTGATTCAAACACATAAACAACACCTGGAACATCAGAATCCAAAAGTAGTACCCCATTTGCACAAGCTTGTAGCAGATTTGTAGTTGAGGTGCCACATCAAGTTCCAGCTCATTTCAATCCATTCCAGGCATTCAAACACAATCCTTGGCACCAAGGAAGCTGTCCAGATCATTGGACCACATCTGTAACACCTCTATCATCGAGCTCGATCACCAGCTGCAAGAGGTAAGCCTGACACCTTCAAACTCTATATTCCATGCATCATAAATGAATTTGTGAGTTACCATCTTGTTCCAGCATGTATATAAAGTAATAACCCTCAATCAATTGCCATGAATCAATCGTGTATGGGATTTCATTGTGTTCATGCTGAAATTAGGGTTCTTGAGGTTATCTTCTGATTTCTCACTCCATACTTAATATAAATGCAATTAATCTATATGGTTGTGATCCTTGTTCAAAAATGAATAAGATTGGTGTTTGAATCGTGCAAAACCATTGAGTAATCAGAGAGAAAAGTGAGAAAACGCAAATCACCCATGGCACTGTCACAAGGAAGAAGAAAGTGACCGTTGGCGCCATATTTCAATTTTTTGAATTTTTGAATTTTTGATATTTTATTTAATTGATTTCAAAAATTAATTTCTCTCTCATTTTTTATCATTTTTTATTGGTTCTTTTTTTAAAAAGTCACAAAAATGTTAAATCATTTTATTTTGCAAAAAAATCCAATTTACATTATTTATTTAATATAGTTAGAATTTTTGTAATTAATTTCATTTATTTGTTTTTTAAACATTTTTAAATGAAATTCTCACCTTGATTTTTCAAAACCAATTGGATTTCAAGCTTTCATGTGATTAAACATGATTTTTCAAAACATTTTTCAAAGTATACAACTTGTTTTTAAATATATTTGGTATTTTATATCATTTATTATTTAATTTCCTTTGAAAATTATATCTTAAATTAAAATTAGGGTTTTCTCTAAATTTTGATTTTTCAAACTTCGCATACACACTTTTGGGCCTCTAATAGAGTGTAAGACCCATCCCTTGTAAATAAAACAAATTTTGGGCCTCAGTCATTGTATAAGTTCCAGTACGTTAAAAAATCTCGGCGCGATCGCCGTTTTCAAAATAAAATCATTTGGGCCTCCATTTGTGTTGTAAGTCCTATTTTTCTTCTTTTTTCAAACATAATATGGGCGTCTAATAGAGTGTAACTCCCATCCCTTTGTACAGAAAACCTTTTTGGGCCTCAGCCATTGTATAAGTCCCTCTGCGATTCTTAAAACGACGGTGCAATCACTGTTATTTCTGGGCCTCTCCTTGAGTTGTAAGCCCCATCTCTTGTACAAAAATAAACTTTGGGCCTCTAATAGAGTGTAAGATCCAACCTCTTTGTAAATACAAAAATTTGGGCCTCAATCATTGTATAAGTCCCGATACAATTTTCAGATCAACGGTACGATTACTATTTCTCATTCGGGCCTCTCCTTGACTATAAGCCCCAATCTTCTATTTAAAACAACTTTCCCTTTTGATTTAGGTTCAAATTCATAGTCGTTATCAAAACTTTCTTTAATTTCTTGAACAACTAACCATACAGCTGTTACAATGGAAGCTTGCTCACTTGTAAGTTTTAAAACAGCTTTCTTTTACATACTTATATATATATATATATATATATATATATATATATATATATATATATATATATATTTGTTTGTTTGTAATGTTGGAAGCTTGCTCACCTGTAAGTCCTCCTACCCTCTTTTACATACTTGTATATATTTCACCTGTATATATATATGCCTGTATATTATCTGCTTAGAGTTTTCCCCGGCAATTAGGTCTAGGATTAGATCAAACCAGTGGTCACTCTTTCAACACAGTAAAAACTAGCTCCCCATAGGAATTTCCAGATACAGTCTTGCCTCCTCTTGGGCTTATACAATATGGAACAGAGAAAGGCATTATTCCCGGTGAAACTTTTCTCAAGACTGTCACTACTAGAAATTTGTCTAAGAAATTTATTTCCCCCGGAGAGGATTAATTCCCGATGAAACCTCTCTTGAATTTCTTCAAACCCTAGAACTGCTCACTAAAGAAAGGATTATTCCCGGTGAAACCTTTCTTGAACTTTTCTTAGGTTTGGACCCACAGGCTTCCTAAAAGCATCCCCAGCCTCCTCTTGGGCTTTGTACAAGGACCCTCTGGCTTCTTAAAAGTTCTCATGCCTTCTCTTGGGATTAGTACAAGGACCCAAAGACCTCTTACAGATATATGACAGAACTTAGTCATCCTTTGTTAGAGCAATCTTTCCAAAGAGGCAAAACCTCGAACAATTTATAGTTGATTCTCATCCCTTAAAACACCTGCCACCTCTTGAGCATCATACAAAGATAAACCCTTTCATATTAGTAGACTTGGACAGTCTCATCTCCTCAAGGAAAAAAGAGAAACCCTAATCATTTCATCAATCACCGACAGAGTTTAACTTTTTCATTCCTAAATTTCCCCATCTAGGGCCAGCTTGTTATAAATAAACCTCAATCAGAACTTCAAAGCATCTGATATCTCAACTCCTCTGTAATCCTCAGTAAGATTTGATTCCCCATTTTGGACCTATCTCTGGATCTCAATAATCCTCAGCAGAAGATAGCCTCCTCTTAGGCTTTATACAAGAAATTCCCCCAACTAGCTTCCTCTTAGGTTTTGTATAAAGATCTTTCCTCACTCTCTTGTCGAGTCAATTCTTTTTTTCTAGCCTCAATCTTAGGTTTTGTACAAGACAGATAAAAACACTCTCTTGTTGAGTCAGTTTCTTTTCAACCTCAATCTTGGGCTTTGTACAAGACACCCATAAATATCTTCAGCTGAGTCAGTCAAATATCTTTTAGCCTCAATCTTGGGCTTTGTACAAGACACATTTAAAATCTCCCTAAGCAGAGTCAATCCTCTTCTCAACCTCAATCTTGGGCTTTGTACAAGACAAATCATACTCTCCAGCAGAGTCAATCTTCTTTTAGCCTTAATCTTGGGCTTTGTACAAGACAGATAAAACCTCTCACCAGTAGAGTCAGTTTCCCATTTCAGCCTCAATCTTGGGCTTTGTACAAGACACATACAAATATTCCCCAGTGGAGTCAAAAACCCTTTTTAGCCTCAATCTTGGGCTTTGTACAAGACAAACAAAATATTTCCCCGAAAAAGTCAACTTTTAGCCTCCTCTTAGGCTTTGTATAATGATATTCCCCAAAAGAGTCCATCTCTTTTCAGCCTCAATCTTGAGCTTTGTACAAGACAGAAATAAAACTCCCTAGTAGACTCAACCTTTCATCTTCAATCTTGGGCTTTGATCAAGGCACAAAAAAAACCAAAATCCCCTCAGAGGAAATCAAAAACTCTCTGTAGGAAGATACTTCTCTGTATATCACACATAAAAAAACAATCAAAACAAACCGTAATCCTAGATAACTGCTGTAAGTGGCACACTTGTTGATTCAAAAATCCAAGCTGTAATCCATCTCTTATCCTGGTAAACCTCCATTCATCTAATTGTTGTAAGTGGCAAGCGTCTGGATTTACATCCAAGCCAATGTCCCTCTCTTAGCATGAAAGACTCCCAAGGAAAAATGGCATTGCTCAACACTGAGTTAAAGTTTCCTCCATTAGGATAAATCCCTTATAAAGGAAATTATGGCATTGTTGGATTCTCATATCCCAGTTAAAGTAATCCTCTTTTATAATCAGTCACCAACTACCGTGATAAACAGATGAGATATCTCCCTTTAGAGATGATAAATTCTCTCTCAGTCAAAACCTTTAGCTTCAATCTTGGGCTTTGAACAAGACACAAATAACCTTTAGCTTCAATCTTGGGCTTTAAACAAGACACCAAACATCTTTTCCTCCCATAGAATAGGAGGAACTACAATTGCTCTGATTTCCCTGGTTTCTTTAAAAGAGAATATATAGGCATAAGATTGTGAAATCTTAGCGAGCACACCAATCAAAAACCTTAGGTCCAGTACCTTACCAAAAACATCGAAAAAACCCAAAATCAATAAAAACTCTCTTTCTCAAACACTCCCAAAGGAGAAACTTTCCCAACCCACGACAGATAAACACCAGTAAATAGAAAATAGTAGAAATTGCTAACAATCTATTGATAACCATATATAGGATGGGTAATTGACAACTCCCCATTGTATAACCTGACCCCGAACTCCCCAATCTCTTAAGCAATTGTTAAAGAAAACATTTGCATGCAAGGTTAGTTTTAGATAGCTTCTCTTTCCTTTCCAGCTTCATAGGATAAATAAGATATCAGAAAGTAGCAGCCAATTCCAACCATGGCGATAAGGTGGTTGCGTCACCGACAAAAATCGCACGCTACAGAAAAATGGCAACTCAGCTGGGGAGTCAAACTAGGATTAGAATTCCTAAGAGGTCTAGGTTGTTAGAAAATTTTCTACATACTACTATACTATATATATTTACTGCTATTCCTACTTGATATCCGTGTTTATTTTTCTGTCAATAGGAATGCGATTGATACGCATGTGGAAAGTTTGAGAGAACCCTAAGATAAGGGGTGGGATAGACGGGTGGACTTATATGGAGTGAATCCCGAATAAGGGATCTTGGTAGACCACCAAATCAGGCGAGGGCCTGTGTGGATTCTGACTGTTGAACGACCCATGGTCGTGAAAATAGAGTTTTCCCAGTGCGGCACCCGTGACCTTGGGATTTAGTAGACTTTAACCCTATGACCATTTAGTAGTGTGGTGACTATCGGGAATAGTTGATACGCGATACTACACTCAAATGAGATTACCCTAGGATGCTACAGCTCGCTCGGGTGAACCAGCTTGCTGTTGATATCCCTAGGAGGGTCAATGATTTTGGGAACCTTAGGACCCGTTCTACAGGTACAAAAATTGACCAGAATACAACCTTTGGGGATGGGTAGAGCCATGACTCCATGCTCGTGACGTTGAACCCTTGAACCCAGGTTTTTTCAATGTTTTTGTGTGCTGCATTCATGCATTCATTTAAAAATCTATTAAACAAAGAAAAATCTTCTCTTCCTTTTTTCAAAATAAACTAAAACAATAATTACAAATATCAGAAAGATTGCGTTATGGATTTCGGTAGAAGAAAGACGCACAAGTACACTTCCAAGGCTCCGAAACTAGAGAATTTAAGGAGGTTGGCAAGGATGATCACCAACCCTGATGCTTTCAAAGCTAAGCATGGAGGACTGTTGTCTCTGTTAAGGGTCCACGTAGTTGAAGGAATCCTGTCTACGCTGATTCAGTTCTACGATCCGGTTTATCACTGCTTCACATTCCCGGATTATCAACTGGCACCATAGTTAGAAGAGTACTCTCATCTGATTGATTTACCTATTACTGATCAAGCTCCATTTTCTGGGCTGGAAGAAATTCCAAAGGATCAGGCCATTGCAAGAGAAATCTCTTTGGATGAGTCAGAAGTTAGGTATCACATGACCACTAAAGAAGGAATCCAGGGTTTACCAGCTAAATTCCTGATGGAGAAAGCTCTGTACTTTGCTAGTATAGGAAATGTAATTACTTTCGAAGATATCTTTGTCCTACTCACATACGGGTTATTCCTTTTTCCCAACATTGACAACTTCGTTGATACCAACACTGTTAAGATATTTCTGATTGGAATCCCCGTACCGACTCTGCTCGTAGATGCTTATCATTCTATATACTTATGGAATTTGTACAGCGGAGGAATGATCACATGTTGTGTACCCTTACTATACAAATGGTTCATTTCCCATTTACCCAAGTCTGCTACATTTTGGGATCACAAGAGTACTCTACGTTGGTCACAAAGGATCATGTCTCTTACCAACTCTGATATAGATTGGTATAATAGGATTTATGAGGGGATAAAGATCATCGACACTTGAGGAAATTTCTCTAACATACCCCTCATTGAAACTAAAGGAGGAATCAACTATCATCCAATTTTAGTTCGTCGTCAACTCGGATACCCGATGAAGAATATCCCGCATAATGTTCATCTGGAAGGTCTTTTCTTCAAGGAAGGGGAAAATGACAGGGCACTAAAGAATGAAATAGTGCATGTCTGGCAACATATTCACAGGAAAGAGAGAGAGAGTCTCTAGGAAGACTAAATTGTATCTCCCTGGAGCCTTATCTCCACTGGGTGCAAACTAGAGCCCTCAAGCTGAGGATACCTTACCCTCACCAATAAGTTTTTCCATTAAAGGAATTTGTCCTTTATTTCATGTCTGACACGGAAAAACTCCAGGTAGCTCTCAATAAAGTTCAACGTGAGAAGAGCTCTTGGAAAAACAAGTATCGAGTCCTCAACATGGAGTGTACCAAGATTCAGGAACTGTTAAAAGAAAAGGATGCTCTGATAAAGATATTAGAGTAGCATGTTGTAGAAAGTCAGGAGGACCGAAGAAATCTGCTCGATCCTTTCACTTGGCAAAGGACTGACAACCCGACAACGACTGAAGAGCCCTGGTCAAAGAAAAGGAAAATACCAGAACCAGCATCTGAGCTCTCTTTAGAAAACACTCAGGATCCATAAGCTTAGCCATTTTCCTAATAGCACTTTGTAAAATATTGTACTTTTCCCTTTCTGCAATCTTTCAAATTCAATGAAACAGGGTTTCCACCCTCTGTTGTATGATATTTGCAATCTATTTGTTGAAGTTCTTTTTGATTAAAACTAAAAATATATATCATTGCATATCATGCATCATTCTCACATAACGCGTTCTTCTTATCTTCAAGTCTCACGTGTGTGTCACGATTCTAGAGTCAAATTATCTCAATCATACAATACTCGGGCCAATCAACAGTATAAATACAATCTGGACATGGCACCAGATATGGATCAGCTCAGAGCAATGTCGCAGAAGGACAAACAAACTTTCAAAGAATATGCTCGGAGATGGCGTTAAATTGCCGCCAAGATCTGTCCCCCTCTTGAGGAAAAAGAGATGACCAAGATCTTTTTTAAAACCTTGAGCTCATTCTATTACAACCGAATGGTTGCCAGTGCACCCAACGGCTTCACTGAAATGGGAACATGGGACTACGCCTTGAAGAAGCAGTCCGAGAAGGACGGTTGGTCAAAGATGCAGAGCCATCAAGCAGTACCAAAAGATACGGTAGTGTTTTCCCAAAGAAAAAAGAGCAATATATTAGTAATATCTCTCTCGGAAAGCAAAGGCGAAGGTATGAACCAGTAGCAGTGGTAACTCCCGCTATCAACCTTGCGCCAGCTCCGACTTATCAACCTCAGGTTGCTCAGAGCCAACTGTCATACCCCAAATTTTGACCACTAAGATTTCCCATCATTGTGCAAATCATCATCACAATGTGGATGAACCATCATGCCTCATCAAATGCCTCAAGGAGTATTGAGCATTCAATACAATCAAAATTAGGGTTTTAAGCCCTCTCAGAGCTCTTAGACAAAGGATCAATCAAGGGATGACATGATCTTCAACTTGTCTAACCTCTCAAACATTCACAAAGGATCAAAAAGGACTCCCACTTCAAGGATTAAGCACAAGCTGCTCCCTTCTAGGTGGATCAAGCCTCAAGATCGCCAGTGTCACCAAATTAGGGTTTTGATCGACCAGGGCCTCCAGATGGAAATTTTCATCTGGGCACAAGCCAATGATCCAAAACATAACCTAATATGCTCCATGGAACCTCATGGACCCAATCATCAAGTCAATTTGACCTCAGGGGATGCATACATAAAAAATCAGGAATTAGTGTTTCTTGACCAAATTCACCCCTAAGTTAACTTTTGGGGCAAATCCTGAGCCAAGACCTCAAGAGAGGGTTTTAGGGTCTCTAATAAACCAAATTGATCCATTTGGAACAATGGATTAAGCCAAGAGGCTTGAGCAACAAGTTTCAATTTCATCTGCACCACAATTAGGGTTTTAAGGGAAAAGTCAACTGTAACTTTGACTTTTGACCAAGACATGCTCCTAAACCCAAGGACATACCTCAATACACCCTATGACACCCTTGGAACATGTCCATCAAGTTTGATTTAGGTCAAGGACATGATTTCCTGAAGAATTGCACAGTTTGGAATTTATCTGATAAAAAGTCAACTGTGCACAAAAGTCAACTTTGAGTTTTTGAGATTTTTCACCAAAATGGATTTTTAACCCTAAAATGATGTTTATGTATGATTTGAATCATCATTCATCAAGAAAAATCAAGAAAAGTTGGATAACTTGTAAAAGGGGTAACCATAAAAACTTAGAAAATTTTCTAAGTTAAAAGATAAAGTGACAAAGGTACCAACTTTGAAGGACCATAACTCCTAAACCACAAGGCCATTTTTTTTCCATCCAAAGCTTGATTTGTAGATCTCATTACCCTCTACAAAAACTTCAACTAGGCCTAACTCCAATTCATTATGGATTTTGAGTTATGAGTGAACCAAAGTGGCTTAAAACATGAAAATGTACCATTTTCCAACACTTAGAAAAATTCTGTCCAAGACAGATTTTGTTGAAACACCAAAACTTGTGGGATTTTTTCACACAGTTGCAAGCTAAATCAAGTCCAAAGTTAAACATCAATGTTGTTACATATGTTGCCAAGAATTCAAAGAGCTCAACAGCATGAATTGATTCAACTTGAGCCAAGAAAAATCCTTGCCCAAAGTCATGCTGCTGCAGGCTGTTTTGAGAAAATCAGTTTGCATGTTTGCTTGCCACACACGATTTTGAGCCAAAGACTAAGGATCACTATGCCACCTGTGTTCAAACCAATCACATTGCATCTGATCCAAGTGATAAATTTGAGTCAAAAAGCCAAGGAATCTTCCAACTTGAAGTTCATCCACTTTGGCACATTTTGCCTTGAATTCAAAGTGCATTAATGTGGAATAGTGCATTGTCAAGGTAGCTACCCTACTCAGTCAATTTCTATGATTAAACAACATTAAAAACATCTGAGGAATGTGGTTTTGGTCAAGGCATAGCCATGCTCTTGGGAATGGCTAGCTTGCCTTGCTTTAGAAGAAATCCTCCAAGCCAATCCATGCAAATGTGATCTGATCCAGCAGCCATTCACTATTCCTCCAAAACAAAAGTTGATCACCTATAAATAGAGGTCCCAATGGATCATTCAACTCACACCAAAGCCAGTTACAGCACTGCTTTCTCTCATTCTTTCTTAAACCTCAAGTTTTCTTGTTTTGGAGTAACCACTATCGGGTTTTGAGTTGCAGCCACAATCAATCCATTCCAATTGCTCAAACACATCACATATGATGTATTTGAGGTGTCCAAACACTTAAACACCAACTGTAACACCTCAGGCTCAAAATCACTCTTCAACCAAGCCATTATGCTTCAATTTTGCAGGTGGAGGTCTCTAGCTTGATCCAGAAGGTTTCAGAGTGTTCCAAAGCTTGCAACACACTCCATAACATCCATTGAAGCTGTAGGGATCATCAATTCATGACTGGAACACCATCTGGGCAAAGTTCCATTTCAGCTTGCATCAAGGTGAGCTTCAAACTCAAACTCCATGATCCATGCATATTTCCTCGCATGATATTTTTGCCAATTGCTTGCCATCATATGCTGATTGTTTTCCCTCAAAAAATTTGATCATTGCACTCATAATCATGCCTACTCGATTGCTTTTGCAAAATTAGGGTTCATACGGCCACACTGATATAATTTGTTGTACACTAAAAATGAATAAAATTGGGTATTTCCATCTTCTTCCTTGTGAAAAAACGCGTGAGTTTGGTGTTTGAATGATGTCCAATGGTTGAGAGATGAGTGAGATATGGTGCTTCACGCACGAGCTCGAGGAGGAAGATGGCCATGACGCCATTCTTCAGAAAATCCAACAAGTTTGATATATATTTTTCACTTGCCATGTTATTAATGAATTGGCATTGCGTCCCAGCGGTTCATCAGCTGGTTTTGTGAGTATTGGCAAGCGAGAGGTCTGGGGTTCGAATCCCCCTCGCCCCAGACTTCTTTTTACCACTTTTTTATTTTGTTATTTTTCATATTATTATTTTTAATGATTTGAAAAATTAATAACTCCTTCAATTTTTATCATTTTTGATTGGTTCTTTTTGCAACAATTCACAAAAATGTTGAAATATTTTATTCCACCAAAAAATTAGATTTATATTATTTATTTAATATAATTAGTATTTTTGTGAATAAATTCATTTTTAATTGTTTTTAAACATTCTAAAAATGAATATTTACTTTGAAAATCAAAACCTAATGAGTTTAAATATTCCTTGTGATTATCCCTCATTTTTTTTAAACCTTAAGCAAAATCATAAGTGGATTATTCAAATTTATTTTGAATTTTGTTTGATTTTCTTTAAATATTTATTTTTAAAGATTAAAATTAGGGTTTTTCTTGATTCAACTTTCAAAATTGATTTTCAAAAACACCTTGGGCCTCTTGAGAGAGTGTAAGACCCAACCCACTTGTACAGAAATATTTTGGGCCTCATTCGTTGTATAAGTCCCTCTGTACATTTTCAAATAAACGGCACGGTCATCGCCTTTTGAAAAACACTTTGGGCCTCTCCTTGAGCTATAAGACCCATTCAAAACTCTTGGGCCTCTATTAGAGTGTAAGACCCAATCCTCTTTTGACCAAATCATTTTTGGGCCTCACTTATCGTATAAGTCCCTCTGTGTTAAAAGAAAACCTCGGCGCGATCGCCATTTTAAACGAAAAATCATTTGGGCCTACCATCGTGTTATAAGCCCCACTCTTTTTCTTTAAAACTTTTTGGGCCTCCTGAGAGAGTGTAAGACCCATCCCTTTGTACAGAAAACACTTTGGGCCTCAGTCACTTGTATAAGTCCCATCTGTACAAAAATAACAGTGCGCTCACTGATAAAACCCTGGGCCTCTCCTTGAGCTATAAGCCCCAAATCTTTTTATTTCAAAGCACTTTCTCCTTTGATTTTGAATATACTATTGTTTTCAATCTTTCTTTGTTGAACAACTAACCAAACAACATGGAAGCTCTACAACCGAGTAAGTGGTTATTGCTTTCCTTTACTGCTTTCATATATATATAACTGTATTGTGGGGCTGTTTCACTGTAAGTCTTCTTTCATAAACTCATATCAACTGTGTAATAATAGTATAGATATTTAGAGTTTCCCCGGCAACTACGTCTAGAACTAGGTGACGCCGTTTCGTTTATTCGTAGAAATAGACAACTAGATCCCCAATAGGATCACCAGATACAATCTTCTCTTCGGCTGTCCTCATTAGGAATTGTCAAGAAACTCTACTCCCAAAGATGAATGTCTTCTCCATGAATGGCATCTTTGAGTTTCTTCCAAATTCTCGAACTTTCCTGACTTGATCTATTCCTTGTGAGTAGCTTGCCTTGAATTTCTCGGGGTTTGGGGACCCACGGGCTTCTTAAAAGCATCGGCCTCCTCTTGGGCATCGTACAAGGACCCACAGGCTTCCTAAAAGCAACCCCGCCTCCTCTTGGGCTTAGTACAAGGACCCTACGACTTCTTAGAAGTATTCACAGCCTCCTCTTAGGCTTCGTATAATGATCTCTTCCTCAGGGAATGATAGCCTCCTCTTGGGCATCGTACAAGGACCGATCGGCTTCTTAAAAGTTTCTAGCCTCCTCTTGGGCTTCATACAAATTGTCCCGAAGACCTCCTAAAGGTATAGGAACAGAACCTAGTCATCTTCATAGCACAGTCCTTTCATAGAGTCTACTACTGTTTCTCAAAGCATAGTACAAAAGGTGAAACTCTAGACTTGGACAGTCTAATCTCCTTGAGTGTCAAAGACATTCTCAAGCACCCTTCAAAAAATAGGAAGGAAACCCGTAGACTCGGACAGTCTCAATACCCTTCGGATTTCCCGCTTCCTTAAAAAACAGGAATAACCCGGATTCTTGAATCAAATCCTTGAGTACAGTGTTGCTCATATAAGAACTAATTTTCTCTTTCAAAATCAGTATATTGGATCTGTCACTCAACTGAAACAGTCATCTTAGCCTCCTCTTGGGCTTTGTACAATGATTCTCCCCAGCGGAGTCAAACAACATTTAGCCTCTCCCTCGGGCTTTGTACGAAACACATAAGAGACTCCCTCGTTAAGTCAATCACCTCTTTAGCCTCCATCTCGGGCTTCGTACGAGATACAAAAAACTCTTTTGTTGAGTCAAATAGCCTCCATCTCGGGCTTTATACAAGATACCAAAAGATTCCCTCGTTAAATCAAAACCTTTTAGCCTCTTTCTCGGGCTTTGTACGAGACACATATTAGCCTCCTCTTAGGCTTTGTATAAGAAAACCACTGGTTGATCCAATCAACCTTTTAGCATCAAAGCTGTACCTCGTTCACAGTACACAAACATCAACAACTCCTTCACCTTCATCTAATCGCTGTAAGTGGCAAGCCTCTGGATCATGCCACTGTCCCTCTTTTAGCATGAGAAATTCCTAAGGAAAGATAGCATTGCTCTACACTGAGTTAAAGTCTTCTCCTTCAGGTTAAAATCCCCTTTAAAGGAAATTATGGCATTACTAGGGTCCGCGTATCCCGGTTAAAGTAATTCTCCTTTATAAAACAGTTGTGACATACAACCCCGTTCTTTAGAGATGACAAATTCTCTTTAAGGTCAGACCTTTTAGCTTCACATCTTGGGCTTTGAACAAGATACAAATAAACTCTTCAGCTTCACATCTTGGGCTTTGATCAAGATACAAATCACCTTTCGCTTCACGTCTTGGGCTTTGAACAAGACACCAAAAACCAACTTCCTCCCATAGAATAGGAGGAACTACGAACGCTCTGATTTCCCTGTTTCGGTAAACGGGAATACGTAGGCATAAAATCGAAAGAAAAAGATCTTAGCGAGCACAATCAACAAAAAAACCAAAATCCCATATCTCCATCAATCAAAAAGAAGTAACTCAAAAGCATTCGTCCTAAACATCCTAATCCTTGTTCCTCGCCAGAAACCTTCTACCTAGATAAAAAGAAAGAAATCGTATTGGCGAAAATACAAATAACCAGTACGAAGGCCCCCCCACATTGATAGCATTTGTAACCTAACAGACCGCTGTTTAAACTCAGTATGCAAAGCAGGGTTAATTGGAGACATCTATTTCCCTTCCTTATTCAGCTCACAATAGGATAAAAAATGAATCAACCTGTAGTTTAAGCTCAACCGCAGAGAGCGACCAGCGCTTAAGAACCGCGTCCAAAATCACTCGCTAAAGAAAAATGGCGCCCACCGTGGGGCCTATCAAAGTTAGATCTAGGCACGGACTACCTTTTCACCTCTTGTGTGGAAACCACAGATTGGGGCTCCCGCCGGGGAACCCATTTTCTGTCAGGTACTTAGGATTCATAGCTTTAAAGGTCTAGGATGTTTAGGACAAATATATATACTGCTTTTCCTAATTGCTATACATGTTTATTTTTCTGCTAATGGGAATGCGGGTGATGCCGTATGTGGAAAGATTGAGTATACACTTAAGATAAGTGATGGCGACAGGGTCGACCATCAACCTCAGTGGAGGCTGACCAACGCAACCCATTCACTCTTCTAGCCAATGGGCCGGTTGTTAAGTCTGAGAAGCTGAGGAGCCAAACCCTTTCGTAGTGCGGAAACTATCGGAAATAGTTGTTACGCGATACTACCCTCATTTGAGGCTGGTGATCTATTCTCGGTGAATGGCACTTACTCTAAGATTGCTCTACAACTCGCTGGCGATCCGCTTGTTGTTTTGCTTTCCTGGGAGGTGCTGATGATAATGAGTACAGGTACAAAAATCACCCTAGTATAAACCTTTGGGGATGGGTAGAGCCTTGACTTCATGACAACGACCCTTTGACCCCGTGTTTTTTCTATGTTTTTGTGTGCTGCATTCATGCATTCATTTAAAAAAACATTAAAAAATTCAAAAAAAAACTTCTCTTCTAGTCTCTCTGTTTTTCAAATTAAACTAAGACTGTGATTGCAAATATCAGAGAAAAGGATTACACTGATGGATTTCGGTAGAAGGAGAACTCATATGTACACCTTCAAGGTTCCAAAATTAGGGGATTTGAGGAAGTTAGCAAGGATGATCACTAACCCTGAGTCTTTCAGAGCCAAACACGGGGGTATGTTGCCTCTGTTAAGAGTCTATGTGATTGAGGGAATCATGGATGTGCTCATTCAGTTCTACGATCCGGTTTATCACTGTTTCACATTCCCGGATTACCAGCTCTCACCAACGCTGGAGGAGTATTCTCATCTGATTGATCTACATATCACTGATCGAGCTCCATTTTCTGGACTGGAAGAAATTCCAAAGAATCAGACTATTGCAAGAGCAATTCATTTGGACGAGTCTGAGGTTAGGACTCACCTAACTACTAAGGGTGGCATCCAAGGTTTGCCAGCCTAGTTCTTGACAAAGAAAACTCTGTACTTTGCTAGTATAGGGAACGGGACCGCTTTTGAAAGCATCTTTGTCTTGCTCACCTACGGATTATTTTTGTTTCCCAACATCAATAACTTCGTCGATATCAACGCCATTAAAGTTTTTCTCATTGGAAACCCTGTGCCAACTTTGCTCGCAGATGCGTATCATTCTGTACACTTGGGAAATTTGTACAGTGGAGGGGAGATCACATGCTGTATACCTCTGCTTTATAAATGGTTTATTTCCCACTTGCCCAAGTCTGCTGCTTTTTGGGATTGTAAGAGTGCCTTACGTTGGTCGCAGAAGATCATGTCTCTTACCAACTCTGATATAGACTGGTGTAATAAGATTTATGAGGGAATCAGGATCATTGATCGTTGGGGAAACTTCCCCAACGTACCCCTTATAGGAACTAAAGGAGGAATCAACTACCATCCGGTATTGGTTCGCCGTCAATTTGGATACCTGATGAGACACATCCCACTGGGTGTTCATCTGGAAGGTCTTTTCTTCAAAGAAGGAGAAAACGACAAAGCACTAAAGATGGAAATAGTGCATGCTTGGAAACATGTTCATAAGAAAGGACGAGAGTCTCTAGGAAAACCGGATTGTGTCTCGAGGGAGCCTTATCTCCACTGGGTACAAACTAGAGCTCTCAAGCTAAAGATGCCTTATTCTCAACAAAGTTCAGAAGGAGAGAAGGTCTTGGAAGAACAAGTACCGCACCCTCGACATAGAGTGCATCAAAATACAGCAATTACTGAAGGAAAAAGACGCTCTGATTGAAATTTTGGAGCAACATGCTATAGAGAATCAAGATGACCAGAGGAATTTGCTCGCTCCTTTCACTTGGCAAAGAAATGACAACCCGACAACGGCCCAAGAGCCCCGGTCAAAGAAAAGGAAGATACCAGAATCAGCACCTGATTTCTCTTCAGAGAGGACTCAGGACCCATTAGCTTAGGTTTCTGTTTCTGCACTTTGTAATCTACTGTATTTCCATTTCTGTAATCTTATGAATTTCAATAAAAAGGGGTTTCCCCACTGTTTGATGTTTGCAATCTAATCGTCGCAGTTTATTTTGATTAAACCAAAGAACAATTAATATAATAATTGCATTCATCATTCTCACGTCGCGTATTCTTCTTCCTTATGAATCTCACGTTTGTGTCTCGATTCTGTAGTCAAATTGTCTCATTCATATAATACTCGGGCCAATCGTCAGAAAAAGATGGATGATCTTGAGGAAGAAAATGGAGAGTTGAAAGAAGAGATCGACGCTCTGAGAGAGGATATGAGAAAGCTTCGTAACGATATGCAAGCCATGACAGAAGCTCACCTACAACGAACTGTGATCTCCGAGATCACCTCAACGCCCATCATAGAGAAGTATGATCCTAGGTATCAAATACCGAAAGATCGTCCTTGGGGCATGCCTGTTAACTATATCCCGGAAGGATATGTTTCGCCGATCACTGAAGATCAGGGAATCACAACAGAAGCTGCTGGGCCTGAAGGTTACAAACTTCGGGAAAGCGAAGATGCCAGGGGCATACTGAAGACTCCTGAAGGTTACAAACTTCGGGAAATGCCAAGACTCACCACCGTAGTCACGGTACCACCTCCTGTGGTGCACACTGTCCCGGAAGGACAGGTTCCGCCAATACCTTCTGGTAAAAAGGAAACTATGTTTGACCGAATGTATGAATTCCAGGAGAAGTTCCTAGAAATGCAGAAGGAACTGCAAGCCATTCGCGGTCAAGATCTATTTGGAAAGGACGCCGCAGATCTCTGCTTAGTCCCCAATGTGAAAGTCCCGCACAAATTCCAAGTGCCCGACTTTGAAAAATATAAGGGTAACTCTTGCCCTCAGAGCCATCTGGTGATGTACGCTCGGCAGATGTCAGCTCAGACGGAGAATCAGGACCTGCTGATTCACTACTTTTAGGATAGTTTAACCGGTGCCACACTCAAATGGTATATGGGTTTAAACCGTGCCACGGTCATCACTTTCA
Source organism: Lathyrus tuberosus (assembly GCA_022829125.1). NCBI lineage: Eukaryota > Viridiplantae > Streptophyta > Magnoliopsida > Fabales > Fabaceae > Lathyrus > Lathyrus tuberosus. Next base: position 13,470,803 of record JALAZF010000030.1, on the reverse strand, counting down.
GAGATCTTGGCACTGCCTTCGTCCAACAATACAAATACAATTTGGACATGGTACCCGACAGAGATAAACTCAGATCAATGTCGCAAAAGGACAAGGAAACCTTTAAGGAGTATGCTCAAAGGTGGCGTGAAATTGCCGCTCAAATTTGTCCACCTCTTGAGGAAAAAGAGATGACAAAGATCTTCTTAAAGACCTTAAGCTCATTTTACTATGACCGAATGGTTGCCAGTGCGCCCAGTGATTTCACCGAAATGGTCGGCATGGGCGTACGTCTTGAGGAAGCCGTCTGAGAAGGACGTTTGGTAAAAGACACTGGATCGACGAGCGGTACTAAAAAATACGGTAGTTCTCTCCCTAAGAAAAAAGAGCAAGATATTGGGAATATCTCTCTCGGAAAGCAAAGGCGACATTATCAACCAGTAGCAGCTGTAACTCCTGCTATCAACCCTGCGTCTATTCCTACGTATCAACCTCAGGTTGCGCAGAGCCAACCTGACCAGCAAAGGACACAACAGCCTCTTCAGCAGGCTCGTCCTTCATACAATAACAACCGTACAACACGACCATCAGGGTTTGATCCTATACCCGTGACGTACGCAGAGTTGTTTCCATTACTACTGGCTAAGGGGCACATTCAGACTAAATCTCCTTTTACAGTACCGAAAAATCTGCCTTTTTGGTTTAAGGTGGATCAAACATGCCCTTATCATCAAAGAGGTCCAGGGCATAATATCGAGACTTGCCTCAATTTCATGTCCGACGTGCAAAAACTTGCTAGGAGCGGGGTCTTATCTTTCAAAGATACGAATCCCAATGTTCTCACGAACCCGCCGCCTCAACACGAGCAGGCTGCAGTCAATTTAATAGAAGGAGAGACTAACAATGTCTATCAAATTCACGATGTACTCTTGTTAAAAACCAATCTGGTAAAGATGCATTGTAGATAGAGTGGATATGGCCATGTGCCACCTCATAACTATCATCAGTGTGATATCTGCTCTAAAGACAATCAAGGATATTCTGTAGTGCAAGCAGCCCTGCAGGAATAAATGGATCTCGGATGGATCCAGGAGCACCGAGTTCGTGGAGTTAACATGGTCTACACGAATTCTAAAGTCATTCAGAACCACGATATCCGTGCAATGAATGTCAACTTGGTGGCGATGCACTCAAGGAAAAGCCAATATCATAATTTGCCGCGGCATGATTACAGTTCTTGTCTGACTTGCTCGGTAAACAAACAGGGATGCTCTTTCATACAAGAGGCCCTCCAGCGTCAGATGGATCTTGGATGGATCCAAGACTACCATGATAGGAACCCTTATCAGATCAATATGGTTCAGATCTTCGATATTCGCGTGATGAATACCAGCCTGGTAGAGTTACATGATGAGCAGGTCCGACTCGAATTCTTAATATCACACGACTATCAAAGCTGTAAAGCGGGTTACGAAAGCGATCAGGGTTGTACCCTAGTCCAGGAGGCACTTCAGTACTTGTTAAATCATTGGTGGATGCCAATCTACATGGACGAAGATACTCGGCAAATTAGTATCAGTAACAGGAATCCCACTCGGCGTCAAAGTCAGGATGTCCGATCAGTGGAAGCTAACCTAGTGAGGTTACATTGTATTCAAAGTGGGTGTGGCCAGGTGCCACTACACAATTATGACAGTTGTAGCGTCTGTTCGGAAAGTAACCAAGGGTGCTACCTTGTGCGAGCAGCTCTTCAGGGCCAGGTGGATCGTGGAGAGATTTGCCCATATCCGGGTTCTGGACCCATCAACTGGACGCCGAACTACCTTGCTGATCAATTTGAGGATGTTGTCACCATCTCTGGTCATCACCAGACCAGGGACATTTTTGCCATTATCCCTCTGCTTGACGAATCTAAAGTTCCCAACCGGGAACGGATCAAGATCACTTATGATGGTCAGAAAAATCATAAGGTTCCCGTAGTCATCTATCTGCCGGGACCACTACCGTATGAATCAGCTAAGGCAATCCCTTACAAATACGGTGCAACAATAATTGAGAATGGAAAGGAAATTCCATTACCCTCCGTCGTGAATATTGCAGACATCAGTCGTGGAACACGGAGTGGTAGAATCTTCAACCGAGGGGTTGGGGAACCTAACAAAGAAAAGGAACTTCAGACAGAAGCTCCTGATCTACCAGTCGGTCAATCCAGTAATCCCGACCTTTCAAAAAATAATGATGAGATGCTGAAGCTCATCCAAAGGAGTGAATCCAACATTGTTGATCAACTGTTACAGACTCCTTCAAAGATCTCAGTATTATCACTGTTACTCAGTTCAGAAGCCCACAGGGAGGCTCTATAGAAAGTCTTGGAGCAAGCCTTTGTGGAACAGGATGTAATAATCAGACAGTTCGATAGCATTGTCTCTAACATCACTTCCTGCAACAATTTGGGATTTAGTGATGAAGAATTACCTGAAGAGGGTCGCCGTCATAACATGGCTCTCAATATCACAGTTAACTGCCAGGACGATGCTTTAGCCAGCGTACTGGTAGACACAGGGTCAGCCCTGAATGTTATGCCAAAGTCTACTTTGATGCAGTTATCATTCAAAGGCCCTCCGATGAAAGTCAGCGAGGTCGTCGTCAAAGCATTTGACGGATCGAGAAAAATAGTTATCGGCGAAGTCGATCTTCCCATAACTATTGGTCCTCACACTTTTCAAGTCACTTTCCAGGTCATGGACATCCGGGCAACATACAGTTGTTTATTAGGAAGACCTTGGATACATCAGGCTGGAGCGGTTACTTCAACCCTCCACCAAAAGGTAAAGTTCGTCAAGAACGATCAACTTGTCACGGTTTGTGGGGAACAAGCCTTGCTTGTAAGCAACTTGTCATCATCTACTAGAATAAAACCCGAAGAGGTTATTGGAACGCAGTTCCAAGCACTATCGGTGAGCAAGAACGATCATTTCAAAGGAGGAACCTCGATTTCCTCATGCAAAGATGCTATCAAAGCGGTCGAGAGTACCGATACAACAGGATGAGGACAGCTTGTCATTCCTATTGATAATAAAATAAAGAAGGGTCTTGGTTTTTCTGCAACCTGTACCCGGGCAGCTGCCAACGATGAAAGTCTTCATCCCCTTCAAAATTTCTTCCACAGTGGAGGTTTCCTTCACCCAGTGTCTCAGGCAGTACATGCTATCAATGAGGAAGATCCCTTTGACACAGATGAAGAATGGAAGTCCTACCTTAACAAGGACGGTTATATGTGTCAAGAAGAGGTGCCTATGCCTTTTTGCTTTCCTACAGAAAGTCTGAGATTTATACCAAGATCAGATGTTGAAATGATATATGGAGATTGTGATCCGGAAGGATCCCGTGCTCCGCCAAATTCATTAGAGGAGGACACTCCAATGAAAGATAATTTTGACTACAACTACTATGGCCCAATGGACGGTCTGCCAATGTGGCAACCTTATCCAGGAAACTTGGGGCAAGAGAGTTAGCCGAACAATGAAAATCAGTTGACCATCATTGAACAGAATACCTGTGTCCCCACCATGTCATGGGATCAACACTCAGGTCATTCGGAAACTATTCAACATGAAGATGAATTCGCAACGTTCGCAGGACTTGAATTCATCAACTACGCTTTTCCTGAGGTCAATGTCATCGAGAGGGATGACTCCTCCAGTTCCAAAGAAGTTTGGGATACCTTGGGAGAACCAAGTGGAAAGTACGACTTTATGGTCAAGTACACTGCGCCCGAAAGCTCTCGTATCAGGTTCGAAGATATCCAGTCAACTGGATGGGGAGATGTACCTGAGAGCACAAATGCTATGCAAAATGCAACAGAGGAATTCTCCTACGACAATTCTTCCTGGGAGACAGATTCCAATGATCCCGCTCCACCAGAAAACAGCGTCATTTCTGGAGACAAATCAAGGAAGGTGCCAGACTTTGTGATTCACTGAGGAGTTCGCCGCCAATGGGTTGCCGTCGAGGTTCCTAAGGTCGTTCATCAGTCAAAGTAATTGCCATCTTTAACCTTTCACCCTGCCCAGGTGAAACGGATGTTTTGATAGGGCTCGCTTTCTGTAAATTTCCCTCTTCGCTTTGCCCGAAGCGACAGAGTTTTGGTTTATAGGGCTGTAGTTTCAAGGATCGACTTGTTCATTAATAAAATAACGTCGTTCTGTAACTTCCGCATTAATTACTGTTTTCTCTTTTTTCTTTTTTCAGAAAATGGTAATCCTAAAAAACAATTCAATAATAAAAACAAGCAGTAAAATAAATACACTGCACACACTTGCATTCTCTCTATTTCTTCTAAACACGAATCATCACGTCATGCAGATTGCTTGTTTTAAACCCCGTTGAAACATACGATCCGACGCCTTCGCCCAACTTTGAGTTCCCGGTATTCGAGGCTGAAGAAGAAGTTGACAACGAAATTCCAGAAGAGATCTCCCGACTACTCAGACAAGAGGAAAGGTCCATTGAACCTCACAAAGAACCGTTGGAAACGGTAAACTTGGGTTCAGAACAAGAGAGAAAAGAAATCAGGATTGGGGCACTGCTCAGTCCAATTGCCAGAGAGGGTTTGATAAAGCTTCTCAGAGAATTTCCCGATGTATTCGCTTGGTCCTATCAGGATATGCCAGGGTTGGATACCAGCATCCTGGAACATCACTTACCGTTAAGATTGGAATGTCCGCCAGTAAAGCAAAGGTTGAGACGCACTCATCCGGACATGGCCATCAAAATCAAAGAGGAGGTACAGAAACAAATTGACGCAGGTTTCCTCGCCACATCAAAATATCCTCAATGGTTAGCCAACATCGTACCCGTTCCTAAAAAGGATGGAAAGGTCAGAATGTGTATTGATTATAGAGATCTAAATAAGGCAAGTCCAAAGGACGAGTTTCCTTTACCACACATTGACATGCTGGTAGATAGTACAGCAAAGTTCAAAGTTTTCTCCTTCGTGGATGGATTCTCGGGCTATAACCAAATCAAAATGGCGCCGAAAGACATGGAGAAAACTTCGGTCATTACCCCATGGGGTACCTTTTGTTACAAGGTAATGCCGTTCGGTTTGAAGAACGTCGGGGCAACCTATCAAAGGGCCATGATTACTCTGTTTCATGACATGATACACAAAGAAATCGAGGTATATGTCGATGATATGATTGCAAAATCAAAAACAGAGAGTGAGCACGTTGAACATCTGTCAAAATTGTTCGAACGTCTAAGAAAATTCAAGCTCCGCTTGAATCCCAACAAGTGCACCTTCAATGTCCGTTCAGGGAAACTACTAGGGTTCATCGGCAGCCAGAAAGGAATTGAAGTTGATCCTGACAAGGTCAAGGCCATTCAAGAAATGCCTTCTCCAAAAACTGAAAAACAAGTCAGAGGATTCCTGGGATGCTTGAACTACATCTCCAGATTCATATTCCTCATGACCGCCACATGTGCGCCGATTTTCAAGTTACTCAAAAAGAACCAGGATTGCGTTTGGACAGAAGATTGCCAAACCGCCTTCGACAGTATTAAGGAATATCTGTTGAATCCTCCGATTCTATCACCTCCAGTGGAAGGAAGATCACTGATCATCTACCTCACAGTCCTAGAGGACTCAATGGGATGTGTACTTGGCCAACAAGACGAAACCAAATGGAAAGAGTCTGCCATTTACTATCTAAGCAAGAAATTCACCGACTGTGAAACTTGGTACACGATGCTCGAGAAAACTTGCTGCGCTTTGGCTTGGGCAGCCAAACGTCTTCGCCAATACATGATCCGTCATACTACTTGGTTAGTCTCCGAAATGGATCCAATTAAGTATGTTTTCGAAAAGCCTGCTCTTACGGGAAGAATTGCCCGTTGGCAGATGTTGCTATCAGAATATGACATAGAGTACCATGCTCAGAAAGCCGTTAAGGGAAGTATTTTAGCCGATCATTTGGCTCATCAACCAATTGATGATCAGGAATCAATCGGGCTTGACTTCCCAGACGAAGATGTCATGTATCTAAAAATGAAAGATTGCGATGAACCGTTACCCAGTGAAGGGCCAGAACCAGGTTCCCAATGGGGGCTTATCTTTGACGGAGTAGTTAATCATTATGGAAACGGAATTGGGGCAATCATTGTTACCCCCTAGGGTACCCACATTCCTTTCACTGCTAGACTTACGTTCAAGTGTACGAACAACGAGGCCGAATACGAAGCTTGTATTATGGGTCTCGAAGAAGCGATCGACTTAAGGATCAAAAACTTGGACGTATACGGCGACTCGGCCTTGGTTATCAATCAGATTAAAGGAGAGTGGAATACATACCAATCAGGATTGATTCCTTACAAGGACTACGCAAGAAGGTTGCTACCTTTCTTCAACAGAGTTGAGTTTCATCACATCCCTCGTGATGAGAATCACATGGCTGATGCATTAGCCACTATCTCTTCGATGATTAGTGTAGGTCAATGGAATGACATACCTAAGATCGACATAATGCGCCTTGAACGGCCCGCTTACATCTTCGCGATCGAAGCAGTCATAGACGATAAACCTTGGTATCACGATATCAAATGCTTTCTTCAGAAACAAGAGTACCCACCTGGGGCACTCAGAAAAGACAGAAAGACCCTCCGAAGATTGGCTGGAAACTTCTTCCTGAGCGGTGACACTCTCTATAAGAGAAATTTTGACATGGTCTTGCTCCGATGCGTCGACAGACCAGAAGCAGACATGCTTATGAAAGAAATTCATGAAGGATCCTTTGGCACTTATGCCAACGGACACACAATGGCGAGAAAGATTTTGAGAGCAGGGTACTACTGGTTAACCATGGAATCCGACTGCTACAAGTACATGAGGAGGTGTCACAAGTGTCAGATATACTCCGACAAAATTCATGTACCGCCATCACATCTCAAAGTTCTCTCTTCCCCGTGGCCATTTTCCATATGGGGAATCGACATGATTGGCTTGATTGAACCCAAGGCTTCGAACGGACATCGGTTCATCCTTGTAGCCATCGACTATTTCACCAAGTGGGTCGAAGCAGCGTCATTCGCTAATGTAACCCGACAAGTGGTGGTCCGATTTATCAAAAACAATATCATCTGCCGTTATGGTGTTCCAAGCGAGATCATTACTGATAATGGATCTAACTTAAACAATAAGATGATGAAAGAGTTGTGTGCAGAGTTCAAGATCGAACACCATAACTCATCTCCCTACCGACCGAAGATGAACGGACCGGTAGAAGCGGCTAACAAGAATATCAAGAAGATCGTTCAAAAGATGGTTGTAACCTACAAAGACTGGCATGAAATGCTACCCTTTTCTCTTCATGGTTATCGCACATCTATCCGCACTTCAACAGGGGCTACCCCTTTCTCTCTAGTGTATGGCATGGAGGCAGTGCTCCCCATAGAAGTAGAGATCCCATCAATCCGGGTATTGATGGAAGCGAAGCTCACAGAAGCTGAATAGTGTCAAAGTTGACACGATGAACTGAATCTGATCGAAGAGAAACGAATCACGGCCCTATGCCACGGTCAGTTGTATCAGCAAAGAATGAAGAGGACGTTCGACAAAAGGGTTCGACCCCGTGTCTTCAGAAAAGGAGACCTTGTGCTCAAGAAGATACAATCATTTCTCACTGATTCTCGGGGCAAATGGACTCCAAATTATGATGGCCCCTATGTGGTCACGAAAGCTTTCTTAGGCGGCGCCTTGAGACTTGCAACCATGGACAGAGAGGAATTTGCCTACCCCACGAATGTTGATGTAGTCAAGAAATACTTCGCCTAAACTAAAAAAAAAAGAAAAAAAAAGTCTCGGTGGATTGAAAACTCGAAAGGGCGGTCCAGGCAAAAATTAGAGACATGAAAAAATCATCCCGGTGGATTGGAAACATCAAAGTACAATCCAGGCAAAAATTAGGGATAATGGCAAGTAACTATGTTCAACAGAGGCAAGTCCCTCAGCAGCAGCAGTTACATCATCTGTCAGAAAACTCCAGTCAAGGTCATCTTCGACAGAAGCTCAGGATGCCCTGAATTCAAAGTTGGTAGAAGGATAGTGGTCGTTATGTTTCAACGTAGCCCTTTTCCCTGTAAAATTTGGCTGATTTCCATCATATCAATAAAATTTGAGCCCTTGTGCTTTTGTTTGTAATTCTTATTTGTTTTAGCTTTACAGAACGACGTTGTTAACATGATTAACGATTCTTGAAATAAAACAAAAATGAATTTACTTGTTAAAACTTTTTCTGCTTTTTAATAAAGATGGAAATTTCTTTTGACTGTTAAACATCGAAAGAACATCAATCGCGTCTCCAAAGGTGTTCGAACCTCAAAGTGCAGAATCAAAGTACTCCTTGTAGACCAGTACGCCTGAATAAAGGATCAACAATGTCAGAGACCATGTTTCATCTGACATCCTCGGTCGAGTTCTCATCTCCTAAGCCCGACCAGCATCGCCCCCAACAGGGACCGTTTCTCCTAAGCAAGGCAGAATTGCTATCTTGAACCAGCGATATTCTACATGCCCCACTGTGGCCGAGTATCCATTCGTGTTCATCTTTTAGTTTGTATGTCGCGTCAGTTTTGTCCGCATATACATACATACATCATGCATTATTGATTTGCATTTACATTTCATATTGCATCACTATCACTCTAGTCGGTCTTGTCCCCTAGTGGTAGAAGTCCTCTCAATCGAGTTGTCAGCCTTTTCCTCGTCAGGAAGTGTTGTGTCTGGACAATCTCTCCTCCAGTTTATTTATGGATTAGAATTGGCCCTTGACCACTTTGATAACTTGAACCTCTGAGAAACAAGAAAAATTTCAACAAATACCACTCTTCGCCATTGAAGATGATATCCTTGCTTTCCCGGATTAAAGAAGATCCCCAGAGAAAGCCTCTTAATCAGAGATTCGGCGGTACGGCAGTTTTTCTCCGAAAAAACCACTGATGAAAAGGTCATCGGCACCTCAAAATTGGATCACATCATATGGCGTTTCTAAGAAAAGATCCCGAGAAAAGTATGATGTAAAGACCCCAAACAGAAGTAGTCTCCCAAGAGACTCGCTTTCCCCATTAGAATCGACAAATGGCTTCTCCAAACAGAGAAGTTTGTGCACCTCTACAACTCAGACGACTGGGTTCCCCAGCAAGTCTGACATCGAAACTTTTTCCACTCAAATGGCATCTCCCCAGGAAAATTTGGCGAGAAGTTTGAAGGAAAGCCACTACGCATAGCTTCCCTTGTCAATAAAGCTTATTGATAAAAGAAACTAAGACCAGTTCCTTGGTAGGAAACCAAGAACGAGGGGAAGTTTACAAAAGAAACTAAGACCAGTTCCTTGGTAGGAAACCAAGAACGAGGGGAAGTTCATTTCAAAGACTGAGACCAGTTCTTGGTAGGAAACCAGGATCGAGGGGAAGTTTTTACCTTTTCTAAGCATCATTGCTTAGCTAAAGAAGATGAATGTGTAAGCTGCCATTCATAACCACCATCAAAATTTCGGGTATTCCGATATTTAATCCTCTTGCACCCCGAATGCCAGAACACCTTCGTCATTCACACCTTCGGGTCCAAGAAGATTAAATAGGGGCATCTGTCATACCCCAAATTTTGACCACTAAGATTTCCCATCATTGTGCAAATCATCATCACAATGTGGATGAACCATCATGCCTCATCAAATGCCTCAAGGAGTATTGAGCATTCAATACAATCAAAATTAGGGTTTTAAGCCCTCTCAGAGCTCTTAGACAAAGGATCAATCAAGGGATGACATGATCTTTAACTTGTCTAACATCTCAAACATTCACAAAGGATCAAAAAGGACTCCCACTTCAAGGATTAAGCACAAGCTGCTCCCTTCTAGGTGGATCAAGCCTCAAGATCGCCAGTGTCACCAAATTAGGGTTTTGATCGACCAGGGCCTCCAGATGGAAATTTTCATCTGGGCACAAGCCAATGATCCAAAACATAACCTAATATGCTCCATGGAACCTCATGGACCCAATCATCAAGTCAATTTGACCTCAGGGGATGCATACATCAAAAATCAGGAATTAGGGTTTCTTGACCTAATTCACCCCTAAGTTGACTTTTGGGGCAAATCATGAGCCAAGAACTCAAGAGAGGGTTTGAGGGTCTCTAATAAACCAAATTGATCCATTTGGAACAATGGATTAAGCCAAGAGGCTTGAGCAATAAGTTTCAATTTCATCTGCACCACAATTAGGGTTTTAAGGGAAAAGTCAACTGTAACTTTGACTTTTGACCAAGACATGCTCCTAAACCCTAGGACATACCTCAATACACCCTATAACACCCTTGGAACATGTCCATCAAGTTTGATTTAGGTCAAGGACATGATTTCCTGAAGAATTGCACAGATTGGAATTCATCTGATAAAAAGTCAACTGTGCACAAAAGTCAACTTTGACTTTTTGAGATTTTTCACCAAAATGGATTTTTAACCCTAAAATGATGTTTATGTATGATTTGAATCATCATTCATCAATAAAAATCAAGAAAAGTTGGATAACTTGTAAAAGGGGTAACCATAAAAACTTAGAAAATTTTCGAAGTTAAAAGATAAAGTGACAAAGGTACCAACTTTGAAGGACCATAACTCCTAAACCACAAGGCCATTTTTTTTCCATCCAAATTTTGATTTGTAGATCTCATTACCCTCTACAAAAACTTCAACTAGGCCTAACTCCAAGACAGATTTTGTTGAAACACCAAAACTTGTGGGATTTTTTCACACAGTTGCAAGCTAAATCAAGTCCAAAGTTAAACATCAATGTTGTTACATATGTTGCCAAGAATTCAAAGAGCTCAACAGCATGAATTGATTCAACTTGAGCCAAGAAAAATCCTTGCCCAAAGTCATGCTGCTGCAGGCTGTTTTGAGAAAATCAGTTTGCATGTTTGCTTGCCACACACGATTTTGAGCCAAAGACTAAGGATCACTATGCCACCTGTGTTCAAACCAATCACATTGCATCTGATCCAAGTGATAAATCTGAGTCAAAAAGCCAAGGAATCTTCCAACTTGAAGTTCATATACTTTGGCACATTTTGCCTTGAATTCAAAGTGCATTAATGTGGAATAGTGCATTGTCAAGGTAGCTACCCTACTCAGTCAATTTCTCTGATTAAACAACATTAAAAACATCTGAGGAATGTGGTTTTGGTCAAGGCATAGCCCTGCTCTTGGGAATGGCTAGCTTGCCTTGCTTTAGAAGAAATCCTCCAAGCCAATCCATGCAAATGTGATCTGATCCAACAGCCATTCACTATTCCTCCAAAACAAAAGTTGATCACCTATAAATAGAGGTCCCAATGGATCATTCAACTCACACCAAAGCCAGTTACAACACTGCTTTCTCTCATTCTTTCTTAAACCTCAAGTTTTCTTGTTTTGGAGTAACCACTATCAGGTTTTGAGTTGCAGCCACAATCAATCCATTCCAATTGCTCAAACACATCACATATGATGTATTTGAGGTGTCCAAACACTTAAACACCAACTGTAACACCTCAGGCTCAAAATCCCTCTTCAACCAAGCCATTATGCTTCAATTTTGTAGGTGGAGGTCTCTAGCTTGATCCAGAAGGTTTCAGAGTGTTCCAAAGCTTGCAACATACTCCATAACATCCATTGAAGCTGTAGGAATCATCAATTCATGACTGGAACACCATCTGGGCAAAGTTTCATTTCAGCTTGCATCAAGGTGAGCTTCAAACTCAAACTCCATGATCCATGCATATTTCCTCGCATGATATTTTTGCCAATTGCTTGCCATCATATGCTGATTGTTTTCCCTCAAAAAATTTGATCATTGCACTCATAATCATGCCTACTCGATTGCTTTTGCAAAATTAGGGTTCATACGACCACAATGATATAATTTGTTGTACACTAAAAATGAATAAAATTGGGTATTGCCATCTTCTTCCTTGTGAAAAAACGCGTGAGTTTGGTGTTTGAATGATGTCCAATGGTTGAGAGATGAGTGAGATATGGTGCTTCACGCACGAGCTCGAGGAAGAAGATGGCCATGGCGTCATTCTTCAGAAAATCCAACAAGTTTGATATATATTTTTCACTTGACATGTTATTAATGAATTGGCATTGCGCCCCAGCGGTTCATCAGCTGGTTTTGTGAGTATTGGCAAGCGAGAGGTCTGGGGTTCGAATCCCCCTCGCCCCAGACTTCTTTTTACCACTTTTTTATTTTGTTATTTTTCATATTATTATTTTTAATGATTTGAAAAATTAATAACTCCTTCAATTTTTATCATTTTTGATTGGTTCTTTTTGCAACAATTCACAAAAATGTTGAAATATTTTATTCCACCAAAAAATTAGATTTATATTATTTATTGAATATAATTAGTATTTTTGTGAATAAATTCATTTTTAATTATTTTTAAACATTCTAAAAATGAATATTTACTTTGAAAATCAAAACCTAATGAGTTTAAATATTCCTTGTGATTATCCCTCATTTTTTTAAAACCTTAAGCAAAATCATAAGTGGATTATTCAAATTTAATTTGAATTTTGTTTGATTTTCTTTAAATATTTAATTTTAAAGATTAAAATTAGGGTTTTTCTTGATTCAACTTTCAAAATTGATTTTCAAAAACACCTTGGGCCTCTTGAGAGAGTGTAAGACCCAACCCACTTGTACAGAAATATTTTGGGCCTCATTCGTTGTATAAGTCCCTCTGTACATTTTCAAATAAACGGCACGATCATCACCTTTTGAAAAACACTTTGGGCCTCTCCTTGAGCTATAAGACCCATTCAAAACTCTTGGGCCTCTATTAGAGTGTAATACCCAATCCTCTTTTGACCAAATCATTTTTGGGCCTTACTTATCGTATAAGTCCCTCTGCGTTAAAAGAAAACCTCGGCGCGATCGCCATTTTAAACGAAAAATCATCTGGGCCTACCATCGTGTTATAAGCCCCACTCTTTTTTCTTTAAAACTTTTTGGGCCTCCTGAGAGAGTGTAAGACCCATCCCTTTGTACAGAAAACACTTTGGGCCTCAGTCACTTGTATAAGTCCCATCTGTACAAAAATAACAGTGCGCTCACTGATAAAACCTTGGGCCTCTCCTTGAGCTATAAGCCCCAAATATTTTTATTTCAAAGCACTTTCTCCTTTGATTTTGAATATACTGTTGTTTTCAATCTTTCTTTGTTGAACAACTAACCAAACAGCATGGAAGCTCTACAACAGAGTAAGTGGTTATTGCTTTCCTTTACTGCTTTCATATATATATAACTGTATTGTGGGGCTATTTCACTGTAAGTCTTCTTTCATAAACTCATATCAACTGTGTAATAATAGTATAAATATTTAGAGTTTCCCCGGCAACTACGTCTAGAACTAGGTGACGCCGTTTCGTTTATTCGTGGAAATAGAAAACTAGATCCCCAATAGGATCACCAGATACAGTCTTCTCTTCGGCTGTCCTCATTAGGAATTGTCAAGAAACTCTACTCCCAAAGATGAATGTCTTCTCCGTGAATGGCATCTTTGAGTTTCTTCCAAATTCTCAAACTTTCCTGACTTGATCTATTCCTTGTGAATAGCTTGCCTTGAATTTCTCGGGGTTTGGGGACCCACGGGCTTCTTAAAAGCATCGGCATCCTCTTGGGCATCGTACAAGGACCCACAGGCTTCCTAAAAGCAACCCCGCCTCCTCTTGGGCTTAGTACAAGGACCCTACGGCTTCTTAGAAGTATTCACAGCCTCCTCTTAGGCTTCGTATAATGATCTCTTCCTCAGGGAATGATAGCCTCCTCTTGGGCATCGTACAAGGACCGATCGGCTTCTTAAAAGTTTCTAGCCTCCTCTTGGGCTTCATACAAATTGTCCCGACGACCTCCTAGAGGTATAGGAACAGAACCTAGTCATCTTCATAGCACAGTCCTTTCATAGAGTCTACTACTGTTTCTCAAAGCATAGTACAAAAGGTGAAACTCTAGACTTGAACAGTCTAATCTACTTGAGTCTCAAAGACATTCTCAAGCACCCTTCAAAAAATAGGAAGGAAACCTGTAGACTCGGACAGTCTCAATACCCTTCGGATTTCCCGCTTCCTTAAAAAACAGGAATAACCCGAATCCTTGAATCAAATCCTTGAGTACAGTGTTGCTCATATAAGAACTGATTTTCTCTTTCAAAATTAGTATATTGGATCTGTCACTCAACTGAAACAGTCATCTTAGCCTCCTCTTGGGCTTTGTACAATGATTCTCCTCAGCGGAGTCAAACAACATTTAGCCTCTCCCTCGGGCTTTGTATGAAACACATAAGAGACTCCCTCGTTGAGTCAATCACCTCTTTAGCCTCCATCTCGGGCTTCGTATGAGATACAAAAAACTCTTTTGTTGAGTCAAATAGCCTCCATCTCAGGCTTTATACGAGATACCAAAAGATTCCCTCGTTGAATCAAAACCTTTTAGCCTCTTTCTCGGTCTTTGTACGAGACACATATTAGCCTCCTCTTAGGCTTTGTATAAGAAAACCACTGGTTGATCCAATCAACCTTTTAGCATCAAAGCTGTGCCTCGTTCACAGTACACAAACATTAATAACTCCTTCACCTTCATCTAATCGCTGTAAGTGGCAAGCCTTTGGATCATCTACATCCATGCCACTGTCCCTCTTTTAGCATGAGAAATTCCTAAGGAAAGATAGCATTTCTCTACACTGAGTTAAAGTATTCTCCTTCAGGTTAAAATCCCCTTTAAAGGAAATTATGGCATTACTAGGGTCCGCGTATCCCGGTTAAAGTAATTCTCCTTTATAAAACAGTTGTGACATACAACCCCCTTCTTTAGAGATGACAAATTCTCTCTAAGGTCAGTCCTTTTAGCTTCACATCTTGGGCTTTGAACAAGATACAAATAAACTCTTCAGCTTCACATCTTGGGCTTTGATCAAGATACAAATCACCTTTCGCTTCACGTCTTGGGCTTTGAACAAGACACCAAAAACCAACTTCCTCCCATATAATAGGAGGAACTACGAACGCTCTGATTTCCCTGTTTCGGTAAACGGGAATACGTAGGCATAAGATCGAAAGAAAAAGATCTTAGCGAGCACAATCAACAAAAAATACCAAAATCCCATATCTCCATCAATCAAAAAGCAGTAACTCAAAAGCATCCGTCCTAAACATCCTAATCCTTGTTCCCCGCCAGAAACCTTCTACCGAGATAAAAAGAAAGAAACTGTATTGGCGAAAATACAAATAACCAGTACGAAGGCCCCCCCACATTGATAGCATTCGTAACCTAACAAACCGCTGTTTAAACTCAGTATGCAAAGCAGGGTTAATTGGAGACATCTATTTCCCTTCCTTATTCAGCTCACAATAGGATAAAAAATGAATCGACCTGTAGTTTAAGCTCAACCGCAGAGAGCGACCAGCGCTTAAGAACCGCGTCCAAAATCGCTCGCTACAATTTGGTTTTGATTTTCAAGGTAAATATTCAGTTTTAAATATTTAAAAACAATTAAAAATGAATTTATTCACAAAAATACCAATTATATTAAATAAATGATATAAATTTGATTTTTTTGTGGAATAAAATATTTCAACATTTTTGTGATTTTTTTCAAAAAGAACCAATCAAAAATAATTAAAATTGAACGAGTTATTAATTTTTCAATTAATTAATAAAACATGAAAATATTGGAAAAATAGTAAAAATGTGAAAAAAAGCAAAATGGGTTGGGTGGGGTTTGAACCCCCGACCTCATGTGTACATGGCGCGCGCCTTACCACCGGGGTGGTGATACATCCGTTGATTGAAACAAAACAACAAATATACAAGGCTTGCCTTGTTTTCTAGGCCTGGCCAAGGCAAGGCAAGGCAAGTTTTTGGTTGAAAACGTGAAGGCCATAACTTTCTCATTTCTCCATGGATTTGGACAAAATTTAGGTCTATCCTGCCTAGAATTTCACAAGGAATCTAATGGTGGTGGGGTTTTTTTTCAGATCATGCTCCTATTGAAAAACCCGATAGTGGTTTTGGAATAGGCCATGATTTGCATTTTCTGTGCCATGTCTTGGTACAAGCATGAATTACATGATAAATTGGTGCAAACACAACACATATAACATGTATAAGAGATGCATGATCAGTGGACATCAAAAGAAAGCATGATTCAAAGAATCCAAGTTGTGATGCTTACCTCTTTTTGGAGCTTTAGCGCAATCTGCTAAGCCACTTGTTCCAGAAATGATTTAATGCTTTGGACACCCTCAAATGATCTCTTAGAAGCTTTTAGGATGGTTGGAATCAGCTGGAAACCTCAGGAGCAAGTTTGAGCTCTTTCTTGCAAAAGGGGCAAAAGTGGCCAAAATAGTAACTCTCTCAAATGGTGTTCCAAATGTGTGAAACCATTTGGGACAGTTCAAAGATGATATTTGGAGTGTGTTTGAGGTTTTATCTGGTTTGGAAAGTGACTGAATCAAGACATGGCTTGAAAAATGCACAAAAGCTCTATTTTGAGGTATTGAGAGATGACTTTGTGATTTTGGTGTTACAGGTCACTTGTGAGAGTTTGGACAACTTAGATATGACATATTGGATGTGTTTAGATCATAAGTTGTGGTGGAATTGCTCTCTAGCTCAAAAACTCAGAGTTACCTTGCTAAAGAAGGTATTTTTGCCTAGAGAAAGAGATTTTGAGGAAAGCAAGTGTTGTAGTGCTTTGGTGTACTCAAACTGAACACAATTGAGCTCTATTTATAGTAGAGCAAGTTTGTTTTAGCTGTAATAGTGAATGGCAACTTCAACATAGGTTTGGCCAATGTTGAGCAATGAGAATCCAAGTCTCCTCTAGCCATTGACTTGAGGTTATGGCACAGGCTGCTGGTCCCCTTGGTCTTGGATAAGTCTTGACTGAATTCAGTTGCAAATGGCTCAGTCCATGCCACCTTGGTGTATGCATTGAATGCTCCAAACCAAAATTGGAGTCTTGTCCCTCTTTTAGGCAATTCTAGGTTTGGCATGCTATTTTTGGTTCCAAAGACTTGGGAGGCTTGGGATCAGAGTTGGTTCCTCCTTGGTCCCCCCTTGAGGTGTTCAAATGGATAGAGTTGCTTGCCCTTTGCAAAATTTGATCAAATCGAGCAAAACTCCAAAATTTGCCTTGCTTTGACAGTTTTCAGCAAGGCATGTTGCCATTGTCATATCTCATGACTCAAGTGAACTTTGATGGAGTTCTTGGCTATTTTGGAAAGCCCTCATATGATACAACAACTGTTTGATCATAATTGGTTTTGATACTTTTTGGATTCAAGTGAAAAATGCCCCTACATTTGGAGAAAAGTGAAGGCAGATTCTGACTTAGTGAAAATTTCACTAAGTGTTGGAAAAAGTGGCATTTCATGTTTTCAGCCATTTTGATCATTCCATAACTCAAAATCCATGATGAATTGGAATGAGGTGTGATTGAAGCTTTTGTAAAGGGCCATGAGATCTACAAATCCAGCTTTGGATGGGGGAAAATGGCCTTGTGGTCTAGGAGTTATGGTCCTCCAAAGTTGGTACCCTGGACACTTTATTCCATAACTTAGAAAATTTTCTAAGTTTTTATGGTTACCCCTTTTACAAGTTATCCCACTTTTCTTGATTTTTCTTGATGAATGATGATTCCAATCATACATTAACATCATTTTAGGGTCAAAGAACCATAATTTTGAAAAATCTCAAAAAGTCAAAGTTGACTTTTGTGCACAGTTGACTTTTTGTCAGATGAATTCCAAACTGTACGATCCTCTATGAAATCAAGTCCTTGACCTAAATCAAACTTGATGGATTGATTTCATAGGTGTTATAGGGTGTATTGAATCATGTCCTAGGGTTTGGGAATATGTCCTGATCATAAGTCAAAGCTACAGTTGACTTTTTCTACGAAACCCTAATTGTGGCTCTGATGAAACCGAGACTTGTTGCTCAAGCTTCTTGGATCAATAAATTGTTTCAAATGGATCAATGTGGTGTATTTGAGACCCCCAAATCCTCTCTTGAGGTCTTGGCTCATGTTTTGTCCCAAAAGTCAACTTAGGGGTGAATTAGGTCAAGAAACCCTAATTCCTGATTTTTTATGAATGCATCCCCTGAGGAAAAATTGACTTGATGATTGGGTTTATGATGTCCCTTGGAGCATCATAGGTTATGCTTTGAAGCATTGGCTCATGCCCAGAGGAAAATTTCCATCTGGAGGCCCTGGTCGACCAAAACCCTAATTTGGTGACAATGTCGATCTTGAGGCTTAATCCACCTGGAAGGGAGCAGCCTTGTGCTTAATCCTTGTTGTGGGAGTCCTCTTGATCCATTATGGATGTTTGAGAGATTAGAAAAGTTGAAGATCATGCCATTTCTTGATTGATCCTTTCTCGAAAAGCTCTGAGAGGGCTTGAAACCTTAATTATTGTTTGTAGTGAGTGCTCACCCATCCTTGGGGAGACTGATGAGGTGTGATGATGATTTACATAATGATGGGAAATCTTAGTGGTCAAAATTTGGGGTATAACACCCTAACTAATTCAGTTACAACTGATTTCATCATCACTCTCAAAAATTGCATATTCCGATTTTATCTTCAAAACTCACCACACAAGCTCTCTCTCTACGTTCTCCTTCAGGATTCATCATCAAAGATCATCAATGGTGTTTCTGTATGCATTGGATTGAAGTTGGAAGTGCTCCATCACCAGATTCGAGTTTTACAATCATCATCAATCTCAATTTCCAATGAGATTCAAGCCATTTCATGCGTTTATTTCGCATCCAAAGGTGATTTGAAGGTGTACACGAAGTTGCTAGGGGTTTCTTGAAGGATTTGCATTTAAATCCATTAAGGTCAGTGAGATCTTCCTAATTTTTATTGTTTGCATAGATTCATGTGATAAGAATGGTGGATGGGAGCTGTATTGAAGTCCTATGGAGTGTAGGCGATGTTTGCTGGTAGAAAATAGGTTGTATGTGTAGTTTTAGATTTTCATATCTCTTTTTGTTTTGCTTCATTTACAAAGTTAGAGCAAGAATAAAAAAAAAACCAATGGCACTTTTAGAATCTACGTGGAAAACTGCATGGAGTAGTGCATTTCTTTTTAAGTTCTGGGAATTTCACCACCACCCACGGTGGCTCTCCCACCGGAGAAGACGACCGGAGCGGAGCTCCGGTGTCTGTTATATTAAACCCTAGCTACTCCGTTCGTGCGTGTGCTTATTTCCCATTGGACCATAAAATTCCATGCTGACCATTCATGTAAGGACAACGCATTAAAAAGGCATGCTTCCGGCACGTGCAGCAATTTTCACTATCCTTTTTTTTCTTTTCCTTTTTAATTTTTGTTTCTGATAATTAAATTGGGGTGGAGGTGTGTTGTGTGCGCAAATATATGTTGTTACCTTGTACATCCATTCCCATCCACATGATTAACATGAAGATCTGATCACATCATATTGACTTGATCCAACGCTCCACGTAGGGTCGATATTTTGAATGATCCTCATATTATGGCGATCAGACCCACGCGTGTTGGGCCCTGTATCCTATGCTTTTCACACCCTGCTATGTATGGCCCAAGTGTAGTTTTAACTGGCTTTTTTCTATTCATGCACCCCTTGGTCCTAATCTTTGCATTTTTATTTCCTTTTTCTACATGCTCAAAAATCATTTCATTAAAAATAGTTTTGAGTGCCTAAAAATTCCCAATTAATTCATGAGACTCAATGATTGTGTCATATAATTTTTGAAATTTTTTATTTTCACTTTTGAGATGTTTTGATATTTTTTCACTAATTTTATTTTAAACATGTTTGTTTGTTCATACCCTTTACCATATGCCTCATAAAAGATTTTCTTCAACTTGTTTTAAAATGAATTTTTCTACACAATTGGAAACTTAAGTTTAACACATGTTAAGGGACTTTAATTAATTTTTTGGGATTTTTTAGACCACTTTTGATTATGGTTTTGGTGCCATTTTATGAATACATGTTAGGTGACTATAAGTGAATTGTTTTGCATAGTTTGAGCATGCTAAAAGACAAATTTTGAGCCTATCTTTTGGATATGCATAACCACTGACTTCGTTGTCCTTTGATTAAAATTCCATAATTTTCTAAGGCATGTAACTATTTCTCATGGAATTTTGTTTGGTGACCTAGTTGATTGAGGATACTTAGAATTAGGCTTGATTTTGTGCACCTTTAAGACACTTCTCTTGCCTATTTCCTTTTGGAACTTGAAAGTTCAATATGGCATGTTATAGTTACTGACTTGTAGCATTCCTAACCTAACTCACTTGACTTCTAATTCCATTTCACATGTTTGAACTTGTTTTGGTTCTTAAATGTTGCAATAGGATTAAAACTTGCCTTTGCTTGTATGGCTTCCAAGTATGCTTTGATATGCTAACTTTAACACACTTCTAAGTGAATCCTAAATCCATTTTTCATATGTACATAACTTGCATAAGACTTGATGATTCCTAATTGCACTTCATTACTCATATGATATGACTTTAACTAACAACTTCCAAATGCATCATTGTTTGCCTAATTTGTTTAGGCTTCTTAGATTCAATCTTTCCCAACTCTTATAGGCTTTAGACATGACCTATTAGACATCATTAGGTACTGACCTAGCTCACTCAACATGTGTATGCACCCTCCACACTTCTCTTTCACTTGTGTCACAAGTAGCTAACTTCTAGGACTTACTTGAACATTGTTTTGTGCTTGCCTTGCTATAGCTTATAAAACTTGAAATGTTGTGAACTTCTATGATGATTGAGAGTTGTTTTATGCATCCTTAAAATTACATCACTCCTTACCTTTTACCATACCATAGTATGCATTCATCCTCACATGTCCTTCGCATAAGTACCAATTGTATGTTGCATCCTAGTTGACTATACTTGTGCACAACTTGCTTAACTATTGTGAATGTTTTAATACATGACTCCCATGTTAACCCAATGACATGTGCACCCATCTACCCACATTATTAACTTCTGACTTTGAGGAATACTCATGTTTTAATCCACTTACATGATTCCTAAACATCTATTCCCATCTAGTTTGTAAACAATGTGCATTTGTGTGTTGTTTTGGTACATAGTTTGACCTAGTTTGATTTCTCTTGACATGATAACATAAGTAGAAGTTAATTAGGTATACTTACTGACCTATGCATGTTACTTCACTCTTAGAACTCATCTTGCATTGTTTATAGTTGTATGTTGCATCTAACACGAGTATAGGACACCTAGTCTTAGTTTAGGAATTTAATGCATAACTTTTCAATTAATTGGTAACTAGTGCTTGTGATTTACCTTCTTTTAACCAAGGTTGCTTAGGTTGGCTTATGAGGTAAGGTACATGAGTACATGATTACCCAACTCTTCGTTCATCCTTTTTCATTTGCTTTCTTTTATTCTTTCATTTGTGGATTGTGTGATATAATGCTTATTTGTGTAACTCTTTCACAGCCCTTTGGGATCTTAGCTCAACCTTAATTTTTGATTAAGGTTAAGGTAGGATGAGCATTAGGTAATGCATTCCCTACTTGTCAATTTAGGTAGAAGTTATTCCTTCTTATCTTAACTCATTCCCTAGGACCAACAAATGCATGCTAGCATTAGGACTATAATTAGTCTCCCCTTAGATTTTACTTTACAACTTGAGTCTCTTCCCTCACTCAAAGGAAAGATAAAACACCTAATGAATAAAGATGTGCTTTGTGTGCCATGAGCCTTAAGTACATAGTATGCTTTGTCGCGCGAGGCGTGTGACTCGTTACGCAAAGTGTTCACTATGTCATAGACTTTAGCACTTTGCATATCGCAAACAAAACAACCAAAACACTACTTCTAAAAGACAATAAACAAACAAACTTCATTCTCTTCTCATCTAAAACTTTCACTCGACGTAAGGGCATGCTTCTCCTTGTTCTACTGCAAGCCGGTAACACGAGTCTCAATTCAGCGAGTCGTAACACCTAAGCTAGAACAATAGCACTGTCCGCAAAAAAAACACAAACAAATCAAGGGTCACCCTTAGTGAGCTGAACTACGTTGCTCTGATTCTTCATTGGTTAATGGAGATACGTGTAGCGTGATTTTTGTGGTTTCGAATCACTATCACTTTGGTACTACAGTTCGATTCATTTTTTATCCTGTTAAGCTGATTAAGGAAGGGAAATAGATGTCTCCAATTAACCCTGCTTGCAAACTGAGGTTAAACAGTCAAAATTGTTGGTTTACAAATGCTATCAAAATAGGGGGGTTTGCCTTTGGGATTATTTTCTTAAAAAACACGAAGGATCTGGATTATTGGAGAGGCTTTTGGTTAGGATACTAGGCTTGGTTTTCTTTGTTTGATGTATGAAGGTACTAGATTTTGGGTTTTTTTTATTAGTATGCTCACTAAGATTTCGCAATCTTATGCCTACGTATTCCCGTTTAACGAAACAGGGAAATCAGAGCGATCGTAGTTCCTCCTAGTCTAAGGGAGGAAAAAGGTGTTTTGGTGTCTTGTTCAAAGCCCAAGACATGAAGCTAAAGGTGATTTGTATCTTGCTCAAAGCCCAAGATGTGAAGCTAAAAGGTTTGACTGAGAGAGAACTTGTCATCTCTAAAGAGGAATTGTTGATGTTTGTAGGCTGTGACCCAAGAACAAATTTGATGCTAAAAGGTTGATTGACTCAACCGGGGATTTCTTTATTCAAAGCCTAAGAGGAGGCGGGAAGTTTGACTTTTTAGGGGAAAATGTTCTTTCTGTCTTGTACAAAGCCCTAGATTGAGGCTAAAAGGAATTTTGACTCCGTTGGGGAGAATGTATCTTGTATAAAACCCAAGATGGAGGCTGAAATGGTTTGACTCAACAAGAGAGTACTTTTATCTGTCCTGTATAAAGCCGAAGATGGAGGCTAAAAAGGTTGACTCAACAAGAGATTCTTGAACAGGGGATTGACTCAACAAGAGAGTCTGAAGGTTGTTTGACTCAACAAGAGAGTCTTTTATACTCAACAAGAGAGTGATTTTTTGTCTTGTATGAAGCCCGAGATTGAGGCTAAAAGGAGATTGACTCAATAAGAGAGTCTTTTATACTCAACAAGAGAGTGTTTTGCTGTCTCGTACGAAGCTCGAGATAGAGGCTAAAAGGAGATTGACTCGCCAAGAGAGTCTTTTATACTCAACAAGAAAGGGTTTTATATGTCTTGTACAAAGCCCAAGACGGAGGATAAAAGGGATTGACTCAACAAGAGAGTCTTTTATACTTAACAAGAGAGTGGGTTTTTATATGTCTTGTACAAAGCCCAAGTCGGAGGCTAAAGGTGGTTGACTCAACAAGAGAGTCTGAAAAGGTTAGCTCCGCTGGGGAGAATCATTTGTACAAAGCCCAAGAGGAGGCTGGCTTACTACTGAGGATTATTGAGTTCTTAAAGCGGGTCCAAGTGTGGGGAATTCTCATGAGAGAGACCGAGTTTCTGCTGGAGATTGATCTAGAGTGATCGGTGTTTTTTCCTATGTTTAAAAGGAACTTGAGAATGTCTTTGAGACTCAAGAGGTTTAGACTGTCCAAGTCTTTAGTTTTATCTTTTGTACAATGCCCAAAAGGAGGCGCGGGCATTAAGGGTGAGTATCAACCCTAAAATGGCCAGAGTTTTGACACTGGAAAGACTGCTCTAGCAAAGGATGACTAAGTTATGTCTTATACCTTTAAGAGGTCGTCAGGGTCCTTGTATTAAGCCCAAGAGAAGGCATGAGAACTTCTAAGAAGCCGAAGGGTCCTTGTATAACGCCCAAGAGGAGGCGGAGATGCTTTTAGGAAGCCCATGGGTCCCCAAACCAAGAGAAATTCAAGAAATGCAATTCATAAAGAAGAGATCATTCCAGGAAAGTTCGAGTATTTGGAAGAAAGTCAAGAGATGCCATTAACGGAGAAAATATCATCTGTGGGGAGTTAGAGTTTCTTTGACAATTTCTAAGGGTGACTGTCTGAGAAAAGGTTCACCGAGAATAATGCCTTTCTCTTTGTTCCATATTGTTTAACCCCAAGAGGAGGGAAGACTGTATCTGGAATCCTACAGGGGATCTAGTTTTGTTTGTATTTTAGAGTGACCAACAGGCTTTACCTAGTGCTAGATGTAGTTTCCGGGGAAAACTCTAAATAACTATACTAGTATTACACAGTGGATATGTGACAAGTATATAAAAGGATGTGAAAGAAGACTTACAGTGAAGCAACCCCACAATACAGTTATATACATATGAAAGCGGTAAATGAAAGCGGATAAACACTTACGTTGTTCAACAAATAAATTAAAGAAACTTTTGATGACAACATATATTTTAATTCAAAATCAAAGGAGAAAGTTCTTTGAAAAGATGGTTGGGGCTTACAGCTCAAGGAGAGGCCCAAATTTTAACGATGACCGCACCGTTGTTTTGAAACCTGTACAAAGGGACTTATACAATATGTGAGGCCCAAAAAGTTTTTATGTACAAGGGGATGGGTATTACACTCTATTAGAGGCCCAGGGTGATTTGTTTTTGTACAAGAGATAGGGCTTACAACTCAAGGAGAGGCCCAGGGTGATTTGTTTGGCAACGGCGATCACGCCGAGGTTTTTTAAAACACAGTGGGTCTTATACAATATCTGAGGCCCAAATCATTTTGGTTTCAAAAAGGGGTTGGGTCTTACACTCTATTAGAGGCCCAACGAGTTTGAAATTGAATAAACATGGGTCTTATAGCTAAAGGAGAAGCCCAGTTGACTTTGTTTAAAAAGGCGACGATCGCGCCGAACGTTTGAAAATATACAAAGGGACTTATACAATGTGTGAGGCCCAAAGGTATTATTTACAAAGGGGTTGGGTCTTACACTCTATTAGAGGCCCAAAGAAATTTAAAGAAAAGAAATGGGGCTTATAACACGAGGGTAGGCCCAGATGATTTTATTTTTGAACTGACGATTGCGCCGAGATTTTTCTTTTAACACAGAGGGACTTATACAATATCTGAATCCCAAAATTGTTTTGGTTAAAAGGGGATTGGGTCTTACACTCTATTAGAGGCCCATAAAGTTTAAAAATAATAAAGATGGGTCTTATAGCTCAAGGAGAAGCCCAAAGATTTTTGTTAAAAAGGCGACGATCGTGCCAAACTTTTTGACGGTATCGGGACTTATACAA
Source organism: Lathyrus tuberosus (assembly GCA_022829125.1). Classification (NCBI taxonomy): domain Eukaryota; kingdom Viridiplantae; phylum Streptophyta; class Magnoliopsida; order Fabales; family Fabaceae; genus Lathyrus; species Lathyrus tuberosus. The sequence goes on along the minus strand of JALAZF010000030.1, from coordinate 13,445,532 downwards.
TATACTGAGGCCCAAAATATTTTGGTTTACAAGAGGGGTTGGGTCTTAAAATCTATTAGAGGCCCATGAGTGTTTGAAAATGATTTGTTTAGGGTGATCAAAATCAAAACCCTAAATTAATTTCAAAAAGGATTTTAATTAAATAAAAATTTAATTAAAATGATCAAATTTATCAAACATGTGTGAAAAACAAGTTGTGATCTTGGAATAATGTTTGAAAAATCATGTTTATATCCACAAAATGATTGGAAACCAATTAAATTTGGAAAATCAAGGAGGAAAAAATATTTTAAATGTTAAAAACGAATAAAAGGTTAATTCTTTGCAAAAATATCAAGTATATGAAATAAATAATATTTTTGGGAATTTTTGGCAAAATAAAATATTTTAACATTTTTGTGAATTATTAAAAAAAGAATCAACTCAAAATCATTAAAACTCAGAGAGAAATTAATTTTTGAATCAATTAAATAAAATCACAAAATTCAAATATTTGAATTTGTGAAAAAGGCGCCAAGAACATGGCAAGAAAACGCGCGTGTTCTGAGTTTGGCCTGATTTGTATTTTCTATCCAATCTCATTGAATACTCGATGAAATCACACAATCCACATATCAATCTGCTCGTTTTCACCTCACGATCATGTCTATGGTCTTTAATTTCATTTATTTTATGCATGGAATAAGAAATCAAGACAAAACCTCAAGAACCCTAAAATTTGCATGAAGGCTGAGAATTTTGATACACGGTTCAAACAAAGCAATTAATTGAGGGGAAACATTCTATGCATGATTATGAACATTTGGCAAAAGTATTGTGCGAGGAAATATGCATAGATTAAGAGATGACCAAGTTTAGGCTTACTTGAAGGTCGTGACAGCAAGAGCAAAGTGATTTTTGAGTTGGAGGAGTTATAGATGAGTTGTGATGATCTGAACAGCTTCCCTACACCATATGGAATGTGTTTGAATGCTTGGACTTGATTGGAAATGGCTGGATCACTTCATGGCATCTCAGCTGCAACTTGGTTAAAATCTTGAGCAACTGGCTGGTGATTCTGAGAAATCAGTGTTACAGTTGTTGTTTAAGTGTTTGGATCACTTCTATATGATGTTTATGAGGTTTGTGTGTGTGTGTGATTGGTTTGGTTGGAATAGCTCTCAAACTCAAAACCCGATAGTGACTTGCTTTGAGGAAAGCATCTTTTTGATGGCTTTAGTGTACTTAAACTGAGCACAAATGAGCTCTATTTATAGTAGAGCAAGTTTGTTTTGCAAGGAATAGGGAATGGCAACTGCAGCAGAGGTTTGACAAATGTTGATCAATAGGAATCCAAGTCTCCTCTAGCCATTAACTAGTGGTTAGAGCACAGGCTGCTGGTTCCCTAGTTCAGAGATCATCCTTGACTTATTCAGTTGGAAATGGCTCAGTTTATGCCACCTTGGTGCATCCATTGAATGCTCCAAAACAAAATTGGAGTCTTGTCCCCTCTTTAGGGTTTTTTAGGTTTGGCATGCTATTTTTAGTTCCAAAGACTTGGGAGGCTTATGGATCAGTGTTTGTCCCTCCTTGGTCTCTCCCTGAGGTGTTCAGATGGATAAACTTGTTTGTCATTTGCATAAATTGCTCAAATAGAGCAAAATGCACAAATCTTCCTAGTTATGACAATTGCAGCAAGGCATATTGCCACTGTCATAACTCTTAGCTCAAATGGAATTTCATAGGGTTCTTGGCCATTTTGGAAAGCTCTCATATGATACAACATATCATAGTTTGTCTTGACACTTATTGGATCCAAGTGAAAAATGCCCTTACATTTTGCAAAAAGTGAGACAGATTCTGACTTAGTGAAAATTTCACTAAGTGTTGGAAAAAGTGACATTTCATGTTTTCAGCCATTTTGATCCAACCATAACTCAAAATCCATGATGAATTGAAATGAGGTGTAGTTGACACTTTTTAAGTATGCCATGAGAGCTACAAATCCATCTTTGGATCAGCCCAAATGGTTGCTTGGATCTCAAGTTATGATCCTTGGAAGTTGGTACCCTAGCCACTTTGTTCCATACATTAGAAAATTTCTAAGTTTTTTATGGTTACCCCTTTTACAAGTTATCTCACTTTTCTTGGTTCTTCTTGATGAATGATGATTCCAATCACACATTAACATCATTTTAGGGTTTGGGGACCATAATTGATCAAAAATCAAAAAGTCAAACTTTGACTTTTGGGCACAGTAGACTTTTTATCAGATGAATTCCAAACTATGCGATCCTCTATGAAATCAAGTCCTTGACCTAAATCAAAATTGATGGATTGATTTCATAGGTGTTATAGGGTGTATTGAACTTTGTCCCAAGGTTTGGGAGCATGTCTTGGTCAAAAGCCAAAGGTACAGTTGACTTTTTCCTCCGAATCCTAATTGTGGTCCTGATGAACTTGAAACTTGTGAACCAAGCTTCTTGGATCAATCCATTGTTGCAAATGGATCAATGTAGTTTATTAGAGATCCTCAAATCTTGTCTTGAGGCCTTGGCTCGTGTTTTGTCCCAAAAGTCAACTTAGGGGTTAATTAGGTCAAGAAACCCTAATTCCTGATTTTTAATGAATGCATCCCCTGAGGCTAAATTGACTTGATGATTGGGTTTATGATGTCCCTTGGAGCATCATAGGTTATGCTTTGAAGCATTGGCTCATGCCCAGAGGAAAAATTCCAACTGGAGGCCTTGGTCGACTAAAACCCTAATTTGGTGACACTGGCGATCTTGAGGCTTAATCCACTTGGAATGTTGCAGCCTTGTGCTTGATCCTTGATGTGGGAGTCCTCTTGATCCATTGTGGATGCTTGAGAGGTTTAGACAAGTTGAGGATCATATCATTTCTTGATTAATTCTTTGTCTAAGAGCTCTAAGAGGGCTTGAAACCCTAAGTTTGATTGTAGTGGATGCTCACCCATCTTTGGGGGAGACTAATGAGGTATGATGGTTCATCCATATTCTGATGATGATTTGCACAATGATGGGAATCTTAGTGGTCAAAATTTGGGGTATGACAGATGCCCCTATTTAATCTTCTTGGACCCGAAGGTGTGAATGGCGAAGGTATTCAGGCATTCGGGGTGCAAGAGGATTAAATATCGGAATACCCAAAATTTTAATGGTGGTTATGAATGGTAGCTTACGCATTAATCTTCTTTTGCTAAGCAATGATGCTTAGAAAAGGTAAAACTTCCCCTCGATCATGGTTTCCTACCAAGGAACTGGTCTTAGTTGCTGCAATAAACTTCCCCTCGATCCTGGTTTCCTACCAAGGAACTGGTCTCAGTTTCTGAAATAAATTTTCCCTCGATCCTGGTTTCCTACCAAGGAACTGGTCTCAGTTTCTGATATAAACTTCCCCTCAATCCTGGCCTTCAGCCAAGGAATTGGTCTCAGTTTCTGATATAAACTTCCCCTCAATCCTGGCCTTCAGCCAAGGAACTGGTCTCAGTTTCTTTTGTCAATAAACTTTCTTGACAAGGGACGTTGTTCGTAGCTGTTTTCCTCAAACTTCTCGCAGAATTTTCCTGGGGAGATTCCATTTGATGGAAAAAATTATGATTGTAGAGGTGCACAAACCTCTCTGTTGGAGATGTCATTCGTTGACTCTACTGGGGGAAAACGAGTCTCTTGAGAGACTGCTTTCGCTTGGGGTTACTACATCATACTTTTCTCAGGATCTTCTCGGAGAAATGCCATATGATGTGATCCAATTTTGAGGTGATGATGACCTTTTTGTCAGCAGATTTTTTGGAGAAAAACTGTTGTATTGCCGAATCTCTGATTAAGAGGCTTTCTCTGGGGATTTTCCTTAATCCGGGAAAGCGAATATATCATCTTCAATGGCGAAGAGTGATGTTTATTGAAGGTCTTTTTGTCTTTCAAAGGTTCAAGTTATCAAAGTGGTCAAGGGACCAACTTCAATCTAGAAATAACCTGGACGAGAGTGTTCAGACGCAACATTTCCTGACGAGGAAAGAACTGATAACTCGATTGAGAGGACTTTTATCACTTGGGAACAAGACTGACTAGAGTGATAGTGATGCAATATGACTATGAATGAATCAATAATGCATGATTTATGTATGTATATGCTGACAAAACTGACACAACATACAGACTGATAGATGAACACGACTGGATACTCGGCAACTACGGGGGATGAAAAGTATCACTAGTCCAAAAGTAGCAATTATGCCTTCCTTAGGAGAGATAGTCCCTGTGGGGGATAACCGTTGGTCAGGCTTAGGAGATAAGAACTCTGTCGGGGGTGTGTCAGATGAAACACGCTCTCTGACATAGTTGATCCTTCATTCAGGTGCACTGGTTTAGAAGGAGTACTTCGATTCTGCACTTTGAAGCTCGATTACTTCCGGAGAAGCAATCACTATTCTTTCGATGTTCAACAGTCAAAATAAATTGCCATATTTATTTCGAAAAGCAAAAAAATTTTAACAAGTAAATTCATTTTTGTTTTATTTCAAGAATCATTGATCATGTTAAAATGTCCTTCTGTAAAGCTAAAACAAATAAGAATTGCAAACAACCACACAAGGGCTCAAATTTTATTGATAGGATGGATATCAGCCAAACGCGTGATTCCATAGAGTATTTACAAAGTTAGAAAATGGTAATTTAAGGGAAAAGGGCTACATTGAAACATAACGACCATTATCCTTCTACCAACTTTAAATTCGGGGCATCCTGAGCTTCTATCGAAGATGACCTAGATTGAGATTTATGATGGATGGCACGACTGCCGAGGAGTTAAACCGATTAGATGTAGTTACTTGACATGAATCCCTAATTTTTGCCTGGATTGTACTGTGATGATTTTCAATCCATCAGGATGATTTTTTATTATGTCTCTAATTTTTTCCTGGACCGTCCTTTCGGGTTTTCAATCCACCAAGACGATTTTTTTAATTTATTTAGGACAAGTATTTCTTGAATACGTCAGCATTCGTGGGGTAGGAAAATTCTTCTCCATCCATGGTTGCGAGTCTCAGGGCGCCGCCTCAGAAGGCTTTCTTGACCATATAGGGGCCGTCATAATTCGGAGTCCATTTGCCCCGAGAATTAGTGAGAAATGATTGTATCTTCTTGAGCACAAAGTCTCCTTTCCTGAAGACGCGAGGTCAGACCTTTTTATCAAACGCCTTATTCATCCTTTGTTGATACAACTGACCGTGGCATAGTGTCGTTATTCACTTTTCTTTGATTAGGTTCAGTTCGTCGTGTCGACTTTGACACCATTCAGCTTCTGTTAGCTTAGCTTCCATCAATACCCGGGTTGATGGGATCTCTACTTCTATGGGGAGCACTGCCTCCATGCCATATACTAGAGAGAAAGGGGTTGCCCATGTTGAAGTGCGGATAGATGTGCTATAATCGTGAAGAGCAAAGGGTAACATCTCGTGCCAGTCTTTTTAGCTTACAACCATCTTTTGAACGATCTTCTTGATGTTCTTATTAGCCGCCTCTACCGCTCCATTCATCTTAGGTCGGTAGGAAGATGAGTTATTGTGTTCGATCTTGAACTTTGCGCACAACTCTTTCATCATCTTGTTGTTCAAGTTAGATCCATTATCAGTAATGATCTGGCTAGGAACACCATAACGGCAAATGATATTGTTTTTGATAAATCAGACCACCACTTGTCGGGTTACATTGGCGTACGAGGCTGCTTCGACCCACTTGGTGAAGTAATCAATGGCTACCAGGATGAACTGATGTCCGTTTGAAGCTTTGGGTTCAATCATGCCAATCACGTCGATTCCCCATATGGAAAAAGGCCATGGGGAAGAGAGAATTTTGAGATGCGTTGGCGGTACATGGATTTTTTCTGAGTATATCTGACACTTGTGACACTTCCTCGTGTACTTGTAGCAATCGGATTCCATTGTCAACCAATAGTACCCTGCTCTTAGAATTTTTCTCACAATTGTGTGTCCGTTGGCATGAGTGCCAAAGGATCCTTCATGAATTTCCTTCATCAGCATGTCTGCCTCTGGTCAGTCTATGCATCGGAGCAAACCATGTCAAAGTTTCTCTTATAGAGTGTATCACAGCCCAGGAAGATGCTACCTGCTAGCCTTCTGAGGGTCTTTTTGTCCTTCCCTAGTGCCCAAGGTGGGTATTCTTGTTTCAGAAGGAAGCATTTGATATCGTGATACCAAGGTTTGTCGTCTATGACTGCTTCGATCGTGAAGATGTAAGCGGGCCTTTCTAGGCGCATTATGTCAATCTTAGGTAAGTCGTTCCATTGACCTACACTAATCATGGAAGAGAGAGTGGCTAATGCATCAACCATGTGATTCTCCTCATGAGGGATATGATGAAACTCGATTCTGTTGAAGAATGGTAACAACCTTCTCGCGTAATCTTTGTAAGGAATCAACCCTAATTGGTATGTGTTCCAATCTCCTTTGATCTGATTGATAACCAGGGCTGAGTTGCCATATACGTTCAAGTTCTTGATCCTTAAGTCGATCGCTTCTTCGAGACCCATGATACAAGCTTCGTATTCAGCCTTGTTGTTTGTGCATTAGAACTTAAGTCTAGCGGTGAAAGGAATGTCGGTACCCTGAGGTGTTATGATGATTGACCCAATTCCATTTCCGTAATGATTGACAGCTCCGTCAAAGATTAGTCCCCATTGGGAACCTGGTTCTGGCCTTTCACTGGGTAGCGTTTCATCGCAATCTTTCATTTTTAGATACATGACATCTTCGTCTGTTAAGTCAAATCCGACTGATTCCTAATCGTCAATCGGTTGATGAGCCAAATGATCGGCTAAAACACTTCCCTTAACGGCTTTCTGAGCCTGGTACTCGATGTCGTATTCTGACAACAACATCTGCAACGGGCAATCCTTCCCGTTAGAGTAGTTTTTTCAAAGACGTACTTGATCGGATCCATTTTTGAGATTAACCAAGTAGTGTGACGAATCATATACTGGCGAAGATGTTTGACTGCCCAAGCCAGAGCACAACAAGTTTTCTCGAGCATAGTATACCGAGTTTCACAGTCCGTAAACTTCTTGCTCAAATAGTAAATGGCAGACTCTTTCCTTTTTGTTTCATCTTGTTGGCCAAGTACACAACCCATCGAGTCTTCCAAGACTGTTAGGTAGATAATCAGTGGTATTCCCTCCACTGGTGGTGATAGAATCGGTGGGTTCAACAGGTATTCCTTGATACTGTCAAAGGCGGTTTAGCAGTCCTCTGTCCAAACGCAGTCCTGATTCTTTTTGAGTAATTTGAAAATTGGCGTGCATGTCGCGGTCATGGGGAATATGAATCTGGAAATGTAATTCAAACGTCCCAGGAATCCCCTGACTTGTTTTTCAGTCTTTGGAGAAGGCATTTCTTGAATGGCCTTGACCTTGTCAGGATCAACCTCAATTCCTTTCTTGCTGACGATGAATCCTAGAAGTTTCCCTGAACGGACACCGAATGTGCACTTATTGGGATTCAAGCGGAGTCTGTACTTTCTCAACCGCTCGAATAGTTTTGACAGGTGGGTCACATGCTCCTCTTCTGTTTTAGATTTTGCAATCATATCATCGACATATACCTCGATTTCTTTGTGTATCATGTCATGAAAAAGAGTAGTCATGGCCCTTTGATAGGTTGCTCCGGCATTCTTCAAACCGAAAGACATTACCTTGTAACAAAAGGTGCCCCATGGGGTAATGAACAAAGTTTTCTCCATGTCTTTCGGCGCCATTTTGATTTGATTATATCCTGAGAATCCATCCATGAAGGAGAATACTTTGAACTTTGTTGTACTGTCTACCAGCATGTCAATGTGTGGTAAGGGAAATTTATCCTTTGGACTGGCTTTGTTCAGATCCCTGTAGTCTGCACACATTCTGACTTTTCCGTCCTTTTTCGGAACTGGTACTATGTTGGCTAACCATTGAGGATATTCTGATGTGGCGAGGAAACCCGCGTCAATCTGTTTTTGTACCTCCTCTTTGATTTTGATGGACATGTCTGGATGATTTCGTCTCAACCTTTATTTCATTGGCGGACATTCTGACCTTAACGGTAGATGATGTTCCACGATGCTGGTATCCAACCCTGGCATGTCCTGATAGGACCAAGCGAATACATCGGGAAACTCTTTAAGAAGCTTTGTCAAACTTTCTTTGACAGTTGGACTGAGTAGTGCCCCAATCTTGACCTCTTTTCTTTCTTCCTCTGAGCCCAAGTTGACCGTTTCCAACGGCTCTTTGTGAGGTTTAATAGACCTTTTATCTTGTCTGAGTAATCAGGAGATCTATTCTAGAATTTCTTTGTCATCTTCTTCTTCAGCCTCAAATACCGGGAATTCAAAGTTGGGAGAAGGCATTGGATTGTATGTTTCAACGGGGTTTAAAACAAGCAATCTGCATGACGTGATGATTTGTGTTTAGAAGAGATAGAGAGAAATGCAAGAGTGTGTGCAGTGTTTTTCTGAAAACTGCTTGTTTTTATTATTTGTTGTTTTTTAGGATTACCATTTTCTGAAAAAGTAAAAAGAGAAAACAACAATTAATGCGGAAATTACAGAACAACGTTATTTTATTTATGATCTTGTCGATTCTTGAAACTACAGCCCTATAAAACCAAACTCTGTCGCTTTGGGCAAAGCAAAGAGGTATTTACAGAAAAGTGAGCCCTATCAAAACATCTGTTTCACCTGGGCAGGGTGAAAGGTTAAGATAAAGACGGCAATTACTTAGACTTATGAACGATCTTCGGAACATCGAGTGTAACCCATTGGCGGCGAACTCCTCGGTGAATCACAAAGTCTGTTACCTTCCTTCTAGATTTGTCTTCAGAAATGACAGTGATTTCTGGTGGAGCAGGATCATTGGAATCTATCTCCCAGGGAGAGTTGTCGTAGGAGGATTCCTCAGTTGTATTTTGCATAGTCTTTGTGTTCTCAGGTATATCTCCCCATCCAGTTGGCTAGATGTCTTCGAGCCTGGTACGAGAGCTTTTGGGAGCGGTATACTTGACCATGAAGTCATATTTACCACTTGGTTGTCCCAGGGTGTCCCACACTTCTTTGGAACTAGAGGAGTCATCCCTTTTGATGACGTTGACCTCGGAAAAAGCATAGTTAATGAATTCTAGTCCTGGAAACTTTGCAAATTTATCATCGTGCTGGACATTTTCTGGATGACCTGAGTGTTGATCCCATGACATGGTGGGGACGCAGGTATTTTTTTACCAATGACGCTCAGCTGATCTTCATTGTTCGGCTGATTTTCTTGCCCCAAGTCTCCTGGGTACGGCTGCCAGATAGGCAGACCATCCATCGGGCAATAATAGTCATGGTCAAAGTAGTCTTTCATCTGAGTGTCTTCCTCTAATGAGTTTGGTGGAGCACGACATCCTTCTGGATCACAATCTCCGTATGTCATTTCGATGTCTGACCTTGGTATAAATCTCAGACTCTGTGCGGGATAGCAAAATGGCGTAGGCACCTCTTTCTGAGACATATAACCGTCCTCGTTAAGATAGGACTTCCATTCTTCTTCGGTATCGGAGGAGTCTCCTTCGTTGATGGTATGTACTTCTTGAGACACGGGGTGAAGGAAACCTCCACTGTGGAAGAAATTCTGAATGGGATGAAAACTTTCATCGTTAGTAGCAGTCTGGGTACAGGTTGAAGAAAAACCAAGACCTTTCTTTATTTTGTTATCAGTAGGGATGACAAGCTGTCCCCATCCCTTTGCATTGTTACTTTTGATCACCTCAAGAGCATCTTTGTATGAGGATATTGATGTTCCCTTCTCTATTTGATTCTCATTGCTCACCGAAAGTGCCTGGAACTGAGTTCCAACAACCTCCTCGGGATCTACACAAGTGGACAATGAAAGGTTACTCACGATCAAGGCTTGTTCTCCGCAGACCGTGATGAGTTGGTCGTTCTTGACGAAATTCAGCTTCTGGTGAAGTGTCGAAGTGACTGCCCCAGCCTGGTGTATCCAAGGTCTTCCTAATAAGCAGCTGTATGTTGCTCGGATGTCCATGACCTGGAAAGTGACTTGGAAAGTGTGAGGACCAATGGTTATGGGAAGGTCGACTTCGCCGATAACTATTTTTCGGGACCCATCAAATGCTTTGACGACGACCTCACCACCTCTCATCGGAGATCCTTTGAATGATAGTCGCATTAGAGTGGACTTCGGCATGACGTTGAGAGCCAATCCGGTGTCTACCAGTACGCTGGCTAAAGCATCGTCCTGACAGTTGACTGTGATATTGAGCGCCATGTTGTGACTTGGGCCCTCTTCTGGCAATTCCTCATCACTAAACCCCAAGTTGTTGCAGCAAGTGATGTTAGAGACGATGCTATCTAACTGTCTTATCGACACATCCTGTTCCACAAAGGCTTGTTCTAAGACTTTCTGTAGAGCCTCTCTGTGGGCTTCGGAACTGAGCAAAAGCGATAACAGTGAGATCTTTGAAGGAGTTTGTAACAGCTAATCAACAATGTTGTATTCACTCCTTTGGATGAGCTTCAGCATCTCATCATCCTTCTTTGAAAGGTCGGGCTCACTGGATTGACCGACTGGGGAATTGGGAACTTCCGCTTGTGGTTCCTTTTCTCTGTTAGGTTCTCCAACTCCTCTGTTGAAGATTCGACCGCTCCGTGTTACTCGACTGATGTCTGCAATATTCATGACAGAAGGTAATGGAGTTTACTTTCTATTCTCAATTGTTGTTGCACCGTATTTGTAAGGGATAGCCTTATCGGATTTGTACGACACTGGTCCCGGTAGATAGATAACTACAAGAGCCTTCTGATTTTTCTGACTGTCGTAGGTAACTTCAATCAGTTCCTGGCTATGAACCTTTGATTCGTCCAGTAGAGGGATGATGGTATAAACATCCTTGGTTCTCTCAGAGTCCGAGATTACAACCACATCTTTGATCTGGTCAGCGAAATAGTCTGGCGTCCAGTTAATGGACCCCGAAACTGAATATTGTTGAATCTCTTCGTGGCCCAACTGACTCTGGAGGGCTGCTCGCACGAGGTAGCATCCTTGATTCTTTTCTGAGCAGACTCTACATCGTTCATAGTTGTATGGTGGCACCTTGTAATACCCCAAAATTTGCTCTCCCTCTTTGTCATCATAGCATGGCATTATCATTTATCATATCATATCCATCTCATTAACATTGCATTGCATTTAACATAGAAAAATGAAGCATGGCATCCTCCTTACCATCAGGGCATGTGATCAGGTGGGAGGTGGACAATCAAGAGATCATTCAAAGCACAAAAAGGTCAGTCAAGTTGCCTCAAGGCAAGCCAAGAAGCCTTTCATGTCTCATACTATCTCAATTGATCATCCACAACCTCAAGGATAAGAGATACAATAGGAGATTGAAGCATTACATCCTACACTATGCAAGAAGTCCAAAAATTGAAGGAAAATCCTCAAAAGAGATAGCTCATTGATTCAAAATCATCCTCAAATGGCATATCCCATCATCCTTTAAAAGGATACACAACATACTTTGAGGAATTTGAAATTGAAGACTGCACTTTTCCCTCCTAACCAGAGGGGGTCGAAATTAGGGTTTCTAATAAAATCAGGATATCTCTAATTTTTTGGACAAAACTTGATGTCATGGTATTCCATATGTCCTTAAGCGTATGTATGTGGAAAATTGCATCTCAATTGGTTTTAGAAGTGGTTCAATTGGAAGAAAGATCAAGAATCAGAGAAATTGGGGCAAAGTCAAATAATCAGAGGAAAAAGTCAACTCTTGACTTTTTGAGCCAAAAATCATGAAATTCATGTTACATATGTCCAATGTACAAAATTTGGTCAAGAAACTCCAAAGGAATCATGAAAAAATCAAGAGGTGGAAAGTTGCCATTTTTGGATGAAGTAGGGTTACTAAAAATAGCAAGTTTTGGCCATTTTGCATCAGAGTTTGAACCAAGGCCATTTAAAATTGGAGCATCAAATGAAAATTCCACCAGGCCACAACAAAAGGTCTTGCTTTAAGCTTCAAATCCATGTGTAGAACACCTCCATTGGATAAAAATTGAGGGAGATATGATTGATCAAAGTTTGGGCAAAGTAGGTTCAAAACTAGGTCATGACCAAGATTTTCAGGTCACGCGCGCAGTCATTTTAACAAACATGTGGTGGGCCAAATGTTCACTCATTTTTCTCATGGTTAAAGGCCTCAAATGAAAAACTTTTCAACATCAAAGTTGTTCCTTGTAGTGTCATCTTCAATACTCATGTTGGACAAAATTCCATTTGATCAAGTTATAGTGGAGATATATTGGTTCAAAGTCATGTTGATTGTGCTGAAATTTTGTGTGCCAAGTTGCCATGCCATGACTTGCTTGCCACGCCCCATAACCAGTTCCCAAACTTGGGTATTTTAAGTCATTTTGCAACTTATTCCAACCTCATTTCACTTCAATTTTCACATCAGCATTGTGCTCCAATGTACTCTCTTTCAAATGAACCCATGAGCTCACCAAATCATTCACATTACATGGAATAATTCATCCTCAAATCACCCTATCTCTATTGTTCTCACTGTCACATAAAACCAGAAAAAAAACAAGTGAAGGTTATTGTTGATTGTATCAGCTTGCCCATGTATTGCTCACTCTCCCAACAATTGCTTCATTTAGCCAAACATGTACCTCAGTCACCATATCACGTGCTATACATGATCATAAAAAGGGAAAGGAGTGGAAACTTGTATAACAAGTTTTGCTTGCTGCAGCTTCACATTTCACTTCCACCATAACACCATGGACCTCCACCACTATAGCACAACCACAGCTGACTCGCCCTAACTAACTTGGCTCAGTTAGTTAGAGGCAGCTCAGTTAACTCAACTTGGACTCAGTTGACTCACTCACTTAACCACCTCTGGTTCATTTCTAACTCACACTATAAAGCCAAATTTCACTCACATTTCTAAAAACAACACTGATTTCTCACATTCACTTCAGAATTCTCCTCTCATTCTCTCTGATTTTGCTCATCTTCTTCTCCACGATTTCAACTCCATTGTGCTCCCATTGATCATTGCTTGGGGTGGTTGAATCAAGAGCAACAAGAACAACTCCATTTCTGCAAGTTCAGCATCATTGCAAGCTTCAACATCCTTCATCTATTTACGAATCCATGGCATTTATTTTGCTAAGTTTGAAGATCTAGAAGCTCAGCATATCAAGCTTTCCTCTGGTTTTTCTCAACATCTCCAATTGCTCCACATTTTCAGGTTTCATCATCATTTTTGCTTCAGTTGATTTTCATTAATTTTAGCTTGTTTTTGTTAATTTAAGCTTGATAGAAGCTCTGCTTACTCCGGCTAGTTGATAGAGCTTCTTAGAAGCCTAGATCCAAAACTTAGGGCATGATTTAATCTCCTCTGTTCTCTATGTGTGTGCTTGGTATGTGAAAAACAATTGTGAATTCTTAATCTACGTGAGCTCAACTTCATTTTGGTATAAAATTTGTGCATTTCTGGGACATGTGTGAGTTGCAGACGGTGGTGGTGTGACCGGAGAAGGTGACCGGAGGTCATCTCCGGCCGGTGACTTCAATAGCTAGGGTTTTTTCACGTTTTAATCGTGTCCGTTCATTTTGCGCGATCGTGTGGCTTGTATGGTGACAGCACATTAAAAGGCATGTGCTTGTCACATGCGTATTTTCTGAATCCACTTAAACATTGTGTGGCATGGTACATGGTAGTGAGTGTGCGTCCTCATCCGCGTGTGTTGGATCTGCGTACTTTGACTTTGGCTTGACCTTGACTTGATCTAATGGCTATTGATGAGTCAATTTTGTTGACTGGAGTGCAGGGTTACTATGGTGTTTTGTGCGTAATTGGACCTATGACAGATTGTTATTTACACCCCACGCTTCTAAGGCCCAAACGAATTGAACTATGGATTTGCTATGTTTGCACCCCATTCACATTGCATTTCATATTTTATTTTCATTTTTGCTACACGTTTCATAATTGATTTTTAAAAATATCAAACATCATCATAAAATTCCACAAAAATTCATGAGCATCATTAAAACATTTAGGAAATTTTCCATGATTTTATTTCTTGATTTTATGACCTTTTTACCCCTGGTCCATAATTTTCTTTGAATTTCCATTTAGATGCATTCTAAGCATGATACATGAATTTGTTTAATTTTGTTCTTGCTCATTACCAACTGTTTTGACATGATTCTTTTTGCATTGATTCACTAATACATTGAAGCATGTTAGATGATTTTTGTTTGATTTTTTAGGTCACTTTATTACATGTTTTGATGCCTATATTTGCACCACTTTGCATGATGTTTCAATTTGACCTAATTGCTTTGTTTGAAGTCATTTTGCTCTGAATTTTTACATGCTATCTTGATGTATGATGCATTTCTGACCTAGGCATTCCAATAATATGCTGGCATAATTTTCATGAATCCATTTGGTTTTTGTTTGATGCATTACATTGGAAGTATAATACATGTCCTGTCATTTTAACTTTAGTGCATGTTTGCATGAATTCTTTTGTGCATATTTGTATGAGCATTTGCATAGTTGTGTGAGTCATTCATATGATATTATAGGTCTTTGATACACATTATAGGTCATCTTTACATGTTCATTTCAATTTGAACTTTGTGCATCATTAACATGTATTGTTTGCACTTTCTTTTTGAACTTTCATTTCAATTCTTCTTATATTACTTCTTGAATGTCTTGAAGTTGATTCATAAATACTTTTGAGATGCTTATAAACCATTTTCCATTTAGTTTCAATTCTGGTTGTTGATTTACATGTTCCATTTATGCATGTCCTCTTCATTTCTTTCCATCTTTCATCTACCCCTTCTTCTTGTAACATGTTTAAATGCTAATGGATGATGATTTTTGCTTATTCACTTGCAATTGTATGATGATATTCACTTGTTGTCCATATGATGCCCATTCTGGTTGTGGTTCTAGGATTTGTTTTCTCATTTAATTCTTTTGAGTTTTATGATGCATTAAATGTTCTTTTACTTCTTATACTTCTTATACATGTTTACTAACCATGTAGGGGCTTTGGTAAGTTTCAATTGAGTGTGGATAAGGAATCCACATTCAACTTCTATCCTTTCTCTTTTACAATTCCATTCTATGTTTTGTTAAGCACTTATGTGCTTTCTTTTAATAACTCATCACTTTCCCTTTGTGAATTACAATTCATCTTCTACTTTAGAAGTGAATTGTTTAATTCATTCTTTCTTTAGACTTTAGGTTGAAACCTCACAAACTTTAGGATCACTCCCTTAACTAATCAATTAGGATTGAGTCTTAGTCCATATAGATTTTTACCTTTACCCTCTCTTGAGTCTTTCATCTTCTCATCTCAAAGAAAATTCAAAACATATAATAAAGGTAGGCATTTATTGCATTTAGGCCTTTCATATAAAGAAAAGATTATAAGGGGTCTTCTCTTGTAATCTTAGAAATGTGTAGCATATAGCCCATCTTGGGTCAATGTGTTAAACATTTGATCTTGTATGAGGGACTTAAATGCAATACTTGTTGAAGGTGCAAATAATAAAAAAAAAACTTCTTCATTTCTTAATCAACAAAAACACTTAATAAATACAAGTACGCTAGTGTGTTTGAACCTTGACAATTGGAACTAAGTGTGGGGGTCTTCTTCACTCTTAGTGTGCTTTCTTACCCATTCCATCTTGGAATGTGAGAATGTACACATTCCAATGACTAAGATTCAGATACATTGTCATATGCAAATAAATGGAAAAAACTTCTAAAAGACAAAAACAAACAATAACGTCTTTCCTTCGGGAATTCTTTTCTCATCTCATTCATTCTCAACGCACGAACGCGCTTCTACTCGTTCTCTTGCAAGACGGTAACGCACTCGGACCAGCGAGCCTGCAACACCTGAGCTAGAACGTAAGTCGTTCTCTAAAAAACACAAACAATCCATCCCTAGTGAGGGGAACTACGTCGCTCTGATTCTCATGCTCCCGATGAGATACGTAGGCAGTGGGGTAGGGCCCATGCGAGCACTTCCTTTATTTTCCCTACATTTGCTTCTTATTTTCTCTCCTTTCTTTTTCCCCTTTCCTGTTCCTTTTCCTTTCCAGCTAGCAGTTCATTTCCAGTTTCCTACACCCTTTGATTGAAGCAGCAAGCGTGGATCCCATCGGGTACGATGGACGCGTGGGGGTGCTAATACCTTCCCCGTGCGTAACCGACTCCCGAACCCAGTTCTCTTGGTCGTAAGACCATGCTTTTCCTTTCTCTCAGGTTTACGCGGTGTTTCCTTTCCCTCTCTTGGGATAAATACACATTGCTGGCGACTCTGTTTCGGTGCCACTTTCGCGTTTGTACTTGGATGAAAATCCCGGGAGCGACAGCTGGCGACTCCGCTGGGGATCGAACCCAGAATCTCTGGTTTCCTTAGCGAGTCAATCCTAGCGCTTGTCTGCTTTTCTTTCATTGGGTGTTTACTGTTGTGCTATATGTTGCTGTTTATTTATTTTACTGTATTTACCGCATTTTAGCATTACATATCATATATTATATTGTGTTGCACTGTTTTGTCTGTTTGGCGGGATGGGTGTTCTGAGAGATAAGCTCACTACCAAGGCTTGAGTACATACATAGGTATTAGAGTGGATAGTCATGACGCTTGCGTGGTGGTGACCACGTATTGTTGTTCATGAGACCCACAACCAGACGAGGTTCTATCAGGAGCTTTCTGCTACTGCATGTTATGCAGGCCAGTGGTTATTCTCTTGAGGAACTGTCGACTCTGGTGACCATTCCCGAGGACTCAGTTGCGGCACTCCTCCCGAGTTGTGACAGTGGCAGACCACATTCCGTGGCAAACCCATTGCACATTCTCGATCCGAGGACCCAATGCTGGGAACTTGCTATAGGACATCCCTTTTTGAAAGAGAATCAGCGGAGGCACTCCTCGATTGGCGATAGTACTGTACCCTGAGGGATGAATGTACTATTGCTTCTCGACCTCAGTGCCAGAAGCTGAGGACCTTTTTGTTTTGGAGAATCAGTTGAGGCCTTCTCGATTGATGATGATGCCAAACCAGAAATGGTGAACGTATCATCATTTCTCGACCTGAGAGCCCAGGATACTGAACATCCTAGTACCCACATGTGAGAAGGGCGGGTTGTTTACAGGTTTGCAGGTAACCATGACCTCCTACATACCCGGTTTTCTATCATCATTGCACAGAAAGGAAGTTTCATCCTATTGTATTCAGATGGTTCTTATCTATGGTTCTATATTAGTCTTAGAGCTACACTGACACCGTTCACAGTTCAGCACAGACACCTGATTACCTGATCACATTGCCCTTTGCATTGCATTATCATATTTTAACATACATGTTTATTTATTTCCAGGTGCATATATTACCCTTGATTCCAGTCATCAGGTCCCTGCAAAGATGAACACTAAAGAGAGGAAGAATATCATCAGCTATAAGTTCCTTACGCCTACTTTAGGCCCTATTGTTATGCTGAAGGGAATGGCGAGTCCTGCAGTACGAGAAGCTTTTGAAGAGAAATATGGGTGGATTTTATCTATGGTCCGTAATGTCAGTGATTATGAAGCCAGAGGTCTCCATACGTTGATGCAGTTCTATGATCCGCCTCTGAGGTGTTTTGTATTTCCAGACTATGTGTTGGTTCCTACCCTGGAGGAGTATTCCAACATGTTGGGGATTGCTATCAAGGAGGAGCCCCCTTTCTTTGGATCAGTGGGGGATCTTGACTTTGGGAAGGTGGCTGGTGCTCTTTATTTGAGCAAATCAGAGTTAGGCGACAATGTCTCCAACAAAGGAAAGATTCGTGGTTACAAGTTGGAATATCTGATTAAGAAGGCCCAGGAAGCAGCTAAAGGCGAGAATTGGCTTGTTTTTAATGCTTTGCTAGCCCTTTGCATATACGGCATAGTGTTGTTTCCCAACGAGCCGGATTTCATTGATACGGACGCTATACGAATATTCCTGATGAAGAACCCGGTGCCAACGCTACTGGGAGATCTTCACTACTCGTTGTACAACCGAAACGAAAAGAAAAGAGGAGGGATAATTCGTTGTTGTGCACCCTTGTTCTATAAGTGGTTTGCAGGCCGTTTACCACAATCAGGGGCTTTTGTGGATTCCAAAGATTCTCTAGAGTGGAAACAGCGTTTAATGGGATTGGTGGCCAAGGACATCGTATGGGTAGATCATGGGCTGATTGGCAAGAATATTATCCACAGCTGTGGTAAGTTCCCTAACGTTCCACTGATAGGAAGATTGGGTGGGATTAACTACAATCCTTCTTTGGCCATTCGACAATTTGGGTATGCCCTGACAGGTCCGCCTATTAAGAGAGATGTGGAGGAGTCCCTCTATTTTCATACATCAGATGGGTGGGAAGCAGCACAGAAAGCTTCTGAAAGCTGGGGTAGCATACTGAAAAAGGGGAAAGTTACTCTAGGAAAGCCTAACAACCGGGTTTATCCAGCATATGAAGAGTGGGTGAAGAAAAGAGTTGAAGATTTTCTCTTGCCTTTTGGTAAGGCACCTCTTTTGTATCCGGAGAATGAGAAAGCAAGAAGCACTGCTACTGTGGAAGAAGTTGACAAGTTGCAAGCCTTGGTGAAAAAGCTCCAAGGAGAGAATTCCGAGTTGAGTAGCCATCTTCAGAATGCTCTACATGCCAACAAAGAGCTGGAGCGGAAAGCCCAAGATGCTGAACAAATCCTAACTGCAAAAAAAAAGACTTTGCTGGAAGAGCCCAACATTTCCGGAAGATTAGTAAAGGTGCTGATGATGCTACTCAAGCCCACAAGCAAACCAAACAGGCGTTAGCACAGACCAAAGAAAAGTTAACAAAGTTTCAGCACGCTTGGGACGAAGTTAGGATAGAAAATGCTGAATTACAGGAACAGTTGCAGATTAAGGACGAAGAGCTTGAAAAGGCGCATGAGCAGAGGAGAAAGTATCGGGAAAGCCTCGGTAAGAGTCAAGAACAGCTAGAAGAAGCTAGAGGTGAGCTGAGGAATACCAAGAAAGAGCTTGAAGAAGTCATGATAGAAAGGGAGATACTCAAGACGCAAGCCGGCATAAAGAGACACAAAGGAGTGTGTGATGACGAGGCTCTGATGCGGCATATGGGTTCTTTAACTGAAGCTCTTGAGAAAAGGGATGTCTTGATCAAAGAAATGATTGAAAAGCCGAATCACCAGCGTACCCGTATACTTTTTGAGGAGGTCAAATACTCAAGTGATAAGCTGAAGGGTGTGGAATTGTCAGACTGATGTTCTTTTCCTTATATTTTGTTATTAATGGTTACCATCAGGCTTGTTGATGGATCCATTTTTCCTTGTATTGCATTTGCGGATGAGCCTTTCTTAAATGTACTTGAATACTTTGTTGAATGAGTATGAGCAGTTTTATTCAGAATTATTCCTTATCAGATAGCTGCACACAAGCACATGACCACGACACGTCTCTTTATATCACAATTTCTGGTCTTCAGATTTCTGTGGTTGGATTGGAATCAGGGTATAAAGCACCTCGGAAATGACAAACATGGCATTGCATATCATTTTGCATTTTTTGTTACTTGCTTTTCAGGTACTCGTTGCAGGGACTCTAACCTTTACTTGGTTTCAGGCAGTATAGCGGAGAGTCATATTCACCGATATTCGACGCGAAGGAATCAAGTAAGAATCATGGATCAAGTACAAAGTGATTTGGCTGAAATGAGGGCGCGTATGGACCAGTTCATGACCCTCATGACTGGCATGGCGCAAAATCAGGAGAGATTGAGGCTTCTGGTAGAGCGTCCAGACAATGGGCCCGAAGGTGATCAGCATGACAATTCACAGGGACATGGCATTCCTCCTCCCGGTGGCAACCCTCCTCCTGGTGGTAACAATCGGGGTAATGGAAATGGTAGGCATGCTGGTGTTACTCTTGAAGATACTCTAGAAGACCAATTTACTCTGCTGGATGCTGATGTGGGTAATCAAGGGGATCGAAGGTATGATGAGTTAGCAGAGAAGATCAGGGCCATAGAATGCAAGAACTCTATGGGTATTGATGTTACCAGCTTGGGGCTGGTCTCAGGAGTCAGAATTCCCCCTAAATTCAAACCTCCCACTTTTGATAAGTATCACGGCAATGCGTGTCCCCGAACGCATCTTCAAGCTTACTTTGGGAAGATTTCAGCCCATACGGATGACGAGAAGCTATGGATGCACTATTTTCAGGACAGTCTGGCTGGGGCGTCCTTGACCTGGTACATGAAGTTGAATAGAGCTGCTGTGAAGAATTGGAAAGATCTGGCAGAAGCGTTCCTGAAGCAATACCAGTATAATATCGACATGGCGCCCAACCGCACCCAATTGCAGGGATTGTCCCAGAATGCCAAGGAGAGTTTCAAAGAATATGCACAGAGGTGGAGGGAAATGGCTGCCCAGGTCCAACCTCCCTTGTCAGACAGAGAAATGGCAGATATGTTCATGGGCACCTTGCAAGGGGCCTATCTGGATAGATTAGCTGCTTGTCCGTCAACTGGATTTGCTGATATTGTGATTGCGGGAGAAAGAATAGAAAGTCTGTTAAAGCTTGGAAAGATCCAGGATGTGAGTGGGGCTGGCTCTTCGGGGACGAAGAAACCGTTTGCTAGTAACCAGAAAAGAAGAGAAGGTGATACGAATGCTGTGTTTAGAGGACGAGGCAGAGGGCGTTCTCGAGCTTATTATCAGGTAGATGCTGTAACAATCCCCACACCGTCTGTTCAGAAACAACAACCCCAACAACAAGTTCAACAGCAACAACCTTTTTTCCAGCAAAGGTCTAGACAGAGGGATCGTAAGATGGATCCTCTCCCTATGACTTATGCCGCGCTGTTGCCCCGGCTACTCGAGTTAAAGTTGGTAGAACTCCGTACTATGAAAGCTCCGGTTGCTGGAAACCTGCCACCTAACTTCGATGCTAATGCTCGTTGTGAGTTCCACTCAGGTGCTCAGGGGCACTCCATTGAAAAATGCTGGGCTTTCCATCATAAAGTACAAGATTTGATTGATGCTAAAGCCATCAATTTCTCTCCCGCTCCTAATATTACTCAGCATCCCATGCCTGATCATAGTGCAGCAAATGTGTACGCTATTGAAGATGGGAGGAGATTGAATTTGGTGTTAGACGTTCATCAAGTGAAAACTTCTTTGTTGGTTGTAAAAGATCGTTTATTGAAGGGACAGGTGTTCCCGGGCTGTAATCAAGATTGCTCTGAGTGTATGAATCAGGAGAACGGCTGTGATAAGTTGAAGATGGGTTTACAGAATCTGATCGATGAAGGATGTCTACAGTTCGACAGAGTCGTGAAAGACACTGATGAGATATCAACCGTGACCATCTATTACACTCCCGCTGAGATTCAAATGCTGGTCAATGCAGTTCCCGTGGCGAGTGTTGCACCAGAACGGCCCAGTCCTGTCACTATCACGGTGCCAGGACCAATTCCGTTCACGTCTACGAAGGCTATCCCATGGCACTATGGGGCAGATGTATATTACGAAGGTAAAAAGCAGGAAGTTGAGCCGTCAGTCAGCCCAAATATTGATAATGTAGGGGGTGTAGGGGGCTTTACAAGGAGTGGAAGGTTGTTCGCTCCCCAAACCTTGAGAAGTGATAAAGAGGCAGAAGCTGCAGCAAAGGCTAAGGGTAAACAGGTGGTTGAAAGTGCGCCTACACCTGAAGCAGAGACAAAGATTACTTTTGATAAGGAAATGGAAGAATTTATGAAGATAATCAAGAAAAGCGATTATAAGATTATGGACCAACTGAATCAGACCCCTTCAAAGATTTCAATCTTGTCACTATTGATGTGCTCTGATGCGCACCGGCAGGCGTTGTTGAAAGTGTTGAAGAGTGCATACGTGCCACAAGAAATTACTGTTAATCAGCTCGAGGGCGTAATCTCCAATGTTAATGTTAGCCATGGCTTGGGCTTTACAAGTAGAGATTTGACTGTTGAAGGAAGAAACCATAATAAGGCTTTGCATATCACGCTGGAGTGTAAGGGCGCAGTGTTATCTCATGTACTGGTAGACACTGGTTCATCACTCAATGTCTTGCCCAAGAAGGCATTAATGAAGCTGGAAGTTGACGGTTTGATCTTAAGGCCTAGTGAATTGGTGGTCAGAGCATTCGATGGAACTAGACGATCTGTGTTTGGTGAGGTGGAATTGCCCGTACAAATTGGACCACAGGTATTCAAATCCACGTTCCATGTAATGGACATACAACCTGCATATAGCTGCCTATTGGGACGCCCTTGGATTCACGGAGCCGGGGCTGTTACTTCTACTCTACATCAAAAGCTGAAGTATGAGTTTGAAGGGCAGGTTGTGACAGTGTGTGGGGAAGAAGACATCTTTGTGAGTCATTTGTCTACGTTCAAGTACATTGAAATGGATGGGGAAATTCATGAGATGCTGTGCCAATCATTTGAAGCAGTCAACATTGACGATGCACCTGAGTCTTCTTCTGTACCAGTTGGGGCTGGTACCTCCATTTCATCTTACAAACAAGCTGTCGAAGTCGTCAGGGCAGGCAACGCCCAAGGTTGGGGCAGGTTGATAGAGACCCCAGTGAAGGAAGACAAATTTGGTATTGGTTATCATCCCTCTACAACTTCAGATGCGGGGAGCAGGGGACCCATTACTTTCAATAGTGGGGGAATTATCTACACGGACCAGTCTTGTGCAGCCACAGAGGATAGTGTTGACAGTGATTGTGACCTGGACAACTGGGTACGCCCTCATGTTCCGGGACAACAAGTGCAGAACTGGTTCGTTAAAGAAGTCATCCGGGTTACTCTTCAGACAGAGTACTTTTTCTTTGTTTTTTCTAACCATAATGCATGTCAAAATCTTGCGCTCTGCCCAAGGCGTATAGATTCATTTGTAGGGCCACCATGGTTGCATTTGCAATGTTTAATCATTAATAAAGGACGTTTTGCAATCAAATTTTGTTCTCTGTCTTTCAGTTTTTATTTTTGCACAAAAAAAAAATAAATAAAATGGCAATGTTTCATTTTCTTTTGTTTTGCTTAAAAATAAATTCTAAAATAAGGCATGAACCCGTTCATGCAGACTTGATCCTCCGGATACCACTGATAACGATTTTGATATGGCCATGTATGACTTTGACAATCCGATTTATCAAGCCGAAGAAGGGGATGAGAAAGATTGTGAACTTTCTGAAGAACTGGCCAGATTGTTGAAACAAGAGGAAAGGGTCATCCAGCCTCATCAGGAGACTGTAGAAATCATCAATATTGGTACCAAGGACGCCAAGAAAGAGATCAGGATTGGTGCCAGCTTGCAAGCAGATGTGAAGCAAACTTTGACGGAAATGTTGCGCGAGTATGTTGACATCTTCGCCTGGTCGTATCAAGACATGCCGGGGTTGGATACGGATATTGTCGTGCACAGGCTGCCATTAAGAGAAGAATGTCCGCCAGTCAAGCAGAAACTTCGTCGGACTCACCCCGACATGGCTTTAAAGATTAAGGAGGAAGTCCAGAAGCAGTGGGATGCTGGTTTTCTTGCCGTGACAAAATATCCTCCGTGGGTAGCCAATATCGTGCCAGTACCGAAGAAAGATGGAAAAGTGAGAATGTGTGTGGATTATCGAGATCTTAATAAAGCTAGCCCGAAAGATGATTTTCCACTACCTCATATTGATGTGCTGGTCGATAATACAGCTCAGTTTTCAGTGTTCTCATTTATGGACGGTTTCTCCGGGTACAACCAGATCAAGATGGCACCTGAAGACATGGAGAAGACCACGTTCATTACTCCGTGGGGTACATATTGTTATAAAGTAATGCCTTTTGGGTTGAAAAACGCAGGGGCAACGTACCAGCGGGCGATGGTGACATTGTTTCATGACTTGATTCATAAGGAGATCGAATGTTATGTAGATGATATGATTGCCAAGTCGAGAACAGAAGAGGAACATCTGGTTAACCTGAAAAAGCTGTTTGAAAGGTTGAGAAAGTTCTGTCTGAGATTAAATCCAAACAAGTGCACGTTTGGGGTGCGTTCTGGAAAGTTGTTAGGTTTCATTGTGAGCGAAAGAGGAATCGAGGTTGATCCTGCCAAGGTGAAAGCAATACAAGAAATGCCTGAACCGAGAACAGAAAAAGAGGTTCGTGGTTTCTTGGGTAGATTGAACTACATTGCAAGGTTCATATCTCACCTAACAGCCACGTGTGAGCCAATATTTAAATTGTTAAGGAAAGATCAAACGGTCAGGTGGAATGACGATTGCCAATTGGCATTCGATAAGATAAAAGAATACTTGCAGGAACCTCCGATTCTAATGCCTCCAGTTGAAGGGAGACCGCTGATAATGTATCTGACAGTGCTTGAAGGTTCCATGGGTTGTGTTCTCGGTCAACATGACGAGACAGGTAGGAAGGAGCATGCTATTTACTACCTGAGCAAAAAGTTCAATGATTGTGAGTCCCGATACTCAATGCTTGAAAAGACATGCTGTGCGCTTGCATGGGCCGCTAAGCGATTGAGGCAATATATGGTTAGGCACACGACCTTGTTGATTTCAAAAATGGATCCTATCAAGTACATTTTCGAGAAACCAGCATTGACAGGCAGAGTTGCACGGTGGCAAATGGTCTTGACAGAGTATGACATTCAGTACACTTCACAAAAGGTCATCAAAGGAAGTATCTTGTCTGACTATCTTGCGCAACAGCCGATTGATGATTACCAACCCATGAAATTTGACTTCCCTGATGAAGACATCATGTTTCTCAAAGCTAAAGACTGTGAGGAACCACTCCCGGAGGAGGGGCCAGACCCTGAATCCAAATGGAGTCTGATGTTTGATGGGGCTGTCAATATGAATGGGTGCGGAGTTGGAGCAGTTCTTATCACGCCGGAGGGTGTTCATATGCCTTTCACTGCACGAATAACTTTCGGATGCACCAACAATGAAGCAGAGTACGAAGCTTGTATAATGGGGATCGAGGAGGCGATTAATCTACGGATTAAAACCCTTGATATATTCGGTGATTCAGCTTTGGTAATCAATCAAGTGAAAGGGAGTTGGTACACGCACCAAGCAAATCTAGTGCCGTATAGAGATTATACGAGGAGATTGCTGACATTTTTCACAACAGTGAAACTGTACCATATTCCTCGAGATGAGAATAGGTTCGCGGATGCCTTGGCCACTTTGTCTTCCATGATCAAAGTGCAAGGATGGAACCATGTACCTAAGATTGAGGTATCCCGCCTTGACAGACCAGCATTTGTGTTTGCGGTCGATGCAGCGTCTGATGACAAGCCATGGTTTTATGACATTAAGTGTTTCTTAAAAAGTCAAGAGTACCCGCCCGGGGCATCGTCCAAAGACAGGAAGACGTTGAGAAGGTTAGCTGGTAGTTTCTTCTTGAATAAAGATGGCGTGCTGTATAAAAGAAATTTTGACACGGTCCTGCTTAGATGTGTGGATAGACGTGAAGCAGACTTGTTGATGATTGAAGTGCACGAAGGCTCTTTCGGTACCCATGCCGGAGGGCAGGCAATGGCTAAAAAGTTGTTAAGGTCGGGATATTATTGGTTGACTATGGAGTCAGATTGTTGCAAATATGCCCGCAAATGCCATAAATGCCAGATCTATGCAGACAAGGTGCATGTGCCTCCAAATCCGTTGAGTATCATGTCGTCGCCTTGGCCGTTTGCCATGTGGGGCATTGATATGATCGGAAAGATTGAGCCTACAACTTCCAATGGTCATCGTTTCATCTTGGTGGCAATTGATTACTTCACCAAATGGGTTGAAGCCGCATCCTATGCCAATGTTACAAAACAAGTGGTCGCTCGTTTCTTAAAACGGGATATCGTTTGCCGATATGGAGTTCCCGAAAGAATCATTACTGATAATGGTTCTAATTTGAACAATAAGATGATGGCTGAGTTATGCCGGGACTTCAAAATCGAACATCACAATTCTTCTCCGTACCGCCCAAAGATGAATGGCGCGGTCGAAGCGGCCAACAAAAATATCAAGAAGATTGTGCAGAAGATGGTTGTCACGTACAAAGATTGGCATGAGATGTTACCATTTGCTTTGCATGGGTATCGAACGTCGGTACGCACGTCCACTGGGGCAACCCCATTCTCACTTGTATATGGTATGGAGGCAGTGCTACCGGTTGAAGTAGAGATTCCGTCCCTCAGAGTTATGATGGATGTTAAGCTAGATGAAGCCGAATGGGTACGATCCAGATTTGATCAGCTGAGCCTTATTGAGGAAAAGCGATTGGCGGCTGTATGTCATGGGCAACTATATCAGCGCAGAATGAAACAGGCATTTGACCAGAAGGTGCGTCCTCGGGTTTATAAAGTCGGAGATGTGGTACTCAAAAGGATCCTTCCTCCCAATACAGATCACAGGGGCAAATGGAATCCTAATTATGAAGGTCCATTCGTGGTTAAAAAGGTCTTTTCGGGCGGAGCTTTATTGCTTACAACCATGGATGGCGAAGACTTTTCATCCCCTGTCAACTCGGACGTAGTCAAAAAATACTTCGCATGAATAGACCCGCTGGATAATAAGAATAAAAAAAAATCCAGGCAAAAAAGGGCATCCCGGCGAACCAAAAACAGAATAAGGTTCGGGCAAAAATTAGGGATATAATTGAAAAAATTTGTACACCCGGTAAGTTGAAAACCCGAAAGGGCAACTTAGGCAAAAAAGGGTATCCTGGTGGATCGAAAACCTGAAAGGGCGGTCCACACAAAAGAGGGATTTAAGCGAATGACTACGGTTTAAGTTATCTGTACCCCATTATCGTTTGAACAACTGACGTTCTGAAAGATAGGAATCGGTCCGATCGTTTCTCAGAAGGCAAGGTCGGGGAGTTTTGAAGACATACTGGTCATAACAGAATGGAAACTCAGTGAAATTCCGTTTTCACATTGCCATTAGGATAGTTTCTTTTCTCAATTTTCAGCGATCACCTCTTTCCAGGGATTGCTTCCAGATGTAATTGCCTATTCTGGGCTCTCAGTCAATAAATTGAATTTCAATAAAAAGCTTTCTATTTTTGTTTTATTGCTTTGTTTGCAAAAACGTCCTAATTTTTGATAAAACATTGCATTTGAAAACATGGCAGCCTTGCAATAACATGCGCAAAAAAAAAACATTTGAAATTACTTCGAATGTTGAATACTCCCGGATGGTGGATTCTAGCCACGCAATATTCGGGGCATGTGGGCATATTCTTTTGTTGCAGGTAGCAGGTGCAGATGATTTTAAGCACAAGACCAGCAATAAATCACCCCACGCAAAAGACTGGGGCAATTAAGGGTAAGGAGATCGGCGTTCATCGTTCGGTCGACGGTCGGTCACGACGATTCGATATCAACGAATTGAGCTCAACTGGGTATCGTGGTATCTTATTAAGTCGATTCTCTTATTCAGTCCTTCCAACAGCTACAAGCTTTTCTGTGTCTATAACGGTCACAGGTTCCCCAAAAGAGTGGTCTCGTCGACACCGAAACTGATGGTCATTATCCCCAGCGAAGTCGCAGGAGTTTGAAGAGGCTAAATCTTCTGTAAAATCCTCTTATGACATCTTCTTCGGGGACAAATTGTTGGTCTGTCCAAGCATGGGGCATATTTGTTTCCCATCATGAAGTGTTGATCATCCCCAGTAGAGTTTGAGGACAGTTGGTCTTCTGTAAAATCCTCTCAAAAGGCATTCTCCAGCACGAGACGTTTTAAAGCAGTTTCCTCCAGCAGAGTTTGTTATAAACTCGTCATCCCTAACGGAATTGTCTAAAGGGAAGCTCGCCTAACATGGGGCATTGTGGTACTTATCCTAAGCTTGACAGTCATATTCTTCAGCAGACTACTGTGGATTTGCTTTGGGTTTCCCCAACAGATCTCTAAGGACTCTTTCCTAGCAAGTTGCAGGGGAATGTTCTAACCAGGATTTGCAATCCCTGGCAGAGTAGCCCTGATACCCAGCAAGATCGTATCTCTGGTCATGGTATCCCCACAAAGGTCAGCATCGAATCTTGTCAGCAACTCCCAGCTGAGTTGTTGTTCTTCCCGCAGAGGTTTATCAGATCGACAAAATCTATTCCTCAACAAGGATGGTACAGTCTTTCCCCAGCCAGGTCAGAAGGTTGATAACCCCTATAAAGGGTCTTAGATTGGATAGATCCTCAAGCAGAGTTTTTTATGACTCTTCCTCCCTAGCAAGACGCCATGCAAAGAAATTCTCATCCCCAGCGGAATCGCTGTGACCAGAATTCATTCCCCTAACAGATGAAGTGATTCCTGGCAGATTTATTATTCTTCAAGTCCAATTTATTTTTGGCAAGCTTGACAATTCGAAGCAGACGGATTGTTCATTCATTCTCCAGTAGAGAGGTTATCCTTTCAGGAGTCTCCAAAGTCAAATCATTGGTCTTTGTTCCTCAGCAAAGTCGGCAGAGATGTCTGACACGGATGCAGAGTGTAATCCAGTATAGGAATTTTGCGAAAGTCCACCCGTAGTGTGGCAAGCCAGTAGTCATCTGGCATTGTTAAAAGACGTTAGCAAAGTCCAACAGTGGATTGGCAAAAGTCCGTCTTCGGGTGGCAAAAGTCCAACAGTGGATTGGCAAAAGTCCGTCTTCGGGTGGCAAAAGTCCAACAGTGGATTGGCGAAAGGTCCATCTAAGGGTGGCATATTCTAAAAGTCCAACAGTGGATTGGCAAAAGTCCGTCTTCGGGTGGCAAAAGTCCAACAGTGGATTGGCAAAAGTCCATCTTCGGGTGGCACGAAGCTGCAAAGTCCACCAGTAGTGTGGCAGGCCAGTAGTCGTCTGGAGTTGCATAAAAGACATTATCAAAGTCCACCAGTGGTGTGGCAGGCCAGTAGTCGTCTGGCGTCGTTCAAAAAGACATTTCTAAAGTCCACCAGTAGCGTGGCAGGCCAGTAGTCGTCTGGAATTGCATAAAAGACATTATTAAAGTCCACCAGCAGTGTGGCAAGCCAGTAGTCGTCTGGTGTCGTTCAAAAGACAGATTTTTCCGACGACGTTCATTGAAGATTCAATCCAGAAGTCTCATTGGGTTTATATCCCTTTTCTTTTTCATCATCCAGAGCAAATTTTTGGTTATATTTGGTATTCAATCACTATATACCTTGAAAGTCTGAAAGCAATTGCTTTCAGGCATTCAGGTCTACAGCGCTTGAATAGGGGCAGCTGTAATACCCCAAAATTTGCTCTCCCTCTTTGTCATCATAGCATGGCATTATCATTTATCATATCATATCCATCTCATTAACATTGCATTGCATTTAACATAGAAAAATGAAGCATGGCATCCTCCTTACCATCAGGGCATGTGATCAGGTGGGAGGTGGACAATCAAGAGATCATTCAAAGCACAAAAAGGTCAGTCAAGTTGCCTCAAGGCAAGCCAAGAAGCCTTTCATGTCTCATACTATCTCAATTGATCATCCACAACCTCAAGGATAAGAGATACAATAGGAGATTGAAGCATTACATCCTACACTATGCAAGAAGTCCAAAAATTGAAGGAAAATCCTCAAAAGAGATAGCTCATTGATTCAAAATCATCCTCAAATGGCATATCCCATCATCCTTTAAAAGGATACACAACATACTTTGAGGAATTTGAAATTGAAGACTGCACTTTTCCCTCCTAACCAGAGGGGGTCGAAATTAGGGTTTCTAATAAAATCAGGATATCTCTGATTTTTTGGACAAAACTTGATGTCATGGTATTCCATATGTCCTTAAGCGTATGTATGTGGAAAATTGCATCTCAATTGGTTTTAGAAGTGGTTCAATTGGAAGAAAGATCAAGAATCAGAGAAATTGGGGCAAAGTCAAATAATCAGAGGAAAAAGTCAACTCTTGACTTTTTGAGCCAAAAATCATGAAAGTAATGTTACATATGTCCAATGTACAAAATTTGGTCAAGAAACTCCAAAGGAATCATGAAAAAATCAAGAGGTGGAAAGTTGCCATTTTTGGATGAAGTAGGGTTACTAAAAATAGCAAGTTTTGGCCATTTTGCATCAGAGTTTGAACCAAGGCCATTTAAAATTGAAGCATCAAATGAAAATTCCACCAGGCCACAACAAAAGGTCTTGCTTTAAGCTTCAAATCCATGTGTAGAACACCTCCATTGGATAAAAATTGAGGGAGATATGATTGATCAAAGTTTGGGCAAAGTAGGTTCAAAACTAGGTCATGACCAAGATTTTCAGGTCACGCGCGCAGTCATTTTAACAAACATGTGGTGGGCCAAATGTTCACTCATTTTTCTCATGGTTAAAGGCCTCAAATTAAAAACTTTTCAACATCAAAGTTGTTCCTTGTAGTGTCATCTTCAATACTCATGTTGG
This sequence comes from Lathyrus tuberosus, assembly GCA_022829125.1. NCBI lineage: Eukaryota > Viridiplantae > Streptophyta > Magnoliopsida > Fabales > Fabaceae > Lathyrus > Lathyrus tuberosus. The sequence continues at coordinate 13,414,988 of JALAZF010000030.1, read as the reverse complement.
ACAAAATTCCATTTGATCAAGTTATAGTGGAGATATATTGGTTCAAAGTCATGTTGATTGTGCTGAAATTTTGTGTGCCAAGTTGCCATGCCATGACTTGCTTGCCACGCCCCATAACCAGTTCCCAAACTTGGGTATTTTAAGTCATTTTGCAACTTATTCCAACCTCATTTCACTTCAATTTTCACATCAGCATTGTGCTCCAATGTACTCTCTTTCAAATGAACCCATGAGCTCACCAAATCATTCACATTACATGGAATAATTCATCCTCAAATCACCCTATCTCTATTGTTCTCACTGTCACATAAAACCAGAAAAAAAACAAGTGAAGGTTATTGTTGATTGTATCAGCTTGCCCATGTATTGCTCACTCTCCCAACAATTGCTTCATTTAGCCAAACATGTACCTCAGTCACCATATCACGTGCTATACATGATCATAAAAAGGGAAAGGAGTGGAAACTTGTATAACAAGTTTTGCTTGCTGCAGCTTCACATTTCACTTCCACCATAACACCATGGACCTCCACCACTATAGCACAACCACAGCTGACTCGCCCTAACTAACTTGGCTCAGTTAGTTAGAGGCAGCTCAGTTAACTCAACTTGGACTCAGTTGACTCACTCACTTAACCACCTCTGGTTCATTTCTAACTCACACTATAAAGCCAAATTTCACTCACATTTCTAAAAACAACACTGATTTCTCACATTCACTTCAGAATTCTCCTCTCATTCTCTCTGATTTTGCTCATCTTCTTCTCCACGATTTCAACTCCATTGTGCTCCCATTGATCATTGCTTGGGGTGGTTGAATCAAGAGCAACAAGAACAACTCCATTTCTGCAAGTTCAGCATCATTGCAAGCTTCAACATCCTTCATCTATTTACGAATCCATGGCATTTATTTTGCTAAGTTTGAAGATCTAGAAGCTCAGCATATCAAGCTTTCCTCTGGTTTTTCTCAACATCTCCAATTGCTCCACATTTTCAGGTTTCATCATCATTTTTGCTTCAGTTGATTTTCATTAATTTTAGCTTGTTTTTGTTAATTTAAGCTTGATAGAAGCTCTGCTTACTCCGGCTAGTTGATAGAGCTTCTTAGAAGCCTAGATCCAAAACTTAGGGCATGATTTAATCTCCTCTGTTCTCTATGTGTGTGCTTGGTATGTGAAAAACAATTGTGAATTCTTAATCTACGTGAGCTCAACTTCATTTTGGTATAAAATTTGTGCATTTCTGGGACATGTGTGAGTTGCAGACGGTGGTGGTGTGACCGGAGAAGGTGACCGGAGGTCATCTCCGGCCGGTGACTTCAATAGCTAGGGTTTTTTCACGTTTTAATCGTGTCCGTTCATTTTGCGCGATCGTGTGGCTTGTATGGTGACAGCACATTAAAAGGCATGTGCTTGTCACATGCGTATTTTCTGAATCCACTTAAACATTGTGTGGCATGGTACATGGTAGTGAGTGTGCGTCCTCATCCGCGTGTGTTGGATCTGCGTACTTTGACTTTGGCTTGACCTTGACTTGATCTAATGGCTATTGATGAGTCAATTTTGTTGACTGGAGTGCATGGTTACTATGGTGTTTTGTGCGTAATTGGACCTATGACAGATTGTTATTTACACCCCACGCTTCTAAGGCCCAAACGAATTGAACTATGGATTTGCTATGTTTGCACCCCATTCACATTGCATTTCATATTTTATTTTCATTTTTGCTACACGTTTCATAATTGATTTTTAAAAATATCAAACATCATCATAAAATTCCACAAAAATTCATGAGCATCATTAAAACATTTAGGAAATTTTCCATGATTTTATTTCTTGATTTTATGACCTTTTTACCCCTGGTCCATAATTTTCTTTGAATTTCCATTTAGATGCATTCTAAGCATGATACATGAATTTGTTTAATTTTGTTCTTGCTCATTACCAACTGTTTTGACATGATTCTTTTTGCATTGATTCACTAATACATTGAAGCATGTTAGATGATTTTTGTTTGATTTTTTAGGTCACTTTATTACATGTTTTGATGCCTATATTTGCACCACTTTGCATGATGTTTCAATTTGACCTAATTGCTTTGTTTGAAGTCATTTTGCTCTGAATTTTTACATGCTATCTTGATGTATGATGCATTTCTGACCTAGGCATTCCAATAATATGCTGGCATAATTTTCATGAATCCATTTGGTTTTTGTTTGATGCATTACATTGGAAGTATAATACATGTCCTGTCATTTTAACTTTAGTGCATGTTTGCATGAATTCTTTTGTGCATATTTGTATGAGCATTTGCATAGTTGTGTGAGTCATTCATATGATATTATAGGTCTTTGATACACATTATAGGTCATCTTTACATGTTCATTTCAATTTGAACTTTGTGCATCATTAACATGTATTGTTTGCACTTTCTTTTTGAACTTTCATTTCAATTCTTCTTATATTACTTCTTGAATGTCTTGAAGTTGATTCATAAATACTTTTGAGATGCTTATAAACCATTTTCCATTTAGTTTCAATTCTGGTTGTTGATTTACATGTTCCATTTATGCATGTCCTCTTCATTTCTTTCCATCTTTCATCTACCCCTTCTTCTTGTAACATGTTTAAATGCTAATGGATGATGATTTTTGCTTATTCACTTGCAATTGTATGATGATATTCACTTGTTGTCCATATGATGCCCATTCTGGTTGTGGTTCTAGGATTTGTTTTCTCATTTAATTCTTTTGAGTTTTATGATGCATTAAATGTTCTTTTACTTCTTATACTTCTTATACATGTTTACTAACCATGTAGGGGCTTTGGTAAGTTTCAATTGAGTGTGGATAAGGAATCCACATTCAACTTCTATCCTTTCTCTTTTACAATTCCATTCTATGTTTTGTTAAGCACTTATGTGCTTTCTTTTAATAACTCATCACTTTCCCTTTGTGAATTACAATTCATCTTCTACTTTAGAAGTGAATTGTTTAATTCATTCTTTCTTTAGACTTTAGGTTGAAACCTCACAAACTTTAGGATCACTCCCTTAACTAATCAATTAGGATTGAGTCTTAGTCCATATAGATTTTTACCTTTACCCTCTCTTGAGTCTTTCATCTTCTCATCTCAAAGAAAATTCAAAACATATAATAAAGGTAGGCATTTATTGCATTTAGGCCTTTCATATAAAGAAAAGATTATAAGGGGTCTTCTCTTGTAATCTTAGAAATGTGTAGCATATAGCCCATCTTGGGTCAATGTGTTAAACATTTGATCTTGTATGAGGGACTTAAATGCAATACTTGTTGAAGGTGCAAATAATAAAAAAAAACTTCTTCATTTCTTAATCAACAAAAACACTTAATAAATACAAGTACGCTAGTGTGTTTGAACCTTGACAATTGGAACTAAGTGTGGGGGTCTTCTTCACTCTTAGTGTGCTTTCTTACCCATTCCATCTTGGAATGTGAGAATGTACACATTCCAATGACTAAGATTCAGATACATTGTCATATGCAAATAAATGGAAAAAACTTCTAAAAGACAAAAACAAACAATAACGTCTTTCCTTCGGGAATTCTTTTCTCATCTCATTCATTCTCAACGCACGAACGCGCTTCTACTCGTTCTCTTGCAAGACGGTAACGCACTCGGACCAGCGAGCCTGCAACACCTGAGCTAGAACGTAAGCCGTTCTCTAAAAAACACAAACAATCCATCCCTAGTGAGGGGAACTACGTCGCTCTGATTCTCATGCTCCCGATGAGATACGTAGGCAGTGGGGTAGGGCCCATGCGAGCACTTCCTTTATTTTCCCTACATTTGCTTCTTATTTTCTCTCCTTTCTTTTTCCCCTTTCCTGTTCCTTTTCCTTTCCAGCTAGCAGTTCATTTCCAGTTTCCTACACCCTTTGATTGAAGCAGCAAGCGTGGATCCCATCGGGTACGATGGACGCGTGGGGGTGCTAATACCTTCCCCGTGCGTAACCGACTCCCGAACCCAGTTCTCTTGGTCGTAAGACCATGCTTTTCCTTTCTCTCAGGTTTACGCGGTGTTTCCTTTCCCTCTCTTGGGATAAATACACATTGCTGGCGACTCTGTTTCGGTGCCACTTTCGCGTTTGTACTTGGATGAAAATCCCGGGAGCGACAGCTGGCGACTCCGCTGGGGATCGAACCCAGAATCTCTGGTTTCCTTAGCGAGTCAATCCTAGCGCTTGTCTGCTTTTCTTTCATTGGGTGTTTACTGTTGTGCTATATGTTGCTGTTTATTTATTTTACTGTATTTACCGCATTTTAGCATTACATATCATATATTATATTGTGTTGCACTGTTTTGTCTGTTTGGCGGGATGGGTGTTCTGAGAGATAAGCTCACTACCAAGGCTTGAGTACATACATAGGTATTAGAGTGGATAGTCATGACGCTTGCGTGGTGGTGACCACGTATTGTTGTTCATGAGACCCACAACCAGACGAGGTTCTATCAGGAGCTTTCTGCTACTGCATGTTATGCAGGCCAGTGGTTATTCTCTTGAGGAACTGTCGACTCTGGTGACCATTCCCGAGGACTCAGTTGCGGCACTCCTCCCGAGTTGTGACAGTGGCAGACCACATTCCGTGGCAAACCCATTGCACATTCTCGATCCGAGGACCCAATGCTGGGAACTTGCTATAGGACATCCCTTTTTGAAAGAGAATCAGCGGAGGCACTCCTCGATTGGCGATAGTACTGTACCCTGAGGGATGAATGTACTATTGCTTCTCGACCTCAGTGCCAGAAGCTGAGGACCTTTTTGTTTTGGAGAATCAGTTGAGGCCTTCTCGATTGATGATGATGCCAAACCAGAAATGGTGAACGTATCATCATTTCTCGACCTGAGAGCCCGGGATACTGAACATCCTAGTACCCACATGTGAGAAGGGCGGGTTGTTTACAGGTTTGCAGGTAACCATGACCTCCTACATACCCGGTTTTCTATCATCATTGCACAGAAAGGAAGTTTCATCCTATTGTATTCAGATGGTTCTTATCTATGGTTCTATATTAGTCTCAGAGCTACACTGACACCGTTCACAGTTCAGCACAGACACCTGATTACCTGATCACATTGCCCTTTGCATTGCATTATCATATTTTAACATACATGTTTATTTATTTCCAGGTGCATATATTACCCTTGATTCCAGTCATCAGGTCCCTGCAAAGATGAACACTAAAGAGAGGAAGAATATCATCAGCTATAAGTTCCTTACGCCTACTTTAGGCCCTATTGTTATGCTGAAGGGAATGGCGAGTCCTGCAGTACGAGAAGCTTTTGAAGAGAAATATGGGTGGATTTTATCTATGGTCCGTAATGTCAGTGATTATGAAGCCAGAGGTCTCCATACGTTGATGCAGTTCTATGATCCGCCTCTGAGGTGTTTTGTATTTCCAGACTATGTGTTGGTTCCTACCCTGGAGGAGTATTCCAACATGTTGGGGATTGCTATCAAGGAGGAGCCCCCTTTCTTTGGATCAGTGGGGGATCTTGACTTTGGGAAGGTGGCTGGTGCTCTTTATTTGAGCAAATCAGAGTTAGGCGACAATGTCTCCAACAAAGGAAAGATTCGTGGTTACAAGTTGGAATATCTGATTAAGAAGGCCCAGGAAGCAGCTAAAGGCGAGAATTGGCTTGTTTTTAATGCTTTGCTAGCCCTTTGCATATACGGCATAGTGTTGTTTCCCAACGAGCCGGATTTCATTGATACGGACGCTATACGAATATTCCTGATGAAGAACCCGATGCCAACGCTACTGGGAGATCTTCACTACTCGTTGTACAACCGAAACGAAAAGAAAAGAGGAGGGATAATTCGTTGTTGTGCACCCTTGTTCTATAAGTGGTTTGCAGGCCGTTTACCACAATCAGGGGCTTTTGTGGATTCCAAAGATTCTCTAGAGTGGAAACAGCGTTTAATGGGATTGGTGGCCAAGGACATCGTATGGGTAGATCATGGGCTGATTGGCAAGAATATTATCCACAGCTGTGGTAAGTTCCCTAACGTTCCACTGATAGGAAGATTGGGTGGGATTAACTACAATCCTTCTTTGGCCATTCGACAATTTGGGTATGCCCTGACAGGTCCGCCTATTAAGAGAGATGTGGAGGAGTCCCTCTATTTTCATACATCAGATGGGTGGGAAGCAGCACAGAAAGCTTCTGAAAGCTGGGGTAGCATACTGAAAAAGGGGAAAGTTACTCTAGGAAAGCCTAACAACCGGGTTTATCCAGCATATGAAGAGTGGGTGAAGAAAAGAGTTGAAGATTTTCTCTTTCCTTTTGGTAAGGCACCTCTTTTGTATCCGGAGAATGAGAAAGCAAGAAGCACTGCTACTGTGGAAGAAGTTGACAAGTTGCAAGCCTTGGTGAAAAAGCTCCAAGGAGAGAATTCCGAGTTGAGTAGCCATCTTCAGAATGCTCTACATGCCAACAAAGAGCTGGAGCGGAAAGCCCAAGATGCTGAACAAATCCTAACTGCAAAAAAAAAGACTTTGCTGGAAGAGCCCAACATTTCCGGAAGATTAGTAAAGGTGCTGATGATGCTACTCAAGCCCACAAGCAAACCAAACAGGCGTTAGCACAGACCAAAGAAAAGTTAACAAAGTTTCAGCACGCTTGGGACGAAGTTAGGATAGAGAATGCTGAATTACAGGAACAGTTGCAGATTAAGGACGAAGAGCTTGAAAAGGCGCATGAGCAGAGGAGAAAGTATCGGGAAAGCCTCGGTAAGAGTCAAGAACAGCTAGAAGAAGCTAGAGGTGAGCTGAGGAATACCAAGAAAGAGCTTGAAGAAGTCATGATAGAAAGGGAGATACTCAAGACGCAAGCCGGCATAAAGAGACACAAAGGAGTGTGTGATAACGAGGCTCTGATGCGGCATATGGGTTCTTTAACTGAAGCTCTTGAGAAAAGGGATGTCTTGATCAAAGAAATGATTGAAAAGCCGAATCACCAGCGTACCCGTATACTTTTTGAGGAGGTCAAATACTCAAGTGATAAGCTGAAGGGTGTGGAATTGTCAGACTGATGTTCTTTTCCTTATATTTTGTTATTAATGGTTACCATCAGGCTTGTTGATGGATCCATTTTTCCTTGTATTTCATTTGCGGATGAGCCTTTCTTAAATGTACTTGAATACTTTGTTGAATGAGTATGAGCAGTTTTATTCAGAATTATTCCTTATCAGATAGCTGCACACAAGCACATGACCACGGCACGTCTCTTTATATCACAATTTCTGGTCTTCAGATTTCTGTGGTTGGATTGGAATCAGGGTATAAAGCACCTCGGAAATGACAAACATGGCATTGCATGGCATTGCATATCATTTTGCATTTTTTGTTACTTGCTTTTCAGGTACTCGTTGCAGGGACTCTAACCTTTACTTGGTTTCAGGCAGTATAGCGGAGAGTCATATTCACCGATATTCGACGCGAAGGAATCAAGTAAGAATCATGGATCAAGTACAAAGTGATTTGGCTGAAATGAGGGCGCGTATGGACCAGTTCATGACCCTCATGACTGGCATGGCGCAAAATCAGGAGAGATTGAGGCTTCTGGTAGAGCGTCCAGACAATGGGCCCGAAGGTGATCAGCATGACAATTCACAGGGACATGGCATTCCTCCTCCCGGTGGCAACCCTCCTCCTGGTGGTAACAATCGGGGTAATGGAAATGGTAGGCATGCTGGTGTTACTCTTGAAGATACTCTAGAAGACCAATTTACTCTGCTGGATGCTGATGTGGGTAATCAAGGGGATCGAAGGTATGATGAGTTAGCAGAGAAGATCAGGGCCATAGAATGCAAGAACTCTATGGGTATTGATGTTACCAGCTTGGGGCTGGTCTCAGGAGTCAGAATTCCCCCTAAATTCAAACCTCCCACTTTTGATAAGTATCACGGCAATGCGTGTCCCCAAACGCATCTTCAAGCTTACTTTGGGAAGATTTCAGCCCATACGGATGACGAGAAGCTATGGATGCACTATTTTCAGGACAGTCTGGCTGGGGCGTCCTTGACCTGGTACATGAAGTTGAATAGAGCTGCTGTGAAGAATTGGAAAGATCTGGCAGAAGCGTTCCTGAAGCAATACCAGTATAATATCGACATGGCGCCCAACCGCACCCAATTGCAGGGATTGTCCCAGAATGCCAAGGAGAGTTTCAAAGAATATGCACAGAGGTGGAGGGAAATGGCTGCCCAGGTCCAACCTCCCTTGTCAGACAGAGAAATGGCAGATATGTTCATGGGCACCTTGCAAGGGGCCTATCTGGATAGATTAGCTGCTTGTCCGTCAACTGGATTTGCTGATATTGTGATTGCGGGAGAAAGAATAGAAAGTCTGTTAAAGCTTGGAAAGATCCAGGATGTGAGTGGGGCTGGCTCTTCGGGGACGAAGAAACCGTTTGCTAGTAACCAGAAAAGAAGAGAAGGTGATACGAATGCTGTGTTTAGAGGACGAGGCAGAGGGCGTTCTCGAGCTTATTATCAGGTAGATGCTGTAACAATCCCCACACCGTCTGTTCAGAAACAACAACCCCAACAACAAGTTCAACAGCAACAACCTTTTTTCCAGCAAAGGTCTAGACAGAGGGATCGTAAGATGGATCCTCTCCCTATGACTTATGCCGCGCTGTTGCCCCGGCTACTCGAGTTAAAGTTGGTAGAACTCCGTACTATGAAAGCTCCGGTTGCTGGAAACCTGCCACCTAACTTCGATGCTAATGCTCGTTGTGAGTTCCACTCAGGTGCTCAGGGGCACTCCATTGAAAAATGCTGGGCTTTCCATCATAAAGTACAAGATTTGATTGATGCTAAAGCCATCAATTTCTCTCCCGCTCCTAATATTACTCAGCATCCCATGCCTGATCATAGTGCAGCAAATGTGTACGCTATTGAAGATGGGAGGAGATTGAATTTGGTGTTAGACGTTCATCAAGTGAAAACTTCTTTGTTGGTTGTAAAAGATCGTTTATTGAAGGGACAGGTGTTCCCGGGCTGTAATCAAGATTGCTCTGAGTGTATGAATCAGGAGAACGGCTGTGATAAGTTGAAGATGGGTTTACAGAATCTGATCGATGAAGGATGTCTACAGTTCGACAGAGTCGTGAAAGACACTGATGAGATATCAACCGTGACCATCTATTACACTCCCGCTGAGATTCAAATGCTGGTCAATGCAGTTCCCGTGGCGAGTGTTGTGCCAGAACGGCCCAGTCCTGTCACTATCACGGTGCCAGGACCAATTCCGTTCACGTCTACGAAGGCTATCCCATGGCACTATGGGGCAGATGTATATTACGAAGGTAAAAAGCAGGAAGTTGAGCCGTCAGTCAGCCCAAATATTGATAATGTAGGGGGTGTAGGGGGCTTTACAAGGAGTGGAAGGTTGTTCGCTCCCCAAACCTTGAGAAGTGATAAAGAGGCAGAAGCTGCAGCAAAGGCTAAGGGTAAACAGGTGGTTGAAAGTGCGCCTACACCTGAAGCAGAGACAAAGATTACTTTTGATAAGGAAATGGAAGAATTTATGAAGATAATCAAGAAAAGCGATTATAAGATTGTGGACCAACTGAATCAGACCCCTTCAAAGATTTCAATCTTGTCACTATTGATGTGCTCTGATGCGCACCGGCAGGCGTTGTTGAAAGTGTTGAAGAGTGCATACGTGCCACAAGAAATTACTGTTAATCAGCTCGAGGGCGTAATCTCCAATGTTAATGTTAGCCATGGCTTGGGCTTTACAAGTAGAGATTTGACTGTTGAAGGAAGAAACCATAATAAGGCTTTGCATATCACGCTGGAGTGTAAGGGCGCAGTGTTATCTCATGTACTGGTAGACACTGGTTCATCACTCAATGTCTTGCCCAAGAAGGCATTAATGAAGCTGGAAGTTGACGGTTTGATCTTAAGGCCTAGTGAATTGGTGGTCAGAGCATTCGATGGAACTAGACGATCTGTGTTTGGTGAGGTGGAATTGCCCGTACAAATTGGACCACAGGTATTCAAATCCACGTTCCATGTAATGGACATACAACCTGCATATAGCTGCCTATTGGGACGCCCTTGGATTCACGGAGCCGGGGCTGTTACTTCTACTCTACATCAAAAGCTGAAGTATGAGTTTGAAGGGCAGGTTGTGACAGTGTGTGGGGAAGAAGACATCTTTGTGAGTCATTTGTCTACGTTCAAGTACATTGAAATGGATGGGGAAATTCATGAGATGCTGTGCCAATCATTTGAAGCAGTCAACATTGACGATGCACCTGAGTCTTCTTCTGTACCAGTTGGGGCTGGTACCTCCATTTCATCTTACAAACAAGCTGTCGAAGTCGTCAGGGCAAGCAACGCCCAAGGTTGGGGCAGGTTGATAGAGACCCCAGTGAAGGAAGACAAATTTGGTATTGGTTATCATCCCTCTACAACTTCAGATGCGGGGAGCAGGGGACCCATTACTTTCAATAGTGGGGGAATTATCTACACGGACCAGTCTTGTGCAGCCACAGAGGATAGTGTTGACAGTGATTGTGACCTGGACAACTGGGTACGCCCTCATGTTCCGGGACAACAAGTGCAGAACTGGTTCGTTGAAGAAGTCATCCGGGTTACTCTTCAGACAGAGTACTTTTTCTTTGTTTTTTCTAACCATAATGCATGTCAAAATCTTGCGCTCTGCCCAAGGCGTATAGATTCATTTGTAGGGCCACCATGGTTGCATTTGCAATGTTTAATCATTAATAAAGGACGTTTTGCAATCAAATTTTGTTCTCTGTCTTTCAGTTTTTATTTTTGCACAAAAAAAAAATAAATAAAATGGCAATGTTTCATTTTCTTTTGTTTTGCTTAAAAATAAATTCTAAAATAAGGCATGAACCCGTTCATGCAGACTTGATCCTCCGGATACCACTGATAACGATTTTGATATGGCCATGTATGACTTTGACAATCCGATTTATCAAGCCGAAGAAGGGGATGAGAAAGATTGTGAACTTTCTGAAGAACTGGCCAGATTGTTGAAACAAGAGGAAAGGGTCATCCAGCCTCATCAGGAGACTGTAGAAATCATCAATATTGGTACCAAGGACGCCAAGAAAGAGATCAGGATTGGTGCCAGCTTGCAAGCAGATGTGAAGCAAACTTTGACGGAAATGTTGCGCGAGTATGTTGACATCTTCGCCTGGTCGTATCAAGACATGCCGGGGTTGGATACGGATATTGTCGTGCACAGGCTGCCATTAAGAGAAGAATGTCCGCCAGTCAAGCAGAAACTTCGTCGGACTCACCCCGACATGGCTTTAAAGATTAAGGAGGAAGTCCAGAAGCAGTGGGATGCTGGTTTTCTTGCCGTGACAAAATATCCTCCGTGGGTAGCCAATATCGTGCCAGTACCGAAGAAAGATGGAAAAGTGAGAATGTGTGTGGATTATCGAGATCTTAATAAAGCTAGCCCGAAAGATGATTTTCCACTACCTCATATTGATGTGCTGGTCGATAATACAGCTCAGTTTTCAGTGTTCTCATTTATGGACGGTTTCTCCGGGTACAACCAGATCAAGATGGCACCTGAAGACATGGAGAAGACCACGTTCATTACTCCGTGGGGTACATATTGTTATAAAGTAATGCCTTTTGGGTTGAAAAACGCAGGGGCAACGTACCAGCGGGCGATGGTGACATTGTTTCATGACTTGATTCATAAGGAGATCGAATGTTATGTAGATGATATGATTGCCAAGTCGAGAACAGAAGAGGAACATCTGGTTAACCTGAAAAAGCTGTTTGAAAGGTTGAGAAAGTTCTGTCTGAGATTAAATCCAAACAAGTGCACGTTTGGGGTGCGTTCTGGAAAGTTGTTAGGTTTCATTGTGAGCGAAAGAGGAATCGAGGTTGATCCTGCCAAGGTGAAAGCAATACAAGAAATGCCTGAACCGAGAACAGAAAAAGAGGTTCGTGGTTTCTTGGGTAGATTGAACTACATTGCAAGGTTCATATCTCACCTAACAGCCACGTGTGAGCCAATATTTAAATTGTTAAGGAAAGATCAAACGGTCAGGTGGAATGACGATTGCCAATTGGCATTCGATAAGATAAAAGAATACTTGCAGGAACCTCCGATTCTAATGCCTCCAGTTGAAGGGAGACCGCTGATAATGTATCTGACAGTGCTTGAAGGTTCCATGGGTTGTGTTCTCGGTCAACATGACGAGACAGGTAGGAAGGAGCATGCTATTTACTACCTGAGCAAAAAGTTCAATGATTGTGAGTCCCGATACTCAATGCTTGAAAAGACATGCTGTGCGCTTGCATGGGCCGCTAAGCGATTGAGGCAATATATGGTTAGGCACACGACCTTGTTGATTTCAAAAATGGATCCTATCAAGTACATTTTCGAGAAACCAGCATTGACAGGCAGAGTTGCACGGTGGCAAATGGTCTTGACAGAGTATGACATTCAGTACACTTCACAAAAGGTCATCAAAGGAAGTATCTTGTCTGACTATCTTGCGCAACAGCCGATTGATGATTACCAACCCATGAAATTTGACTTCCCTGATGAAGACATCATGTTTCTCAAAGCTAAAGACTGTGAGGAACCACTCCCGGAGGAGGGGCCAGACCCTGAATCCAAATGGAGTCTGATGTTTGATGGGGCTGTCAATATGAATGGGTGCGGAGTTGGAGCAGTTCTTATCACGCCGGAGGGTGTTCATATGCCTTTCACTGCACGAATAACTTTCGGATGCACCAACAATGAAGCAGAGTACGAAGCTTGTATAATGGGGATCGAGGAGGCGATTAATCTACGGATTAAAACCCTTGATATATTCGGTGATTCAGCTTTGGTAATCAATCAAGTGAAAGGGAGTTGGTACACGCACCAAGCAAATCTAGTGCCGTATAGAGATTATACGAGGAGATTGCTGACATTTTTCACAACAGTGAAACTGTACCATATTCCTCGAGATGAGAATAGGTTCGCGGATGCCTTGGCCACTTTGTCTTCCATGATCAAAGTGCAAGGATGGAACCATGTACCTAAGATTGAGGTATCCCGCCTTGACAGACCAGCATTTGTGTTTGCGGTCGATGCAGCGTCTGATGACAAGCCATGGTTTTATGACATTAAGTGTTTCTTAAAAAGTCAAGAGTACCCGCCCGGGGCATCGTCCAAAGACAGGAAGACGTTGAGAAGGTTAGCTGGTAGTTTCTTCTTGAATAAAGATGGCGTGCTGTATAAAAGAAATTTTGACACGGTCCTGCTTAGATGTGTGGATAGACGTGAAGCAGACTTGTTGATGATTGAAGTGCACGAAGGCTCTTTCGGTACCCATGCCGGAGGGCAGGCAATGGCTAAAAAGTTGTTAAGGTCGGGATATTATTGGTTGACTATGGAGTCAGATTGTTGCAAATATGCCCGCAAATGCCATAAATGCCAGATCTATGCAGACAAGGTGCATGTGCCTCCAAATCCGTTGAGTATCATGTCGTCGCCTTGGCCGTTTGCCATGTGGGGCATTGATATGATCGGAAAGATTGAGCCTACAGCTTCCAATGGTCATCGTTTCATCTTGGTGGCAATTGATTACTTCACCAAATGGGTTGAAGCCGCATCCTATGCCAATGTTACAAAACAAGTGGTCGCTCGTTTCTTAAAACGGGATATCGTTTGCCGATATGGAGTTCCCGAAAGAATCATTACTGATAATGGTTCTAATTTGAACAATAAGATGATGGCTGAGTTATGCCGGGACTTCAAAATCGAACATCACAATTCTTCTCCGTACCGCCCAAAGATGAATGGCGCGATCGAAGCGGCCAACAAAAATATCAAGAAGATTGTGCAGAAGATGGTTGTCACGTACAAAGATTGGCATGAGATGTTACCATTTGCTTTGCATGGGTATCGAACGTCGGTACGCACGTCCACTGGGGCAACCCCATTCTCACTTGTATATGGTATGGAGGCAGTGCTACCGGTTGAAGTAGAGATTCCGTCCCTCAGAGTTATGATGGATGTTAAGCTAGATGAAGCCGAATGGGTACGAGCCAGATTTGATCAGCTGAGCCTTATTGAGGAAAAGCGATTGGCGGCTGTATGTCATGGGCAACTATATCAGCGCAGAATGAAACAGGCATTTGACCAGAAGGTGCGTCCTCGGGTTTATAAAGTCGGAGATGTGGTACTCAAAAGGATCCTTCCTCCCAATACAGATCACAGGGGCAAATGGAATCCTAATTATGAAGGTCCATTCGTGGTTAAAAAGGTCTTTTCGGGCGGAGCTTTATTGCTTACAACCATGGATGGCGAAGACTTTTCATCCCCTGTCAACTCGGACGTAGTCAAAAAATACTTCGCATGAATAGACCCGCTGGATAATAAGAATAAAAAAAAATCCAGGCAAAAAAGGGCATCCCGGCGAACCAAAAACAGAATAAGGTTCGGGCAAAAATTAGGGATATAATTGAAAAAATTTGTACACCCGGTAAGTTGAAAACCCGAAAGGGCAACTTAGGCAAAAAAGGGTATCCTGGTGGATCGAAAACCTGAAAGGGCGGTCCACACAAAAGAGGGATTTAAGCGAATGACTACGGTTTGAGTTATCTGTACCCCATTATCGTTTGAACAACTGACGTTCTGAAAGATAGGAATCGGTCCGATCGTTTCTCAGAAGGCAAGGTCGGGGAGTTTTGAAGACATACTGGTCATAACAGAATGGAAACTCAGTGGAATTCCGTTTTCACATTGCCATTAGGATAGTTTCTTTTCTCAATTTTCAGCGATCACCTCTTTCCAGGGATTGCTTCCAGATGTAATTGCCTATTCTGGGCTCTCAGTCAATAAATTGAATTTCAATAAAAAGCTTTCTATTTTTGTTTTATTGCTTTGTTTGCAAAAACGTCCTAATTTTTGATAAAACATTGCATTTGAAAACATGGCAGCCTTGCAATAACATGCGCAAAAAAAAAACATTTGAAATTACTTCGAATGTTGAATACTCCCGGATGGTGGATTCTAGCCACGCAATATTCGGGGCATGTGGGCATATTCTTTTGTTGCAGGTAGCAGGTGCAGATGATTTTAAGCACAAGACCAGCAATAAATCACCCCACGCAAAAGACTGGGGCAATTATGGGTAAGGAGATCGGCGTTCATCGTTCGGTCGACGGTCAGTCACGACGATTCGATATCAACGAATTGAGCTCAACTGGGTATCGTGGTATCTTATTAAGTCGATTCTCTTATTCAGTCCTTCCAACAGCTACAAGCTTTTCTGTGTCTATAACGGTCACAGGTTCCCCAAAAGAGTGGTCTCGTCGACACCGAAACTGATGGTCATTATCCCCAGCGAAGTCGCAGGAGTTTGAAGAGGCTAAATCTTCTGTAAAATCCTCTTATGACATCTTCTTCGGGGACAAATTGTTGGTCTGTCCAAGCATGGGGCATGTTTGTTTCCCATCATGAAGTGTTGATCATCCCCAGTAGAGTTTGAGGACAGTTGGTTTTCTGTAAAATCCTCTCAAAAGGCATTCTCCAGCACGAGACGTTTTAAAGCAGTTTCCTCCAGCAGAGTTTGTTATAAACTCGTCATCCCTAACGGAATTGTCTAAAGGGAAGCTCGCCTAACATGGGGCATTGTGGTACTTATCCTAAGCTTGACAGTCATATTCTTCAGCAGACTACTGTGGATTTGCTTTGGGTTTCCCCAACAGATCTCTAAGGACTCTTTCCTAGCAAGTTGCAGGGGAATGTTCTAACCAGGATTTGCAATCCCTGGCAGAGTAGCCCTGATACCCAGCAAGATCGTATCTCTGGTCATGGTATCCCCACAAAGGTCAGCATCGAATCTTGTCAGCAACTCCCAGCTGAGTTGTTGTTCTTCCCGCAGAGGTTTATCAGATCGACAAAATCTATTCCTCAACAAGGATGGTACAGTCTTTCCCCAGCCAGGTCAGAAGGTTGATAACCCCTATAAAGGGTCTTGGATTGGATAGATCCTCAAGCAGAGTTTTTTTTTACTCTTCCTCCCTAGCAAGACGCCATGCAAAGAAATTCTCATCCCCAGCGGAATCGCTGTGACCAGAATTCATTCCCCTAACAGATGAAGTGATTCCTGGCAGATTTATTATTCTTCAAGTCCAATTTATTTTTGGCAAGCTTGACAATTCGAAGCAGACGGATTGTTCATTCATTCTCCAGTAGAGAGGTTATCCTTTCAGGAGTCTCCAAAGTCAAATCATTGGTCTTTGTTCCTCAGCAAAGTCGGCAGAGATGTCTGACACGGATGCAGAGTGTAATCCAGTATAGGAATTTTGCGAAAGTCCACCCGTAGTGTGGCAAGCCAGTAGTCATCTGGCATTGTTAAAAGACGTTAGCAAAGTCCAACAGTGGATTGGCAAAAGTCCGTCTTCGGGTGGCAAAAGTCCAACAGTGGATTGGCAAAAGTCCGTCTTCGGGTGGCAAAAGTCCAACAGTGGATTGGCGAAAGGTCCATCTAAGGGTGGCATATTCTAAAAGTCCAACAGTGGATTGGCAAAAGTCCGTCTTCGGGTGGCAAAAGTCCAACAGTGGATTGGCAAAAGTCCATCTTCGGGTGGCACGAAGCTGCAAAGTCCACCAGTAGTGTGGCAGGCCAGTAGTCGTCTGGAGTTGCATAAAAGACATTATCAAAGTCCACCAGTGGTGTGGCAGGCCAGTAGTCGTCTGGCGTCGTTCAAAAAGACATTTCTAAAGTCCACCAGTAGCGTGGCAGGCCAGTAGTCGTCTGGAATTGCATAAAAGACATTATTAAAGTCCACCAGCAGTGTGGCAAGCCAGTAGTCGTCTGGTGTCGTTCAAAAGACAGATTTTTCCGACGACGTTCATTGAAGATTCAATCCAGAAGTCTCATTGGGTTTATATCCCTTTTCTTTTTCATCATCCAGAGCAAATTTTTGGTTATATTTGGTATTCAATCACTATATACCTTGAAAGTCCGAAAGCAATTGCTTTCAGGCATTCAGGTCTACAGCGCTTGAATAGGGGCAGCTGTAATACCCCAAAATTTGCTCTCCCTCTTTGTCATCATAGCATGGCATTATCATTTATCATATCATATCCATCTCATTAACATTGCATTGCATTTAACATAGAAAAATGAAGCATGGCATCCTCCTTACCATCAGGGCATGTGATCAGGTGGGAGGTGGACAATCAAGAGATCATTCAAAGCACAAAAAGGTCAGTCAAGTTGCCTCAAGGCAAGCCAAGAAGCCTTTCATGTCTCATACTATCTCAATTGATCATCCACAACCTCAAGGATAAGAGATACAATAGGAGATTGAAGCATTACATCCTACACTATGCAAGAAGTCCAAAAATTGAAGGAAAATCCTCAAAAGAGATAGCTCATTGATTCAAAATCATCCTCAAATGGCATATCCCATCATCCTTTAAAAGGATACACAACATACTTTGAGGAATTTGAAATTGAAGACTGCACTTTTCCCTCCTAACCAGAGGGGGTCGAAATTAGGGTTTCTAATAAAATCAGGATATCTCTGATTTTTTGGACAAAACTTGATGTCATGGTATTCCATATGTCCTTAAGCGTATGTATGTGGAAAATTGCATCTCAATTGGTTTTAGAAGTGGTTCAATTGGAAGAAAGATCAAGAATCAGAGAAATTGGGGCAAAGTCAAATAATCAGAGGAAAAAGTCAACTCTTGACTTTTTGAGCCAAAAATCATGAAATTCATGTTACATATGTCCAATGTACAAAATTTGGTCAAGAAACTCCAAAGGAATCATGAAAAAATCAAGAGGTGGAAAGTTGCCATTTTTGGATGAAGTAGGGTTACTAAAAATAGCAAGTTTTGGCCATTTTGCATCAGAGTTTGAACCAAGGCCATTTAAAATTGAAGCATCAAATGAAAATTCCACCAGGCCACAACAAAAGGTCTTGCTTTAAGCTTCAAATCCATGTGTAGAACACCTCCATTGGATAAAAATTGAGGGAGATATGATTGATCAAAGTTTGGGCAAAGTAGGTTCAAAACTAGGTCATGACCAAGATTTTCAGGTCACGCGCGCAGTCATTTTAACAAACATGTGGTGGGCCAAATGTTCACTCATTTTTCTCATGGTTAAAGGCCTCAAATGAAAAACTTTTCAACATCAAAGTTGTTCCTTGTAGTGTCATCTTCAATACTCATGTTGGACAAAATTCCATTTGATCAAGTTATAGTGGAGATATATTGGTTCAAAGTCATGTTGATTGTGCTGAAATTTTGTGTGCCAAGTTGCCATGCCATGACTTGCTTGCCACGCCCCATAACCAGTTCCCAAACTTGGGTATTTTAAGTCATTTTGCAACTTATTCCAACCTCATTTCACTTCAATTTTCACATCAGCATTGTACTCCAATGTACTCTCTTTCAAATGAACCCATGAGCTCACCAAATCATTCACATTACATGGAATAATTCATCCTCAAATCACCCTATCTCTATTGTTCTCACTGTCACATAAAACCAGAAAAAAAACAAGTGAAGGTTATTGTTGATTGTATCAGCTTGCCCATGTATTGCTCACTCTCCCAACAATTGCTTCATTTAGCCAAACATGTACCTCAGTCACCATATCACGTGCTATACATGATCATAAAAAGGGAAAGGAGTGGAAACTTGTATAACAAGTTTTGCTTGCTGCAGCTTCACATTTCACTTCCACCATAACACCATGGACCTCCACCACTATAGCACAACCACAGCTGACTCGCCCTAACTAACTTGGCTCAGTTAGTTAGAGGCAGCTCAGTTAACTCAACTTGGACTCAGTTGACTCACTCACTTAACCACCTCTGGTTCATTTCTAACTCACACTATAAAGCCAAATTTCACTCACATTTCTAAAAACAACACTGATTTCTCACATTCACTTCAGAATTCTCCTCTCATTCTCTCTGATTTTGCTCATCTTCTTCTCCACGATTTCAACTCCATTGTGCTCCCATTGATCATTGCTTGGGGTGGTTGAATCAAGAGCAACAAGAACAACTCCATTTCTGCAAGTTCAGCATCATTGCAAGCTTCAACATCCTTCATCTATTTACGAATCCATGGCATTTATTTTGCTAAGTTTGAAGATCTAGAAGCTCAGCATATCAAGCTTTCCTCTGGTTTTTCTCAACATCTCCAATTGCTCCACATTTTCAGGTTTCATCATCATTTTTGCTTCAGTTGATTTTCATTAATTTTAGCTTGTTTTTGTTAATTTAAGCTTGATAGAAGCTCTGCTTACTCCGGCTAGTTGATAGAGCTTCTTAGAAGCCTAGATCCAAAACTTAGGGCATGATTTAATCTCCTCTGTTCTCTATGTGTGTGCTTGGTATGTGAAAAACAATTGTGAATTCTTAATCTACGTGAGCTCAACTTCATTTTGGTATAAAATTTGTGCATTTCTGGGACATGTGTGAGTTGCAGACGGTGGTGGTGTGACCGGAGAAGGTGACCGGAGGTCATCTCCGGCCGGTGACTTCAATAGCTAGGGTTTTTTCACGTTTTAATCGTGTCCGTTCATTTTGCGCGATCGTGTGGCTTGTATGGTGACAGCACATTAAAAGGCATGTGCTTGTCACATGCGTATTTTCTGAATCCACTTAAACATTGTGTGGCATGGTACATGGTAGTGAGTGTGCGTCCTCATCCGCGTGTGTTGGATCTGCGTACTTTGACTTTGGCTTGACCTTGACTTGATCTAATGGCTATTGATGAGTCAATTTTGTTGACTGGAGTGCAGGGTTACTATGGTGTTTTGTGCGTAATTGGACCTATGACAGATTGTTATTTACACCCCACGCTTCTAAGGCCCAAACGAATTGAACTATGGATTTGCTATGTTTGCACCCCATTCACATTGCATTTCATATTTTATTTTCATTTTTGCTACACGTTTCATAATTGATTTTTAAAAATATCAAACATCATCATAAAATTCCACAAAAATTCATGAGCATCATTAAAACATTTAGGAAATTTTCCATGATTTTATTTCTTGATTTTATGACCTTTTTACCCCTGGTCCATAATTTTCTTTGAATTTCCATTTAGATGCATTCTAAGCATGATACATGAATTTGTTTAATTTTGTTCTTGCTCATTACCAACTGTTTTGACATGATTCTTTTTGCATTGATTCACTAATACATTGAAGCATGTTAGATGATTTTTGTTTGATTTTTTAGGTCACTTTATTACATGTTTTGATGCCTATATTTGCACCACTTTGCATGATGTTTCAATTTGACCTAATTGCTTTGTTTGAAGTCATTTTGCTCTGAATTTTTACATGCTATCTTGATGTATGATGCATTTCTGACCTAGGCATTCCAATAATATGCTGGCATAATTTTCATGAATCCATTTGGTTTTTGTTTGATGCATTACATTGGAAGTATAATACATGTCCTGTCATTTTAACTTTAGTGCATGTTTGCATGAATTCTTTTGTGCATATTTGTATGAGCATTTGCATAGTTGTGTGAGTCATTCATATGATATTATAGGTCTTTGATACACATTATAGGTCATCTTTACATGTTCATTTCAATTTGAACTTTGTGCATCATTAACATGTATTGTTTGCACTTTCTTTTTGAACTTTCATTTCAATTCTTCTTATATTACTTCTTGAATGTCTTGAAGTTGATTCATAAATACTTTTGAGATGCTTATAAACCATTTTCCATTTAGTTTCAATTCTGGTTGTTGATTTACATGTTCCATTTATGCATGTCCTCTTCATTTCTTTCCATCTTTCATCTACCCCTTCTTCTTGTAACATGTTTAAATGCTAATGGATGATGATTTTTGCTTATTCACTTGCAATTGTATGATGATATTCACTTGTTGTCCATATGATGCCCATTCTGGTTGTGGTTCTAGGATTTGTTTTCTCATTTAATTCTTTTGAGTTTTATGATGCATTAAATGTTCTTTTACTTCTTATACTTCTTATACATGTTTACTAACCATGTAGGGGCTTTGGTAAGTTTCAATTGAGTGTGGATAAGGAATCCACATTCAACTTCTATCCTTTCTCTTTTACAATTCCATTCTATGTTTTGTTAAGCACTTATGTGCTTTCTTTTAATAACTCATCACTTTCCCTTTGTGAATTACAATTCATCTTCTACTTTAGAAGTGAATTGTTTAATTCATTCTTTCTTTAGACTTTAGGTTGAAACCTCACAAACTTTAGGATCACTCCCTTAACTAATCAATTAGGATTGAGTCTTAGTCCATATAGATTTTTACCTTTACCCTCTCTTGAGTCTTTCATCTTCTCATCTCAAAGAAAATTCAAAACATATAATAAAGGTAGGCATTTATTGCATTTAGGCCTTTCATATAAAGAAAAGATTATAAGGGGTCTTCTCTTGTAATCTTAGAAATGTGTAGCATATAGCCCATCTTGGGTCAATGTGTTAAACATTTGATCTTGTATGAGGGACTTAAATGCAATACTTGTTGAAGGTGCAAATAATAAAAAAAAACTTCTTCATTTCTTAATCAACAAAAACACTTAATAAATACAAGTACGCTAGTGTGTTTGAACCTTGACAATTGGAACTAAGTGTGGGGGTCTTCTTCACTCTTAGTGTGCTTTCTTACCCATTCCATCTTGGAATGTGAGAATGTACACATTCCAATGACTAAGATTCAGATACATTGTCATATGCAAATAAATGGAAAAAACTTCTAAAAGACAAAAACAAACAATAACGTCTTTCCTTCGGGAATTCTTTTCTCATCTCATTCATTCTCAACGCACGAACGCGCTTCTACTCGTTCTCTTGCAAGACGGTAACGCACTCGGACCAGCGAGCCTGCAACACCTGAGCTAGAACGTAAGCCGTTCTCTAAAAAACACAAACAATCCATCCCTAGTGAGGGGAACTACGTCGCTCTGATTCTCATGCTCCCGATGAGATACGTAGGCAGTGGGGTAGGGCCCATGCGAGCACTTCCTTTATTTTCCCTACATTTGCTTCTTATTTTCTCTCCTTTCTTTTTCCCCTTTCCTGTTCCTTTTCCTTTCCAGCTAGCAGTTCATTTCCAGTTTCCTACACCCTTTGATTGAAGCAGCAAGCGTGGATCCCATCGGGTACGATGGACGCGTGGGGGTGCTAATACCTTCCCCGTGCGTAACCGACTCCCGAACCCAGTTCTCTTGGTCGTAAGACCATGCTTTTCCTTTCTCTCAGGTTTACGCGGTGTTTCCTTTCCCTCTCTTGGGATAAATACACATTGCTGGAGACTCTGTTTCGGTGCCACTTTCGCGTTTGTACTTGGATGAAAATCCCGGGAGCGACACACCTGGCCACGTCCGTTTTGAATGCAGTGTAACCTCACTAGATCTGTTTCCATTGATCGAACATCCTGACTTTGATGCCTAGTGGGGTTCCCATTAACCACACTTATTTGTTGCGTGTCTTAATCCATATAGATCGGAAGCCACCAGTGGTTTAACAAGTGTTGCAAAGTCCTTTGCACGAGAGCGCACCCTTGGTTACTCTCACGGCATACTGTACAGTTGTGATAATTATGTGAAGTGAGAAAACCGAGTTGGACTTGTGTAGCATGTAACTCCACCAAGATGGTGTTCATCAAGTGAATATCAAAGATTTGAACGATGTTGATCTGATAAGTATTTTTATCATGGTAGTCCTGGATCCACCCAAGATCCATCTGACGCTGGAGGGCCTCTTGTACAAAAGAGCATCCCTATTTGTTTACCGAGCAAGTCAGACAGGAATTGTAATCGTGCTGTGGCAGATTATGATACTGGATTTGTCTTGAGTGCATTTCCACTAAGTTGACATTCATCACTCGGATGTCGTGGTTTTGAATGATGTTGGAACTTGCATGAGTCATGTTGACCCCACGAACTCGATGCTCTTGGATCCATCCGAGATCCAATTGTTCCTGTGGAGCTGATTGCACCATAAAACATCCTTGATTGTTTTTGGAGCAGATATCACACTGGTGATAATTATGAGGTGGGACATGCCCGTATCCACTATGTTTACATTGCATTTTGACCAAGTTGACCCTCAATAAGAGTACATCATGAATTTGATAGCTGTTGTTAGACTTTCCTTCTATCAAATTTACCGCAGCTTTCTCGTGTTGAGGCAGCGGGTTCGTGAGAACATTCGGGTTCGTATCTTTGAAAGATAAGACCCCGCTCCTAACAAACTTTTGCACATTGGATTTGAAACTGAGACAGTTTTCTATGTTATGCCCCGGTCCTCCTTGATGGTAATGGCAAGTCTGGTCCGCTTTGAACCAAAAAGGCGGATTTTCCGGTATTGTAAGAGGAGACCTGGTTTGGACATGCCCCTTGACCAGTAGTAGTGGAAACAGTTATGCATACAACATTTTTATAGGGTCGAACCCAGGAGGTCGTGTCGTACGATTGTTGTTATATGGAGGACGAGCCTGCTGAAGAGGTTGTTGTGTCCTTTGCTGAAATTTCTGTTGATTCGGTTGGCTCTGAGCAACCTGAGGTTGATACGTAGAAACAGGCGCAGAGTTGATGGCAGAAGTTACAGCTGCTACTGGTTGATACCTGTCGCTCCCGAAAGATTCGCATCCAACGGTACAAACGCGAGAGTGCCGCAAAAGACACAGAGTTGCCAGCAATGTGTATTTATCCCAAGAGAGGGAAAGGAAACACTGCGTAAACCTGAAGAGAAAGAGTAGAGCATGGTCTCATGACCAAGAAAACAGGGTTCGGGAGTCGTTTACGCGAAGGGAAGGTGTTAGCACCCAACACGTCCATCGTACTCGATGGGATCTACACTTGCTTGTCTCGATCAATGGGTGTCAGAAAAGATACTGGAAAAGGAACCGCCAGCTGGAGAACCAGAAAAGGAAAAGAGACAGAAAGAGAAACAAATGTAGGGAAAATAAAAGAAGTGCTCGAATGGGCCCTACCCCACTGCCTACGTATCTCATCGGGAGCATGAGAATCAGAGCGACGTAGTTCCCCTCACTAGGGATGGATTGTGTTTTTTAGAGAACGTCTAACGTTCTAGCTCAGGTGTTGCGGGCTCGCTGAATCGAGTGTGTTACCGTCTTGCAAGAGAACGAGTAGGAGCACGTTCGTACGTTGAGAGTGAGTGAGATGAGAAAAAAATTCCCGAAGGAAAGACGTTATTGTTTGTTTGAAGTTTTTTAAGCAAGAAGTGTTTTTTACAGTTATTTGTAACTTGCATTGAACCAAAGTCTTAAATACAGGAACGAATACTTCGCGCATCGCCCCCAACAGGACGTACACTAGGTATCCTAGAAGAATGAGAGGAAGCCCCTCATTCCCCACTTCCCACATAGAAGGCTCAAGCACAATACACGTTAACTTTTATTACGTGTTTTCAAGAAATTTTGAGATGAGAAGAGAGAAGACACAAAGGAAACTCTAAAGGGACACTAAGAGTCCTAATGTTATCATGCATGGGTAACCTATGGTTAGTGAGGCTTAGGATAGACGACTACCTAGAACCTAATGCTAATCCTACTCCAAGCTTAATCAAAAATTAAGTTGGACTAGGTAGCTCTAAAGGGAGAGAATCCAAGACTTAAACAATTCTTGAGATTCATGGGAGGAAGAGAGTGAAAGAGAAGAAAACAGAAAGAGACGGAGAAGATGAAATACAATAAATGGCAGCAAGCACATCACATTATAAATGTCCAACTCAAATCAACAAGCATGTTTCAAAGATCAATGCAAAACAATTCAAGTAAGCATGCAAAGATAAACATGAAAGAATGCAAGCATACTTGTATGAAATGCACAATTAAGCATACATGAACTTCATATCAAAATGAAATGAGAAAAACAAGATGAAGATGAAAACAAGTCAGAACCAAGCTCATATTTTCATCAACAACTCATGTGTGCAAAAGTGATTCAAAACATGAAGCATTATGATCCAAAGAAGTCCACAAAAGGAAAGGTAATGATATTCATCATACAATTCAAACCAAATGCATTTAACCATGCTCAAGTGAAATGAAAACCAAGGAAGGAACTCAAGGGACAATAGCTTATGCATCAATATCATTTCAAAACCAAGCTCAAGTCATGCAAGTCCAAACATCAAGCAACACCTTCAAGACATGCACCAAAGTAATCCACAAATGGAAGCAACACTTAAGCATACTCAAACATAGTTCAAACATGATCCACAAATTGTAAAATTAAATCTCAAAGGACCTTAACCAGGGGCCAACATCATATCAAAAGCTCATGCAAAGAATCACAAAGTAATTCAATCAATTAGGCATGGAAAATCAACTTATGTAAAGAGATGTCAAGAGATGATCATGCATAAGTCACTTAAGTACAAATAAGCAAACATGTATCAAATGACATTCAAAAACTGTGAAATTAAAACTCAAATGACCTAAATCAGAAGCCAATCATATGTCAAAATATTTCACAAAAATTCACAAGTTAAGCATCTCAAACAAATGAGCAAAGATCAAGTAAGAAACATGATTCAATATGCAAAAGAGAGGGACCAAAATGCAAGATGAAATGATTTTAAAAATATGAAAAAAATGTTTTTATGAACTTCAAAGTGTCTTTTAAAGTATGCAAAAAGAATGGAATGCATATCATGTATAGATGATGAGAACAAAAATCAACAAGATCAAGTGTGCAAAATTGAGATAATTCACAAAGAAATTGAACAAACAATTAAATCAAAGGCACAAAATAAAATAAAAATGGAAAATAAAATTTGGGAAAATCTTATAAAATCCTAAACATGCTTCATGATTTATCTTATAATTTTTGGATGCATTATACTAATTTTAAAAAATAAAAAGCAAAATGCAACAATTAAATGAAATGAAATGAAGTAAAACATGCCAAGGGTGCAACAAGCAGAGAACACACGTTCAAATATTACGTGGGCTCAAAGAAGGGGTGCGCGTAGTAATCCCAAGCCAAAAAGTCCAAGAGCAAAGTCAAGCGAGAAACACATGGATTTCAGTCACCATTTGAGACTCACACACACCATAGGATTGATCCAACGAATGCTATCAGTCAACAAACCAACACAGTAATCAAGATCTATGGCCATGATTAAAAGCACACAATAAAAAGAGTACACACGTGCACACCATACACAATCAGAAATTAAAGCAAAGGCACATGAGAGGCACACCATTTTCTTAATGTGTTGGCACAACTTACACCATCAGATCCATCCTACGCATGTAAACAAGTCAAACCAAATCAAATCATGCAAGATGAGAGGTTAAGATCTGAGGCTCATGATAATAAACATAGACTGGTACACATACAATCAATGAAATAAAAACAAACATTAAAAAACATGGCAACACTCAGGACCGTCAGATCAACGCCACGAACGGTTGTGATTGCATCTTCTTCCCCTGAAACACTTACCGGCCGGAAAACAAACCAGGTGTCGGAGCCCTAGCTCCGGTCACCTTCTCTGGTGAGCCTCAACCAAAAATCCTCCAGAAATCACAAACAAACACACTATTCCAACCAGAATTTAACGAGGATTAAGAATATGCAATTTAATTCAACAGATCATGCACATACTAACCAAATCGAAGGAAAAAAATGTGAGCTCAAAAACTTCAAATCCACATTACAACCATAATACACGTCCAAACTCAAAACTAAATAGATCAGCATGCTCAGTAAACATCACAGATCATTATGCACACAACAAAATCAAGTTCTATGATCATGAAAAGTGATCTAACCTGAGAACTGTAAAGCTTCAAATACGCCAAGAACTCCTTCCAAAAGCTGCAGATCTTCCTCTTTTGAGCTCTATTTGCAAAATAAATGAAAATAGAGGCTTGAAATTGGCTAGATCTAGGTTTTTGAACTTGGACCCTCTTGAAATCAACTTGATGAAATCCTTACTCAGAGCTTCAAATGATGGATGATTCTTGCTCTATGGAGTGTGCTGATCACAAATATGGAAAGAAATCTCACTGAAACCCTAGGAGAAAGGACATTCGAAAGAGAGAAAGTTTGGAGTGAAAAATGAATTCTGAGCAGAAATGAGTGCATGACCTAATTTTGGACGCATGAGTTAGCTTATATACACTTGGTTATTCCCCTGATTATGATTAAGGTCTTGTTAATTCCTTGATTAATGAGTTTTGGATGATTTTGAAAATTTGCACTTTGAGCTTAACCCCTTAATCCTCACGTGCCAAGGTCATGGAATTGGTGTGATTCATTCACACTTCACTTGCTGATCACATCTGAAATGGAATTGGGCCTTGAAATGTCTTGGTTTGCAAGTTTCAATCCATCTTGCAAAATTGCACTTTGTGAAATAAGTGGGTACAAGTCATGAAATGGAGTGAAATAAAGGTAAAAAATGATCCTTATGATGTGTACTTTGATGTTGTAATGTGACATGAACCATTAGAAGCCATTACAAGTCAATTTGCACAAAAATGCAAAAGGTGGAAAAAGTGGTACATGGAAAACCATCAAAATACACCTTGCATTGTTTTGACCATAACTAGAGTTCCACAAATGATATGGAGATGTTCTAGTACATTTTGGAAATGGGAGAGAAAGATCTTAAACTTTCATGTTGGAGGAAAATTCATTTGAAGCTTCCTTGATGATGACAAGTCAAGTTGAATGTAGCGTAAAAACTTGCCAAAAATGGAAACTTCTCATTATAAGTCATTTTCCAAATTTAGTAACTTTTGTACCAACCCTTGATTCTTGATAAATGATATGAAACTTGACCCTTGAAGGCCATATGAGGATGTGAGACCTTGAAAATCATGAAAAGAACCTCAAAATTCCACAGTTGACTTTCTCCCTTACAGTTGACTTTTCTTGGTTCACAAGCAACTGATCCACTGAACATTCTTCACCATAAACCATCAACCAAACCTTTCCTCCATGGACACATGCAAGCATAAAGACCTCATGACACCATGCTTGAACACTCAAAGCCCTCCAAAAAGTCATTTGATCCCAAAGACCCTAATTGGTCCCTCTGGATAGGAGGGAAAGAATCACTTGAAATCCTTTGCCATTCTTGACCTTGTGAAGATATAATGATCCCCTTAAACCACCTTGAGGCTTGAGACTCCTCTGAGATGAACCAAGTACCTTGATCCCATGCTGAGAACCAATGCTATGCACAAATGCTAATGCAATAAATGCAAAGAAACATAAGCCCGTTAGTTAAAAGTAAGAGGGCAAAGTTTGGGGTGTTACAGCTGCCCCCATTCAATCAACTTGGACCTGAAAGGGTGATAGCAACGGCTTTCAGACATTCAAGGTAGAAGGTGATTGAATACAAAAAGAACCCGGAAATTTGCAGCCTGTGGGGATGATGAAATAACACGAATACGAGACCGGTCGAAGGCGGACCCTGTTGGGGAGATATAAAGGTGCTACGAGAACGGCCGAAAGCGGACTCGAAAAAGAAAGACCAAGCCGAGGGTGAGCTTTCAAAGAAAGACTAAGCCGAAGGTAGACTCTCAAACAAAGGATACGAGACCATGCCGAAGGTGGGCTCGAAAAAGAAAGACCAGGCCGAAGGTGGACTTTCAAAGAAAGACTAAGCCGAAGGTAGACTCTCAAACAAAGGATACGAGGCCATGCCAAAGGTGGGCTCGAAAAAGAAAGACCAAGCCGAGGGTGGACTTTCAAAGAAAGACTAAGCCGAAGGTAGACTCTCAAACAAAGGATACGAGGCCATGCCGAAGGTGGGCTCGAAAAAGAAAAGACCAGGTCGAGGGTGGACTTTCAAATAAAGGATACAAGACCATGCCGAAGGTGGGCTCGAAAAAGAAAGACCAGGCCGAAGGTGGACTTTCAAAGAAAGACTAAGCCGAAGGTAGACTCTCAAACAAAGGATACGAGGCTATGCCGAAGGTGGGCTCGAAAAAGAAAGACCAAGCCGAGGGTGGACTTTCAAAGAAAAACTAAGCCGAAGGTAGACTCTCAAACAAAGGATACGAGGCCATGCCGAAGGTGGGCTCGAAAAAGAAAAGACCAGGCCGAGGGTGGACTTTCAAAGAAAGACTAAGCTGAAGGTAGACTCTCAAACAAAGGATACGAGGCCATGCCGGAGGTGGGCTCGAAAAAGAAAGAACAAGCCGAGGGTGGACTTTCAAAGAAAGACTAAGCCGAAGGTAGACTCTCAAACAAAGGATACGAGGCCATGTTGAAGGTGGGCTCGAAAAAGAAAAGACCAGGCCGAGGGTGGACTTTCAAAGAAAGACTAAGCCGGAGGTAGACTCTCCTGGGGATAACAAGATAACAGCGGGTGTGAGGACGGCTGAAGGCAAACTTGAGAAAAGAGAAAGACCAAGCCAAAGGTGGACTTCCAAAGACAATATGTAGAATCAACAGTTCTACAAAGATAACTACGCTGGGGAATAGAGAAATCTAAACAGACAACTCTGCGGGGGAGTGCAGGAAGGACCAACAAGAAGGACGAATCCACTAGTTGCGGTGTAGTGTTAACCAACATCTTCTGAATTTGTTACTTTCTGCTAGGGAAAGGAACTGGTAAGGCAAACAAACCTGGCTTATGCTTCGAATGCATATGTTTGAATTTTGCCGTAATGCTCCACACGAAGTGGAAATGCTACGCATTTGGGAGGATACCATGCAAAATGCAATGCAAAAGGAAGTGCCTCAGCAAAATAAATGCTGAAGACGAAGGCAAAACCATCGGGGACGACAAACTAAATTGTCCTCTGAAATAAGAGACCCTGCTGAGAAAGATTTCGCTCTGCTGGGAAAGGAACTGATCACCAACTCTGCTAGAGATGAAAATTCCGAGAGAAATCCCACTCTGTTGGGGATGGCTATGAACGAATACTGAAGATGGAACCCAAAGAGATATCCTCTCCACTGAGAAATACCAACTGACTTCTACCGGGATCTGAGAGGATGCCAATAACAATTGGACTTAAGACCTGCTGGGGATGTCAAATGCCTTTGAACAAACCCCTATGAGGATCACCACCAAACTCTGCCTGGGGAGACAAGTCAATAACTTCGAGCCTGCTTGGGAAATGCTCTTACCCTTACCCTGCTGGGGAATATCAGCCAATACCAACAAATCTTCTTGGGGAATGGTGATTGGCAACATCAACTCTGCTAGGGGATACCACCAAGCTTACTCATCTGCTGGGGATTAACTCATACCGTTGTTGATGAGAAAAGCAGTTATTGACTAGCTGAGGAGAATGAGTGCTCAGACCCTGTGGGGAAAATAACATCTTTGTCCAAGAAAGGAAGATATTCCACAAGTCTCTTGCAGGGGATGCGTCAGCATCAACTTCTGATTGTTTGTTGAGAAAGTGATGAACCTATCACAACTCTAGCTGGGAAATTAATCTTCTGTACTCTGCTGAGGAAGACGATTCTTGACACTCTGGTTGGAAAAACAGCAACCTGCTGAGGAGGAGGAACTTTTCAATGTGGAGGAAAGTAGCTCTACTGGGGAAGGACAAACCTGTTACCCTGCAAACAAAATCCACATAAAGTAATATGCAAAATGGTTACTTTGATTATCATTACGATGCCCGTTACCCTAGCAATTTCCCCTGTTTTCCAATACGTTTTTCAAAGCTCAACATTTTAACATGTAATGTTTATAAAAAATATCGGACATTTTCACAAACAAAACAGGTAAAACAAAAACACAAATGGAAAGATTTTTGAGTGAAATGCAAATTTTATTGAATAAATTGGCCTGTAAATAGGCATTTACATCTGGAAGCAATTCCTGAAAAGAGGTAATTGCGCAAAAGTAAAAGAAATTACACATGTCGGCAATGTGGGGAACAGACATCCACCATGACTCGACTCAGCTATAACCCATATGACTTGTTTATCTGCAGATACTTTGGCCTTTGAAGATGACTGACTGGACTTATTTCTTTCCTTCGAATTTTCCAAGTGCTAATAGTGATCACAGATCGAACGCGGATCGTAGTCTTTACTTTTAAATCCCTAACTTTTGCCTGGATCGCCCTTTTCGGGTTTTCAATCCACCGGGATACCCATTTTTACCAAAGTTGCCTTTTCAGGTTTTCAACCTTGGGGGTTTATTTATTTTTTTCTTTTTATCCCTAATTTTTTCTCGAACCTTTTCTTTTTATGGTTCGCTAGGATGCCCCATTTTTTCCTGAACCTTCTTTTTATGTTCAGCGGGTCTCTTTTATGCAAAGTATTTTTTTACTACATCCACGTTCACAGGGGACGTAAAATCTTCGCCATCCATAGTTGAGAGTAATAAGGCTCCGCCAGAGAAAACCTGTCTTACCACATATGGCCCTTCGTAATTTGGAATCCACTTGCCCCTGTGATCTGTTTGAGGAGGAATGATCCTTTTTAGAACTAATTCACCAGTTTGGAAACACTGAGGACGCACTTTCTGATCAAATTCCTTTTTCATCATGCTCTGATACAACCGGCTATGCGCAATGGCTTTCAATCTCTTCTCTTTAATGAGGTTCAGTTCACTCAGCCGGGAACGCACCCACTTAGCTTCATCAAGCTTCACGTCTGTCAGAATTCTCAAAGAAGGAATCTCAACTTCTAATGGTAGGACTGCTTCCATACCATACACCAGTGAGAAAGGAGTTGCCCCAGTTGATGTGCGTACCGAAGTACGATAACCGTGCAAAGCGTAAGGCAGCATCTCATGCCAGTCTTTGTATGTCACTACCATCTTCTGCACAATCTTCTTAATGTTCTTATTAGCCGCTTCAACAGCCCCATTCATCTTCGGACGATAGGGAGAAGAATTGTGATGTTCAATTTTAAAGCTCTGACATAGCTCCTTCATCATCTTGTTGTTCAAATTCAAACCATTATCAGTAATGATTCTCTCCGGGACTCCATACCGGCAGATGATGTCCTTCTTAATAAACCGGGATACCACTTGTCTGGTGACGTTGGCATAAGATGCTGCTTCCACCCACTTCGTGAAATAATCAATAGCCACCAGGATAAAACGATGTCCATTTGAAGCAGTTGGCTCGATCTTTCCAATCATGTCAATGCCCCACATGGTAAAAGGCCAAGGTGATGACAAAACATTCAGAGGAGTAGGCGGTACGCGCACCTTATCAGCATAAATCTTGCATTTATGACATTTCCGGGCGTATTTAAAACAATCAGACTCCATAGTCATCCAATAATACCCCGCTCTCAACAATTTTCTTGCCATAGCATGCCCATTGGCATGAGTACCAAAGGAACCTTCGTGAACTTCTTCCATTAACAAGCCTGCCTCGTGTTCATCAACACAACGTAGCAAGACAATGTCAAAGTTTCTTTTGTATAACACATCGTCTTTGTTCAAAAAGAAGTTTCATGATAACCTCCTCAATGTCTTTTTATCCTTAGAAGATGCCCCAGCTGGGTATTCCTGACTCTTCAAAAAGACTTTGATGTCATGATACCAAGGCTTACCATCTGATACCCCTTCAACTGCAAATACAAAAGCAGGCCTGTCCAAGCGCATGATTCTGATTGAAGGAGTTTCATTCCAACGATTCACTTGATACATTGATGACAAAGTTGCCAACGCATCAGCCATCTGATTCTCTATCCGGGGGATGTGGTGGAAGTCCACTCTGTCAAAGAAAGGTAACAACCTTCTGGCATAGTTATTATATGGAACAAGATTTGCTTGACGAGTCTCTCATTCACCTGTAATCTGATTAACCACCAACGCAGAATCACCATAAACATCGAGGTTCTTGATTCTCAAATCAATTGCTTCTTCTAACCCCATGATGCATGCTTCATACCCCGCCTCATTGTTGGTGCATATGAAAGCCAATCGGGCAGTGAAGGGTATATGAGAACCCTGTGGAGTCGTAATGATTACCCCGATTCCGTTACCATATGAATTAACAGCTCCATCAAAAACCATCTTCCACTGAGATCCAATCTCAGGTCCTTCATCAGGCAAAGGCTCTTTATAATCCTTCATCTTCAGATACATGATATGCTTATCCAGAAATTCAAACTTCATCGGTTGATAATCCTCAATTGGCTGTTCGGCGAGATATTCTGACAAAACACTTCCCTTAATGGCCTTCTGGGAAACATATTGAATATTGTATTCCGTCAGAACCATCTGCCAACGGGCTATTCTACCAGAAAGTGCTTGCTTCTCAAACACATACTTGATCGGATCCATCTTCAAAATCAATAGGGTTGTGTGGTTTAACTTATACTACCTCAAATGCTTAGCGGCCCATGCGAGTGCACAACATGTTTTCTCCAGCATCGAGTACCTTGACCCACAATCAGTAAACTTCTTACTCAAGTAGTAGATGGCGTGCTCTTTTCTACCTGACTCGTCTTGTTGACCGAGCACACAACCCATTGAATTCTCAAGAACCGTAAGATACATAATCAAAGGTCTTCCTGGCACTGGCGGCATAAGGACCGGAGGTTCCTGCAAGTATTCTTTTATTCTCTCAAACGCCTTTTGACAATTTTCATTCCACCTGACCGCTTGATCTTTTCTTAGCAACTTGAAGATTGGTTCACACGTGGCTGTGAGATGTGAGATGAACCTAGAAATGTAGTTTAATCTCCCCAAGAAACCACGAACCACTTTTTCTGTTTTCGGCACAAGCATTTCTTGTATAGCTTTTACCTTTGCAGGATCAACCTCGATACCCTTTTCACTAACAATAAATCCCAGCAGTTTTCCTAATCTCACCCCAAAGGTGCATTTGTTTGGATTTAACCTCAGTCTGAACTTTCTTAACCTTTCAAATAACTTCTAAAGATTCACCAGATGTTCTTCTTCCGTCTGTGACTTCGCAATCATGTCATCAACATAGACCTCGATTTCTTTATGAATCATATCATGAAAGAGAGTCAGCATCGCCCGCTGGTAAGTTGCCCCTGCATTTTTCAATCCAAAGGGCATCACCTTGTAGCAAAAAGTTCCCCACGGTATTATGAATGTTGTTTTCTCCATGTCTTCTGTAGCGAGCGATTTTGGACGCGGTTCTTAAGCGCTGGTCACTCTCTGTGGTTGAGCTTAAACTATAGGTCGATTCATTTTTTATCCTATTGTGAGCTGAATATGGAAGGGAAATAGATGTCTCCAATTAACCCTGCTTTGCATACTGAGTTTAAACAGTGGTCTGTTAGGTTACGAATGCTATCAATGTGGGGGGGCCATCGTACTGGTTATTTGTATTTTCGCCAATACGGTTTCTTTCTTTTTATCTGGGTAGAAGGTTTCTGGCGGGGAACAAGGATTAGGATGTTTAGGACGGATGCTTTTGAGTTACTGCTTTTTGATTGATGGAGATATGGGATTTTGGTTTTTTTGTTGATTGTGCTCGCTAAGATCTTTTTCTTTCGATCTTATGCCTACGTATTCCCGTTTACCGAAACAGGGAAATCAGAGCGTTCGTAGTTCCTCCTATTCTATGGGAGGAAGTTGGTTTTTGGTGTCTTGTTCAAAGCCCAAGACGTGAAGCGAAAGGTGATTTGTATCTTGATCAAAGCCCAAGATGTGAAGCTGAAGAGTTTATTTGTATCTTGTTCAAAGCCCAAGATGTGAAGCTAAAAGGTCTGACCTTAGAGAGAATTTGTCATCTCTAAAGAAGGGGGTTGAATGTCACAACTATTTTATAAAGGAGAATTACTTTAACCGGGATACGCAGACCCTAGTAATGCCATAATTTCCTTTAAAGGGGATTTTAACCTAAAGGAGAAGACTTTAACTCAGTGTAGAGCAATGCTATCTTTCCTTAGGAATTTCTCATGCTAAAAGAGGGACAGTGGCATGGATGTAGATGATCCAGAGGCTTGCCACTTACAGCGATTAGATGAAGGTGAAGGAGTTGTTGATGTTTGTGTACTGTGAA